>JAQPPZ010014788.1:12400000-13600000 GCA_028583015.1 Wollemia nobilis
GGGGAGAAGAGTTACAGGAAATTGCACGTGTGTTGCCAACAATTCCAAAGGGGGAGATTGTTGAGCAAGGTGCAATGACAGTATTTTCATTGTTGTCAACATAGTCAGATGGATCGGTTGATGCAGTGGATAGGAGTTTAGAGGTTATTCAGAGTATGTACAATGATGTTAAATGCTTATGAGGATGTTTTTGATGTTTGGGAGAAGTTGTTATAGGTTGTTTGTGCAAAGTTGAAAAAATCGTCATGTTGTGGCTGCTCCACAACGTACCCCAAAATTGGAGACCCACCTTTTTGCATATTTTCCAAGAAGACCGAAGTGGCCCATATGCTAAAGATCAAAGAAAAAGCAAAACACCGCAAAGGAAAAAAAGTGTCGCAATATCACGACATGTTGCATTTTCGCGGTCCAAAGCAAAGAGAAAAAACAAGGAGAAAAAAGTGTCGTGATATCACGACATGTAGCATTTTTGTGACTCAAAAAGGGTAGGCAGGCAGAGAAACAAAAGTGTCGTGATATCACGACATGTAGCATTTTTGTGACTCAAAAAGGGTAGGCAGGCAGAGAAACAAAAGTGTCACGATATCGTGACATGTAGCATTTCGTGACTCAAAAAGGGCAGGCAAGCAGAGAAACAAAAGTGTCACGATATCACGACATGTTGCATTTTCACGACTCAAAAAGGGCATGTAGGCAGAGAAACAAAAGTGTCACGATATCACGACATGTTGCATTTTTGCCAAAGGAACAGAGTAGTTGACAATGCGTCTGATATTAGTGATGAACACTAGGATAGTGAAACTGAAGACTACATAGTGACGTGGACCTATAAGGAATAAATTGAATATTGAATAAGGTAATTTGTCACATAAGGACAAAATTCAATGAATAAGACAAAATGTTACATAAGTAATCTTTAATGATTTGAAATCATCCAAGATGGTCGTTACACATAGAAAGAAGTGGACGCATGCCCATGTGGAGAAAAGGAAATGAAGGGCCACAAAATAGAAATGAAAAGCCTTTTTGGAAACCAAAACACATGCATGCACAAGGGAAGGAGAAAACGAACAGTCATGGAAGGAGAAAATGAACAGTCATGGAAGGAGAAAACGAACAGTCATGGAAGGAGAAAACGAACAGTCATGGAAGGAGAAACAAAAAAAATTTAGAGGTTTTAAATACGCCATTCAAAGAGGCCATAATAGGTTGGTGCTCCTTTCTATTGGTGCAGATAAATTAGGGGTTGGTGCTCCTTTCTGTTGGTGTAGATAAATTAGGGGTTGGTGCTCCTTTCTGTTGGTGCAGATAAATTAGGGGTTGGTGCTCCTTCCAGTGGGTGCTAGTAAATTGATTGTAAAGTTGGTGCTTTGCAAAGGCTGGATTTGGATGGGAGTCCAAACAGTCATTTTGAGGATGTAGCCAAATCGGTGAACCTCGGTATATCTTGTGTTGTGTGATGTTCTCTTGTTATACTTGCTTTATTTGGTTTCAAGTTTTCATTATTTCGGCTTTAAGAGTTGAAGATTTAAGTTTTAAAAGAGCTACACTGATTCACCCCCCCTCTCAGTGTCATTATGAGACTAACATCTATTGCACCACTACCTACACATCCACTATTTGATAGTAAAGGAAAGTGAATCATGGATGTTGAACCAAATATGGCCATCTACCATCACACATATCATACTATAGGAGTAACACTTATTTCACTCATAAATGTAGGTCAAGGAAAATTCATTACATTTCATTATAAATAATGGCAATCAAAATAATCTAATTTATGCTTAGATTATAAAGGATTTATATCTTCCTATCACACCACACCTATACTCATATAATATCAAATGGTTATAACAAGTAAAATATATTCAGGTCACTCAATAGTGTATCCTCTCTTCTCCATCAAACCTTTCATATATGAAGTTGTGTGTGAATTTGTGCTCTTGGATGTTTATGATGTAATCTTGTGTGAATCATTCATGTAGAAGATATATGGTATGTATGAGTTAATAACTTAAAGTGTCATTATCATTATCAAAGTTTAGTGCTTTAGGATTTCATAAATATCTTTCCTTACCTCTATGAAGATAATAGCCAAAATAATAAAATTCATTCTCTTAATGATCGATCTATGAAGCATAAGAATGATACATTGAATTATAGGATCTATATAGCAAATAGATTAATTTGTAGTAGAATATGATGACTTGTTCAAGTAACTGAGTGGGGTGCTAATTCATTACAAGTTAAAGCATTACATTGATTTTGTTCTTGGTTCTCCTTTGCCTAATGCACTTGTATATCACAAATTAGTCCTTGAAAATGATAAAATTGGGAGGTAGATCCCATAATTAATTCATAAGGGACACATCACACCAAGTGCTTCACCATATGATAATCTAATTATCTTGGCTCCAATAAATATGGAACATCGAGACTTTTTATTAACTACAAAACTTTGAATAAAATCATTGTGATGAATTATTACCTACTCCCTCGAATAGATAACTTGTTGGACTAGGAAAGTGATGCAAATTTCTTCACCAAGGTTGATCTCACATACATCTATCATTAAATACCCATTGTCCCACTAATGTATGAAAGACTACATTTAAATCCAAGTATGGTTTATTTGAGTGGTTGGTTATACCTCTTGGATTGGCCAATGCACCTAATGCCTTTAGAGTATGA
This sequence comes from Wollemia nobilis, assembly GCA_028583015.1. Lineage (NCBI taxonomy): Eukaryota > Viridiplantae > Streptophyta > Pinopsida > Araucariales > Araucariaceae > Wollemia > Wollemia nobilis. The sequence goes on from JAQPPZ010014788.1 coordinate 12,402,695, forward strand.
TGGATGGAATCTTCACCCCTACTCCAACTCATTCATAATAATAAGTTAGATGAAATTCTCATCTATAATGAGACATGGCAGACACATTTGTAGCATGTTTAATAGGTAACTTAGTCTCTTTGAAGACACAAGCTATATGTTAATTTGAATCATTTTTATTTGGTAGGACAAAGATTCAATACCTTGAGTACATTATTGACATAGAAGGAGTCCATGATGATCCTACGAAGATTTAGATAATTAGATATTGGACTATGCCAAACAATATGAGAAAACTTCATATCTTTTTAGGTCTTTCCAATATCTATTAAAGATTTATTTTATGGTTCTCACACATTGCTTACCACTATACCAAGTGACCAAAGGAGGTGTCAAATCCAGGTTTTATTGGGGAGATTCATGATAGAGATCATTTGATAAGTCAAAAGACCAATTGTATTCATCTCCTACACTTTGACTACCAATTTTGAGATAAATTTTTGAAATAATTGATGTATTAGGATATATATTGGAAATTATTCTCACACAACTTAGGAATCCATTTGTCTATTATAGTGATACAGTCAATGACGTTTTTTTTAGAATACCCCATATATAACAAATAACACTAAACTATTATCAAACATATAAAGCGTGAAAGTACTAGATCTTGGGTAAGGAAATAATCGTCCATATAGACCATAGGACTTTGTAGTTCATTCAAATAAGGGGAAGCTCAAAAATAAAAGACATCAAAAGTGATCAACATATTTGTAGTAGTTTCATCTTATCATCAAATATAAGAAAGGGAGTTTTAATTTGATGGTATATTTTTTGAGATGCTCTCCAATTGTCACACTCATCGCCATATTTTATTATTGTGGGCATGAGAATTTCAATTCATCCACTTTATATGAAGTCAATTTTAATATTGCAGATATTTCTCGAGCTCTTTGTGGGGATAAGCACATTTTTTACTTTTAATTATAACATAATCTAATATGACACATGGGAAATATTTGTGTACCATCTAAGGAATGCTCAAATATGGTTGAGGGAGCACACTTCAACAAAAGAGCATGTCACATTAGGATGGAGAAAACATTGTTAGTTCTCCAAAAGTACTTCTACTAGCCCAAGATGAGAAACAATATCAAGAGGTACATCACGTTATGCACCCCCTATTTTGACACCAAACCAACCAATAAGAAGCAAGGACAATATACACCATTTCCAATTGCATCCAAGCCTTGATCCATCTCCATAGATTTCCTCTCAATTTTTCAAATATCTAAGCATGGTTACTTGTTGTGTTTTTGTAGTAGTCGATCATTTTTCAAAAATGACTATCATGATTCCTTGTAAGAAATCTACTTCAACTACACAATTTGCTAAACTTTATTTTAGTCATTATGGATCAACTTTAATTTACCAAATTCCATTATCTCTAACAAGGATAGCAATTTTTTTAGTATCTTCTAGTCCACCCTATGAAACATGATGGAAATAAATTTAATCATATCCATAGCTTTCCATCCTTATATTGGTGAAAATACCAAAGCTATGAATCAGTTGATTATATGTCTTCTTCAAATATATAAATCTAAGTATCCATGCACATGGGTTGAGAGCCTTTTTTATATTTAAAATGAGTACAATCAAGCTTTATATGTAATCCATTTTATGTTTGTTTTGGGTTCCTACCCTTGGCACCATTGGTTTAACTCTCTTTGTATGACCCATGGAGTATTCACCTCATGGACAAAAAGCAAAAAAGAAAGCATGGTTTTTGGAATAAATTCAACATATCCAACAGCAAATCTATGACCTTTAGAGGACCCAAATAAAAAATGCAAGCAACACCATTACCAACATCAAGTCCCACTTCAATTCAAGATTAGATATAAAGTATGGTTATCTTCAAAAGGAGAGACTTGTAGAACCCCATAGGAAGACCAAACCTCTTCATTATGGACCACACACCATCACCAAGAAGGTGGAAATAAATACTTTCAAGTTGAATCTTCCATATTATCTTGGTTTGCATCTAATATTCAATATTGATCTTCTCAACACTTTCCACCTTTGTTGGACACTTGTATAGTAGCAAAATAGTTGGACATTGAAGAACTTAATCTAAATTGTTTAACATCAATCAACAGCGATCAAATTGTTGATGCATGGACTAATACCACTAGAGGGTAGTCCACTAATATTTATAAGGTGGTCAAGGTAGGACAACTAGGCCACCAAAGGGAATGGCTCATGAAGAAAAATAAATAGTTTATGTATTTAATGTCACAAGTCAATGTAATGGGAACATTATTTTTCAAAGGGGATGAATGACCCAGGCATGTGATCTTGTTAGGGCATGGCTTTATTCCCAATAATCTATTTTTGGTCTTAACCACCTTGTCAAGGCATAACTTTATGCTTGGGACTCCATTTTGACATGTTCAAATCGTATTAGAAATCTTAGAGGAAAAATACAAAATTTAAAGATTGAACAAATCCATAAGATAATCCTCAACAAAAAAATGAAAATGCTCTAAAGACCCTAAAAAATACAACATAAATAGTAGTCTTTTATTTTAAAATATTCATAGCCAAAATACATAACTAGACATGATGACACGTCACTAGAAAATAAAACACAAAAGGATAATTTATATGTATGTAGTTTTCATTTAATATGGACTTTGTAACTCATGGACTATAAACCACCACAAGTGACCTAATTTATGGAAGGTGAACCATGATATTTTCATACCAATGACCTTCCATATTCAATATGGTGGATTTCCAACGTACCAAGTATGATATAAATAAAATGCACCCTTGACTATAGAAGGCATATTGAATGCAATGTTATAGCCTCAAATCTCTTCTAAGAGATTGCTTACATTATGTTATGTTCTTTTAGCAATAAAATCATCATATTGTTTTTCTCATATGTTTCTATATTGTTATTTGTTTTAATCTATTACTAGTCAAAATGTTATATTTCTTAATTTTTCTTAACTTGAAACTCTAAGTTTCAAATCAGAAGTTTTATCCTTTTAGTTTTTATTCAAAGGTCAAATTATATATTAATGTCAATAATAATTCTAAATCGTGGATTTCTATTGCAACCTTATTGAAGGAGTGGACCTCAAACAAATAGCAAATAAGTTTCAAAAGATGCTTCAAGAGTTGTATTTGCCTATTTTTACATGAAATGATGAGTTGGTTTGAAATCTTTCCAAATATGGTGGATACTCAATCAAGTTGGGTTATACGGCTTTAGAGCAATTAGAAATTCATAATCCTAAAGATTTTGCTTGGAAGAATGCTTGGTTACTTGAGGCCCTCCTTAACACTTCAATGTCCTTTAGTTAACAGTCCAAAGTAGGATTATTATAGGTGAGAGTTTACAAAGAATCGGATATTATGGACCCTGTAGGTGTCCCTTGTGTAAGAAGGATCTAGAAACATCAGATGATTTACTTTTCATTGTTCATTTGCTTCAACTATTTGAGGCCACTTTTTTTTTTAAATGAGAATATGGGTAGTTCCATCAACATTGAATGAGTTGATGAAATGTTGGATTAATTGTTCCAAAGCTTAAGCATTATGCATTTTGTGGAGAATTGTACCTCCCATTATTTTTTGGAATCTATGGCTTGAAAGAAACAATAAGATTTTTTAAACCAAATCTCAAAATAATGCCCAAATGAGGAATCTTATTATTACCTCTTGCAAAATATTTACAAGCATGGTGCTCATCATAGAAAGTTTTAGGTGTTGAATAAGAGGTGTCAGCCTCTTGGTTATAGGATTTGAATATATATGCAAAGATTTATATGTGATAATGGAATTAATGCAAAGGATCTACATCGATTTACAATAAACTAAGAATGTCTAGAAGTTGGATTTCTTCAAAATTAATTTTTATGATATCTTCAAAGTAAATATGGAAAAGATATCGTCGGACTGAACGGTTGTCCCTTTCCTGGTGCTTTCAGCGGCGTAAAAGGTTTAAAATGATTGTGGCATGGTGGTTATAGGGGCGGACTGCGCAAAGATCTGTGTGGCGGCTTCAGGGCGGACAACGCAGAATACTGTGGCGGCCATAAAAGCTGGACAGCCTGCCCGGATTCGTGGCGGCTACCGATTCCACCATGTAAATTCAAACAAAAAAAAAAATGGAAAATATAATAGAGATGGTGTTTTTCAAAATATGAAAGGCAAAATTCTCCTCACTCATAATTATATGTAACTTCTATAAACAACTATGGAGGCTAAGAAACTTCATACATAGATTAAAATTGTCATTGGAAAAGGATAAAAGTATATTTCAATTGAGGGGGATTCATAAGTTATTATTTATATTATCAAGAAAAATAAATATGGGAATTAGAACAAAAATAACATTATTTTTGTTATCAAGTGGCATTAGCTCAACCGGTTAGATTCCTCAATATTTAAAGAGGAGACCAAGGTTCAAATCTTGTCAAGGGACACATGGATAATATCCAAGCTTTGTTGTAACACCACAATGCGGTGATGATGTAATATGGGTGGGGCTCGTTTCAATCCCATATAACCAATTGGAAAAAACATTATTTGTATTGTTCATCAATTGTTGTTGGAAGCACTACCTTGAAAATATCAACATATCTATAGATGGAAACTAAGAACGAGATAACTTAACCAACCATGGCATTATTTTTGTTTTGGTGATATTCAAATTTTAGAAGACAAGTGGCCATGTGTGATTTTATCTCTTAGTGAAAATGATATCAAGGAGTTTGAGAAAGATGAATATCTTTGATAAAAAAGATAAGTTGATATAGTTTAATTCATTTGACGATAAAATGTAATGTTCTATTATTTGATGGAAGTGGTCCTAATAGAAGTCATAAAACTTTTAAAAAAATAGATAAGTGTTAATTTTTAGGTTTTTTTTTAATTAATTATATAGTATTATTTAATGAATTTCATCCATGTTACATCATGATTGTATCACCATAATACTTGAACAATCACATAGTGGTATTATTATTAATTACATGTGGGAAAAGAGGTTTATAGTTAGAACTCCTAAAATTGACACTTTTACCAAAATCATATAATATGATCTCAACTTATAAAAATCTATAAATAAGATGTTGGTAATGTTATCTTATTATATATTTCATTATTATTATTAGATGATGATAAATATTATTTAAAAATCAATATTACATACAAAAATCAATGGAATAATTTGTTTAAAATACTCATCCCAAAAGTTATACATGAATCTACTAAAAATTACATATTTAATGTTAAAACCTTTTTAAATCCAAGGATAATAAATTGTCATTTCATAATTCATATGCAAGGATGTAACCACATCATACATACCATTGGGAGCTTCTTTGATATATACACATCGTGTATTTTAAAAAGTAACTTTTATACGGTAACATGAACTACTATATATAACTAATATATTTATTTGTTTAATTTAATAATATTTTTATTTTAAACAAACATGGAAAAAAGCTCAATAATTAAAATGTAATAAATCAATAGAAATTTAGACATCATACACTATCGCAGCTACTAGTCCCTTTCTCAATAATAGATCCCTATTTTTTATATTATCGACAAGATTTAAACGATGATATTTAATCATTTAATATATTACTTTAAAATAAACATTTATATAATATAATAATTAAACATTAACAAATTATATAAATACAAAATAATTTATGAATTGAAAAAACTAAAAAATAATTTTAATTGAATTGATATTACTAAATATTGGCGTTTACCGAGAGGAGACCTAGGTTCCAATCCCACGGGCTTGCCCATGCACAGACAGTAGCCCAGATCCGATTCCTCTGAGTGGTGCGCCAGATTGATGATGACGATGCAACCCCTATGCGTTTGGAGGTCCCCATCTCACGCCGGGTTACCATGTACCGAGACGGTGGAAGTCCTGGGAACCTTCGCAGATAGTTTGAACCCTATCAGCTGTGCTGGTAGTTACTAAAAATCGTGTTTGTAACCATTGCTTCTAAAATAAATAAATAAATAAATAAATATATATATATATATATATATATATATATATATATATATATTATTTTTATTTGAGTTTATATCCATATCCCGAAAGGATATTATAATGGTAAGTTCTTGAATTTTCATCTAAAAAAATTCAAGTTCAAACCTTGATTAAAAAAAGATTGGAACTGGGACCCTTTATAAAAACCTACGTTTACATTTTTTTAATCCATCAAAAGATAAGTTCTATTTCTTGTGAAGAATCAAAATCATGTTAACTTTACCTTTACCCAACGAACTAAAAATTATAGAAAAAATCCAAAAATTAAAAAATAAAATATTATATTATATAACGCCACCTAATTCAACATATATATACATTTTTTATTCGAAATCCTCTTAACTTTACCTTTACCATCCCCATGAATGTGATCTACCGGCAAGGATGCCACTTGCATTATCGGTGATGTGACCCGGGTTCAATCCTCGTGATGGATGTGTATAAGAAGTATTACTAAAAAAAAACTTTACCTTGTGAACTAAAAATTATAAAAAAATTCCAAAAAAAATTATAAAATATTATATTATGTAACACTATCTCTTTTTTTTTTTGGAAAACATTTCATAAGGGATGCCACTTTTGGGTAAGACCTAAGGAGAAGGCAGCGTATCTTTTTCACCAAAAACGCCTAGGGCTCGCACTTGGCCTACCACCTTTGACACATGCAAGGAGCATGTCTAAAACAACACAAAATAAGAACACACAAACACACAAAAATCTAAAACAACTACAACATACTCCTTGAGTGTGTCCTACCACCTTTGACACATGCAAGGAGCATGTCTAAAACAACACAAAATAAGAACACACAAACACACAAAAATCTAAAACAACTACAACATACTCCTTGAGTGTGTCGACAAGAAAAAACACATGCACAAAAAAATTACAAAAAATAAAACACGAACCACACAAAACAAACACACAAACAACAGAGCAAAACACACAAAAAAAAAATAATAATAATAATAAATAAATAAACGACAAAAATAAACAACACAAAAACATGAAACACACAAAAAAACCAGCATAAGAAAACACTACCATAACAAAACAACAAAAAGAAACAAATACACCACAAACAAAAAACCATAGAAAATGAAACACACACACACAAAAAACCCCAAAAACAACATAACAAAATAAATCCAAAACAGAAACAACAAAATGAATCAAATACACCACAAACAAAATCAAGAAAAACAAATACAACAAAAACTAAGCCAAAGGAGCTATTGACAAATCAAACAAAATACGGTAACACTAAAAATAAACCAAAGCTTAACAAATTACCAAAAATTGCTTAGCAAAATAGCCAAAGCTTCTAACATTGTCATAAAGAGACTGAAGGATAACACCCATCCTATAAACCTTAGGATTATGGCATCCTTATCCTTTTATTCGTATCTTGCTTCATTCCAGTTGGGACTATAGGCTGGTTACTTGGTACCACGACACTACTATTGGAATTCGTATGGTCTTTTTGAGGATCCATTTTGTTTGTAGTTTGAATCTACCCTTTTGTTTTGCACTTGGGTTGGTTTTTTACATTGTACTTTTGTTTTCCTTTATTGTTATTTCTCAACATCAAGGCAAGCTTTTTTAGTGATTTCTCATCATGCAATATTTCTTATTCCTTCTTTTCATCAAACTGGGTCTCCATAATGATTGTTTCTATTTGACCATCCTCATCATCTACTTAGCTCATTCATGAAGAAAATTTCAAAAATGTTAAGTGAAATTACTGTTTTCTCTTTCATTGCTATTTTTTTCTTTGTGTTTTTTTGTTTAGAGATTTGAAACCTTGCTAAATCTTCATCCAATAAAAGATAAGTTCTATTTCTCATAAAGAATCTAAATCAATAAAAAATAAGTTCTATTTTTCCAAAAGAATTGAAATTCTGTTAACCTTACTTTTACCCAACTAACTAAAAATTCTAAAAAATTCTAAAAAACAAAATTATAAATATTATATTATATAACACCATCTCATTCAACTTATATATACATTTTTTTATTAACAAAAGATAAGAATAAAAATCTTATTAACTTTATCTTTATCCAACAAACTAAAAATTATAAAAAAAATTCAAATTATAAAATATTTTATAACACCACTCATTCAACCTACATACAATTGAAGATTAACTTATAAGTTCAAGCTAGTTGGAGATTAAATATTATATTATATAACACCACCTCATTCAACCTTTATACAGTTGAAGATTAGCTTATAAATTCAACCTATATATAGGTGAAGATTAGCTTATAATTTCAAAAGGGAATTATTTTTCCAAATACTCGAAGTAACAAACGTGTTCCACCTCATACCAACGAAAATGAACATATGCACCGTTAACTTTTTCCAGCAAGCTTCCAAATTTCTATTTTAAAAAATAAATAGCCATGAACTTAACCCAGATTTTCCTACAAATGGAATCAAATCATAAGTATTTTTCAACACTACTTTCGAATTCACTACCATCCAGAAGAATTAGACTTCTAATAATGGAAACGATGTTTGTCTCTTGTAGCAAAGGATCTTGTGTGGCAATGGACTTGAATAATAATAAATAAAGGTTCTGTAAACAAGAATGGTTAAGTAGGCAACAGTAACTCAATACATATTAAAACACACTAGTATTTTTTAAAATTAAACCAAGGCTATTTGGTACGCCAAACAATCTTTTAAAATAAAATTATCTAGTCTAAAGTCTACTTTGATAAGCAGAAATGTTAAAAATTAAGTTATTTCTTTCTTTTCTAAGTGATTTATGAAAGAAAATACTTTGAAATTTTAAATAGGTTTGAAATTATTGAAAGTTTAAATAAAAGTAAAGCGACTTTTAAAGTTAATAAGGTTATATGAGATGATTTTTATAGAAAATGTTCTTTGTTTAATATATGTTTTTTTTTCTTTATTTTTTCTAGAAAAAAAATAAAAATAAAATTATATTAAGTAAATATGAAATTATATTTTATAGATACATATTCGGTATTTCTTCATAATTTCAATAGTAACCTAAAAGTTAAGTCATTTATACTGAAATATGAGTTGTGGAATCTTGTGGGAAAATTCTAAGGTAGGAGGCCGGATATTGATACTCTGAGGAGATGGGCTTTGGCAAGATGGAGACCTATCGATTCTTTTGAAATTGTGGTCATCTCAAGAAATTTCTTCTTTATCAGGTTCAATTGTGAGGAGGATTCCAAGTGAATCCTGGAAGGGGGTCCATGGATTTTTGGCAAACGAGGTTTATTTTTGCGTAAATGGGCCCTAGATTTTTATCCCCTAACGCAGAGTATTAATATTGTCCCACTATGGGTCAAGCTGCCAGACTTCTCACTTCATCTCTAGCATGAGAGTATCTTCCATTCTATTGCCAAGACAATTGTGGATTTGATTTCCTTCGATCAAACTACCAGTTCCAAATCTTGAATGCTCTATGTTAGAATGTGTGTGATGGCAGATATCGATAAGGATCTGCCAAGCTCTATTGAGTTGTTTTCTAACCTTGGCACCTGGGTTCAGAACATCGAATATGAAAATAAATCCCAAGTTCTTCAGGAGTGTGGTAAGGGAGGGCACCATAAGAGCATATACCCCCTGCATCCTAAAGCTCTAAGTACTTTGACAAGTCGTAAGGAAAATAGTAAGAAGCTCAATGAAAAGTGGGTGCCTAAGCGAAACCCTCAAAAATTGAAAGAAAAATATCCGATTTCTATTTCTCAAGTTGGGATCAGTGATGAATTACAGGAGGAAGCCCTTCTTCCATCAAACATGTTTGATGGAGAGGAGAAGTTGAACAAGGTTCCTGCAAAGAAAAGGGAAGTAAGCCTAGTAGCGGTGATATTGTTCAACTTCCTAAATTTGGGGAGAGTGGAGAAGAGGTAAGTCCCTTTGACTATCTTGACATGGATGATCCGACTCTTCAACAATTAATGGAAATCTCTCTAGCCTCTTCAAAACCTGTGTTTGAGAAAGGCTCTCCAGGTCCGAAGACCAGAAGCCACAGGAAAGCTTGTATTGATGTAGGGGTCAAAAGGAAAGTGAGGAGATCTAGCAACAGAGCGCTCAGGAAAAGGGATATTGACTTTAAAATTGCTAACGGAGTACAATCCCTTCTAACGGATAGTTTTGAGGCTTTGCATCCTAAAGAGAATGAGGTTGTTCCAATCATGGAGACTTGGAACAAATGTGTTCAGGAGTGTGGCTTGAAAAAAGGATTTCTTTCTTTGGGGATCAAATAAAGGTTGGCAAGCCTCCCAAGACCTCGTTGAGACAAGCTTCCAGCAAGTGATTTTTGGTTGTCTTTGTTTCAATTGTTCGTCAGGCCAGATGTTGTTGTTGTAGATCTGCTCCAGTTTTAAATGGGATTCTTGGCTCTCTGGTTCTTTGAGCACCCCTAGGTTCCAGTGGTGAGGTTTGGTTCCCAGATTTAAGGCCCTAGTGGTGGGCGGGATCTTCAAATTTTGAACTTTGAATTTGAATGCGATTCTGGGTGGGATTTTCAAATTCTAATTTTAAATCTCGAATTTGAATGTTGTTTTGGGTGTGGGTTTCTCCTATGTTGGCCCCTTTTGCCAGTTGGTTGTTTGATCATGATAATCTCTTATATTTGCTTGATAAAAATCTACAACTTATTTGCTAGGAGGTTGCTTCATTGGATTTTCGGGTTGGATTCATGGAATCCAACTTAGTTTTTCTTGATATATTATTGTTAGATCTAAGGTTTGGGGATGCCTTTCAAAACCCTATTTGTAATAGGTTTGGGGACCCTTTAAAAACCCCTTCTACTACCAATCAAAAAAAGTCGTTTATACATCATAACTAGCTATCTGTATCATGCTAAATGCTAAATTCTATCCTTAGATACCTTCCAAATTTGTCAACCAATATCCTTTAAATCATTAATTTTTGAATTTTTTTTAAATGTTGCTTTATATATTTTGTGAATAACACAAGCTTATACTAAGAGGGGGGATGAACAGTATAAGACCACTTTTTACTTTTATTTCCCAATCAATATTATGCAATGTATAGATAGCAATATCAATAGCAATAATCAAAGCAATGCATAAATCACCACACACAATAGAGACACCAATTTTATGTGGTTCACCCAATGTGGGCTACTCCACGAAGAAAATATTTCACTAATCTTGTTGCCCCCACTACTATCCATAGGAGAACTCCTATCTCCTTAGCTCTGATTGGTGATCTTCTAGAAGAACTGTTGCCTCCACTACTCTGGCTAATGGATCTCTATCTATTGAAGACACCTATCCTCACTGCTCTGGCTAATGGATCTCTATCCACTGGATACTGTCGTCCTCTATACTCTGTCACCTTCAAAGCTCTATCTCAAATCTGCACTAAACACAGTCCTTCGATCTAGCACAAATTTTCTCTATATTTGTCTCTGATCTAGCACAAATTTATCCTCAAATCTGCACCAAACTCTATCCTCAAATCTATACTAAAAACAGTCCTTCGATCTAGCACAAGTTTATCCTCAATATCTATCCTCTGATCTGCACTAAACACAGTCCTTCAGTCTAGCACAAATTTATCCTCAATCTTTGTCCTCAAGCCTTAACACAAAGCTTGACTCAATCTCAAATCAACTCTGCTAGATCTGCCTCAAACCTTAACTCAAGGTTTGAACAAATCAATCAATCAACTCTGCTCACAAGTCTTCTCAAAGACTTGTCTCAAATATGCCTTGTAAGCTCCCACAAAAACCCACACTAATCTGTCCACAAGTCTTCTCTAAGACTTACCTCAAATCTACTCAACAAGTCCACACTAGAACTTGTCCAATCTCATAGAAACATAAAGAGAATTGTTAGAAACTCAACATGCTTCACATTCATCACAATGCTAAATTATTTTCAATCAATATTTTAGAAACATATAGAGAATTGTTAGAGACTCAATATACTTCACACTCACTAACTCTCAATCACTTTCTCAACTCAATTTAGAATATAGAACAATTTGTTTCATAGAACTTGAACAATCACTTTAACACATTCACTTGACTAGGTTCAACCAACTTTACTCAACCAATCACTCAATGAAATAATCCTTGCTCACAAACCCTAGTCCAAGCATATGAACACTCACTCAAATATTTTCAACAATACTTATCAACCAATCTCACATAACAATGATACTCGTGTTCTTTTCAAACTCTAGTTCAATTTCTTCACTCAACCATCCACTTCAACAACAATGCTTATAAAACAAGGTTTTATCAACAACTCTTTATTCCAGAAAACCTTGAAGCATTAATTCAACACACACTCAACAATGCTCACCTAACAATCCTTTTCACTCCAACTTTGCATACACAACATTCAACAATCACTCACTAGGAAGAATATGCCCATACCTTTTATTTTATGTAGAAGTGACCTTAGCAAACCTGTCTTAATCACAATTCCCTTCTTTGCAATTTCAATGGTTAGATGACAAAATCTCACTCTTAACACTTTCTCAAATATTCCTTAGACACAAATAAACAAAGCTCAAATACACCTTATTGCTCCTACTTGTAATTAACATTCATCAAATCATTGCACAAAAATAATTACTTGGATACACCTTATAATCTCCAACTTAAAATAATATCCAACACCACAAAAACCTCAAAAAATATTTAAAACTCCTTTATTTCCTTTTCAAACCCTAAAACAAATAATACCAAAAATTATTTTGCATCAACCTTATAACTCCCCAAAAACCTCATATACCAAATAAAATATGCAAAAAATAATTTTTTATACCTCAACAACTTCTCCGAAAATTTCGACGCTCAAACTTAATGCATACCTTGTTATCCCCCAAAAGGGTTTCGACGTGATTTGATCGGCCGTCTCCCCAAGCGCTAAGCGCCTTTGCGTTTTGGAGCCCACCACGTGGGCTAGAGGTGCTCACGTGAAGGAAGGGGAACTTCCTTCCCTTTCAACCTTGCTCTGTCGCATTTTCCAACACAAAACAAAACGATCCTCCACGGGGATTCGAACCTGCGCCTATCGATGCCCTCACATATTTGCCACTACCACGGTTGCCAACTGCGCTACCAGCGATTGGTGACCAAGGCTCCCTCCTTGGTGGATGAAATGATTTTGCCTCCTCTAAGCACTTTTTAAAAATTAAAAACTTTTCGTTGCACACCATGATTCGCATGAAATTCGCATAGCATAGTATTTTTTTTCGAAAGCATTGGGGTTTTGGGTAAGGTGGGTAATCCCCCTTTTATACACATGATAAATGTTCTTCCCACGTTGGCGCTAAAAATTCGAATTCGAAATTCGAATTAATTTTAATAACCCTCTTTTTAATTAAAAATTAATATAAAATAAGTTATAACTAATATCAAAATTAATTAATAATTAATTTAAATAACTTAAGTAAATTAATTTATAATAAAAATTATATTAATTAATTTATAATTAATTTAAAACTTCCCTTTATAATATTATAAAAAAATATTATAATATTATTCACTTGGGCTTCTTCTTTTGCACTTTGGACCACATCTGACTTCCTAAACCCGGGTCTTGATTAACTGAAACTGGAGAACCTGAAACTGATGTTGCCCACTGAAACTGCCACTAACTGGTGCTGAAAGCTTGACATCAATGACCACTCACTCTTGACATCAATGACAACTTATCTACTCAAAATGTCCAACATTTTGGTTTAAGTGGTGTATTAATCCCCCTACATAGAGATTCGGACCAATTGCAATGCATTGCCCTCATTGAATTCATGTACTAAGCACGTATCGGGATCAATTTGAAGTGCCTCCTTTGAGAGTTCATCTACTGCCCTATTCTCTATAAATATGTCAAAAAGTAAAAGCTTCACTTCGATCCACAACTTCCTTTTTTTGAGAGTGCATTGCCCTCATTGAATTCATGTACTAAACACGTACTTGGATCAATCTGAAGTGCCTCCTTCGAGATTTCATCTACTTTCCTATTTAGTTCTCTATAAATATACCAAAAAGTAAAATCTTCACTTCGATCCACAGCTTCTTTTATTTGAGATATGGGTTGTAGAATCTTGTTTTCAATCCTAAAAACACCAAGCATCCAATTTATTACCACTTGTGAATCTTCGTAAATTTGAATTTTTTGTATTCCTTTTGATTCTACCAACTAAACCAACAATTTGAGGGTCATAATTTCAACATAATTATTAGAACCTTCTCCCAATCCAACCTTGAATTTAAAATAATGAGAGTCAAAAATATATAGTAATCCTCCTGCTCCACAAACTCCAAGGACCCCTTGTCTAGCCCCATCAAAAAAACCCAAGCCCCTAATTTATCAACCTTTGGAGGGATGATTTGTCTGTTTACATTTGTTGTTGAAACCTTACAGTTGTTGAAACTTCCAATGCTTTGAGAGGAGACCTACCAAGTAGGCTTCTCTTGATCCTAAAAAGTTATTGCATTCCTAAATAATCATACTTCCCAAGACACAAACAATGGAAGAGCTATAAAACCTTTGTATGACCTATTTTCAAACCAAAATTTAAGCACTCTCTGTTAGCGTATATTGTTTATTCCATTATTATTATGCTAACAAATGTTGTTAGCATATAGTTAGTGGTAGGTTAATTTGGCCATTATGTTATTTGTTATAACAAAGCCTAAATAAGCCTCGGGTGGTTTCGTAACCTCTGGGCTATTATAAGCTTCCATGTATTATTTAAGTTCTTCAATATCAATGATTACTAGTTCGACTTATTTACATGGTATCAGAGCCAGACCTGCTCGGGCACGTTCTTCGAGATCTGAGAGGAGACCGGCGTAGACGCGGGCACATTTCTTGAGGTAGGGTTGGACCTGCTCGGGCACGCATCCCGAGGCATCGAAACTAGACCTGCACTCGAAACGAGGGCGGCTGGACTGGCTTGATCGGGCATGGATCCCGAGGTCGATCTGGACTGTTGGGCAACCGAGGGACTCGAGCACATTTCTCGAGGTCGATCTGAACTGTGCGACCAACGTGGACTGACAGATCTAGACTGGCACGCTTCTCGAGCACGCTGACTGGACTGACACGTGGCAGAGCGCCACCTGGACTGAGGACCGGACTGGACACGTGGCGGACTGAGGACCGGACTGGACTGACATGTGGCAGACTGACGCGTGGACCGAGATGCGTGACGTGGACTGACATTGACACGATCGATTGACGTGGCCGCCACGTGACCCGACGCGGACCTGACCCCTGCCGCGTGGCACGGCAAAAAGGGTGACGTGATTGCCCGAAGGCAATCACATATATAGGGGGGAATCTTTCCTTTTATTCCCCCCTCATGCACCCCGCGGGAGCAATGTGGGACTAAAGTCCCACGTTTTTTTGGCTCCCCGCGAGGGTCGCAAGGGAAGAAAGGGACAATTGTCCCTTTCCTTCCCATCGGGCGTGCTAGCCCAGTCGGTAGGAGCGCCAGGCTAGCGCCCGTGAGGTTAGGGGTTCAAACCCCTTCGATAGACCCCTTGAAGGTAATTTTTTTTAATTTTTTTTTGTTATTTTTCTTTATTTTTTTAGTATTTTTTAATTAATATATTAATATTTTTTTTTGTTTTTAAAAAAAAAAATCATTTTTTTAATTAATCATATTTTTAAATTGTGATTTAAAAAAAAAAAAAAAAGTATTTTTATTATTAATTAAATTATTACTAAAATTATTTAGAAATTTACATTAAAATTAGAATATTTGCCATAGTAAAGGGGGGTGTTTTTTTTTCTTCAAAACCTGAAGAAAAAGGGGGGGATGATGAGTAAATTTTTAAGGCAAATTGGCTTATTGTAAAGGTGCATTTTCGGTAGCGCCCGACACCTAGTGGTTTATTTTCTGTGGGCACTTTTATGTTGTATGTTGCATTTTTTCTTACTTTGCACTACATCATTAAAAGTTAAAATCAAATTCACTCCCTAAGTCCCCGGAATAATTAAAACCCATCCGTGCAATTTATTGCACTATAGCGTTCGGTATTTGTGATACCTCTGGCCAACACTTACAGGTAAAGCTGTCGTGATTGCGCTACTGTATCCGCCGCCTAATATAGCTGCCAAAACGACGTCTGAGCTTGTTCTCTATAAATCGTCGGGGAGAGATAAGTTTGCCATTTTGCTATTTTTTTACTCCATCCACTACCCTAATCGTTCTTGTGTTTAGGCGTAAATCCTGACGAGAGTTCTGACATCCAAAGTGTTTAGGGGAAGTTACGCCCCACGCATGAGGATTGATGACTTTCTATGGTAGGTGCCATCAACAAGTCGATTCCCTTTCAGTACCGCCTAAGTACCACGTATCATATAATCTTTAAAAATTACCTATAGTCTCCCTCACGTAAGGGCGGGTAATTTTTTTGATTTTTCAAAATACCTATAGTCTCCCTCACGTAAGGGCGGGTATTTTGTATGGTATAACGGCCTGGCATTAAGGTATATAGAAAGGGTGACCAATTGGTGATATAAGGAACCTTCACTATGGCTTCTGCTGCAAAGTTAATGACTGATGCTCATCAGTTATTGAAAGGTCCTAATTATACACCATGGAAAAACAAAATGAAGGCAGTCCTCATCATGGAAGATTTATGGGATGTTGTTTTGGAGCAACAACGAGACCTTCACCGACAGCTGGATCCACAACTCTCATTGCTGATCAGATCGCCTTTGATAAGAAAGATAGTCGAGCAAAAGTGCTCATTTTGTTTGTTGTTTCAGATGAAGTTCAACCTCATATAGCTGACAAAGCAAGTGGTAAAGAGGCATGGGATGCCCTTCAAACCATTTATGAGGGAAAGAATGACTCCACCATTCTTCATCTTCAAAAACAACTTCACAATCTGAGTTTGAGACAGGGTGAGACAGTTGAACTCTTTCTTTGCAGAGTGTCTGAATTGAAAGGCAAATTGAATTCTTTGGGAGATACAGTGGATGACAAGCTTCTCACTTCAATAGTGATGAGAGCTTTGCCTGATTCCTTTGATACGTTGATCACCTCCATTCAGGTGTCACAACGACAAATTACCTTTATTGAGTTGGTCAATTTGCTTCAACAACAGGAGGCACGCCAACTTCACAGGGATGATTCTTCTAATACAACCCTATACTCCAACCGACAGGGTTCTAAGAAGAAAGGTAATTTTTAGAAAGGAGGCAATTCTCAACAGGATTCAAAAGGAAAAGGGAAACAACCTCAACAGAAGAAGAGGTATTGCAAAATTTGTGATAAAGACAACCATGACACCAACAGGTGTTGGCATAAGAATAAGCAAAAAGGCCAGAACAAACCACAAAACAAGAACAAGCAACCCAGGGTGAATGTTGTTGTTGAAGAATCTGACTCAGATTTTGAATGGGCACACAAGGTGCTCATGACTACCACAGCCTCCAAGGAGAAGGATCCTGTATGGTATGTCGATTCTGGCGCTAGTAAGCATATGACTGGCGACAGATCATGGTTTGAATCATTTGTGGCCAAAGAGGGCAGACCTGTCACTATTGCTGATGACAAAACCTACAAGGTTCAGGGAGAGGGTACAATTTCAGTCACTCTTCCTGATGGCAAGTGTCAGATTGACAAAGTCCTCTATGTTCCAGGATTGGCTAACAATTTGTTGTCAGTCACACAAATCCTGGATAAAGATATGGTTGTCAACTTTCATGTTGAGAATGGCAAGAAGTGTTGTTCTATTACCGGGAAGGGTAAGCAGATTGCAACAGCTTCATATAAGCATGGCTTATTTGCCCTAGATGCTATCTCTACTCCCCATGTTGCCATGACAGTCTCTACCAAGGAGGCCACTTCCCTATGGCACAAGAGATATGGGCATCTTAGTTCTGGCTACTTACTTGAGCTTAGTAAGTATGAGATGGTAAAGGGTCTTCCTTCCCTTTCTTCCACATTGCCGGTGTGCTCTGATCGCTTGGTAGGAAAGCAACATAGAGTACCTTTTGAGAAGAGCTCAACACGAGCACAGAAACCTCTGGAGTTAATTCACACCGATCTGTGCGGTCCTTTCACACCCAACAGTTGTGGAGGGAAGAGGTATTTTCAGTTATTTGTAGATGACTACTCACGCAAGATGTGGGTTTTCTTTCTCCGACTGAAATCTGAGGCTTTCGCTTTCTTCCAGCAATTCAAGAAATCTGTTGAGAAGGAGTCAGGGGCTTCTATTAAAACCCTCCACTCAGATCGAGGGGGGGAGTTTACCTCTAAAGAATTTTCAGCATTCTTAACTGAGCATGGAATCACGAGACAGTTAACAACTGCCTATACTCCTCAGCAAAATGGAGTTGCTGAGAGAAGGAACCGTTCTATTATGGAAATGGTTCGTTGTATGCTCACAAGAGCTACTCTTGGGCAACAATATTGGGCAGAAGCTGTCACCACTTCAGTATATCTGTTGAATAGGGCACCCACAAAGGCCCTAAAAGGAATGACTCCACAGGAAGCATGGAGTGGTCGAAAACCCTCCATATCTCATCTTCGTATTTTTGGATGTCAAGCTTTCATGCACATACCAAAAGAGAAAAGGAAGAAGCTAGATGAGAAGACATTGAGATGCATTTTTCTTGGCTATGATGAGCACTCTAAAGGTTATCGTTTGATAGATCCTTTGACCAAGAAAATTCATGTCAATAGAGATGTTGTCTTTGATGAAGCTTTCACATCACAAAGCACATCTAAGGTATACCTAGATCTTGTGGAATCTAAGGAAGAGAAGTTCCCTTTGTCAACACAGACAGGAGGTCCTTCCACATCTTCTTCAACACCAAAAACGAAGAATCCGAAATGGTATACAAGCACAATCAGGGACGCCAAGTTATCCACTCCACCAGATTTGACTTTGGATAGACCTCGTACTCGCAGTATGGCTCAAAGGGAAAGAGCAGCCGTAGAGACCAATGAGGTTGATGATCTTTGTCAATATTTTGAGGAACTTTCTGTAACTCCACATAAGGAAACAGAGGATATGGATATAGATGATGACAGGGTGTTTTTGTCTTCAATGAATGAACATGAACCTGCTTCTGTACAAGATGCTCTTAGCAAGCCACAATGGAAGGATGCTATGGATGCTGAGTACAAGTCTCCGAAAAAGAACAAAACTTGGGAGCTTGTCGATCTAGCCACAAGGAAAGAAGCCCATTGGCTGCAAATGGGTGTACAAAGTCAAGTACAAGGCAGATGGGACAATTGATAAGCATAAGGCCCGTCTTGTTGCAAAGGGCTATGCTCAAAAGGAAGGCATTGACTATGAGGAAACTTTTGCACCTACTGCTCCGGATGACCACAATTCGAGTCATTTGTGCTATGGCAACACAATATGGGTGGAAAGTTCACAAAATGGATGTCAAGAGTGCTTTTCTAAATGGTGATCTCCAAGAAGAAGTATACATGACTCAACCTGAAGGATTTGTACAGGAAGGCCAAAAACAAAAAGTGTGCAAATTGGTCAAATCCTTATATGGCTTGAAACAAGCTCCTCGAGCTTGGTATATAAAAATGGATAATCACCTCCTGCAACATGGATTTAAGAGATGTCCGTCAGATGCAAACCTCTATTTCAAGAAACAGGGTTCGGAGATAGTGTTGCTTGTACTCTATGTTGATGATCTGCTCATTACAGGGAGTTCAGAAACTATGATCTCTACTGTCAAAAGAGACTTGTGTCAATATTTTGAGATGTCAGATCTCGGACTTCTCCATTATTGTCTTGGTCTGGAAGTCAGCCAGAAGGAGCACTACATCAAAGTGTCTCAGAAAAAATATGCCAAGACATTGTTGGAAAAATATCGCATGACTGATTGCAAGCCAATGGCAACTCCGATGGAGACAGGAATTCAGTTATCACGATATGATGATTCACCTCAGGTAGATGGTACTCTCTATCGACAGTTGATCGGGAGTCTCATATATCTGACCAATACTAGGCCAGATATCGTATTTGTTGTCAACTATCTTTCGAGGTTCATGCAGGAGCCTAAGACCACTCATTGGAAAGCAGCAAAGCGTGTTCTTCACTATGTCCGTGGTACTATAGAATATGGCCTAGAATACAAGAAGAACAACAAATTCTTCTTGCAAGGATACACGGACTCCGACTATGCCGGATCATTTGATGATCGCAAGTCAACTTCAGGATATATTTTTCATCTTGGATCCGGTCCTGTCTCTTGGCACAACAAGAAGCAACAGGTGGTTGCTATCTCATCAACAGAGGCAGAATATCGCGCCGCACGTGAAGCTGTGTGCGAAGTGATATGGTTGCATCGCATTTTGACAAGTATGGGTCTTCCATCCAAATCTCCAATACACTTGTTTTGCGACAACCAGGGTGTTCTGAACCTAGTCAAGAATCCAGTCCATCATGAACGAACAAAGCACATTGACACACAATGTCATTTCATTCGTGACGAAGTTTCGAAGCACCGAATTCAGCTTCAGTACATTCCCACCGATGCTCAAGTTGCAGACATTTTCACTAAGGCACTTGCACGTGTCAAATTTGAATTGTTTCGCAGCTCACTTTGTATTGCCAAATGATGTAATAAGGGGGGATGTTAGTATAGCTAGTAGTTATCCAATTACCCAAATAATGTAATAAGGGGGGATGTTAGCGTATACTTAGTTTATTCCATTATTATTATGCTAACAAATGTTGTTAGCATATAGTTAGTGGTAGGTTAATTTGGCCATTATGTTATTTGTTATAACAAAGCCTAAATAAGCCTCGGGTGGTTTCGTAACCTCCGGGCTATTATAAGCTTCCATGTATTATTTAAGTTCTTCAATATCAATGATTACTAGTTCGACTTATTTACACTCTCTTAAGGAATCTTCTTGCCATCATATAGGAAGCTTTAATTGTGTTATAACCTCCCTCCAAACATGTCTAGTAAAGGAGCAAGCAACCAATAAATGATCAATAGTTTCATTGTTTGACTTACATAAATGACACCTTCTTGGACTCTTCCAAATCTTCTTTTGTATTACCTCCCATGTCAGAACCTTATTTTTCATGGCAAGCCATAGGAGCAATCTTGTCTTCAACGGGGCTTTTTGCTTCCAGTGTGTCTTCCACCACCATGGTGGATCGTCATTTCTATCTTCCAATAGTCTTATACCCCAACTTTGGAGTGTGCTCCCTCGTAGCTTCATTCTTTGTCCAGACCAATTGATCAATTTCCTCTCGCAACTTGATATGTCCAACTCTAAGTCTCCCCACATATTCTTCCCATTGGTGTGCCTCCTGGCCCTAAAGCCCTAACAATGTTGCTTTCTTCCATCCTTGACTCCAGTTTGTAGAATATTTTGGGTCAGTTGCTTGGGCGAGATTTCCAATCCCCTGATCTCTTAGGGTCTAAATTACATTATCTGGCAGTATGTGCATATCACCACAACCAATCCAAGGGTCTAATCCTAGTCTTATCCTTGAACCATCCCCTATTTTCCAGGCAAACCAATAACCTACAATATAAAAGGCTTGAATCATTGTCTTCCAACAAATTGAAACATTATGGGTTTGCTTCATTGGGGCCCTTATCCACTCCTCAACTGTGAGTGGCTCTAAATACTTTTTATATATGATCTTATTCCATAAGCCTTACTTTGATATTATCCTCCAAACACACTTTGTTGCTAGAGCCTTTCAAAATAGGAAGATATTCTTAAGTCCTCATTCTCCATTTTCCTTAGTCCTGGATAAGGATTGCCATTTAACCAAGGGAATACCTTCCCTTTCCCTTTTCCTTGTCCATAAGAACCTATAGCTTAACTATCTAATTTTTTCCAAAACTCCTTTTGGTATGTGAGCCAAAAATTGCCAATATACTGGTATTGCCTCCAACACAAACTTAACCAAAGTCAATCTCCCCCCAAAGAGAACGATTTGTTGCACCATATATTAATTCTTCCTTCCACCTTCTTTATCAACCAATTCCATTCTTGTTTAGTGTAGTCATTGGGTTTCAAAAAGAACCCCAGATATTTAAACCCCTCTTGAAGATCAAATATGTTAAAGGGGAAAAGTTGACCTATTATTATGGTTTGATTTTGATCCACACAGTTAAAAGAGATGCTTGACTTCTATGCATTAATCTGCATACCTGTTGCCAGACAAAAAAGATCTAAAGAATGTTTTAACTTCTCTACAGCTCTTATTTGTTCCATTTGTGACAAGGGGCAAAAAGTAGATGGGTGACTTCCACTATTCTACCTATTCAGATTCCCTTTACTACTCCTTCCCTCTTGGCTTCTAAAATACACCTACTTAATCCCTTAGCTACCAAAAGAAATAACAATGGTGACAAGGGGCAACCTTGTCTAATCCCTCGAGAAGCTTTAAAGAACTAAGAGGTTGACCCATTAACCAAAAGTGCAAAAGAAACAAAACAAAGACATCCCATAATCCAATATATGGTTATGTAACCATCTGGTTACAAGAGCATGGTGTACAACGCTACACCCTGCATAATTCAAATCTTGAACTTCTATTCAAAATTTTGAAGTCTCCATCATTAGGCCACTCAAGCTGTACATAAAAAGCAAAAGTAGTTTTTAATATCCACAAGGCTATAAGCCATATAAGATGATCCTCATGGAGGATGTTCTTTACCCAATATATGATTTTTCAATCATACTCCAATTACAGAAACATGGTGTACAACCTTATACACGTAGGATTCAAACTTTAGACCTTTATTCATTGTTCCAAAATCTCTAACATTAGGCCACTCAAGTTGTAAAAAGGTTCAAATTATGTATGATACTTTGATATAACTAGATAATCATATATATTTGATAAACATCCTCAATAAAAAAAAAAACATTCCATATAAAAAAATAAAATGATTACAACCAAAGACCTTTCATCAGTTATCCATAATAGATGTGAAATCATAAATTCCCTAATCAAAAGGCCTAGTGACCTTGTTAATACAAACCATCACCAACCATAATGAAATATTTCACTCAAGCTCCTAGCCACACAAGCCCAAATTACTTCCAAGAGTAAATTTAATGTACCTCCAAGAGTAAATTTAAATCACATTAAACTATTATTTAAAATTAATTATTTTAAAAGTGGATATCACATAAGGGTATTTAAAAAAACAAAATGTCATATTACTTAAAAATTAAATTTTGACTCTTTTTAACCCAAAAAATTTCGCAATCAAACCTCAACCTCATAGGCTTTAAAACTCCCACTACCATCCTCCCTCTTTTTGGACAAATTAAAGAGAAACTTCAGCTAAAAATATGTTCTACTCATCCTCCCTCTTTTTGTACAAATTAAAAAGAAACTTCAGTATAAAATATGTTCTACTTTCCAAGAGCCAGTTAAACAAGGCAAGGCCTACCATTGAAGTTAAAATTGACCTTATCTAAATGTTGCTTGTTCAAATTCAGCTGCATGATAGAATTTTTAATAAGTGATTATATGGGATTAAAATGAACACCATAATTATTACATAGTGATCATATAGTGATATTATAACAGCTTAACAACTATGCATATATAGCTTGACAAGATTCAAACTTGGATCTCCTTGAAAGTTGATTAAGTAAAAAGTACAGTAGTTTTTAACATCCACAAGACCATAATAAGCCATGTGAGTTGACCCTCATAAAGAATGTTTACCCAATATATGGTTATCCAACCATACTCCAGTTACCAAAACATTGAGTACAACCTTACCCAACAGGATTCTTACCTTCAACCTCTATTCAAATTTCAAAGTCTCCAAGGTTAGACTACTCAGGTTAAAGAATTTAACCCATTGAACTCATACCATTTAATAAATATTAAGGTTCACAAGATTTGAAACTTTGTCATCAAATGGTAGATTAGTTGAAAAAAAAAATAGATTTACTTTACAACAAGAAACTTGCTTTTATAAATATAGTAAGTTTTAGCTCACTTTGTTTTTAGGGAGTTGACACATTCCCCATCTTAAAGGCAATATTTCCTAAAATAATCATTCAAGATGGCAATGTTGTTCCAAACCCTCCCAACTCCAACAATACATTTTTGCTTTAGTAAGTTATTCATTATGCATACTGCACTATACAGAAGAATTTTCTGCTTCATCAAAATTAATGGTGAAAGTTCATAATTTGGGCTACATGTTTCGAAATAGCACGAAAAATTACACCTATTATGGGTTTTCAAGGCAAATTTAGTGATGAAAGATAATAATTTGGGCTCCACAATTCAAAACGCCATGATACATTACACTTATTACTGCTTTCAAGGCTCATCTAAAATTTCCTTCAAACACTGCAATCCAGAGATTTTCAGACATTTCCAGCAGCTCTTTTATCTTGCAGACAACTTAAACACATGGTTTAAAGAAGGGCAACTCATGATAAATATCCTTTCTAGTCTGAGTACCTTTAACCTGATGTTCAAAAGAATTTTTCTTCCATCCCCTTAGTCCAGATAGTTTAACCTGGACATCCAAAGAAATTCTCTAGTCAGATTATCTGTGTTTCACACGGATGTTTCTTCTGCCTCTTCTCTAAAGGCCAGGCATATCTAGATTTCACTTCAGTATCGAAAAGATCTTTAGCCCTCCATGGTAGTAGAGCTTCTGGAATCCAATCCGATTCATTTTTTCTACACAATGCTCTCTCGATTGACCTTACATTGGTGTGCCCATAGTCAACTGTGAGTCAGTTCAGGACACTGACCACTGATAACGGCTCAGACCCTAATCCCCCCACTCTCAATAGTTGGCTTCCTATGGTAGCTTCACCCTCCATTGTACCGTATGTACAACTGTAATATAGATGAGATGTGTATCCTCCCCCCACAATGCCCTGCTACATAGCAAATGCTTTGCCCATTCCAAGTTCTTGATACTCGTAATTTTGTATTTTTGTGTTTTTTGGAGCATGAAATTGTGGTTCCCTCCAAGCAATTGTAACCCAGGTGTATGACTCAAGTCGCACTAAACTACTATTATCATCTGTTGTAATTAATAAGATTCCATTCTTTCTAGAATCCTAGACTGCCTCTCCCACCTGAAACATGTTAGTTCGACCAGAAAAAAGACCTGACCAAAAAATAAAAATAGAGAAAAAAAACTCAATACTCCCGTTAAAAGCCTACATTTTACTCCCTCGTCAATACAAGTTCTGTGGCTACCACCGTTAAATCCATCAATTCCGTGGGCCCTCTGATCCACTGTTCCATCAATTCAACAGACCTTTTTATCCACCGTTCACACCCTGCTCAACAAAGACTAAGCAAGTTCAAAGAAGAGCCTTTTCAAACTCCCTGGCCAGCTCCAAAAAATGGGGTGATGACCATCAGGCACTGATTCTTCAATAGTCAAGATATCGCTAAGAATCAAATTCCTAATTGGACAATCCTATTTTGATGGTATGCATTTTATGCTAAGTGACGCTCAAGATATAGACCCAGCAGATCCATTGCCTCGTGCCAAAAATTTCCATTGAATATGCACTCATCTTAAAAAAAGGCAATATAATTCTAAGAATACAGAAATACACAAGCCTGCATTATGAGCAGATTATTATTTTTGGATATTGCTTTAGATGATTTCTAAAAAAATGAAATATGGTAGAATATGGCACTAATGAGTATACTAATGAAATAAGATTCATGCAATTGTTATCAACATATTTTCTATAATGACTACGAGTGTTATGATTTATAAGGCTAACCCCTTAAATGACTACTACTTGCTGTTTGACAGCTTCGTTCTTAAAACAAAGTTTAAATAACCAACTTAACAATCAGCATTAGAAGTTCAAAAATTAGTATTCCATCTTGTGTCTGTCCTTCAGCAGACTGCCAGAAACACAATTCAGTCACATTTATTATAAAGAATGGGTTAATATTGCATGAAGATAAACATTACCGACTCAACAAGTAAATATTTCAAAATAGATGGGGCACCTTCGTTGCACTGGAGTGCAACACCTCAATAGGTAATTTTCACCATCAATTATAGTAGTCTGGGCCAACCATCTTTATGACAAAGTAGAATCACAGCTTCACAGAACAATGAGAATCCAGAAAAAGTTTAAAATACAATTTTGTCAATGAATTACATAAGGCTTTACAGTACATTTTGACATGGGATATACCCAAAATCCAATGACTCCTGCCGCATGCGTGTAAGAATGACTCGTGCTCTTAAGGCAAACTAAAGAGAGCTATTTCCGAAACAAAAACTACAAATCTTGGTTACACACGCTGCCATTGTACAGAAACTACCACTTCTTGTTGGCAGCCAAATACATGCATAAAGTAGAAGTCAGAATTACACAGTACAATAATGAAATAAGGTTACTTCTCAAAAACAATGGTCTCTGTCACCTAGCACAGTAACAGATGAAAACACAATCATCCAGAGTGGAGTATAGGACGGCCAATAAGCTTGCACTGTTCGGGAAGTAAATAAGTTGAAATGGGCCCATTCAGAGCACGAAGTTCACCATCTATACCACAACCCTGATGGACATTCTTACCTGGTTTAAGCTTTACTGACTTCACCTGCAAATTGTCAGAAAGTACACAATATCAGAAACTTGGGAATAGATCATTTAGTGTATCATCTTCTTACAAATTCCACAGAAGAAATAATCTCTCATTCAGAAAGCAGAAATGTAAGTCCAAGAGGTGTGGTAATCTCAAAAACATTGAAAGTGGTCAAAATTTTGGATTATTTTCTTATAAAATTTACAAAATCCATAACTCACATTCAAAGTCCGAGTATATGGAATTCCAATGTTATGTAAAATAGTTTTCCCAAATGACTACACAAACACAGTGATTGGAGAAACAGATTTGGCTGTTGATGTCACCACAAGAAATTAAAAGATATGTGTGCATTAATTCAAAATTATCAAGTTTTTGAACTAAGCTGTCATCCATTGAAGAGACAGTTAGCAAACAACATAACTAGATCCACCCCAGAAAAAACCACAACTGTTGACATTTTCCAATACATCTCCGAAGTGCATGGACTTAACCAAACAGTGGCAATAATGATAGAAATTAGAATCATAGAAGCATGTTACAAGAGTTGAGATAAAAGGCAATGCCACTTCAATGACTCGGCTAGCTAAAGCAAATTATTAATTTCCTCAGGAAGGATTCTACTTATTAACTATTTAAGAAACATAAATATCGCATTAAATAAGTAGCATTTTGTGATGTCACTTGGACATTACTTCAATTTCTATAATTATTTCCTGTGAACCCATATACCTAGATCACAAACTTACCTTTGTGTATTCTACAAATGGGAGAGAGAGGTGTCGTCCAAACTGCATTAGCACAAAAAATCGTAGAAGTTGCAGTCTACCCACACCACGAACCAACAACAAGTCTAAACTATTGTCATCATGCTCGGCCCTGGGAGCAAGCACCTGTGATCTTAGGTTCTGCACTGTCTTGCATTGATGGTTGCATATCAATACACCAAGAAATGGACCTTGTTTAACCACCCACTTTTCTTCCTCTATCTTTTGCATCTCATGGTTTGACTCTTCTAGCATTTCATCTATAGACCCTTTCACATCAAAGTTATTTTCAATGTCCCATCTTGGTTCTGCATCCCATTTTGGGCCTGTATCCCATCTTGCTTCGGCATCCCATATTGGTCCAGGGTCTGACATTGTAGAAGAGATATCCTCTCTATCAAGAACCATGGTGTTTGCCCATGAACATCTTGAACTATCATTTGTTGAATTTAGTCCTGTCCGAGACTTGATTCTTGTTCGAGGCCTTGTAGGGGTTGCAGATCCTGGCAATGAAGGGTGAACTACTTCTTCAGGTTCTGGGGGCAGATTATTCCTACCGGAGGATAAACGCTTTGTTTTTGCATCTAATGCCCGCACGTATTCAGATGGCTCGCTGCTTGCATACGTGCTACCTGTTATTATATCAATATCTCCAGACATTCTGCTTGGTGTCATCAGCATAGAATCTATACTAGATAAACTTGAGGCTCTTGGCAACCCCTCAATGTTTGATTTTCTTCCAAACATATCAGATTGATTATCTGTTGCATCAATGGACCCCTGCTTAACACCAGTGCTACCGATGTTTGTGTTTGGTTCTGATACAGGAAGATACTCAACTTCGTATTCGTATTTTGGCAAGCAAAGGAATTTAAGGGCACCAGCTACAAAGTACCGGAAAGGACCAAAGCGCTTTTGGTATTTCTCGGATAGTTCTAGAACTGCATAAAAATAAAGCATATTAAAACTTGAACCAACTACATATGTACAAGGAACCACAGGATGCAGAAATGCAAATTCATAGATTATAAATACAAATCTGCCCCCAAACATTGTTATGTTTCAGCTTAGTCAGCAAACTCAAACATGAATACTCCAAATAATAATTACTCAAAAACAATATAATACAAGACTTGCGAATTAAAGACCACTGAGCAGACCACAAGCCTAAAACTAAAAACTAGCTATAACAGCTAGATGGATCGTCATGGTGTGAACATAAATATAAAAATCTTTCAGATTTGTGTGGGTATTCATGTATCTCTTTCTGTTGCATACCTGAAGCATCAAAATCATTCAACTACGGAAAAGATATGCAAGCATAGGGAAAGTTCAAGAATCAAAAAAGAACTTGGGAAATAAACTTATATGATGTCAATTAGGATGGCAATGATTTTTATTGTTCTTAAAACCAAGTTGCTCTGTATGGCCTATCAATGTGTTTTCTTCGTGTATTAATGTATTAAAATTTATAGGAAATTCTCCAAACTTTGTTTGGTCATCCTAAGTTAATATTATATTTAGGAGTTTGTGATTGCAAATGAATGAGAATAATGATTATGATGATAGTAATAACTGGTATGTAGGACCTGTTCAGATATATTTAGTTAGAAGATATTTTAACCTAATATTGAGCTCCACAATGATATTGGTGAATTTTGTTTGGTTATCTTGATTTAATGTTTTGTGCGCAAATTTGTGGTTAATGAGGAGGATAAAGGGTTGCTTTCTGGCCATTATTTCATTTGAATTACATATTAGGCATATTCTTTGTTCCAAAGGGATCTTTGGTTATTCTATCCATATGTTTGACTATGCTAACCATGGAATTCTTAACTTAGAGATTGCAATTTTCTTTTAGTGTTAGACACCTCTCTTGGGTAGTAGACCAGGAGGCGGGCTTGAGCAATTTAGGCTAGATAATTTTTTAAGGCATCAGAGTCACTTCTTTTCTTTTATTATGCTCCATTCCATGATATATAGATGATTTTATTTTTCATTTGTTTGTCTCATTCTTCTAGTGTCGATTCTTCAGGGATGTTCTAGTAATTTACCTTTTTTGTCCAAGTCTAATATATATTTGTCTACTGGGCAGATTATTACTGTTTTTCATCCTCTCTTCCATTTGAATTACATATTATGCATATTTTTTTTTGTTCCCAATGGGTTATTGAGTATGTCTATCCACATGTTCCACTGTAAAGATCATGTGATTTTTGGCTTAGAGATAGCAAAATTTCTTTTAAGTGTTAGCCAGCTCCTTTAGTAGATGGGATGCAGCCATTGAGAGCAGATAATTTTTCTTGGTACCAGAGTTCTTTCTCTTTTATTAGACCATTGGTCCAACATTGATGATGATTTTTTTCTTACTCTGTGATTCTAGTTGTTCCCATTCTTTAGTGTTGATTCTTCATAGATGTTCCACCCTCTTAATCATTTGTCTAATTCTACTATCTTTGTATAATGGGCGCATATTAAGAAGATATCCTAAAATTTATCCCAAATGCAAAACTTACAAATTCTTTGTTTCTGACAAGTATTCGGGTGCTTCCATCTACTCAATTCTATCCATACTCTTTAAATCAGTTAGTTTCTCAGTCATAATTTTCTTATCAAGATTAGTAACATTGTTCAAGTACGTAGAATGTCCAATTTGAGGTTAACCATTTTCTTGTAGTACTAAGAAAAAATATCTTTTTCAGTTTTTCACCATCCCTAAGGTTGTTAATGGCTGTGATCTGGATGTTCGTTCCAAGCTTTCCAAAACCTACATTCTTGTATCCACATAGTGTCCCAGTCTTTCTTTCTTATTCTTTTTTTTAATAATTCTCAAGCAAAAGAAATATTTTATTACCATTCAATCAATTAGTATAGCCTTAGGGATAGTAGACCACAATCTGCTTAGTTTCAAGAAGCCTTGGGATAGTAAGCCACAATCTTATTCATAGTTGAGAAAATCTGGCAAAAATCTGCAAAATCCTCATTTTTTGCCAATTTTTTAAAATGCCGATGCAATCGGTAAACTCTCGTCGATGCGAAAAGATTTTTTTGAAGATTTTTTACCAGAATCGTCGATTTTTTGCCAATTTTTTCAAAAAATCTGCAATGCTCTGAATTAGGGTTTTTTTATGCAAGCCCATTTTTCAGCTGTTAATGTTTGAACTTCAAAATTTAAAGTTTAAACCCGATGACTATGTAAATATTTTTGTTTTTCCTCCTCTTTTTAAATAAATATTGCTGCCTGATAACTATGTATGTAAGCCCATTATTTAGCTGTTAATGTTTGAAACTTTGAACTTAGAATTTTAAACCCTAAACCCTACGCTAGGCCCTAAGGTTTTAGGTTTTTTTTCCTCCTCTTTTTAGGTAAATATTGCTGCCTGGTAACTATGTATACAAGCACATTTTTCAGCTGTTAATGTTTGAATTTGAAACTTTGAACTTTGAACTTGAAGTTTAAACCTTAAACCCTAGTCTAGGCCCTAGGGTTTTGGGTTTAGGTTTTTCTTCCTTCTTTTTTTAAGTAAATATTGCTATAACTATGTATGCAAGCCCATTTTTCAGCTGTCAATGTTTCAATTTTAAACTCTAAACCCTAGCCTTTTGATTTAAGGTTTAGATTTTTTTTCCTTTTTTTTCAAGTGATTGTAACTTTGTTGTTACTTGTTTCCATGCGCAGGCATATAAAAAATAAAACCTTTTTTTTTCCTTCTTGTTACTTATAACTTTGTAACTTTTCATATTATAATCAATACAAGATGTGTTTTGTCACTTTCATGTGTACTTAAAGCTTAAGCCTTGTATGATGTTTTGACATGAATTATTCCAATATTTGATTTGCATAATGTTAATTATCATTGTAATATGCATGGGAAAAAAATTCAATGAAAACTTTCGTTTTCTTCAGTTTTTTTTTTAAATATTCCAATTTTCTCAACACTGATCTTTTCTTTTCTTTTTTTTAAATTTACATGGCGGAATCGGTTGCCGCCACGTATCCAGGCAGGCTGTCCGGCTTTTATGGCCGCCACAGTATTCTGCACTGTCCGCCCCTATAACCACCATGTCACAATCATTTTAAACATTTTACGCCGCTGAAAGCACCAAGAATGAAAGCACCAGGAAAGGAACAAGCGTTCAGTTCGACGAGGCTTGAGATTTGAACCTTGGACCTCCGCCCCCCTTAACTATGATCTTATTAGTTTCAAAATTACTAAACATTTTATTAATTTCACCTAAGCCTTTTTCTAAACAAAGTAATGTCTCAAGTTGTCAACCAAACAAATTATAGAGAGAAAGAATGAACAAGCTGTAAGATCACCCTTGGATCAAAAATAAATAGATGCATACAAACATCTGAAGGTAGAACACATTGACAAAGTGATAATACTTCGTAAATGCATTAGTTTCTTTAATAAGACTAAACAACTTGTTTCTGGTGGATATTCTATTAGCGTTGTATACGTTATTTTAATAAGTCGCAAGGATTATGATCGATGATGGGGCACATTTCTTCATTTTTTAAGATAAAATAAAAGATGACCAAAGTCTGCCAATAAGATAAGATAAAGAAACTGTTACAATGCATTGTAAAATAATGCTGAACAGTACTAAACCAAACTAACATAGAGTAAACAACACTAGAGTAGTAAACAGAATAAGGAGGTTTGTGCTCTTTGTTCAGGAGATAAATGGAATGCTTTTAAGAAGTCCCATACTTAGGGATTCCAACACTATCAGGGATCATTTCAAGGATGCCCCTAGACAACTACATGATCC
Source organism: Wollemia nobilis (assembly GCA_028583015.1). Classification (NCBI taxonomy): domain Eukaryota; kingdom Viridiplantae; phylum Streptophyta; class Pinopsida; order Araucariales; family Araucariaceae; genus Wollemia; species Wollemia nobilis. Next base: position 12,434,872 of record JAQPPZ010014788.1, read on the forward strand.
ATTTTTAGTAACAGAATCCTTGATTTTTTAGTATAGTTATATAATTATTTAAATCAATAAAACTGCTATTCAGATCAAGTTCAGTCTATGTGCTCAAGTTATATCACGTTAAAAACTCGTATTCAATAATATAACGCCAATTCCACTTTCTCAGAAGAAAGATCAAATGACAAACATTCAAATTCCACTTTCTCAGAAGAAAGATCAAATGACAAACATTCAAATACTTTTGTAAGCAATTTTTTAAATGAAAATACAGCTATGGATTAGAATAGTGTAAAGTTACCATCACTCACGAATCCATAATATGCAACTGTGAGACCTGCATGCATATCACCAGTTTGGATCCACTCAACTGCAAAAACATCTGTTGCCGTTAGGCCTCCCTGTTTTCAACAAGTAACCTCTTTGTTAGCAAAATATGCATTTCTGCAAATAGAACATGTAATTGTGCACCAATGGAAGCAAACTGCCTATATTTGTAAATCAATATGTAAAAATCAGCTTGCAGCCACTATTTCACCAATAACGAGAAAGAAGGTTTCTATGCCCAAAATCAACAGACACCATTGGATTTGCATGTTGTAGAAATAGCACATCTACCATGACTTAAATTGAGCTCCAATGCAAAGCACAGCATACAAACCAGCCTGCATATGGCTGTATAAAATAATCCTTGAAAGTTGCCTTTTGAAATTGCCATATAAATGATCAGGTCCTTATAGGAAGGATTTGAAATGGAGTAATCGGAAGGATTTATATAACCATGTGACAAAAGACACTTACAATCAAGACACACTCTAAATATAGCTCCATGCTTTAATAATGGTATGGGCCACACTGTTGACACATTTAAAAAGGAAATTCCCTCTTTTATACACAAAATCATGGACAAACAAATTCAAACGAGGCATTATAGAACTGGCATTTCAGATTTTCCTTACATTTGGTGTGGAAGAGTGTAGTTAGTTTCTTGTTAAAGCTCGTTGACTCCTTGCAAATTTCAGCTTATGTTCAGGCATTTACTTTCCTTGCTTTTTATTAACTCATAAGCCTGTTATTTAGCTGATAAAGGCTGCTTCTTCCTTGATGCATTTAAAAAAGAAATAAAATAAACAAAGAATCCTTCACTATTCTCTACATGCTCCTGGCCTCCTCTATCATATTAATTGCAACTGGGATCGCAAGATTACTACGCATTTCTAACAGGAATTTTCCAAATGGCAGTTGCTTCCTTAAATATTAAGTGTGGATTATACTCACACTGATAACAATACAGAGATTGAAAGTAAGTTCAAGAAAGGCTACCAAAAGATATATATGGGTGCTGAGAACAGTAAATAGATCAGGCTACAACTAGCTCAAAATGTTATAACACTGCATGTCTCGTAGCAACCAAGATGATGGACTTCAAAGCAATTATACAGATGTGATCCATATCTTCAAACAGATGGGTCATCTAGAACTAACTAGGCCCTAACTGCATGCACTCTACACTTCACCTACTTTACAACAACTCATCCAAGGGATCCAATGCGATGATGTACAAAGTGGACCACCATCACTTTTTATGCCAATTTCAAGGAGAGAATGTGGTACCTGTGCACCTCTAACAATACAACCGAACAACGCAATAAGGGTGGTATATTCAACTGTCTGATTTTTGTGGAAGAAAGAATTAATACAGCATGGCTTCTACTTGGACAGGCTGCAAGTAGACTTCTGTTACATGTTCATCACTCCTTCCTAGCAAAGCCATCCTATTAAGGAACCCTTGATCATCTGAGCTTTTCTAGATTGCATAGGATTAGGTTTATGTGGAACTCGGCCATTCATTAGGGAACTTTTGTACCTAACAATCTGTCCAACATTCCAAATCTGATGCAACTCCCAGTGAAAACCAAAGTGAAATTCAGTTTGCAAAAACTAATGGAGACATTTTATATTCTGATATATTCTTTTTAGTATGATATTTTTTTGAACCCTGTATTCAAAAGATTGTTACTCTGCGTATTCCTGTTATAATATTGATAGAATCATATGTCCCAGTTGCTTCATCAACATGAATATTTGATGAAAGCTTATGAAACAAATTAGCACTTGAATTCTGAGCTTGGAATGGAAAGGCTCCCTTGTTTTCATTCCAGCAAAAACACAGATCATATAAATGGAGGTTTTATTTTAAATGATTTCTGCATAGAAAGAATGTAAACTTCTTTAGGTATCTCTGTTAATTCAAGAGTCAAGTTTGGGCATGCTTCAAGTCCTAAAATTGATGAATTAATGGAATTGCTCTTCAGTTGAAAAATATTGGTACACTATTCAAGATTTTAATCATGTGATGCACCACTCTCACTGAATGTGAAGCCTTCAACTGGTATATTTTTCTTGTCAGGCACCATTCCTTCCTGCAAATATTTATTAAAGGGCAGGGCACTAGGTGCAGTACAGGTGCCTTCACCCACATGATTGGATATATGAATCCACTAACTGTGGTGAACTTTCAAGAATAAAAACAGTAACACAACAGCAATAAATTTAATTGAATAACCAGTTAAATGACAAGATGCTGTCAGCAGCAAAATCAAAACCCATACAGCTGACAGCAACCTCAAGGGCATCCTATTGTTTTGGTCTCATCACATGCTTTGAGCAAAATGAATATGAAGTGGAAGGGTATGGCACACACTTTGCATTTCCATGTCACATTAATATCTTAACATGGCAACCAAGCAGTTTATACATGTTGGCTCTAAAGTTTTGTCCTATGATGGAATGCCACTCAACTGATATTTATAAAGAAATTCAATTCAATGAACAGGTTTGGATGTAAAATATTCAGTAATGGTTTATTTTAAAATATCTTTCCAAAGAATGTTTGATTTAGTAACTGGCATCCATCCCCTATCTTCCATCTCAAGCGAATGGTATCAAGATTTAACAAAATAGTTACCTTTATTTTCCCCTTTCCAGATTACACAATCACTGGAACGAGAGGACGATAGCAGGTGCAGTTGAAGCAATCTTTGCAGATTTCTAATTTGACCAATGAAGTTTGGATCTAGTCCTAGGGCAGATGGGTCTTTCCAGGTTTTTTCACTATTTCTTGCTGTCATATAATCAGCAGCTTTAACACCAAACTGATAAGACAGAATTGGTTCTAATGCTTTTACCTCTGGATCCTCCGAAAGAGGAGTATCCTTCAGCCATCAATCTTTCCAAAAGTTCACATGTTTGCCATCCCCAATACACCAGCAGAGCCCTTTACACAGCAGATGTCTGATATGCACAAGATTGTTCCAAAAGGAGGAGCCTTTTGGCAAGTTAATTGAGTGTAAGAAATTGCTATTGTTTCGCAAATAATAGCTTTAAGGATTTTAACCCATTCAAGCTGATCATTTTTTAACAATTTCCACCCAATCTTTCCAATCAAGGCTTCATTCATCTGTTTAATCCTTCTGAAGCCAAACCCTCCTGCTTCTTTTACAAAACAGATCTGATCTCATGCAACCAAGGCAAAGCATTGCCTATCTTCTGATACAGACCACAGTAAGGATCTTTGAATTTGCTCCATCTTATCCCTTATTTTGGCTGGAATCTTAAAAAGGACATGAAATAAATGAGGATATACTCTGTAAAGATGACTTGACCAGCCGAGCTTTACCTGCTTGGCTTCCTCTCCAACCTGTTAACTTTTTTGCTAATCTATCAGTAACTTGGTTCTATAGATAAGACTTCATCCTGCCTTTGAACATAAGCATCCCCAAATAAGTGGCTGGGAGCTCTCCACTGTCACACCCAAAGATTCTCGCAATCTTTCTTTGACTGATATCAGGGGTGTTGATAAAGTAAACTTTGCTTTTAGAAAAAATCACTTTTTGACCTGCTGCTGCTTCATAGAAAACCAGAATTTTCTTGAACACTTTTGCTTGTGGAATAGAGGAGCAGGAGATCAAAATAGTGTCATCAACAAACTGTTGATGAGAGATGGGGTCCGAAGTCCAAGCTGGTTTGACTCCTCCTATTTGCCCCCCTTCCACAGCCGCCAAAATAGATCTTCCCAACACCTCAGCTAGAATGAGAAACAGATAAGGCAATAATGGGTCCCCTTGATGGAGGACCACGGCCACTTCTAAAGTAATCTGCAAGGGCTCCATTAACCAAGATAGAAAACATTGTAAAAGAGAAACATTTCTTAACTAAACCAACCCATCTAACTTGAAAGCCAAATTTCAATAAGACTTTGGTCAAGAAGTCCCAAGAGACTTAATCGTAAGCCTTATTCATATCTAACTTCAAAAGCATACCAGCCATCTTACTCTTTTCCATAGAATGAATAACCTCATGAATGGTATCCAAGATTTGCCGATCCTTAACAAAACCACCTTGCTGACCTACCACAATAAAGGGTAAAACCCTCTTTAGCCTATTGGCAATAGTCTTGGACAGGATTTTATACATCGTATTACACAAACTGATAGGCCTAAAAAATTTTAGATCTCTAGCTCCCAACACTTTCAGAATGAGTGCCAAAAAGCTGGAATTAACATCCTTAGGCAGGTACTGAGTTCTTTGGATCTCCTTGATAGCCACGGTTACATCTGAGCCAATTATATTCCAAAACGTTTGGAAGGAAGCAACCTACAAACTGTTTCGCCCTTCCAAAAAAGGGCTTAGTAGAAAGAAATACATCTGGTCTATCACCAAGGTCAGAATATTTGGGAGGCGTTTTCTTTGTGCTTCACCATTCACTACCACTAATTCGCCCAGGAGGTCTGAGAAGTAGCTGACAGCTTCCGCTTTGACATCTTCTAACTCCACTGCCATTGAGCCATCTTCCCTAACCAGCTCCTTAATATTATTGCTGCCTTTGTGTCTTAATAGATAAAAAAAATCTAGTGTTTCTATCGCCTTCCTTGAGCCAAGAAAGTCTTGATTTTTGTTTCCAAAGAACTTCCTCACAAGCCAAGAGATTATGATAATCTAAGAGGAGTTGTCGTTCAATCATTCTCAAGTGGTCCTCTAAGCCTTCTTTATCCACTTTCTTTTCAAGATTTTCAAGTTTGATCTTAAGTTCCTTCTTTTGAGTAAAGAGGTGACCAAAGACTCTCCTATTCCAATCTTTAAGATTAGATTTGATAAATCTCAATTTGCAGGCTTCTTGGATTATTTTAGGACCCCAAAAATCCTTTTGCCACCATTCTTCTATGCTAGGTTCTAAATTCTCATGCTTCATCCACATTAATTCAAAGCGAAAAGGACTTATGTACAGTTTTCTCCCATTCTCCATCTCGCAAACAAGAGGTTTGTGATTGGATCCAATCTTTGGGAGGGCAGTAAGAGATGTATCTCCAAAGGAAGTTAGTCCTTCCTAAGAAACTAAGAAGCAGTCTAGCCTCATATGAATCATTTGATCACCCAATCTGCGATTACTCCAAGTATACTTGAAACACCTAAAATCGATATCCATTAGCTCATTGTCACTCAAAAACTTCCCAAATTCTCCAATTCCTTTTGACAGGATTAGAGAGCCTCCCATCTTGTCTGACAAAAACAGCAATGAGTTAAAGTTACCCGCCAAAACCCAAGGCAGATCTTTGAACGTTGCTCTAAGATAGCTCAAATCCTCCCACAAAATTTGTCTTCCACTCACCGTGTTTGGAGCATATACATTCGTCACAATCCAATTCTGGTTAGAATCAAAGTTGTGACAAAACAAAGAGAAATGAAATTATTGTTGCTAGCTATGTATTGTCCTTCAATTTTCTCCTTGTTCCACAAGAACACAAGACCTCCTAAGGATCCATTGGATGGGCTTATCAAACACTTTGCTTCTCTCCATATTATTTGCTTGACTCTTTCAGCCTTTTGCAAGTTTCCTAAAGCAAAATCATATCTAATTGACTTTCCTTCCTTAGCGCCACAATTTCCCGATATTTTGAGGGGGCATTTAACCCCTTGATATTCCAGGATAAGAATTTCATTTCTTATTTTTCATGGGAGGCCTTTTCCCCCCAAAGTTTAGAACCCATTGTGATCCATTAGCCACTTCCATGGTAGTTTCTTTATCCTAAACTTTTAACTTCGATAGATGTCCTCTTTGGGCCTCAAAACCAACATCAACCTTCCCCTTTTTTTGACTTCTAGTAACTCGGTTTGGAGTGCTACTTCCACCACTCAGGTCAGCGCCAAAATCCAAAACTTCCCCAAAGCCACAAGCATTGGTGATGGAATCTGAGAATCTAGATTCTTCAATAACAGTTCTTTCGACAAAAGGTACCATGTTTGCTTACCTAAGGACTCAAAAATCCTCTAACGGAGGTTTAACAATGCCCAAATCTTGTAAACAATCAAAAGCATTCTTACAAGCAACAACATTCGTACAATCAGAAGTTTCAACCACTGGAATGCTTACCTCTTGGCGCTTCCCTCTATTAACGTCCACGAAAATGCCTTCTTCCACAAACTCATCCTCTCTCACTGGGAATTCTTTCCCTGACTCCTCTACGATGCCTTTGACTCCTACCACTACAAACCCTACCCTTGGAACTAGAGATCCCAAAGATGGCACCTGCTTCCGTTGCCAAACCTTCTTCGTTTTTCTACTCTCCTTTGCAAAACGCAAGAGGAACTAGAGTGCCCAAACTTCTTACAGATCGAGCACTTCCCAACTATATTCCTATATTCCAAAGGCTGAGTCCAAACCCCATACTTGGACTCGATTTCAATCGATTGCGAAAAGTTCTTATCAAGCTTAGCATTGACACAAATTATGGCAAACATCCAGATCTAGCGATGCTTACAAGATCAACAACCACTGGATCACCTATTTCACTTGCAACACCGACAAGAAACTCCTCATGCCACAGATATAAGGGCAAGCTTGGTAGACGCACCCACACCAAAGCTTGATCAATGCATTGATTATTAGGGTTGAACTCTAGCACCCCCACTTCCTCAAAAACAAACCTATGCGCCCAAAGAACCATAGCCTACCTTGAAGAATCCTTTCCAGGTCCTCTACTCCATTAAGTTTGACAAGGGGAAACCCATTGAGCATCGCTGAAATTTCCACAGAACCCTTTGGCTGCCATTTGAACTGAGCCCATTGTCTTATTGCATCCAAGTCTGACCAAACACCTATAAATGTTCCTACTAACGCAAACTCCACATGGGCTGCGAAGGTCTGGAACCACCAATCTTCGAGCACAAGAGAGAATATTAGACCCCAAGCAAGTTCCTTTTTGGTTCCCCTTGAGCACACTAACCCAAGACTGGGCCCTGGGGTCAAAAAATCAGTGTCTACCATCCACATTGTCCCCTTGCTGCTGAACACCCACCGCCTGCTCGGTTCCCACTACAGAAGGAGTTTGTCCTGACTCGAAACCATGGCATAAACTACCAACACTCCCCTCCATTGTCATGAGAACTCTAATGTTATTGCTATTAATGTTGTTGACTTCTCAATTTTTTGGATGTTTTTAGTCTTGCTAGACTTGGAGTCCTTTTTTGACACTTTATGTTTTGTTGTAAAGGTGTTTTTGTAAAAGGGACGAGGCCCTTCCAATCCCCTTCTTAACCCTTTAATCAAAAATGAAAATTACAGCAGATACTAAATTTCAATTTTTAATGATCTTGATCCATCCAATAGTGGAATATAATTATTGCATTTTCAATATATTTAAAATATTACAAAATTACAATAGACAAGTTTTTGGCTCCAATGGACCGCTGCTCAAAATTAAAACAGTTGAATCGTAAGTCTGGTATAACACATGTGAACCAAATCTACCATGTTCTGATCCACAAAAACACCTCAAAATATCTAGTAGAAAATGAATAATAGCAACACGAAGTGTCGATGCAAGACCCAAAGAAAAATAGCCTAAGAGCACTATCATCACCAAATTTTTCTGCATAATTTGCATTAGTATTATAATAGTATGTATGAATAATATCATATGGAGTACCTCGTATAGCAAGATTGTGGCAGCTTGCACAGGAAGTTTGCAGTGCAACCAAATAACAATGCCTATGTAAGGAATGTTGTAACTTGTAATTGTAAACATACATGTGGTAAACATCTATGTCAATGTGTTGCAAATGCTAACATCAAAGTCATAGGTATAGGTAAATATATGGCTCGATTGTTGCCTCTTAAAAGCTTGTTGATAGTTATGAAGTCACAACTTGACAAAAAGCTCAGGACTCAGAAAAACTCAAAGACAACTTGCTGATATCAACCAAAGGCATTATTTTTGTAATTTTCTGGGTCAAGTTTTTCCCAATCTTTTTCTAAGTATTTGTCGAGTCCCGAGTTGAAGTCAGAATTGTCCTTGCCAACTTTTTGCAAAGACCAAGTTTCTCTCCTATGGTTGTAACTGTAAAAGTACAACAAAATGTGCCATAAATGTAAAGATCATAGGTCAATGTCTCCGTAAATGTCTTAATGATTATGGCTTGATTATATTACATTAAATATCCCATGTAATAGTGGATTTGAGTGCACAGTAAATATGTGTTGCCAGAGTCAAGTGTAAAAGTCATAGTCATGGTAAAGAGTCACATGCTTAAGACCACTATTTTGTATTTTGTCTTATATGGAATATTTAAAGATAAAATAATTGAGTCAAGAGTCATGGTAAATCATTAGAAATTCGCAAGGAAAGTTGTTGAAAAGTCATAAGGTAGGTCTTTACAAGGCAAAGATAATTGGCAAGAATCACATAGGATGCCTCTAGAAGTCAAAGATAATCATTAAAATGTCATACAGGTAGTTAGATAGTCATATCGAAGCCTTGCAAATCATAAAGTTGAGGATTCCTCCCCACCCTTGGGCATCACTCAATAAAACAACATGCCATCAGTTCATTAAGTGTCGTATTATATGCTTGAGTGAGAAACAGGTTGTTGTGAGAGTCATATCTGAAAAACTCCATTGTGCAAGAGTTGCGAGGAAGCTTGGAGTGAAGCTCTGTTCTTTGTTGTAGTTGAGAGTATGGCTCAGTAGAGTGTTAAATGCAGTAGTTGGATAAGTCCACAAATCAGTGGTGAGTCCCAACAAATGCCAAATCCACTCACTAGGTAATGCAATTGTAATGTATATTTGAATTAATAATAAAGATCTCATTTATTTGCTCTTCCATTGTGCCAATTTGTAGATCTTCTGTGCTTTGCTTATTGTTCCAGTGCTGCACCACCTCACAACTGTGCATCTAGACACAAGATCATAGCACAAGAAGGGCCCAAACAAAGATTCTATGTCTGCTAGGAGATGACAGCACCATATGACTAAACAAATATTTTAATATAAATATATGGGACCGTGTATTCAAATAGGAAGGTTACAACCTTTTTTGATATATATTCGAACGTGAATTCTTCTATGAATCAATTTTTAGACCCTACAAATTGAATTAGACTAAAATAATTCAGACCCTCAAAATTGAAACTAACAACTTTTATACATTTCACAAGCAACTACATCTATGTCACAAAGCAAAATCTCATTAGGCCAATCAACTTTACTTTTATCCCTACACTAGTGATTTAATAAATTCTGACAAACAGTTTTTGCTATTGTCCTGTACAAACCATAAGAAAAACCATATTGAGAAATTCTAACCCCAAAAGAATTTAAAGTGTAGCTGAGCCTTCATAATGAAGTACATATCTGTATGCAGTACAGATTCACACAACCTTCCCAGATTGATATTACTAGTTTTCTTAGAATCAGCATATTACCTCACCTTTACAATAGACAATGCAGCAGTAATAGGATCTCTAACTCCCAACACTGTCCACACAAGGGAATTATCCGAGCCGGCAGGAATGATGCCAATTGGGACTGTCATTGCCTCCTTGGGGTCATCTCTATTTATCAAACCATTAAGAACCTGCAAAATCAAATTTACATTGCAGCATAAATATAAGGAAAAACAATCTGTAAAGCACCTACAAAAATTACTTAATTCAGACTCCAAGGAACATAACTAGCATGCCAAAACCAAGTTTTGGTTCAAGGGTCATCTCAATCACGTTCATTCCAACTAGTCTCAATAACGTTCATCCCAACTACGGGAAGGGTCAAGCAAAGAGGAAAATGAAATGATTTACATTCTAGAAGTTGCCTGTTAAAAGGCAATCAGTATTTCTTGAAACTGATAATAAATTAAATTAATAGAGGAAAAGTAGCACAAAGTTGCAAATGATGATGGTCCTATGTGTCTGAATAATCTCTGGAAAGTCCTAGGAACAAAGTCCATTAATGCCCATCTGTATCCTAGATACTCAAATATAATAGCAACTAAAACAACAATCTTATCTGAAAAACTATGGGCAATTCTCATTTTTTGTACACCTGACCCTTTTTGGCAATATACCGTAACATTAAACATGGCCTAAAAATATGTTATATAACCACCATTACCAATAAAAATAAACATCTTATGATTATGAAATATTTAGAATAGCTCACAATTTAGTTAAGGTACATCCATTTGACATGGCATTCTGCCCTTTCCTCAAATACTGTGGCACACAGTAATATAGTTCAGCTAGATCCATCAGTAAGTCATTCCTTGCAGCTCGAGAAGTTTGTAAACATTGCTTCATGCCTGATAAAACCCATGCACCAGGAGTTGTGATACAGTGTTCTGTTTGATGAGTTCAATGTCAAATAAGAATGATGCCTATCTGTCACCGTACAGATACCTTCAAGGAATAGGGATCAGTCCATTGAGTTTGCAATCTAATGTCGTATAGACATGATATAAGTCAAAAAATAAAAATAAAAAGCCCATCCTGTTCTGTATTTCATTCATTTTAATGTGTTTTGCAAATTTTGAATGTGAAGCATGAGCTTCCTAATTCATCTTTCCACTCCCTGCACATGATTTGTCATGAATAGGAGACTCATTGATAGATTTCCTTTGAAGTTTCCTCAATGTTCAGTTTCCAAACTCTTGTTCCTGCATCTTGTAGCAAAGTGGTTTGGCATTCAACAAATGGGCAGCTAATTTGGATTTGTTGGGACAGGTTAAGCATATATGCTGGTTTTTTAAGGACTTCTCCACATACTTGTACACAAAGCTGAGCACAGGGCTGTAATTTGTAGCAATCTGATGATTCAGGCAGACGTTTAATGTAAGTCTCGTGGAATTCAATGCTTCTCCCTGGGCTAACCACAATGAAGCTATTTTAGGCAAGCTTTTCGCAACTTCTGACTGCAAAGATATTTCTATCCTCCATTCGGGACATAACTTCCTAAAGATATCTCTTTTGGCCCATTTTTAGGATGGATCTGCCTAACATACATCTCATGGCTGTCTCTTACCATTTGCCTCACAGATTTGCTTGCTGCACGTCCATCTGTTTCTCTGATCTTAAGACCAACATGCTTCAAATTTGAATTTATAGAGAATGCTCAGCATAATTTTGAACTTCTGAGTATCTTGAAATGATCTGCTTTTAATATCTATCACCATTGACATCTGCCATCTTTCTCTTAATCTTAGGGTAGATTAACATAGTAGTCTAGTGATTTTTCATCTATGTAAATCATTGCTTCATAAACAAGACTTGTCCCAGTTTTAGCTAAGGTCTCTTCACACGCTTGGACTGCCCTTAGAAGACATGGCAAGGTTGGCACTGATTTGACTTTTTTCTTTTAAATTTTGTTTTATTGGTTTTATTTATTATAATTTTTACTCCTCTTCTTATTAGGTGGGCAAGACCTGCTCACAACACACAACACACCAAAATAATAGTTGTCTTTAATATTTGGTGCACAGGCTTTTGTAACCTTTCTAGGGTTCCCTCTGACCCAAAAGCCACAAGATCCTGGGTTGTGCATGCTAGCACTATCAAAATTAAATTAGAGAAAAAGGTAGATGTTCTGGGTCCCTTTGGGTAATGATGACAGCAAAAGATAGTAAGAAAAAGTTTGGGAAATTCATGTATAAGCAAAAGTATTTGAGAAAACAAAAGGATCCACAGAATCTCAAGATTTTGCTGTGTTCTTGAAAATGTGACTGGCTCACTTAGAGCATACATTCCAATAGAGAATATGAAATGATCTATGAGGCTAATTGCACACAAGAAGATTGGAATTTAATTTTTGGCTGAAACTCAAGTACACATGGGATGGTTAAATAGGTATATTTGTACTGCACTAATCACTGCATCCATAGAGTTTTCTACAGGAATAAGAGCATGCCATGATGACGGTGTGTGTTTTATTGTTTCTTCAGCATATTTATACAGAATGTGAACTGTTCAGCATTTCCTATTAAATAAAACGAGACTGTTTTAAAGCTCTATAAAATCAGGGAGTATTTTGAATAGTCGAGTGTCTGAAATTTAATATATCCTATTTCTAAAATTTGGTGAAATGGGATTACGAGCTGTGTAATTAAAATTCAAAACAAATTTGACTTTTACATAAAGGATGAGAAAGACAATTGAATGAGGAAATAAAATTCAAAGCTGAAATTTGAACAAAAATAAATTCATCAGTCACAACATTAAAAAAAAACAATCCTTGCATTAGTGTCATTTTGAAAAGATAGGAGGCAGATAATGCAAATCCTGTTAAACTTTGCGAATCGTTTTGGTGCAATCATTATCTCCAAATGATTATAAGCTATGTTGTCATAAATTAGAGAAATGTCCAGTGTCATCATCTGCAGCATAGTCACAAGGTTTGTGTTCGAATTCCACTTAGGATAGATATGTAGGAATCCAACACAGGAGAATTTTGATAAAGACATGAAATTCAAGGTATTAGAAATATGCAAAGGTATTTATAATTTTAAAGAATCAAATAAAAAATAATTTGATTGGCTAATTTAGTTCGATGGACGGCCAAGCCAATAGCTCTTTCCATTGTTCAAGCATGATTAGTTGGATTAGCTCATTTTTCCATAGGTTATATATTTTACCTATGCAGCCTTTTTAATCGCCTCTACATCAGGCAAATCTTGTAAATTCTTTTTCATGAAATTGAGGGAATACTAATACTATCCTATTGATGACAACAATATTTCAACAAAGAAAGAAGTAATCAATGTAATATCTATCCATCTAAAATCTTATCTCTATTTTGATTTCTAGATACCAACTGGCAGAACCATTGTAACAAGAAATGTGTCTTCAAATATATTAAGATGCCCAACTTACGCCCATATAAATATGCTTGCATAAGTTGCCTAAAGTGACTATTCTCAGTTTTCAGCATTGACTGCAGTTGTCCCATAAATCAATGATTTTAGTAAAATTAAAAGCAAATTTTGGCAGTTTTAATTTAATTTTTCCCGTGAATTAAAGAGACTTTGAGTTCAAGTTTGAACAGCAAATATGATCTGCAAAATAATATGAACTTAATAGATTCAATTCATCAAATCTTATTAGAAAATATTACATTTGATGAGTTGCTTATAGTATGTAATTTGTGAGGCCAAAGGAAATTCAAAATCTCTCATATTGCGTTTGTATTTATCTTGATCATTACTCTTTTTATGGTGGTGGATGCCCTTCATTGTCGAGATCTGGTATCAGAGCCATCAAAACCTAAGCTTATGAGCAAAACTGTTCATGTGATCAATGCTACTTACTTATCCTGATCATTACTCACTTTATGGTGACGAATGCCTTTGCTTTTTAATATATAATCGATTGATCCTCATCTTTTGAGTTTATTCTGTAAAGAGTTGACAGAATTTCTCCATAAGAGAACTGTATGTAAGATACATCTGATGTGAGACCAACCACTAAGTCCTCACAATTCTTCCCCAACTCTTAACGTTGAAGGTCAAAAAGAAGGTAGTATCTAGAGATTTTGCAATGGCATGTTAATATCCATTATTGTCTGGCATCAAACCAATACATGATAATAAAATTTGTCTCAAAGTCTTCTCATTGCCCATGCCTTCCACGACCTAAAAGGAGGAAGAAAAAAATTTGATACAAAATCATTGAGTAGATGCTGTGCAAAGCATTCATGGTCTAAATAGCTTAACAAAGTTGATATAAAACAATTGTGACTTTGAAAAAGTAAATCTATCTACTTTGAAATATGCTAGACATCCAAAAGATGACATAATCATACATCTCACTAGATGCAATATAATTTACCTCTAGTAGTATTTGGGAAGATTGGGTCTGTTTGTTCCAAAGCTAATGAGAAGCTGTCCAAATGTATATCCTATTATGTCTCTGAATGGACTAAAGGTTTACTGAATTCCAGACAAGGGACTAGTCAAGGGCATAAAAGTCCTGATGTTTTGGAGCACACCAAAGGAACAAAGGCTACTAAGCTGAAACAGGAACAATGATTCTATTATAAATTTACAAAAATGAACTACAATTGCCAGAATCCATTTGAAAATACAAATAATTATAAAGGATCCAAACAGGATGCTCAAATATACATTTGCTACGTGTCAGTCTAAAGGAACTATAAAATACTTTATATGTATAAAAAATTAACTTTGTGATGCTATCAAAATAGCATTTAATTCTATCACACCCTTATAAGGATTTAACTTTGATTCAAAAAAATTTAAACATGCACTTAATGATTGTTTTCCTTTAAAAAAAAATCCCCTATTCTGGACCTTTAACATATTTTCACTTATGGATTGGTTTGCATTCAAAATTTACAACTTTAGCATATGTCTCAGTTGATCTGTAATATACCAACAAACCATCAATAGATATAACCTGAGTTGATCTGTAATGTACCAATAAAACTATCAATAGATATAAACTGAATTGTATATGATCCACAATCATAGCAAAAATTGACCCAAGGTTGGCAACAATTAAATGGGGTCTTCAAATCCATAGATGGAATTCCATATAATCACCACTATACATACCCAAATGTAATATACCTTCATCATTATTTTAATAGCCAAAATAATAATAAAATGGGTTTAAAGAAAATTCCCACCATTGTCCATTATCAGTTCAACAAATTTTTAAGTAGGACTTGACATCAGAGCAGTATTTCAAGACAACAAAAATGACAGTGGGAGACATGCATGTTAAGTATTACACAGAAATAGAAATAACAAACCTCATTAATAATTCCATCTCCGCCAACACATATGATACCTGCAGAAACAGAAATAAAATAAGAACAGTAACAATAGTGCATCAAATATCACTCACTGCAATGAAGGAACAGAATACCTACACAAGAAGGCATGCGTGATTGCCTTAAAAACAGTGAAAATGAATCAAATATCACCAACTGATATAAGGGACTGCAGTAAGCATCCTACTATAACAGAAAGTCCTTTAATAGAAATTGCAAAATATAAATGAAAAACCTACCATCAGGACATGTGCTGAGATCAACTGTGGAAGCCAAAGTGCGTGCATGACCAGCTGATGTGGTTTCAACTACCTCAAGCTTGATACCTGCAAGCTGTGCACAATTTTACAAAATAAGAAATTGAATGAAATTAATTAACACCCAAAGAATTAAAAATTAGAAAACTAATCAACTCCACACATAATAATCCTGATTCCAAAAGAATGACTAATTACAATCTCCACCTCCAAAGGCTTTTGTGAAAATATAGAAAATTCAGGAGAACGTCAAGATCAATGCTGACACTAGCAAAGTTAATCAGCATAAGATGCACTTTGCAAGTTCAATGAAAATGCATTTCACCTTTTGTTATCTTTCCAGAAATACATTGCCTTGCCAGCATTCAAAAGAACATTGAGCATTATCATTTCTTAGGGGAACAAAAAAAGACAAAAATCCAATAACAGAATCACCAATAATTATTTCCTAGCTTTTGCTAATTCACCAATGCTACCAAAAGTTTTCAAATAGCTGCATAGATGCCAATATTGTAAGACACGTATCAATTTGAATCTCTCTAAATTTAGTCTTAGGAATGTGGCCAGCTCAAAACACCAAAAGACTTTGCAAGATAAAAAGATCTTCCATCACCACCTTGCAGTTAGACATTCTGAACAAAGTTTAGATTTATCAATTAGTGTGCAACAGTAAAAACCAGAGTTAACATTCTTCCAGCTGCATTCAAAATTTAGGTCCTTGTTTTGCAACACTGTAATCCCAGAAAAGATTAATGCGTCAAAGATCCCTCCTTATACATTGATAATCCAATTTGGTGTAAAAGACAACAAAAAGATGTCTGATATGTGTGTTACTACGAGTTAATAGATATCCATGTACTCACCTGCTATACCCATACCCAACACATCTATATGGATGTGTGTCCAACATATGGCATGCATCTATTGTTCTGTGTCATGCTCAAATATGTCCCAGATATGAAACTGCCATATTCAGAATGTATTCAGATACAACATAACATATCTGGGCCATTCCCAAATACGCCTAAGACAACTATGACAAGAAATTGAAAAACAAAACAAGTACCTAAAAGGGTTTGAGTCGTGAATATGTAGGATTAGAAATTAATATATTGCTGTGGCAATTTTCCCCACAGAAGGGATATCTGCATCCCATAAATTTATCCCATCTTAACATACATGAGATAGTGTCCTAATACAACTCAATCTTTGGAGAGCACCATAGAAAAACAAAAACAGAAGTAGTGGAATTAAGAGGAATATAAATGTCACTAAATCTTGAGAATGCTACTTCCAATTAAGTAAGCAGAAAGGAGAAGTATATATGTTGCTTTGAAGATCATATTTTGTGGATGACAAAAACAATCTCAGGTAGAGAGCTATTATTATATTATTTGTATTTTGAACTTCTAAATTTGCATTTTTTTTTTTTTGGGCAAAAAAATACCAAAGTTTATTAAACAAAAACCAGATTACATACTCGTGAGGCCTTTCATACATGGGCCGCAACCTGGAAGTGCCTCCAGATATACCTGCCTATAATCCCATGAAGGCTAAATGCCAAATTAGAGAATAGACAAATATTGCCAAAAGGGCATTGCTGCACCAAATCACTGAACGACATATCAGAGTAGGAGGACTCCTCAGAACTGCAGTAAGACAAAACCATCGGTTTATTTTCCTTTTATACTGCATATCCTGTCAAAACCACATTCAAGAGATCTTAATTTCCAGTGGCGATTGCAAATTCCTGCAGCTCTACCAACTCATCCTGCTAATATCCACTGTTATCTGTCTGTCCTATCTCCACCTTCCCACGTACACAATAATTCGAACAATTCCTAATCATCAAACACAGGAGTTGCCATGCTGTTACTAATTTCTTCCCCATCATTGGGGTAATCCTATCGAAGCAAAACCTGCAAGTCCATATAATTTTCGCCAGGTTTTACCCCTACCAAAATCCCACCAATGATGACCTCTCTCTGTTCCCCAATTAGCCAATCTATCTGCAACTATGTTCTTTTCCCTCACCACATGGAGAAATTTTATCTACTTTCTAAATTTTGCATTGTTGACCATTTTGTCTACTTTCAAATTTTTAGCATCACACTTCAAATCTTTTACACACACAAACTGAATAATATGTTTTGTTGCATGTACAAACCAGCATTGTATTGTATACCCTAGGTTGTTTGAAAAACACAGTATCCATATTAATATCCATATCCAGACTCCAATAACTTAGGTTAAAAGAAAATAAAATAACCAAAAATCTTAGGTTTATCATTACTATATCCATATCCAAACGCTGGTCACTTAGGTTGGAATGTAGAAGTCAATAATAAAACCAAGGATATAGGACAAAGAGGTGTACTTTAGGTCAAATGTGGATGTACTTCTGGTTAAATAGAAGGTGGGAAAAGCATTTGCTGGGGAGATGTCTTTCTTCCTGCCTTGACAATGGAGCTACTATTTTTTCTTTTTTCTTGATTTGCCTTTTGTGTTAGTTGTTTCTTTTCATTTTCTACTCCCTGATAGTTTACTCTGTTTCTTTTCTTTAGTGTTGTACTAAGGACATATTTTGGCTATATGAACATATTGGCCACCATTTCTAAGTATGAGATAAAGGGTATATTTTTTATAATCCAAAGGTTGTTCCCATGCCAGCCCTGCTAATTCTAGCTATATTTTCTCTGATAGGGCTTGCTAAAATTCACATTAACACAGACTCATGCATAGCTGAGCACCACATGTTGAAGTATAATATTTGACAAAATTATGTACTCTCCATTTGCATCCCCCATTATTTTCAATTTCCAGTGTAGCTTCTCCCCAAGTTTTACTTTAAAAAAATGCAATCAGGCCCAAACCAGCAGTGTGTGGTAACTCTTCTCTGAGATTGAAAGATGACATTCACTAGAGCATGAATAAACAAGCTCCATTGATAAACACTGAATCCCCTTGAAAAGAGCAGCATTCTCCACTCTCCTAGCAAAAAGTATGCTACATGGGGATACATTCCCAGAGTTGTACACCGCTGGAAATGCATTCCCTAGGGTACAGGAACAGGAAGGACACGATGGAGACAACGGCTCGGAGATGTCTCACCTTACCCTTATTTGTGTGGCGACACACAAGGCGCATCCCTTGAGGAGCAGTGGGATACCTCGGCAACCTGTACATAACACACACTGTTTTACAGTTTAAAACTAGATATTTGGCATAGAGAGACAACAATACAATGGATAGGTGCCTACACAACTGAAATATGGAGAGTTATTTATGCAATATAGAGGGCTGTCACATGAGAACAACAGCTCAAATATGGCAACTTAAATCCCTCATTTTCCAAAACTTAAAGCCTTTTTAGTGAGATAAGAATGCAAATGTATAGGAACATGCATAGCTTCTGTTGAAAGTTCAAACAAACAACTCTAGCACCTTTAAAAAATTCTGCAATCCAGTTATGTACATACAGTGAATGCATGACATTGCCACATAATATTTTTGGATGTCAACAGCTACAGATAATAAAAAAAAAATCATCAGAAACAAGAAGTTGAACATGATAATTTGAAGAGCATCCTTAGCATTCACATTGAACCAGTCACTATACTCTCCAAGTAACGCATCATTGTATTTTCAAATTGTTTATGATTGCAGACTAGTAATGAGAAAACCAATTATGAGCTAAAAATTGGGAATTTTAAAATGTTTGTCGTTTGTAATTTTTATTTTTATATTTCTAAATTTTTTAATATTTTTATGTAGTGGTTCCCTTTGACCATGAGGTTTCTTCTAGACATTCCCTTTTCACGTCACCACATTTCCCCATCCTCACCAAAAGGGTACTTTGTGTAACATATGATAAAAATAAACATGAAATACCCACTGGGGATCATCATCACGTCTATAGAACCTGTTAATTTCTATGAGTGTAAATTCAAAATGCATTTCTACCCATGGTTATTTACTTATAAATCTACAAAATAAAAGTTTTTTCTTTTAGTCCATAGTCTATGTTCTAATTTCTTAAAGAACAAAGAATTCGTGGTGAAATTTCTAGCCTCTGATAACAACTATTGACAATCTTCAATGAAAATATTGGCTGGAACACTGTTTACATAGCATGTTGTTGCAAGGACCTTAAAAGATCCTCTCCTCAAATGTTTTGTTTCTCAAGTTACTGCTTTGCCGTATGATTGATTGAAGGTGCTGGGAAGGTCCAACACATTATCTCTTGAGACTCTTCAAAATATAAAGCATAAGTAGATACTCTGCTTATCTACTTTTCTAGATTCCTGCTCTAAATTCACTTTTAGTACTAATGAGAGCATCACAAAGACAATAATATGGAACACTCATGAAGAAAAAGGTGCATGGCAAAAGGAACCAAGAATAACAGACAGTTCCACCAAATTATTTAACTAGACTCTCTATTGGCATCATAATTTGTCCCAGCTAGATTTTATTGTCCCCTTGGAAAAATGGATTATGGATAAGTTCGGACTTTCAGTCCACACTCCTCCCGTCATGGGGTCAAAAATCAGACAAGTATTTAATAATACCCTTTTAGGAAGTGAATCATAGCTGTGATGAAGGTTAGAGAGGAAATCTGCAGCTGGCTGGTGCAGGTAGACAACCAATTACTTAGTGTGCGCAGACAACCAATTATGCTGAATCTCTAGGAATACAGATAGCACATGAGAAGAGTTGAGATAATGGCTCAATCTCATTATTCATCGTTTTGATCTGCACAATTATGCTGAATCTCTAGGAATAAAGATAGCAAACAAGAAGAGTTGAGATAATGGCTTCAATCTTATCATCCATTGTTTTGGTCTAGTATCATGAACAATGGTGAGTATCTTAGTAACAATCACCACCTCTTCTCCCTCATCAAGGATATCAAAAGTATAAGAATATATACCCATTACTTGACTTTTCATCATGTTACTTGATCTAATAACATGGTAAAAGAATTATTTAGCCAAATGGGCCAACAAGCTCCTCCTAGGATGAGAGTACACATGATATTAAAGGAGAGCATCTGTTTAATCACTTAGACATAAAAGAAATTGCATGCCTTAATATGTATGATATTAGATCTTTTCACATGAAGGTGAGAAGGTACCGATACCATGCAATCCTATAGCAAGTGAGAATTTCATGTTTGGTCCTAGCAGTAATTGTAGTGGCATCATAGCATATATGACCATTGCAGCTTGGCTTATGTAATGATCATGAAATTTAATAATATGATGTTCAACGGCAGGCATGCTAGTACATCTGTCCCTGGAAATCCTTGTGATTCTGTGTTTCTTTCAAGTGTGGTTTTGTGTATTAATCTTAAAGGTGAAAGCACAGTAAGAGTAGAGAGGAAGTTATGGATATCAGAAAACCTTGCCTGAGGGATAGTAGCATATATACCATAACCTAGCTTCTCTGATGAGCAACATAACCAACTTGATAAGTGAAAGGAAATAGTTTGAAGAGATTTTAAACAGGATGAGGTTTTACACCTGGCTATAATTTCACATGCAATGCCTCCTTTTTATTTTTTAGAGACATTTCACATATGAGAAAACCAATTATGAGCTAAAAATTAGGAATTTCACATGCAATGCCTCCTTTGTATTTTTAGGGAGCTGCAGGTGTTGTTGGGACTCAAGGATCTGCTAATCTTGGAAAGAAATCAAATGGTGTTTCTGGCTGCAAGGGGACTGTCCGTGAATATAAATAGGTGTTTGATCATCTGCAATGAGAGTTTCAGTCAGACCCTTACAAAGCAACACTATCAATACAAGAAGTTGGAAAATCAGGTTCAGTATTTTAAAATCTAGGCTAGGAACATAATCTCAAAGTTGCAAAAGGGAACAGTTGAATCGGCTATGCATATCAGATATATGAACATCATTACCTTTGAGTGTCTTATCCATGCTCACAATTCTTTCGGCATCAATGTAAAAGAGTAGTCAGGGAATGTTCAAAGCATTCCAAATATTTTATTTCATAGAAAATCCTGGCTTCTTCTCTCCTCATCTATCTGGTGTTCTTCAGAGAGGATTGTCTCTTTGGCCTTCATTGGATTCTGCACTGTCAGTATTCTGAGATCAACTTGCTCCTTTAGTCATCCCTCCTTGCCTCCATCTTCCATAGGAAGTGATCATTAAGTCATTAAAAATAAGACTGACCAACATTACATCTAGGCCACTAACCTTCTTCCCCATAGTACACAGACAGATCATCTCACAACCAGACTTTCTTGGACACCACTGGTCAAATGGCTTATTGATTCTTCTTGGCTAACTAAGGGTATCTTCTCACCAACTTTGCATTGAGATTAACCACCATATTCCATGTAAGTTCAGATTTGTCAATTTTGCAAGTGGAAAACTAAGAGCAGTTTTTGGATTCCCTGATTCCTATAAGATTTGGAGGAGGTAACACTATTTATATAAAGATTTTGAGGCATTGCTCTCAACTTTATTCCAATTCCTTAATTAGTAATACCTTACCTGTCATTTTCAGATTACCACTTCAGACATACAACATCAGAAGGGATATTGAGTTTCCCCAAGTTGAATACCATTTAACCCCTCCTTTCTGTTGATCTCAGACACTAGAGATGTTTATCAATCTTAGATACTGCCACACCAAATACAATGTAGACAAATGAGATGAAATTCTCTGTGGATTGCAGCCACAACTGAACAACCTTCACACTCATTCCAAGCAACACAATACTGATCCACATCAGCATTGAGACACTTTTAAACTTCTCAAGGCACACATAGCAAGTTTCCTCTCTTATCACTATGACACTCATCAACCTTTGATGTTAGGAAAGAAGATCCAAGAAGGGCAACCCTGCTTCCACTGGGATCACTCAATATGGCCCCTCAGTCCTAGACATTTCACAATGATTATCACAAGATCCAACATGACAGAAGTTGAGGCCATCGACTCTACAACCCCAACTCTGGCTACAAATGCATGACACCACTTTCCAATTTGCAACACAAAAGTTTTTCATCACCCTGGTCTTCTTCAGGTCCTACTTTATTGAGGGATATATCCCTCTTATGACTATTTGTAATCGCCCTTGGACCATATGTACTCATATTTAATCCCCCTCAAGTTTACCACCCATTTCAGAGTTTGTTTAACTAATCTTTACTGATTTATCGTTAATCTTGGTCACTGATTAACTTTAGCTCCTACAATTCTTAACCTAATACAATCTGTTGTGGCATGCGAAACAAACTGATTTTCTCACAAAGCAGCTATAGCAGGACCACCTTCTTCCTCGTCATCACATATCAGACATGCTACATGTATTAACCTTCATACCAATAAATAAATAAATAAAAATAAGAAAAAAATTCAAATGGTCAAGAGATAAACCTGATTAATAGGGATATTTGTCTGAATAGTCATGAACATGATTAATAGACATTTGTCTCAGTAGACATGAAGATCACTGACAGAGAATGATACTGCTAAGTGTTTTCTCTATACGTAACATATAGGATGATGCAATGTATAGGTGTTCAAAATCTCCAAGCGCACTTAAATTATAGGCATCTTCCACCCCTAAAGCAAAATCACAAATACAGGATATATGGGAACATGCAGATTAAATACTGTAGTCTACAGTGCCTTTGATGAAAAAATAATAATCTGATTATAGGCATCAAGAAATAAGAAAAGTAAATATTTTGAAGCTAGATTATCTTTGGTCAATCTATTCCTCCCCTCCAATTGTCTGATGGCCAGATTCTACATTTCGCTTCTTGTTTTCTGACAAGATACTTCCATAAGGCAGTAGAATATATTGGAAATGCAAAGCCTCAAAACTGGATCACATTAAGAGCAACACTCCATAATCAATTTGAAAGGTTCCATACTGTTTACATAAACAGATTCCAGATTGAATGTGCAAGAAAAATAAATAAATAAATAAATAATCTCAGCACAACACCTAGCAAAACTCCTATACTTTGTGTACTAGTTTATTTCAAATTCAAAGCTCAGGTAACCTGGCCACTTTAGCTCACCATTGCTCTCCTAAAAAGGTAACCAAATCCTCCTAAGGATCAAGATGCTGCCAAGAATTTCTTTCATAAAAATGAGCAATAGAACACATTTTGAAAAGAGGGAGCACACTCCAAAAGATGTCACTCAAATCATGTGATGGAGAGAAAGACAATATCGTACCGACATAATGAACAGATCTGTTTTAGGAATATATAATTGTCCAAAAGGATGCCTTAAAAATACCCAAAGCCAGGATTTTACAAGTTGTATTCAAATCACAAAGACCTTAACTTCACCACAAACAATCCCAAATAAAGCTAACTTGCTGAACTGTGTAGCAGGCCGATATTATCAACATGATAGGAAAGCAATGCATAAAAAACATTACAATAATTCTAATTGCAATATAAACATAAAAACAAAATATACTAATGTCTTAGAGTACAGACCTTAAATATCGGTTCTACTTTGCCATAAAACACCTTACTTGATCGCCCACGTCCTGAACGAGGATTAAGTATAACAAGCATAGCGGGAATTTTACATTTAATTGCCTCTCTAGATGCAAAATCTCTTGCATCCATAATCGATCCCTGTTGTTTGGAAGATAACAGAGGATGCGGCAAGCAGTTGACAAATAGCTGCTGATCTGCAAAGGCACTAACCCACCGTAGTGCATCTTCAGGAGTTGAAGCCAAAAAATGAAAATCCTTCCGCTTTCTCTGAGATTTTCCAAAGGGAACCCACGCTTTCTTTACCAATGCACATGAATGCACTGTAAAACGCCTAACACCCTCGCTGCAGGAAACCTATTGATTGAAAAGTTTGAAGTATTAAATTATTAATATCTACAAATAAGATACAACCATAGTTACAATACATTATATCAGCTAAATCCCTATATTGACTAGAAAAGAATTACTACATATGAAGGTAGCACCATATCATAGAAAATAATGCTTAATATGATTCCTTTTTTTTTCTTTTTTTTTTTAATATCATGCTTATAGTCAGCACCACTTAGACACGAAAATATCTTACAGCAATGATGTCAAAAAGACGAAGACGGTGTGAACCCCACACAAATGCCTTGGTTGTGAGTTTTGCATCGACTTCAGCCTTACTTTCTTTTGATTTCAGAGCCTGATTGTCAAGTCCTGAACCTGAATCTTTTTTATCGGGGACCAGCTTTCCAGAAAGCAATAATTGTCCCAATAAATCAGTATTTTCATCACCAATATCAATCCTGTGTTCATGTCCTTTTGAATGTGCTAAATTCTCACTGGATACATTAATTTCAATCTTCTTGGAGGACTTGACTCTGCCACGCCTTTCAGAAGGTATTGCAGGAGAAGAATTCTGCCCAGAAGTCACTTGAGAAGAAGGAATATTCCTGGAAAGCTCGGATACAGCATGGCGATGATTTTGTGACAATGCTCCCAAAGGATTTATTTTTTGGGAAAGAGCCCCAATCTTTCCCAATGGGCTCCGCATGTCTCTTCTCCCAAAAGATAGACTAGACTTCAACAACCACCCCCACCACCTGGAATTATAGAGACGCCTAGTAGCACTCTCTCAACTTGCCATAAATTAAGAACTGGGCTTGCACATAGAATAATCTTGGATAGCTTTTTTGCCCTGCAAATTATAAAATTCACAATACCATATATCAAAAAAAGTTCCCAAATGAAACCAATGGTTAATATAAAGATACATGACATGGAAATACAACATAAGAAACTAAATGGAAAAAAACTATTTTTGCTGATGAGAAACACAAAACTTCAAATTACAGTCAAATAAGACGGCAAATAGACAAGTAACAAGAACATTCCTAGATATGATAAGTGATGGACAATGGTACTTGACCCAAATCCTCTCTAACTTGACCCAAATCCTCTCTAACGCCCAAGACAAGATTCTAACCACAACTTAACAAAGCATAGAACTTATGGACAGAATCTTTGTCCCCTCTATGAAGAAAATACTAATATTGTTCTATGTTTCATAATCAATCAATGCACTTTAAGTGATGGGCCTTGCAACAGATTCTTTGTAA
The DNA here is from genome assembly GCA_028583015.1 of Wollemia nobilis. NCBI lineage: Eukaryota > Viridiplantae > Streptophyta > Pinopsida > Araucariales > Araucariaceae > Wollemia > Wollemia nobilis. Next base: position 12,460,331 of record JAQPPZ010014788.1, read on the forward strand.
ACAGAGGATAACAGCAATAGTTACCAGGTTTAGTCCAGTTCAGACTTTTCAGGCTGGACTACACCAGTTCGGTGGTATGCAAATGAAGAGTTAGTAATAAGTTCATGGATCTTTTGGTACAAAAAAAAAGTTTACTTAAAAAAAGTTTACTTAGTTGAAGTTACTAGGGAGGTTGATGACCTTCATTTCGCATTTATTTCTTTGCTAGCAAAGACTTTCAAATTCTTTTGCCACTAAGTGGTATGAAGATTTTGATGAAATAGATGGTTACAAATTGGAGTAATTTCTTTTTGGATGTGACTGAAAGTACTTCATCAATAAAGGTTGAATGAGTTCAGAAGAATCTTTGGCCAAAAGAAGAACAACTAAGAAGTGGTGATATTGAAAGTAATAAAAAAATAGGACCAAGAAGTAAAGCAGCCTAAGCAGCAGCTCACATTAAAGGATGGCATTGCTACATACAAAATAAGGAATGTGGTTTAGATGAATAGCCACAAGCTGCGTTTTATATGGAGCCACCTTGGGCAATCAAATAAATGTCAGATCCCCAGTTTTATAAATTGGGTTTGGACACAATGTCAAGTAATAAAGTTAAGTCGCCAGATCTAATTTATAGGCAAAAAGATTTGTCTCCATTCATGTATGAGGACCCTAGAACTACAAAGAAAGGATGTGTAAGTCCGATAATCAAAGCAATTCAAAAAAGTTTTGGATCAATTTGATTGGGAGATGCAAATAGATCCAGAAAGAGAAAAAGAAAAAGAAAATTCTTAAATAATTTTTTAAGGGCTCTAGTGGAAAGGAATTCTATGTAAATGAAGAGCTGGTAATAAATTCAAGGATCTTTTGGCACAAGAAAAAGTTAACTTAGTTGAAGTTACTAGGGAGGTCAATGACCTTCATTTGGCATTTATTTCTTTGCTAGAAAAGATTTTCAAATTTTTGTGCCACCAAGTGGTATGAAGATTTTGGTGAAATAGATAATTACAAATTGGAGTGATTTTCATTTCTTTTTGGAAGTGACTGAAAGTACTTCACCAATAAGCAGGAATTTGCAATGGGGATAAGTATATGAATTTAAATGTAATACATACAGGGTTCAAAGTTCCATGACATAGAGTCAAAGCTAATTAATATCAAGTAGAAGATTACATTCAAGCTGGCAGCAAGAAAGAAAAAGGGCCAACAGCAAAAGTATCACACAGAAAACAAGCAATTCCTGCCTTAAGTTCTGAACTGGATGTAAGAGTAAGAACATTTCAAAAATGTCCCACGGAGATGATGAATCAACAAAATAGAAAAATAACTAGACCAAAGACATAAGAAACTCCTAGGCCAAAGGAACATATTTGATTTGGCTTTCTGAAATGAGGGTTTAGGCAGAAGCCACTCTAGTGAGATTTGCATCAGTCAAATGGTAACTGAAAGCTAAAGTGGCACAATCCAGGTTTCCTCATTGGGTAGAGGATAAACTTGTATTTGAAAGCTGAAAATGGAGAAGGTATCATTCCAAGCATTATTGCACTCAGATACCATCTCAAGGACCTGAAGTTTTAGATGTTGAGAACAGTGATTAACTGTTTATAAATTACACCTAACCCAGAAATTTCGATAGAATCAAGTGCAACATATTGGGAGTAAAGTGACATCCTGGTGGACTTACAATACTAATCGGCCTCCACTACACCATATGATAGTTTATGTTACCAAAGATGACAACATATCTCAAAAGCACCCCAAAATAGCTGGTAGAAAACAAAGACTAGGCAGTACCATCTATATCTCAGATAAAGTACTAAATGCTGGTCAAAATTGCTTCCAGGCCAAAAATGCATAGAATAAGGTAACCAACATTGAAGGAATTGAAAATAATCACAAGAAACCATCCAAATTTCTGCACTATAACGTCTAAAGATGTTTCCAGTAAATGATTTGGCAGATACTGTACAAGCAACAAAGTGAAGCCCTAACCCAAAAGGACGTGGCAAAAACTTGAGCATGCCTATATGACCATTTGAAAATATTCCTTGCTGCTTATCCTTGGATGCCCTACCGGAACATCTTTTCTCTAAGTATTCAGAAATATTAATACAAGCCAGTATCTCTTAGATACCAGAATTTCAAAATTCAGTTGTCTTTTGCATTGTCGGAGATGAACTAGGCGCTCCTATTGTATCCTCTTGATCCTGCATAGTATGCGGTCCCATTGGCCATTTTGGCTACTCGTAGTCATAAATATCTAAAGAAAGGTTTCTGACGCACAGGATAACCTGAAGTGTGGGATTTACCAATTTTTATGCCCAAATGAAAATGATTTGTGTAGATTTCTCTTGAACTTTCCCAAATGGAAATAAATGATACAAATGTCTCTTAACCTTTTCCCAAATGGAAATAAATGATATAAATTTCGCTGAACTTTCCCAAACGAAAATAAATTATATAAATTTCTCTTAACCTTTCCCAAACCTTTGTAATGTTAGAGCTGGAAAGGCCATCATAACTCCTAAACTAAAAGGTAGGAAAGCCAATAAACAGGTACCATAAGAAAGATGTAAATTTTAGTTGTCATATAAACCAGAAAATAGCAGCGGACAGTAAGAGAAAATAAGCTCCTAACCTCACGGCCCTTCAATTGTCCATTTCCAGAGGAATATATATTTAGAATGCTGAAAATGCTGCTGTAGTCCTATATAAAACCGCCCACTCGATCTCCAATCTCTAAACACAACACAACACATGATACTGCCAACACCTCCAACCTTCCGTCCATCCCCGAACGTCTCCGACCCCCACCTGACCAACAATGTGCCACAATCTACTGTTAACAACCCAAATAAAAATATAACCAACTTTTTTCCTCCCTTAAGTCTCAACACAACCCTCCACAGTTCCTCAAAAATGCTAAGTTTAATGTTTGCCCCCAGATGTTGTTGGCTTCCATATATGCCAAAAATGGAAATTGCCCCGAAATAGAATTTCCTTTGCCATACAATGACAAAACTAAACTGTTATGTAGAGTGCCAGACCATTTCCCGTTTGCAAAAATCAGCATTTTTCATCAAAGTAGACAGCAAAACACTCAACACTGGGATCTTCGCCAATAGCAACAGTTTAATCTACCTCAAATATTCAAATCACCATTACTGGGGATCTTAAAACTAAAATCAAGAAGTCAAACCTGCGCCTTGCCTTACTTCACACAGGAGCCAAAAGATGCGCAACCCCGCAATGAAGAATTCCACTGCACAACCAAGACAACATTGTTATCCACATTACAAAACCTTCAAACGACAAATGCCTCGTAAAAATTCCCAAAAAGAACAAAGAATCAGCTTTCCAGAGCACAACTAACCCTAGCAGAATTACAGCTTATTCTCCGCCCCACGAACAGACAAATCCAAATCCGAACGCGTCCGAATCCGACATTTGAAAATTAAAAAAAAACACAACTCGACGCAAACAAGGGCTTGCTAGAAATCTAAACGCTGGCAATCATATCCCAACAACTTTCCTCTGACAACTCCCTCGAAATTCACGAAGGTATATTACTCAATTACTGAAATTCTGTCAGCTGCTGCAAAAAAATAAAAACATTTATGAAGATCGAGACTTCCAACAATTAAATCCTCAATCGAAAGCCGTGAAATTTAATTAGTCCGAACACGCGGCAGATCAAATCGAACCACGGATTTAATAAATTAACAAGAAGTAAGAAAAACAAAATAATACTGCAACTCCGACCTGCAAATCAAAATGTCGAATCCTATGGCGCCACAATTGTGATCCGTACTGATAGTAAAGGCGATTGAGGAGCTCGAATTCTCGGGGCATACACCATCCGCAGACGGATTCTGTGGAATTATTAGGCATTATACTCTTTCAATTTCTAATTTCCATTATACTCTTTCTGATAAGCATTAACATTTTAGGTGGCATTGGCATGGCAGGGATTAAACAAATCCCAATAGGGATTTCGATTCCGCGTTATTATTAATATATTTGTCTTGTGTTTTCCTTAATTAAGTGCGCCTGTCCCACCACTTCAGACCGGCTCGTCCGGTGGCCGCGCCCACTTCTTCGCGGAAACAGTGCTGCTTCCCCTGTCGCCAGCGCCTGAGACGGTCGTGCGATTTCAGAAACTTTTGCTTCCTTTTACGTTACTTGACTGCCCGCGATTGACGGGAAATTTTCCCTGACGGTTTCCCGTACTCTGCGGTCATTCGCATTAATTTGGTATTCGGATAGGGATGCGGTTCGCGTTGACGTTGGGGATTTTTCTCGTCTATTGACCGAAGGCGTCAGTTGACGGGAATTTTGGAGCAACGACCATACTTGCTATTTCCCGTCAACCCAATCCTGACGGGGAAAGTCGGTCAATGCAACACAGTAGCCGGATAAGAAGATATATGACCTCAATATATACTATTTTGGGTTTATGCGGTACAACAATTTTCCTTCCAAATTTACGCTCAAATTTAATATGTTTTTCTAATGTTTGAAAATATTTTTAAATGATGGTAAAGTATTCATTCCTATGTCCATGACATAGTTCTATCTTTTAAATTTTTATAATTCTTAATTAATTATTTTTTTTTAATTTAAAAAATCGAAATTCAATAACAAACATTTAACTGACTTATAGAACCTATCTCTTCAAATTATTATTTATAATTATTGATATATATCTGTATTATAAGAGATAGTAAAGGTCGGTGGGATACAAGGATTTAAAACCTTGGACGCGTATATGAGAGTCAACCCGCGCCCCTGGTGGAAAATGATATAAAAGGTTTAGCGGGATTAGGGAATTCAAAGTGCTTCACATGTGGTCTTTTTGCTTTGGTTTTTTTGTTTGGTCCTTTAAAATATATGTAAGGCTTTTAGGAGTGTGTATATGATGTTGATAAAATAATTTTTTAATATAAAGATTAATTTTATGATAGTTGATAAAATAAATAATTTTAAATTTTTTTATTATAATATTAATTATAATTTATTTATTTATAATCTTTTAAATAGAATTGAAATTATATAGTTTTATTATAGGAACATAATAATAATTTTTTTTTTTTTTTTGATGATAAGATTTGAAACTTGATTTTCTTTTTAAATATTGAAAATTTTAATTAGTCGAGCTAACATCATTTAATTATTAATTAATTTAATTTTTTAAATATAAAATTGTTATATTTAAGTTTAATATTTTAATTAATTATTAATCAATATCAATATTGATTAAATAAATTTTATAATAAAATAATAAAAATTGTTTTATAATTTTAGATATATTTTTTAATTTATAATTAAACAAATATAAACATATTTACATAGATTTTAAAAATTATTTGAAGTATCAAATAGTATTGGCTTAATTGATTAGATAAAGAGGAAAGAATCTTGCCAAATAATACATTTATAATTGCCTAATTATTGTTATAATATCACTAATATAATACTAATTATTGTTCTAATATCCCTAATGTTATACTACCAGAACATGTTTTAACCTTATATAATCTATTGAATATATATAATTGTCAAATTATTGTTGTAATACCATTATACGATCATGATATCACATCGAGTAAAACACATTGCAACCTTATATTATTTATTTAATATTTATATATAATTAAAGAATTAAAAATTAATCAAAGGGGTTTAAAGTAGAGAATAAGTTCCACACCATATGATAAGGTTTATGGCTGGTAAATCTTAACATTTTTATGAGGTTTGAAACAAATGGTGGGAAGCAAGGACTTTCCAACCATACATTAAGGTTCCAATTTTATGGGTGAATTGTTCCTTGGAGGACACCCCAACGTTAGTAAAATCGTTGGCATTTTATGCGGATGACTTCAGTTCGAATGAGAGAGAGGGGTCCATGTGACCACTAATTACCCCCATTGTATTTCATTTTATATTTTATATATATATATATATATATATATATATATATATATATATATTTATTTATTTATTTATTTATTTATTTAATTATTTATTTATTTATTTATTTTAATAAATGAGCCTTAACATTTAAATTGAATGAGTTAAACTCAATAAATACCTCTATTTTTAAGGTTTAAACATATTAAACAATACATGTACAATTGCAATAAACATATTATAATACCACTATATAATCATTATGATTATGTAGATAAGTGAAATTAACATAATTGTAAAAATGAAAATGTAATACCACTATATCTTATGATATAATGAAATATAATTATTTAAATCTTCTGCAAATATCATTATATTTTAAAATTCAATTAAAATTTTAAATCATTATCATATTATAAAATTATATTAAATTATAATAAAAATTAAAACATAGCATTAATTTTATAGATATTTAACTTTAAATAAATTTTGTAAAAATTGTTTAATTATTTTTAATAATCTAAAATATAATTTTAAAATGAGTAGTTATAATAAGTATATATTTTATATTTAAATTATTCAATTTATAATTTATATTCTTATAAATTTTATTATTCAATTACTAGCATTCAAATATTAAAGAATTGTACAACTAAATATCATGTTTTTATTCAAATTGAAATTATAATTTATGTTGTTCTTTTATGAATTTTTAAAAACTAAAAGTTTAATATGTGTTTTAGATGCAGAGCATGGAGGTCAAAAGCCACATGTTTTAGTTGTAAAACCAAAAGTAATTTAAAAGTTAAAATTTAGAATTTCGTCGAGTTTGGGTTTTGGTTCTTTTTTGGGAGGTCCAAGGTTCAAACCATGATGTGGGAGAGTGTGTAAGTGGGTGGGTGGTATAAGATTGAAATGAAATGAAAGATTTTAATTGCGTTCGCGAGACCTAAATATGGTTTATGGGACCTCAAATATGGAAGTACAATTACTCAAATCATATCATATGATCTTTAATATCTTTGAGAAGGTTGTTCCTTCTCTTGTTGATTTGGGTTAGCAATTCTCTAACTTTTTTATTTTACTGTCTTCAAATAAATCTGCCATAAACTCGTTCCCAAGTGTTCCTCTATCTCTACTGCCCTTGTGCTGCATAGAGTACATATCCTTTATACCCATTGTTCTTTGGGCGTTGTCCATCTTCCTGTTTCACATCTAAGCCTATGAGAGTTAGTCCTTATCTGAGCAATGAGGATTTAGTCCTTATCTGAGCAATGAAGATTTTTTCCTTCCACTTGATTTCAGCGCCTATATACGCTTTTTCCTTGTGGTCATACGTTGGGTTAAAATTTGCAATATAATATTGTCTTTTCCTCCTTGCATTTTTCCACATTCCACTTCTGAACTTTTCATTCACATAATTTTTTATGTCTTTGTTGACATTTGGGCATTCATTTATGTTGATTTCCTAGTGTTTCATCCATTTCTGATTTTGTTTCATCCATGTATTCTTTCGCTTATGCAAATCTTCGTCTCTAGCTGCCCTAGGCCATCTATCATCTTTCATGTTTTCTGTTTTTTTCAAGTAACATAACAACTTGGTCATAGCAATTGCTTCTAAAGGGAACATTCCAGTTTCAGCTAGAATAATTTCATAAGGGATTGTGGCCTTAATTTTGAGAAAATTTGTGATTAGATATTTTTTAATCCTTTCTATTTGCCTCCATTTTGCATTTGTTGTGCCACTAGCCCACACCTCACAACCATACAACAAAATCGGTGTAACAAATAGACCAAATAAGACCTTGGTGGTCTTCCAGTCCCACAACTCGGCATACACTTGTTTTGAAGTGCATATAGTGCTTTCCAACCACTTTGAGTTCTTTTCATCCTACATGTATTCCAATTAATTTTGTCATGAAAGTTTATGCCCAGGTATTTGTATTCTACTACTACCTCAAGCGCTTCTCCTGTAAACTGAAATTCAAGTTGTTGCTTCTTCTTTTTTGCTGAAAAAATCATAATTTTTGTTTTGTTTGTGTTTACGTGCATCCCAATTTATTTACAAAAGAGTTCTAAAGCTTGAAGGTGATCTTCTAGATCTTTGGTTGTTTTGACCACAAGAATTACATCATCTGCATACATGAGGAGTTTTACCACATTTTTGGCTAAGTGCACACCCTCTCCCCCAAATTTTTTTTCCATTCTTCTAACTTGTCAATGTACAGCCCAAATAAGGTCGGAGATAGAGGGTAACCTTGTTTGACACCTATGTCACTACCAAAACATTCGGATAACCCTTCCTGTGTTTTGATTCTAGTCTTTACATGCTCATATAGTCTGTGAACTGCTATCTTGTAGTGAATTGGAACCTCTATCTCTTCCATTCTGCTCCATAATTTTTTTCTTGACACTGTGTCAAATGCCTTTTTGAAGTCTACAAAACAACAAAAAGCCTCCTCTTTTTTGTCTCATATTTTTCCACTATGTGCCTGAGTGTGATACAGTGATCAATAGTTGAATGCTTGGGCCTAAAACTTGCTTGCCCCTTTGCTCTCTTTCCCTTTTCTTCCGCCCATTTGTTGATCCTATGCTCTATCATACTCCCAAACAACTTTGCAAAGAGAGGGTTGATCATGATAGTTCGATAGTTTGAGGGATTATTACATCTCCACTTTTAAACAAAATAATGGTCAAGTTGGTTGTCTACTTAGTAGGGAAGCTATTTTGTATGACCTCATTGAAAATTTCTTTGATCTGCGATGCCAGGATATCTACCCCCATTTTATATGCTCTGCTTGAAGATTGTCTATGTCACGGGATTTACCAGTTGCTAACTTTTTTATCCCTTGAATAATGTCTTCAATTGTGAAAAGTTCTTTCTTGACAATGATAGTAGGGGGTGTCTCCTCCTGGTTACTACGCTGATACAGTTGTTTTGAATACTCCAACCATTGATTAATTATTATGTTATTTTTAGTTTGTGTCATTTTCACTCTTAATTCCTTCCAAAATTTCTTTGGTTTATAAAATTGCAAGGGCTTCCATGAAGTTATAAAATATCACTCTTAGTTTCTTCCAAAAATAAAATCTCACTAACCTTAAAAAGATAAAATTTGAAAGGTTTATAAAAAAAATTATTGTATTGGGTGTGTATGAGTGTACATATTTAAAAAATAGAATCTTTGGGTATGTATGATTGTACATATTAAAAAATAGAATCGCACTAACCTTAAAATTTAAAGGTTTATAAAAAATTTATTGTGTTGGATGTGTATGGCTGTACATAACCAAAAAATAAAAAAATCGTTAACCTTAAAAGATAAAATTTAAAGGTTTTGATTGTGTTGGGTGCTTAAAGGTCTATAAAAAAAAATTATTGTGTAGGATGTGTATGACTAACAAAAAAAAAAAAATTCGTTGACCTTTAAAGATAAAATTTAAAGGTCTTGATTGTGTTGGGTGCTTAAAGGTCTATAAAAAAATTATTGTGTAGGGTGTGTATGACTGTACATATTAAAAAAAAAATAGAAACTGACTAACCTTAAATAAAATTTAAAGGTTTATAAAAAAATTTATTGTGTTGGGTGTATGGTTATACATAACTAAAAAAAAAAAATTGGTTAACCTTAAAAAGATAAGGTTTAAAGGTCTTGATTGTGTTGGGTGCGTGTATGACTATGACTGTGCATAACAAAAAAAAAAAAAAAATCTCGCTTGCTAATATTAAAAGATAAAATTAAAAAACAAATCTATAAATAAAATCTAAAAAAAAAAAAATTATTGTGGTGTGAGAATGAGTGTGGTCTTGCATTATCGGTAATGTGACCCGGGTTCAATCGACCCGGGTTCAATCCCCACGACGAATGTTTATAAGAAGTGTTATATATATATATATATATATATATATATATATATATATATATATATATATATATATTTATTTATTTATTTATTTATTTATTTGGATTGTAATATTGTTTTCTATGGTATATATAATCATGATATAACAAATTAGCTATTATATAAATTTTATTTTTTTGAAAAAGAGGGTAAAAATTTATTAACTTAGCAAAACATCCAAGATACAAAGAAAAAGAAGAAGTTATTCAGACATATCAGCTCTCAATAAAGAAAAGAGAGATTGAGAACAATCAGAAGAAAGTTGGGACCAATTCTGAACATTCTAACCATCCTGAAACTTAGAAGCTCGTTTAGATAACAAATTCGCTATCCCATTCCACTCCCGGGGAATATGCACAAAAGAAATGAACTCCAAGTGTGCATAGATATTGAGAATTTGCCGAGCAATCCAACTCAACCGTCAACTACCATGAAGACTATCCCTAGAATTCAACAAATTTATAACAATCTGAGAATCAGATTCACAAACAATTTGACGCCAACTCAAAGCATACCCTTGCTCCAAAGCATATAAAATTTCAAGGGCTTCCATGAAGTTATTAGAGTGATATCCCTTAAAGCAAGAGAAAAAATCAGACAGTACCACTACTGTCCCGCCCCACACCACCAATACCAGCATTACCCAGATTACCCCGTGAAGATCCATTTGTATTAATCTTCAGCACTCCCGAAGGAGGCAGATTCCTTTTACCAGCCCTCCGCACCCAATTACTCTGACCCATCCGTCTACAAGAGACATTAGGACCAGGACCATTAACCAAAAAACTAATTTTTCAATGATCTGACGTTCCTTTTGGTCCACGAGAGAAATAATCTGACATTTTACAGACACTGTTTCCTGGATCATTCGCAAAATCCTCTACCAGACCTGAAAAGCAGTTAACTCCTTCCCTTGGAAAATTTGGTAGTTTCGTTCAAGCCAAATATGTCGAAAAATGCACGAAGGACCAGTGCTCCACCCAACTTGTAAAAAGAAAGCCACTACAGGAGGTCGCCTTATACTCCTCCAAAAATCAACTACAGATAAAGCATACGAATAAGGTTGATTCCACACTCTCCACCAATAATGCCAGAGTTGACGAGCAAAGTCGCATTGGAGAAGTAAATGCCCAATAGACTCCTCATCCTTCCCAAAGTTATAGTATAAAGAGGGACCAACAAAACCATGCTTTTGAAGATTATCCCAAGTGAGACACTGATTATGAGTAGCCAACCACACATTAAAACTACACTTAGACCAAATAAACTTATTCTAAACTTGCTTCCACCACAGGACCACATTCTCCCCCAAACCGTTGCCGGTCCAAAACACAATAACCAGCAACAACCGAAAATATCCCTCTATTAGCACAATTTTATAATATAAATTTATTATTATAATTTTTTTATTATTATTATTTGTAATCCATCGTGCATAGCATATCCGCAACATGTGAGAGGAGAGATTTGAACCTGGGGTCTCTCGATTTCAACTTCAACTGGAGAGTTTTAACTACCCACTTGCTCTCCAACTCCTTTACATAAGTGGATATCATTATAATTTTTTGTTATTTATTACTCTAAATTTTATAATATAAAAATTTAAGAATTTTCTCTTCATCAAATATGATATTTATAGGTTTAGAAAAAGTATGTGTATAGAGAATGATTCATATTTGGATTGTAATATTATTTTTTATGGTATGTATAATCATGATATAAAAAATTTAGCTATTATATGAATTTTATTTTTTAATATAAATTTATTGTTATAATTTATTATTATTTAATACTTTAATTTTTTTAATATAAATATTTAAAAATTTTATCTCCAAATAAGATATTTATAGGTTTATAAAAAGTTTGTTTATACATTCAAACTATAATAGAGGAAGAAAACTTGATTAGTGAAATGAAAATTTATGAAGAATTAATGGAAACATAATAAAATGAGCCATAAAGATTCAACATCAAATTGAAATCAAGGTCAATATCTCATTGAAAACAAAATGTAGGTCTCTTATGCAAGCACTCAATTTTAAAGCAAAGGTACAACCTCAATCATCTCATTAAGTGACGTGACTAAATACTTTGACTTTTAAATTGGTGAGAAGAGTGCTAAATTAGTGCTTTGTATATATTATTTGCCAAGGTAGTTATGTACTATAAAGGGCAATGGACTAACTCATTAATTAGATAAATCTTATTACATATTAATCTTATAATCTATATAATAAGAGTAACTCACCACAAGTACGTATGGGACCTTTAGGTAGGATGTTCATTGACCTTTATAATAATTTTAAAGAAGATAAACCAAGAGGTGTTAAATTTCACACTAATTTTTAAAAATGAACAAAAGTTTAGCATTCATCATAATTCATATTGAAAAACAAAATAAAAAGAACAATATACAAAATAGAAGAAGGAGAAGAATGTGTGTTCATGGACACTCAACTAATAGATCATATTGATGTTACACTATGGAGTGAATTAGGTGGTTGAGGGAAACTAATATTTTTGGACACATAAGAGAGTTGGTTACATCCACACTAATTTTTAGTAACTATCATGTAGGGTTCAAACCACAGGGGTTACCTCCAATAAACCTAACATAATAAAAAGGTTTTAGGATTAATTACAAATTACAAGGATGACCATGTAGTGATTTAACCATGTCATTAGGGTTAAGATACATCAAATCATAGCAAAATATATTACATAGTGATTGCTTGTAAAATTAGATAAAGGTTGTTCGTAGGCTTACATCATCCACTTAGATAATGTGAAAATGATGAAATTTGTTGGGCATGAGACAAACTGCAATATGAAGCAAGGAGATAATATCATAGTAAAGTTGGATTAAATCAAGGATTTTCAACTCCCAATAAAGTGGTAAAAAAATCTCCTTTATATTATCACATGGTGAAGGCAGGGTTATGCATTAGAGGTTGGACTCAAAATATACTTGTAAAAAAATGGTGAATCCTAATATAAATCAAGGCAAAACAATGTGAATCCTAAGGAAATTAAATCAATCATCTTCACACCAAAATTTGAGGTATTTGAAGCCCTAAAAAGTAAGGTTATCTTTGAGGTAAATTTTTACCTATTAAATTACCTTATAACTTCATAAAAACACCACCATTAGATCAGGCTCAAAAAGAGCTTTCCAACGAGTACAAATATGTCTATGTTTGGATATATATTGTGGTGAATTGACCCTAAGAAAAAATTGATTATGAAAATTTCAAGCGAATGGGCTGACATCGAGGGTCCTCATATTCACCAATTTCTAATTTTGGAAATCCTAATATTTGCCCAATTTGTGAATATTCGCCATTGTGCATAACCTTGGGTGAAGGCCATTATAGTTTACTTATATCAACCATTTAAAGATAATTTAACATAAGGGATGAGGAAGCATAATGCACAAGTTCAAATTCAAGAGTTAAAGGTGTGAAGGAAGACGATGAGGCAAATTTTAAAACAAATTAGGTGAAAGAGGTCCAAATTGGTTCGGGTAAATCATCTTCAATTTTTTTTAAGTAGCATAAAATCATCTATATGTGATAAAAATAAAAGTAGCACAAACTATACTCATTACACTTTAGGATTTTAAGAGCAACATAGTAAATAATTGCATATGGAAGATATCCATGAAAATTTAGGGTTTCCAAGGCAACATAAGAAAGTAATTTCTATGGAGGGTCATCCTTGTGCTTTGGGGTTTTCAAGGAAATATAAATAATAAAATACTTGTGAGGTTATTCATTGTATTTCTTTTTCTCTCGGGCAACATAAATCTTTAGAAGATAAGTCTCATTATGAGCGATATGAAAAAATAGGAGAGATTGACGAAGAAGAAAGTTATGGTGGAAATGAAAAAAGGAAAGGAAGGTTGTTATAATAAAAATAAATTAAAAAATAACTCAAAGGGATATCCAAATGGGAAGCCAAAAACAAATATCATAGGTGTTAATAAGAATTGGGGCTAAGCCTACTAATAAAAATAAAAATGCTAATGAAAATTCTATCATGGTATATTAGGGGTATGAATAATATCCTTGAAAAAATAGTTATTAGGGAATTAATAGGTCATTATAGTCTTGAGTTTATCTTAATACAAGAAACAAAATTAAGTAGTCAAAAATATAACTATTCTTTTAAAAAATAGAATAGGGGAGATTTTATGGCAATTTTCTCCATAGGAACTTCCTTATATATTGTGATAATACGGATAAACACAAATAGGATGGATAATTGCTAGAAGTAAATAGTAATTGGGATGCTAGACTATTTTGTAGAAAAGGATAAAAATACTAAAGTCGGTGTTATCAATGTATATGCCCCAACTATACTTATTCCTAGTGAAAGATGTTGGAAGGACCTTAGTATTTTTTATCAAATACAACGATAACTCATAATTGTGATCTATGGGTTCTTAGAGGTGACTTCAATGCAATTCTTGTTGAAATATGTGGTAGTTAAGCTTCACTTGAGGCCATGATTGACTTTGTATTATATTGTATAAATAAGCTCTTTGGGCCTTTATAAACCTTGTAAAGGCCTTTTTTATATATTTTACTACTTAACGTGAAGGTTTGTTTCTTAACCTTAATCTAAATGTAACCTATAATTAGGTATAAATAACCCCTCATACCAATAATTTTCTCATTGATTGGAGTGTATTTTATTTTTCTTTAGTGAGATAATTTGTTGTATACAAGCATCCTCTTATATTGCGTGTATTGCTTTTTGTGTGTTACTTATCAACAATTATGAGTAATGTAGTGGTTTCATTTATTTTTTAGAAACTACTATGAAATCCAACATGGTATAAAAGCAGGTGTAAATTTCCATTACTCGATTGTTTATCTTCAACAAATCATCATGTACAATATTTCTTAAGGGTAACAATGTTTGAAGATTCCTTGTAAGCCATCAATAATTTGTAAAAGGGTTTCCAAATGGAACCATAGGTGAACTTGGATTGCAAGGATCTCACTGGATTCAACATATTTGCTCTAGGAAAAAAATTCACTAATAAGTTCCTTTGTTCCTCTCTTGAAACCCAATCCATTCATTTAATTTTTAATTATTGACCATATGGATGCCCTAGTTTCAAGATTGAGTTTTTTAAAGTTTCTTAAAAACCTCATTTGTATTTTACAAGTTCTGAAAAAAAAATCATTTCTTTTTCTCTTATGGAATTTTGTGTCTAATAACAACGCAAATGAGAGGACAATTTGTATAGCCATTGTAAAAGTAGAAAAATAAGAGTAAATATTTTTTTATAGACCCCAATACTAGTGAAGTCATGGGTAGAATTTTATACATGACAAAGACCTCTTAGTTGCTTGATAAAGTTGATAGAGTAGTCTAACATTTTTTTTGTTACAGTGGCATGAGAGGATATCCTAATTAGTTAAATTTCACAAAAAGGTCGTGTAAGAAAAACATGATAAAGAAAAAATTGTTAATGTTTTTGGATTCTTTGCAAAATTTTAGGATGGTCCTTGTTCAATACTTTTCTTCATTTTGCCTCAAGGTAATTGTTTTAATTTGTTGAAATTTTTTGTTCATTTCCATGCATATTTTTTAATTTTAAATTCAAAAAAGGGAATATTTCACATAATATTATATGGAATATTCCTAGCATAGTGGAAAAAGGCACGTAGGATAGGTTATTGTGTTAGACATGATGCAGTCTCACGTCATCATAAAGAGGTGCATGTGTGTAAGATAAAAGTTGAAGGTCATAGGGAGAATCCCCTTTATTTGTTACCCTTGGTGCTTATATTCTCAAGGGGAGCCCAAGCTTTAATGGCTAATGGAACCACTCTTAAGGCATTGGTCCCAAGAGGTCACAAGGGCAAAACCCACTAGCCCACCATTTTGAATAAACATGATGATATCAACACCTAGAACAATGACATTTGCACATATAATATTCAATGTGTAAAGATGATGTGGTAATTGACTATGTCACCCATTTTCCATATGCTTACAATGAAATAACACCTAATGACACGACAACTAGTGATAACATGGCAAGTGAGGTGGTACTTGTTGATGTGGTGCATTATAACACGATATAAGATGATGCAATAAGTGATGACAAGATAAATGACGTGGCACTTACTAACATGATGCAAGATGATGTGGCAAGCGATAACATGGAAATGATAAATGAGTTAGAGACCAACGTGATAGGAAAAATACCACATGAATATAAAAAGGGTTGAACCATTCATATTATGCCATATCATTAAACTCAATGATCATACAATTACAAAATTAGTAGTAGATTGGAGAAACATAAATTTTTGAGTGAATCAGAGAGCGACAAGTGGCACAATCTAGTTTGTAGGTTGTTGAGTGAATCAAATCATGATAAGCAGTGTAGTCCAATTCATTCATACACTACCTAGTGGCTTGCATAGTTTGCACTTAGTTGGCAAGCCCCTATTCTAGATTGTGACAAGTAGTATCATCTCATTTGTTGGTAATTTGTCTAGTTAGTGTCTAATTGACACCTCCTCAACCATTGTTTATCCTTTTATATTATTGTTTTTATAAAATTAAATTACAAGTATTACCTTCAGATTATGAGTTGTGGTAATGACAACTTTGAAACTTCCTTTAGATTCTTGTTGTTTCCTATCACCTTCTTCCCTCTACAACTTATTTTTTTCTACCTTCCTCTATATACTCATCCTCCTACTATTATTAATTCCTTTTTTTCTTTCTATTCTATAACTTATTTTTATGTTTCCTCTCTTTCTCCCCCTTAGTTGCTTCCTACTTATTTGCTTAACTAATACTCTACCACCTGTGCACATCTTCCTTTCAATTCTACAACCACTCCCATTTATTTATCAAATAAAATACCTCATAATCCCTTTCTTAGGATTCTTACTAACAATAATTGTTGTAGGTTTACCTCACCATTAATTTTATTTCCCCACTTGTTTTTATTTATTTGTATTGTTATAATTTCCTCCTCAATGTAATTATGTAAGGTTAGGATTCTAAGCTTTACTTAGCATATTTTGTTTGATTATTAACAACTCAAAACAAGTCATTCATATGGGGGTTTTGACATCACATCTCAAACATATGACATGATTATTAACATTGTTTCTCCATGTTGTTGGAAAAAGTAACACTTTATATAGAAAGCACATGCAAAGAGTTGGAGAAAACAAGAGAAAAATTCTAAAGTTATAAAGGTAATTGTTAAAATAGAAAAGTGTATTAAAAAATAAAAAAGAAAGTTCTAAAAAAGAAAAGAGTAAATTAGAAAATTTATTATTAGTACTATCATGATTATATATTTTCATGTATTCCCCACCAGTTGAATTATTCATCGAACTTTGGGTGGATCATCCATAGTTAGATTAGATTGTATAGAATGGAGTGAGATGTTTATAAATCCCATGTGATGTAGTATTGAATATTATATGGATTTGGAAGGCAACAAATCTACCATAATGGTTATTAATTCAATGGAATATCTGAGCAGTGTAGTTGCACTTAGATTGAGCATATGCTTTGTATTGTAAAACATATTGTATATTGTGTATGAATGAATTTAGATGATTTCATAGTTGTGATATAATTTCTATGCTTTCATAACATTTAATATTAGAGGAATTTTATTATCAGAGTCTTCAATCTTGATAATTAGTATTAGATTCAATGTTAATGCTCAAAGCTAAAGTTGAAGTTAAGAGCCAATATTCAAAGTAGAGTTGAAGCTAAGAACCCCAAGCACTAGTAGTGTGACCTAAGGGGGAGTGTTGAAGTAGTGATATACATGAATAAAGAGATCAAAAATTCAATGCTATTATAATCCTAACGCAAGTGTTGAGGTCAAAAACCAGTGTAAGGTAAGAGTCATAGTTGAAGTTGAGAGTAGTGTTAAAGCTTGGAGCCCAAGCACTCATAAAGTGGCTTAGGAGGGTGTTATAGCAATGAGTAGAAGAAATACTACATATATGACTAAGGAAATGCACCATAACATGTAAATAAATAAAATGAGATTTGATATTGCATTGATAGACTTTGTTCGTTACAAATCAACCTTTTCGATTACAATGGATCTCCCAAAAAGGGAGGGTTTTCTTTGCAAATGAATTTAGAGGTGCCCAAAATCATCTCCTCGATCACACAATAAATTGTAAAAAGGTTTTTTAAGTCTCATTGCTTGACCTCTTAAGACTTTATGTTGATCCCAATACCTACACACAAGCCCACAATGAAAACATCATTAGCATTTGTTGGGCCTTTCAAGATAAGGCATAAGATCATGAAAAAGGATTACAAAAGCTTACAAAATCTTTTAAAAAAGTTACAAAACTATACAAAATGGTTACAAAACCTTATAAACTACCTTGTTTTACCTTGCTTAGCTACCTGCTATTGATTTTGAGTCTTTATCTACCTTTGAGACTCAATCGCCTAGGGTGGTTGGCTCTATGTAGTCGCCCAGGGTAGTTGGATTCTATGTAACCACCCAGGACGGTTGGCTCTATGTAGCTACCCAGGGTGGTTGGCTCTATGTTGTAGTAAGGGCTTTAAAATCAGATCTAGACCTTTCTAGAAGTGTCTCGAGGCTTTTGGTGCAAATCCAGTGTTATTTTGTTATCAAAGATGAGCCTAGTTGTAAAATGAAGGTTACCATGCATTCCAAAGAAACTCCATGGTTGATGGTCTTGAGCTCTTTGAATGAGGTACCTGCATTCACAAATTCAAAAATCCACAAGGAGGGTCAAAAAAATTTTGGGTATAATTTCGATAGTGTTTTGTGCACTCTCTTTTGAAGCGAATGAAATGGAGAGCATTTTATAATATTTTCGGAGGGTGAGGAGAATGATGAGGGGGTGATTGGATGATGAACAAGTGGCCTAGGTGAGAGAAGGGAGGAATATTAGGTTTCCCCACTTGGTTGCTTGGATGGACAAGTGTGCAATATTCTCTATTTGGGCTATGACACACTATGACGTGCTATGACATGCCTCATTAATGCTCTTGGGTGGAGAGATTCCTCACCCACCAAAATGACATGCTTCATCAATGTACTTGGGTGGAGGGATTCCTCACCCATGTGCATTAATGAGCTTAGAATTTGGAGGAGATAAGGGAGTAAATGCCAACTAGAGTGAGGTGGACCTAGGTTAAAATAGAGGGATGGTCTCATGATGACCATGGGTTAGGCGTAGGAAGGTGCTTAGGATGGTCAAAGGGGCTAGGATAGTCAACATTAATATTTATAAGGTTGTAATGTATTAATTAAAATAATTGCACAATTTATTAAATATTAAAATTTAACCAATGTCAATATGACACATTTTAGGTGTCTACAACATCTAAATCATAAGTTGATTCAAGGACAAACCAAAAGCTCATTGGTGGAGCAAACTTAATTGATGGAGGTATTAGATTCTAGTCCTAGCTACTCCATATCTTTACCAAGGTATGAGAGTTGATCTAGTAAAATTGAAAAAGACAAGCAATGAGAGTATCCCCAAAATAGAAAGGAGGAGTTATGAGAACCATTGGATGGAGTTTAGGCATGGTAGAAGAAAGTTCCCACACATGAGAGAAGGAAAAAAAATTAGTGTGGAAACAACAAAGTAAATCTTGTAAGTAGTGATCTATTGTATTACTCCTAGTGGTTATAGTGATTGGTTATCTATGCAGTCTGGTAGGATATGAAGGTTACCATAAGGAAACATCTAGTTGAGTAATGAGATCACACCCATATTGAAAAAGAAAATAAGTTAGCAATTGGATGATGATCAAGCAAGTTATTCAACCATGAAAGTTGGACGAATAATCAAGCAAGATGTTCAAAGATATGTGAGCATGTATGGGTAGCTACAAAGGTGCATGCACAACATGTTGAGGAGAGTTTTATTCAAGAAACCAAAATTAGAACATTAATCATTAAGGGGAAGAATGTTGGAAAAAATAATGCTTTATGTGGAAAAGCATATGAAAAGAGGTAGATAAAAAAGGAAAAACAATTCAAAAGTTAGAAAGGCAATTGAAAAATAGAAAAGTGTATGTAAATTTAAAAAATAAAGTTCTATAAATAGAAAATAATAACATGGAAATGTATGATTAGCGTTATAATAATTCTATATATTCATTTATACCCCACTAGTTGATATATTCATCCATCTTCACATAGATCATCCAACGTGTATTGTCCATAGTTGGATTAGATTGTATAGAATGGAGTGAGATGGTGATAAAATCTATTTGATATAGTGAAGAATAATGTAAGGAGTTGGATGGCAACAAATACACCACAATGGTTATTAATTCAATGGAATAATTGAGTGGTGTAGTTGCACCCAAATTGAGCATATAAATTGTATTGTGAAATACCTTGTATGCTATGTATGAATAAATTTAGATGCTTTCATAAATGTGAGATAATTTCTATGATTTTGTAGCATTAATATAAGAGGAATTTTATTATCAGAGCCTTCAATCCTAACAGATGCAAGTAAGATTCCTCCATCTCTATCCTTGTTTAGACTTGTGTATCTACTACCACAAACAATATTTTGATATTTTCTAATAGGTTATCGTTATTCATGAAACCATTTAAAAATTTGAATCGTTTTTAAAAAAATAAACAATTCAAAATATAAAGAATTAACTTTTATTATTAAAAATCTAACAATTTTTTCAATAGGTTATATGGGATTGAAATGGGCCCCACTTGTATTACATCGCGACCACATAGTGGTATTACAATAGCTTGGATATTATTTATGTATCTCTTGACAAGATTCGAACCTTGGTCTCCTCCTTGAAAGTTAATGAATATAACAAATTGAACTGGTTTTATTTGATACTCATAATCTAATGATTACCATAGTTAGTCATTAGAAATTGTAAAAATATCTTACTCTAAATTAACAATACAAATTTTATTCAACTATTGATCATATTTTATCTATCATCCAAAATCATATAATCATATCACAATGGTTCATCTTAGAGTAACAAAAGGGCAAGAATCAAATGCATCAATGAAGAATGAACACTTGAAGAGTGTCATAACCTTAAACCGTACATATAGATGAGAATTATCATCAAACTTTAAAATTATGAATATTAAAATAAAGGTAAAGATAATATTATAAAAGCACTATCAATATTTAATTACATTATGTCAACTATCCAAATGTGGTCACAAATGTAAAGCTATTATGATTACTAGGTTAAGAACCAACTAATAATACCTATATAATGAATCTAGTAATTAGCCAGATTCAAATAGAATCTATATTTTGAATAAACTAAAATGAAAAACACTTTCTCTTATCTAGTTTATTTAATAATAAAATTAAAAGTATATATATAGACATATATAAACACCAATCAAAATTCAAAATACTATATCAAGACAAATAAATAAAAATAAAAATATTATATAAATATATATAAATAAAAAAACACTTTCTTTTATTTAATTTATTTTGTAATAAAATTAAAAGTATGTATATAAACATATATAAACACCGATCAAAATTCAAAATAATATATTAAGACAAATAAATAAAAATAAAAATACTATATAAATATATTAAAAATAAAATAAAATTTTAAAACTTTACACTCATATAAATCATTTTATAACATAACAAATAACAAGTATAGCTAAATATATCATACAGGCCAACTTAATCAAATTGAACTAAAGCGTGCTAAAATCCATTGTTATTAATATTGTTATCTAAAAAGTTATTTTTAGTTGGTGGTTAATTTTTCACACCTTTTACCTTGAGCTAATAAGTTATATATCGATCTTCCTTTATCTCTAAATAATAGTTTACCTTATTAGTAAGAAGGATGGTTATCATAAAATTTTTATGACTAAGTTTCAATATATATTTTTTTTTGTTACATAGGAGAGTTGGTACAACCACTATTTTTAGTAATTGGTCAGTGCAGGGTTCAAACCACAGGGACTGCACACAACAAACCTATCCATCTCGTTATTGTTAACCCGTCATGAGATGGGGACCGTCGGTCGCTTTAGTATATTACATATTTTCCCTTGACATGGGACTATTAGAATGTACCTATGTCCATTAGAAACCACATCCTATATAACAATTTATCACCCTTGACAAGGAACAAATATTTTCTCGTTCACTAAAAGCTGATAATGGGTCTCAAATATTCTTTTTGGTATCATGCTTATTGGTTGAACTATGCCCTTTACTAGCTATATTTTTTTGTAGTCACATAGGAATTGTATCGTCAACCCTTTATTTTGAATTTCAATTTAAAGATAATGTAATCTATATGAATCATATAATACATAGATAAGTTATCAAGAAAAAAATATAATACGTAGATAAGTTTAGACCGACGACAACGGTACGAACCCCGAGCGACCGACGGTCCCCATCTCACGTCGAGTTAACGTTAACGAGACAATGGGTTTGTTGGAAGCAATCATTGATGGTTTGAACCCTACGCTGGCAGTTACTAAAAATCGTGGTTGTAACCAATTCACCTATGTAACCAAAAAAAAAAAAAGTTATATAAATCTTATATAGATTCCACTCTATCAAGAAACATAAATATTATATTTGCTATTAGGTCAAATAAACATATCCAACCATGATTTCCATGATTTATTCTTGGTTTACCTTTTCATTCAAGATTTTGTATAGGTCCTTTTTTTGGAGGATACATGTTCTACTATGTTAGGACTTTGATATCATTTTCATTGAGAGATAGAGCCCATCATTAGCTAACTTATCTCCCATATTATTTTCTTCCTTGTAGGTATGTTGACATTTTCATGATACGATGCCCATCAGTAATTTTATTATTATTTTATTATTACTTATGTATTCAACCCCACTTCTGGTTAACTTTTACAAAATTTTCTTTTCTTTCCAATTTAATCCTCCTCTAGGTTTATGTTTATTTTTTATTCTACATTGGGGATTTTCCTCTCTACTTTCCATTCCCACCAAAATTTACATCTCGAACCATCTCTTACATTTTTTTCATTTGGTTGTATGGGATTGAAACAGGTCCCACCTATATTACATCATCACCACTTAGTGGTATTGCAACAAATCTTAGATATTGTCCTTGTATCACTTGGCAAGATTCAAACCTGGATCTCCTCCTTGAATGTTGAGGAATATAACCAGTTGAGCTAATACCATTTGATAGACCCATCTCTTACATTTTTAGACTATTCCTAATTTTCCCAATTTGACTTCTCTTTACATTGTGTTGGATAATCTAAAGTATTAGGAATAATATCCACCCTTTTTAATTTTTAATTACATTTTTTATTACACTTATGCCCCTCCTACTTTTCCATGGTGTTGTGATGACTAATAGGTCTAGGAAGAAGCAAATCCTAGAAATAGAAGAGGATTTGGGTCAATCCATTCCTCAAGAAAATTATGTTGTCCATCCTTTCAATTTTTATCATGATAAAGGTCCGAGGTGTAGACCAATTGGTTCATCCAAACCCCATAAGGGGGTGGAGGTCCAAGGTTCAAATATCGGGCCTCATCGGACTGAACGCTTGTCCCTTTCCTGGTGCTTTTAGCGACGTAAAATGTTTAAAATGATTATGGCATGGCGGTTATAGGGGTGGACTACATGAAGATCTGTGTGGCGGCTTCCGAGGCAGACAATGTAGAATACTATGGCGGCCATAAAAGCTGGACAGCCTGCCCAAATTCGTGGCAGCTATCGATTCCACCATGAAAAAAAAAAAAAAACTTTTGATCATGATAATGATGTTGCAATCAAATATTTAACCAATAGGAAAGGAGATTTATATTCTAATAATCATAAAGACCCAAGTAAGTATTATGATGAACCCTATCAATCTATCGTAATATCCCAAGGTTCCTTAGGAGCTTATACATTTGTCAATAATGACAAACATCATGGTTCATTATGAGCGCCACTTAAAGTGGTGATCATTACAAATCACTTGTAAGTGCAAAGAGTGAACACAAGTTAGGTATTCTAGATGTCCCATTCATTTTCTAAGTCTCATGATGAAAAATTAGCTAAATACATTACTACCATTAAGGAATATATTGCTTATTAGCAAGATCATCATAGGAAAGATATTGAGAAGCAAATGAGGGTCACTAGGAGATAAAGAGCCAAACAACTACAAGGAATTGTTTTAAATATGATTAATAACCTCACTCAAAGCATGAGTGTCATAAGACCTTTATAGAACAAGTTGTTATCCCTCCTTTAGTCCTAAACCCTAATGTTCCTCATCCTCCACCTCCTCTAACTAACCCGAGGTGACTATGCTTTTGTCTAATAATCCTACATTGAAAATTTATCAAAGAAAATGTTATAGAACCTGATGTGGAAACCATAGATTTGTTTGGATATGTCCCCAAATTCTTACATGATGGAACAAATAAGATTTAAATAATTATTGATAAGTTTACTATATATTATAGGGACTGGTAATAAAAGGGCTTTGTTGAAATTAATGATTATAGGTTTTGTAGGAAATACTCTTAATTGGTTTGTATCTTTGCTTAAACACTCTATTGACTCCCTAAATACTTTTATCAATAAATTAAAACAAGAATTTGATGATGACACGACTATAATGGAAGCAATGGATGTGTTTGTAAATGCCAAGAAGGTCTAAATAAATATGTAGCTAAATTCCATAAAAGGTGGGAAAGACTTAGATGGCATGCTAATATAACCAAAAGTATAGAGGTTGATACAAAAACGTTTGTGAATAATCTTAGGCTAATTTCCAGGAACATAATCCATTTAATTTACCCTCTGTAGAAAAAATATATAATTTGTGAAAGTCCTTAAACATTAGGAAAAGAAGGATGGTCAAAAATCCTTGAAACCTAAAATCGTTAACAAGAATACCATAGGGGAGGGAATTTGTAATGTATATATCCAAGATACTTACCATAGGATAGAGATAGTTGGAATCCTTGTGCATATATTGACAAAATTTGAAGATGGTCTAAGACCTAAGAATATAGCACCACAATGGACTCATGCAAATATTATTAAAAATTCCCATCACCTAAGAAAAAAAATTATAATTGTAATAAAAGGTTTAAAAAAATTGAGTGATATGATCCTAAAAATTCTACTTTTGGCATGGGACTTATGGACATGACCATTCTACATGCTTGGAGTTATGCGAATTTTTCTATAAAAGAACTTTTAGTCCTAATTTCAACATTGATAGGATCAACTTATTTCATGAAAAAACCAATGGTCTTCAAAAGATATTTAATCATCCTCACAATTATAGGTTAGTTACCTATAATACCCCATTCCCAAACCATGAACAATAAGCTTTGTTGGATTTATTACATTATTTGATACCATTGAGTACCATGAAATACCATTGTAAAAATTTAGTTTAGGGTGTGTTTAATATTTACCAATAGCAGGTGTCAAAGTGTGAAGAGTATTTATTTATCAAGTGTGCAAGTTTGAGTTATGTGTGAAAGGTGTCAAGTGTGCAAGTGAAGAGTCATAAGTGTTAGGTGTCAAGTGTGGAAGTGAAGAGTCATATGAGATGTGTCAATATGTGAAGTAGGAGGTTATGTAATCATGAGAGACTTTATCATAATGTGAGGCATGTGAAAGGTTGCATCTCCTATGAGTTTGAGGAGAGCAATAGTCAGGAGTATTGAAGAGTTTTTATGTAAAGTTATATATTGGAGACAAAGCTCCATGCTATGTAATGTTAGAATATATTACATCATTTGGATATGATAGATTACTTTAGGGGGAAGTTATCTAGATACTACATGCACAAGTGTCATTGTGCAAGGTGTCCCCTTGTACAACTAGTTAGAGTGTTGGCCAAGGAATCCATATTCCTATATAAATGGCCCCATAGCTCCATTCGTATTGTATCACTCTCTATTCATGTAATGAGATGCTTTATTGTTCTGGTCTCTATCTTGTGATATAATGGAATGCTGCTAAAGCTATCAGTGGTATCAGAGCTACGATAGTTAGGAATAGGAAAATCACCATTGCCTTTATTGGGTTCGTAATGTTGTGAACAAAACTCACCTTGATGCACTGGCCCTTGCAAAATTTGCTACAGTAGATTAATAGGAAGAAGAGGACTAGAGGAGTTGTAGACTTCATTCATTTCAAGGTAGCTGGATCTACATCATCTATAGTCAGCCATTAAAGGTAAGCAACTTGGGTGCAATCAGGTTCATTGATTGAACTTCAAAATTGGATTATTATCAAATTTGTTAAGGCACCTTATTTGGATTAAAAGTTGTAAAAATAAAAAGTTCTTTTTAAAGATTCATTTGCACATTAGGAGTTGATTAGATTTTAGAGTTACAATCAACTACCTATCTTATACTTTGAAGAGAAAAAGAAGACTAGATCCTACAATTGTGTTTGTAGTGAAATTTGCAAGAGTTCATTCCAAATTATGCTTGAAAGGTTGCAGTGGAATTTTTAAGTGCATTTTTGAGAAATTAGTGGAGCAATAAGGTGAGATTATTGTTACCATTAAAAGTGCATCTATTAAGCACTATACTAGTTGATTTTTTAACTAGTTATTCTCAATTAGTTTGTGTTGTTAAAAGCACAAAAACTATAAAAAAAATTGCAACACTTTCATGGCCAAAAGAAGCCACCATTACAAGCAAAAAGGTGGAGAAGAAAGCCACCATTGAAGTCCTTGAAGGAAGCCTCAAATCGAGACCTTGGAAGTCTCAAGATTCAAGGAGAATATAAGGGTTTCATTTCAGCATAGAGTGCAAGAATCCTTATTCAAAAATAACATTTCATTAGCTTGGATTGACTATCATCCAAAGAAGAAGAAGCAAGAAGGATTACATAAAAATTCTTCATTTTGGTGCAAGATCTATCTATTACAAAAGCACCTCTTTTGTTCCTTTGAAAGGACAAAAGTATTACTATTTACAAGGGGTAGTAAGGACATTATATCCAGAATATTTCTAGCAAGAGGAAGGAGCCACCGAAGAGCTCACACATCCAAGAATCAAGGTGTTTAAAAACACCATTTTCCTCCATCAAATCCAGCCCTATAAGTAGCATGTCACCTGCAATAGTGGAGCCATTGAAAGAAGGTATTATCACTTATGCTTACGTAGAAAAAAGGGTAGCATTCAATGACAGGTTATCTACATAAAAGTTCAAGCAAAAGGGCTACCTATTGGATGTTACAAACAACACTATCTTTCAAGCACTAAAGAAGGGCACAAATCAGTATTAGAACAAGCTACAAAACCTGCAAATAGGTGAAGAGAAAGGAGCTATACCTAAGGCATCCATTGAAGCAAACATCCACCAAAAAGGAAGCTCAAAAGTGTGCCATAGAACCATGGAGCAATCTAGTTATAGCCATCTATCATCCTCACCAAGCCAACATGCAAAAGGAAGCTTGCATCTCAAGAAACATAGCAAGCTCACATAGGATGCAAAGATAAAGGAAGAATTAGGGTTGCAAGCTCATATTTGAAGTGTTAGAAAGAAGGCTTACATGCACAAGCCTTGAGTGCCACTTGGCACAAATTCTCTAAGCATCCCAACGTTCATGAAGACCCAAGCGCTCACCTAAAAGGGAGTTACATACATTTGGAGGGAGTTAAGAATATTTGGAGGTTACCACCAACCTCATCATTGCCAAAGGTACATTGAAGACACCTACCTTGTAATGCTTCAAGTGACACTTATGCATGGAAGTCCATCCTATTTAAGGTGCCTATCCTGGAGAAATAGATGAAAAGGAAGTAGAATGAAGTCAAACAAAGTTAAGCATTGAAGCTCACTTGGAGGAAAAGGCTAATTCAAGCCATACACCATTCAAAGGTGTAAGAGAAGCATTTAAGATGTTGTCATAAAACCAACAAACCAGCGCTTGCATTCGGAGGAGATCTATCATAAGCAAAGCACATTTCAAGGAGATTTCGGTGCCATTTGTAGAAGAGAAGAAATGCTAGCCTAAGAGAAAACCAACATCAGTCAAAGAGGGCTTTGTCATCACCCATGAGCACTATGCTCCACAAAGCTACTAATCAGCCACCACACAATATTGAAGGATTATTAAGGTAAAGGTTGATTTATTATTTGCTTGCTTTAAACCTAAGGTTTTGGAGTTATAAGGGTACATTACATCTACTATTGCAATATTCAACATTAGTGATTTATTAAGCAAGCATATTTCAGAATTATTAATATTTGCAAAAGGTAACCAAGGAGGAATAAGGGTTATTACTAAAATTTAAATTATTTGCAAATATTATTTTCTAATTTTTCCAAATTTGGGAGTTATAAGGAATACAACATCAAATTAGGAATTGGAAATTAGAAAACATTAAAAATCAACCAAAAGGGGTATTTAAAGAGGTTTATTAAAAATTTTCAAAGGTTGGAATTTTTATAATAGTGTTGTCTCAAAACACTTAAAGGAGGTAAAATAAATCCAACATCAAAACCTCTTCAAAAATTGAAATAGTGCTTAGTTCAATAGGAGTAATAAGGAGATAGAAAAGTTGATTTTGGTGTTTACAAAATTTCACAAAATCAACCCAAAATTGAACTACAATTTACAAAAAGCACTATATTGATCATATATCCTATCCAAAACACCCTAGGGAGTCATAAGGAATTCTACAAAACTTGGTAATATTAACATCCATAAAAAATTATCAAGCTCTAAATCCATTCACTATGGATTATTGGTATATAGACTCAGGAGCAAGCAAGCATATGACTGGGAACATTCATTGGTTCAATTCTTTAAAAAAGGTGCATGAGAACCCAGTTGTTGTAGCAGACAACAAGACATATGAGGTAAAAGGAATTGGAAATATTCCGGTAAATCTAGGAAATGGAAAAGGAATAATAAAAAATGTACTATATGTTCCAGGATTGACTACTAATCTTCTTTTTGTTTCTCAACTCATGGATCAAAACATAACCGTTGAGTTCAAAGTTTTCAATGGCAAGAAACAATGTCACATCTCTAGGTAAGGAAAGAGGATAGCATCAGGTTCCTACAAAAATGGTCTATTTGTTCTAGACACTACTACTCACTCAACACTTTCAGTCAAAGCTTCAGATCTATGGCACAAGCGTCTAGGACATACAAGTGAAACTTCAATGAAGGAATTATTCAAGTATCAAATGGTTGAAGGATTACCCAACTTATCTCTAGAGACTAATGTATGTCCAAAATGTTTAGCAGGAAAACAACACAGAATTCCTTTCGAACTCCATCAACACAGAGCTCAACAACCTCTAGAGGTAATATATATAGATTTATGTGGGCCAATGAAAGTTGATAGTGTTGGAGGACATAAATACTTTCAGTTATTTGTTGATGATCACACTAGAAAAATGTGGGTATACTTCATGAAATACAAGTCAGATGCATTCAGTCATTTCAAATAGTTCAAACTCCAAGTAGAAAAAGAATCAGGGAAGACTATAAAAGCACTTCGTTCAGACAGAGGAGGAGAATTTATTTCTAAAGAGTTTGACTCATTTTTGGAAGAAAATGGAATTAAAAGATAACTTACTACAACATATTCACCTCAACAGAATGGAATTGTAGAAAGAAGAAATAGGTCAATAATGGAAATGGTTAGGTGTATGTTGAAAGAGGCACAACTTGATCACCAATATTGGGTAGAAGCAGTACAAACAATAGTCTACATACAAAATAGACTACCAACAAGAGTACTCAAACATATTACACCAGAAGAAGCATGGTCAGGACAAAAGCCCAACATAGAAAAATTAAAAATCTTTGGATGTAAAGCCTATATGCATATTCCAAAACAAAAGAGGACTAAACTAGATGACAAAACTATGGCAGGGATATTCATTGGTTATGACAATGAATCTACAGGATACAGAATACTAGATCCATCTACAAAGAAGGTCTACATTAGTAGAGATGTAGTCTTTGATGAAAAAGTCAAAGTTGACACAGAGAAATCCAATGGTGACACAAAAGTTCTTCTAGATCTATCCGAAGAAGATACAATAAGTGAAGAGTCAAAATTAGAATCTCAAGAACAAGGCACAAAAACTCCTAGAAGAGAACCAATATGGCTCAAAGATACACTCAGAGAAGCAAATCTAGAAAGGATGCTAGATCTTACTACTACAAGACCTCAAACTCGTAGCATAACTAGAATGAATAGAGGAATGTTGGGTAATATAGCAGAACCAACATCAACACTACAGGCACTAAATGATTCACACTGGAAAGCAACCATGGAATCTGAATATATGTCACTACAAAAGAATAAAACATGGAATCTAGTGGAATTACCCCTAAGAAAAAAGGTAGTAGGATGTAAATGGGTTTACAAGGTCAAATACAAAGCAGATGGAACACTAGACAAATACAAGGTCCGCCTAGTAGCCAAAGGATATACTCAAATAGAAGGAATTGACTATGAAGAAACATTCACACCAACAACTAGGATGACTACTATCAGAATAGTCTATGCACTAGCAACACATCAGGGATGGAAACTTCATCAGATGGATGTAAAAAGTGCCTTTCTTAATGGTGACTTAGAAGAAGAAGTCTATATGTCACAACTAGAAGGCTTTATCACTCAAGGATAGGAAAATAAGGTATGTAAATTAAATAAATATTTATATGGTTTAAAACAAGCTCCTAGATCCTGGAATATAAAGATCAACAATCACCTACTACAACATAACTTCAAAAGAAGTTCATCAAATCCTAGTTTATACACCAAGAAAATTGGAAATGATATCCTGATCCTCATAGTATATGTTGATGACATTGTGATTACTGGAAGTTCAGAAAAATTAATAAGAGACATCAAAAAGGATCTAGAAAAGGTATTTGAGATGATAGATCTAGGGTTAATGAGTTACTATCTTGGTCTAGAGATTTATCAAGGAGAGGACAAAATAGTAATCACTCAATAAAAATATGCAAAAGCCCTTCTTGAAAAATATAGAATGACAAAGTGTAAGCCCAAAGATACACCAATGGAACAAGGGACTCAACTGTCCAAAAATGATGAAACACCATTGGTTTCAGTGATAGTATATCACCAATTAATTGGAAGTCTTCTATACTTAACAAACAACCGACCAAACATTGCTTTTGCAGTAAATTATCTTTCACGGTTCATGCAAGAACCAAGGGAAAGTCATTGGAAAGCTACAAAAAGGATATTGCAATATATCAAGAAGACTACTGACTATGGATTAACCTATTTGAAGGATGTCAAAGGATTTTGTCTATAGGGATACTCAGATTCAGATTATGTTGGATCTATTGATGATAGGAAATCTACCTCAGGATATGTCTTCTATCTCGGATTAGGACCCATATCTTGGCACAACAAGAAACAACATACAGTAGCACAATCATCAACTAAAGTAGAATATCGAGCAACAAGAGATACAACCTGTGAAGCTCTATGGCTACAATACATACTAGCCGACATGGGAATCAAACAAACTCCAACCATGATATTCTGCGATAATCAAGGAGTATTGAACCTGATCAAGAATCCTATCATACATGAAAGAACAAAGCATATTGAAGCACAATGTCATTTCATCAGGGAACACTTTCAGAATAAACATATCATCCTCGAGTATGTGCCTACAAAAGATCAGTTAGCAGACATCTTTACAAAAGCACTTGGAAAGATCAAGTTTCAAAAATTTAGAGATCATCTATGCAATTCAAGAGAACTTCACACCAAATAATGTAATACAGGGGGTGTTAGAATATATTACATCATTTGGATATGATAGATTACTTTAGGGGGAAGTTATCTAGATACTACATGCAATATAATAAATGCACAAGTGTCATTGTGCAAGTTGTAAATGTGCAAGGTGTCCCCTTGTACAACTAGTTAGAGTGTTGGCCAAGGAATCCATATTCCTATATAAATGGCCCCATAGCTCCATTTAGATTGTATCACTTTCTATTCATGTAATGAGATGCTTTACTATTATGGTCTCTATCTTGTGATATAATGAAATGTTGCTAAAGCTAGCACGTAATCGATCTATAACAAGTTTGATGTAATTTTATTATCAATAAAACTTCTTTATTTTGTGCAATATTTTGTATGTTGATAAGATCTTGGAAAATATTAACCTTTGAAATATTATAGCACATATTCTAATAATGGTATCAAAGTCACTTTAGCAAGCTATATTCAGGTTGGAGAGTGAGATGAAGATATTGTGAATATATTGAATGAATATTGGATAAAAACTAACACCATATTTTGGTGTGAATATTTGGAGAAGGACGTATGAAGGTATTTGAGATATTGGATGAAGATTGAATATTGGTTTGGTGGTCCATGTGATATTTGAATATAAAGAATTTAGAGAGCATGAAGCACACAAAGGAGATTGGAGGATATTGGATTGTTTGCTGGAAGATGATTTCGAGGAGTAAAAGATTGAAGAAGAAGATTGAGAGACTATTTGTTGGAGGACATTTTGGAGAAGTTACTATAATATTGCTTGCTTATTAGAATATTGTTTTCTAGATAATTTTGTGAGAAATTAATGAGCAAATGCCTGAATTCTTGTTGGAATATTACTAATATATGTGTGAGATTGAAGTGAAGCTTGTGCCTGAGAAGTAAAGTCTACGCCTGGGAAGTAAAGCCTACACTTGAGGAGTGAAGCTTGCATCGAAGGAGTAAAGCTTAAGAAAACCTACACTTGAGGAGTGAAGATTGAGTTTGAGGAGAGAATGAGAAAGCCTATGTTGAAAGAGAAGCCTAAGAAAGCCTGTGCCTAAGGAGAAAGATGTTATGAAGAAATATTACATATAATGCTTTGGAACAACAACACAAGTGGAGTAACATTACTCTAATGAGGACAAATTGATTGGATCACTATAATAATATATAAACTTTCTTCATAGCTGCGAATTGAATTTAAGTTGAGCACACGATATTTCAAAAATATTTGATTAATTAAAAATGAGGAGATATAAGGACGAATTGATTTAATTAATTAAAGCTTTGGGATATATAAGGTTAAATTGATTTGATTAGTTAATGATTAGGAGAAATAATGGATTAAATATTTGAATTGAGTTGGTTGAAGGCTAATTATTGAGATTTGAAGATTTATTATGAAATTAAATTTAGGGAGACATAAGAGGAAATTTAAATTTTGGGAGTTATAAGAAGAGGGAAAATAAATTAAAATTTGGTTAATTAAAGTTGACTGAATGAAAAATTTATTTTTATAGATAGATTTGAATTATGACAAGTACAAAAAAATTCCTTTCTAAATCACAACTTCTAAAAGGACCAAACTTTACATCATGGAAAAATAAAATGAAATCAATTCTCATTGTTGAAAAAATTTGGGATATAGTAAATGAAACAAAGAACATGCCAGAAGATGAAGTTGGAAAACAAAAATTTAAGGATGATGATGCAAAAGCCCTTATGCTAATCACCAAATCAACCATATATAAGTGAAGGAGAGACTTCAACAAATGCTTGGGCAAAACTATGCAAAATATTTAAAGGAAAGAATGAAGTGACCATTTTACATTTGCAATCATAGTTGTATTCTTTAAAGGTTCATAGTGGAGAAAGTATATAAGTTTTTCTTCAAAGGATAGTAGAACTAAAATCTAAGTTACAAACTATGGGAGAAAAGGTAGAAGACAAATTTCTTGTCCAAGTTACATTAAGAGCACTCCCAAAAATATTTAAAAATTTAGTCACTTCTCTTCAAGTGCTAAATAAAACCATACCCTTTGATGAGTTAGTTAACATTATTCAAGAATATGAAGTGGAAAATATAGTTAGAGATGAAATGACTAATAATGCTCTAATATAAAAGAAAAATGTATCAAATAATATTACTACATCATCACAACCTGAATGAAGGAGAAGATATTATCACATATGTAATATGAAAGGTCATACCACAAGCTATTGTAGATATAATTCTCTGAATCAAAGGAATTACAAGAGTAGACATTTTCAAAGTTTCTAGTGGAGACAATATCAGTGTCAATGTCCACCCATGCAACAACAACCGAAAGAAGAAAATAAAAAATAAAACTTACTTCAATAAATTCAAGAAGCAGAAAGAGGATGAAAATGAAATAAGAGCCCTTATGGGAAAAATTATAGACAATAAAGGTAAAGATCAAATTGAGAAAGAGTGTGACAAGAATAATAATACGAATCATTCAAAGATCTCTAAAGGCACAAATGTTTCTGACAATGAAATAAAAGTTGCTAAAATAAAGACAATAGAAAAAAATAAAAGGTATGGATTAAAATTAAGAGCATTTTAGAATTGTAAGATTTGTGAGAAGACCAAACCAAATACATGTCATAAAGAAAAAAATTTAAGTACATTATGGATGGATTAGCAAATAAAAATGGAACAATATCATGGATATGCTAAAAACAATTATGGATAAAAAGAAATTTTGGTAAATATTGTAGGGAACAGGCCAATAAAACAACGTTAGAACTCAAGCCACACAAGAGCCAAAACCAAAGAACAATGACAAAAATCAAATATTGAAGGTAAATCCTTCACACCAAATAATGTAAAACCAAGGGGGTATTTGAGGTATTATATTATTTGGTGCCATTGTAAATATTTAGTTTAGGGAGTGTGTTTATTATTTGTCAATAGTAGGTGTCAAAGTGTGAAGAGTGTTTATGTGTCAAGTGTGCAAGTGTGAGTTATGTGTGAAAGGTATCAAGCATGCAAGTGAAGAGTCATAAGTGTTAGGTGTCAAGTGTGGAAGTGAAGAGTCATATGAGATGTGTTAATATGTGAAGTAGGAGGTTATGTAATCATGAGAGACTTTATCATAGTGTGAGGCATGGTTGCATCTCCTATGAGTTTGAGGAGAGCAATAGTCAGGAGTATTGAAGAGTTTTTATGTAAAGTTATATATTGGAGATAAAGCTCCATTCTATGTAATCGATATGTAACAAGTTTGATATATTTTGATTATCAATAAAGCTTCTTCATCTTGTGCAATATTCTTTGCATTGATAAGATCTTGGGAAGTATTAACCTGTGAAATATTATTGCGTAGTTGCTAACAGGATTCTAATAAATAGTAGGGAGTGAATCAAAATGAAGATCAAGGGTTTAATCGAAGGGTCCATTAAAATAAATGATATAATCCTACTTATGACAACCAAGAGTATAACCAAGGAGAAGGTCAATATAACCAACATCATAATGATATTCATCCCTAAAATAAAAACCCTAGACCAACCATTTCCCAAAATATCTCTCAAATTAACTAATTATTTTTCCTATTTGTAGCCATCCAAATGTGACTCATTATATCAATATTTTAGAGGTATAAAGAGAAAACATTGAATCCTTAGAATAAAATATTGTTGCAATTACTAGAAGTGCATCCCAATATAAAAAGAAGTAACCTTGTAAGGATGAAAAATACAAGAAGGATAAGGGTAAGAAACCTATCCAAATAATAGTTAATCCGAACATCATTGATAAAATCACAAACCCTCCTTTGGTCACCTAGGAACTTGCCAAAGACACAAAAACATATGATAACATAGAATTTTTTTTTTGAGAAAGCCTCAACACACCTATGGATATTCATATTGCTAAATATACTCAAAGACCACAATTATCACTTAAAGCAGTAATTTGAGCTCCCATCACAAAAAAAGTGCCAAGATCCTACTGATGGTGTTTATGCTTAGATGCTTTGATGTTTTACATTATGGAATGATGGATATTTAAATACAATGGATGCTCAATTTTGGCATAACAAACCTTAACTAATCCTACAACTACCCTTGACCTTTGGTGAATGCATAGTCCTTGTGATGGGTGGTTATACCACAATCATTATCACATGGACTATGATGTAGTAATTCCTAATATAGTTTCCCTTATTACATCATAGTATTAGCTTTGACTCTAGCTCTAGCTCTACTTCTTAACTTTGGCTTTGGGGTTTGAAATTGGTTCTATCTCTCAACCAATGAATTAGAGGAAAATAATTTTAGGGTGATGCCAAAATATCTAGGATTCAAATAGGAAATCCCCTCTCAATGTCAAATTTATATTATAATACTTAGGAGTGTCAGATGCCACCAATCATGTACTCCAAAAACACACTAATTCAAATACTTATTCAATATATAATACTTATAGTTTCAATTAAAAAAAGATGTGCCTCCTATAATGTCTTCATGTGGAAGATTTTTTCATGTGTTATCATGCATCTTATACCAATTATTGAATTAACTAGTTGTCAATTTTTATTTTGAGTTGCCATGTCTTTTATGTTGACCTATCTCTATTTCATGTTTTGATCATCCCTTGATGTAGTGAGGTTAATTAAATTTTTCTTCTTCTTCGTTTTCCTCGCTTTATTCATTTGAATAAGACATTGTTTGTGAAAAGTGATGTATTCAAGATTTCTTTGGTTGACTATGTTGTGTGTCTTTGATGAATATGGTCAAATATTAAATACTTGATGTATGGATTCTTGGTATTTTTCATTGGTATCTTCTTCCGTTTCTTTTATGGATGAGGAGGAATGACATTTGGAACAAATTTTTTAACTTTAAGTTGCTTCATCTTGGTTGATTGAATATGATTCATTTGAAATTTGCTCATCTGTGAATAAATTCTTAATCTCATGTTGGTTCTTTAGTGGCATAGAACAATTGAATGCATTATTTCATGGAGATATTCTTCCTATATGAATGGAACAATCTAAATGAAACCAATTTTCTTGATTGTTAATATGTTTGGTTGCTTCAAAATCATACCAAACAAGATTTGGCTAACTTAGTTATGCTTGTGCAACCAATACATACTCTTCTTCTGAGTGACCCTTCTATTCTTCTTTAGTTTGGTTGTCTTTGTTAAAATTACTTTTTTGAACCTTTTTCTAAATCTAATTTTTCTTGTCTGATGATGACCTGTTTTGATGTTTATGCATCTCTTGTGAAGAAGATCCATCTATGAAGGGATTATGCCAATATTCCTTCACTATGTGGCCATTTTTACCACAAAGTTCATGCATTTTTTATGTGTGAAAACTATTTTTCTATTGATGGTATCCATGCACGTGAAAATTATTTCTTTTTTTTTGGAATCGTTGTTGAGGTCTTGTGCCTCTTCTGAATGACTGCTTCCATTTTTTACTTATGAAAAGAAATTGTTCTTCTTGTATTGTATGTGAGACTTATACTTTTTGAAGTAAGTTCACCAACTCTTCAAATGTTGGTGTTTACTTAGTGATATTCAAGGTTGTCACAAATACATTTTATTCAGAAGGGAAAAATCTTAAACTAATAGGAACAAGTATCTCATCAGATACCTTTTCTCCCAAAGCTTGAAGTGATGCACGTAGTTCTGCAAAACTCCTTAAGAAGGATTTGAGTTTTTCTCCATTTTGCATTTTTAAGCAATGACGTTAACTTTGAAAAAATAGAATTTGATTCTAGTTCCTTGCCTTATATACTATCTATAGTTTATCCCATACAACTTTAACTATAGTGGAATCTAAAATGTATGATTATACTTCATCAGTTACTCTAAATGTGATGATCAATCATGCTTTTCTATATACCTTGTCAAATTTTATTTGCTCTTCATCTTCTAGATCAAGATGAGTAATGGACCCATATACAATTTTCCATGCTTCTTCAAACTTGAGTTTTATTATGAGTTTAGTCTTCTAGGTAGCATAATTATTTTCTCATAATAGTTGGAAATTAGGTAACAAGAACTTTGGTGTACCATTGACCATTTTAAACCTTGACAAAGGTGGAAATTTTGATTCCATTGCATTGTCCTCAAAAAATGATTTTTGATAAGTAAATGTAGGCCTATACTCATGTCTTGATTGATGCCTCAAATTTTGATATTTATATAGAATAAACACTTAAGAGGAGGATGAATCTTCATCATCAAGAAATAAACCCAATTTTTGCATAATAAACTTGATTTAATCCTGCAAATACCCTTGATCTTTAGTTAATGTATAGTCCTTGTAATGGGTGGTTATACCACACTCATTGTCACATGGACTATGATGTAATAATTTCTAACGTCTACCCAACCCAAAAATTCACTACTTAAAGTAGTCATGAGGAAAACCAAAGTGTGGGACATTGTGGAAGAGTTGCGTACAACTCCTCATAAGGTCTCATGCTTAGAATTACTTATGACATTTCCTTATCAATGACAAGAATTAAAGAATTGATGATATGGAAATGGCTAAACTAAGGGTTGCTAATATAATTGCAGGGTTTTATTAAGTCCAATGAAATCAATGACATGAAGAAAATATTTGTATCGATGCACCTACTAGCCTTGATTTGATTATAAGTTTTCCTTTGAAAAATATGATTGTTGTGATTACTGAGCAAGGGATGATGATACATAATTGATGATCACAATAGCATATAGTAATATGATGGTCTATAGGGGTTTGGTTGATAAAGGGAACGATGCATGTGTTTTGCTATTATTCTTAATAGATAAGCTAAAGATCTTGAGAGAGAATGTCTTATCCACCAAAAACCATAGCTATGTTTATAATGGACAACAACAAGATCCTATGGGTTGCATTTGTATTCCTATTTTAACTAAGCCTAAAGAGGTCATAGTGAATTTTACGATGTTTGATTTAAATACCAACTATAATATGTTATGAGACAGACCTTGGATAAGTAATATGATAACCATAGATTTATCTACTTGCTAAGTTGTTAAGTATGCCTACGATGATACAATATTCACCATAGAAGGAGAATTATATCCTTGGGGACATTCCTCTCCAAATCATGAAAGTTGCTTTCTTCCTTCTATGGATGAGACACAAAAAATCCAATTTATAAACATGAGCCAAAGTGGACTTCTAGAAGGAAGTTGTACAAGGGGTATTCTAAATTTCATTTAGAATACCCCCAAGACACGTATAATTTGAAATATGATCAACCTTATATGGATGTTATTATTCCACTTTCTCAAGAGGTAGTTGAAAAATTACCATCATTATTGAAACCTAAGAAGAGAGAAGATCATGTCTTGTTGTATAAATGGTTGGCCAACTTACACAAAGCCTATGAATATGTTGCCAAGTTGAAAAAAGTAATATTTTCTATGGATAATTATAACATGGAAGAGAGGTTTATAGTGATGTTGATAATAATTTTAATTAGGCTTTTAGTATTGAAACTAAAAATACTTCCTCTAAAACTCATTTTTCTAAGGTGGGGTTTGGGAATTATTAAGTAGATTCAATGGAAGTTATTGTTTTAAATGATAATAATTGTTATACTTACGTAAATATTTGTAAAACTTTTCATAGAGATAGTATTTATTTTCTTTTCTTACTTATGCTTAAGAATGATGAATTTAATATTTAGAAAACTAAGGTCGATAGGCATAGGAAAAAAATGTTTTTTAATCTTTGCAACAAAACCTTCAAACAAGTCAAATGAAAGAATAATTATTCTCTTACCTAGGTATTTAAATTTACCACTTACAAAACTGCTATGAAGATAGACTCATTGGTTGTTTTATCCCTAACAATATCAATTCCTATACTCTTTTAAAAAACTATCTTAAACTAGAATCCATTGTTAGCTTGTCCACTGTAGAAGATTATCAAGCAAAATTTGAGATGACCTCTTAAAATTGTAATCCTAGTCAAACTTGATTTTATTTAATTTTCTAATCCTATTCCTATTGGATCAATAGTCCTTGGTAATTTTCTAACCTATAGTAACCTTGTGATAATTTCGACAAATTTCCTATACAACTAAGATCATATCTTAATGTGGTGATCCCAATTTCCTTTTATTTTTAGGATATAGTGAATACCTAGGGATTTACGTCTACCCTAAATACCTTATTTCTAGGTCTAGAAATATTTTCCTACTTAGATAGGTTATCAAACAATGGTTTGGCAACTTGATGGACCCTACACCCTCTTATCTGGCTAGACGTGTAATTGAAACTGAATTTTCTTCTAATTTGAAAGCCTATGTTATCATTGCTACCTTGATAAAGGTTTACAAGCAATTAGAGTCATTCTCTCATCCCCACATCCTTATCTTTCTCATTTTTTAGCCACATGCTCAAATCCTCTCTTGACTTAGGGGTAGGAGGTATGAGGTCAAACCTAACTATAAAATCCTACATTTTATTCTTTTTATTCCTACCCTACCTAATGATGAAATTTTTCTTCAATTCTTATATGCTAGAGAATAAAGAATACCTTGATAGTATCATAAGAGAGGGTTTCTCAAACATCCTAATATTAATTTGGGGAGGCACATGTGTCTTATTTTTTCTAGGTTGAGATTAGTTAAAAATTAGAGAGCCTTACCCTACTCTAAATCACTTCAAACAAGACAATGTTATGAATGCGAAACCTATTGTAGACACTGAGATAGGCTCCTCTGATCAACTATGTATAGTCAAAATTAGGGCTAGACTATCTAAGGAAAACATGTCATCTTTATTTCTTTGCTCAAAGAGTACAAGGATGTTTTTGCCTAGGAGTATTTAAACATGCCAGGAATGGATGAGGGTTTCGTCATCCACAACATTATTCCTTATAAGGATACCACTTTGTCCAACAAAAGAAAATCCCAGTGGATGTGCATACAATGAAGGTTAATGCTATTGATTGATTGCCAAGTTTCTATAGATGAACTTACTATCTCTGCCATTGAAGGCCTAGTGGATGTGCATACAATGAATATTAAATTTATTGATTGATTTTCAAGTTTCTATAGATGATCCTGATATCTCTTTCATTGAAGGTCCAATGGATGTGCATACAATGAAGGCTACTGCTATTAAACATTCATGATGAACCTAATATTTCTGTCATTGAAGGCCTAGTGGATGTGCATACGATGAAGGTTAATGCTATTGATTTTCAAGTTTCTAAAGATGATCCTTGGTATGCTAATATTTATGTTTCCTCAATAATAAAACCTATCCACCTACAACTAATGCTAAATAGTGGTCTTGTATATATAAGAGAGCATTTCGATATGTAATTCTCAGTGGGGTTTTATGGCATTTAAAACCTGATAATGTTATCTTATGATGCCTTACAAAGATCAAATTTCCAAAGCTCTCTTTGATATCCATGGTGGAAACTATGGGAGACACTTTAGTGGTCACTCCATAGCTTGTAAAATATTAAGAATGGGTTGCTTTTAGCTTATAATTGAAGTTTATGCTAATACTTATGTAAAATCGTATGGTAGTGTCAGTTCCATAACGATAAATTTCATGCTTCTGCTTAGGTTCTTCATCTAATTGAGTCGTTGGGGTATTGAATTTGTAGGACCTATTTCTCCATGTTCTCTAATGTACATAAGTTTATTATTACAACCATAGAATATTTTACAAAGTGGGTGGAAGCTATACTGCTTACAAATTGGACAACCATCACCATGTATAATTTTTTTAATAGGTTGTGTGTCATTTTGGTTTCCCTTCTACTCATTTTAGAAAATTGTACTCCTTTTGAAAACAAATAAATTTAGGAATTGTTTTCACAATTAGATATTCAACATCATATTCCATACCTTATTATATGTAAGGGAACAATCAAGTTGGGCCAAGCAAAAAAATTCTAGTAAATATTAAAACAAAAATAGTTAAGGAATCAAAGAAAGATTGGCATATGAAGTTACATCCCATATTGTGGACATACTATAATAGTATTTAGACATTCATAGGGGTAATCCATTTTTATTTGGTTTATGGTATTCAAGCTATTTTTCCACTTAATATTGGATTGCCTTGCATGTTTCTTTGAAGAATTTGAAGGGTCATGATGAATATCATTAGGAGTATCGAGAAGCTTGTATTGCTAAACATACTAGTCTTTATTAGAGGCATATATGTACTTTTGAGCATAATAGAGCCTACAAGAGTCATGTGACCAAGCAATATAGTAAGAAATTTTGTCATCATGATTTCAAATTCAAGGACCTTATCCTCAAGCTCAATAATGTGCATAACAAGTACAAGGGAAAGTTTATACAAAAAATGATTTGGTCCATACATTGTCAAAGAGTTGTTTGGGTTCTAGGCAATAGAATTAGAAACAATAGATGGAGTTGAGTTTAAGGAACCCACCAATTCCATGCATGTTAAACACTTTTATGCAGAGCCCCTTGTAATATACTTGTATAGTCTTTGTATTTTCTTGGCTTACTTGTCAACTTTGGTGCCTTATTCTATGCTTTAACTACTTTGACTACCTATTTGTGACTACTTGTAAGTGTCACTTCTTTATATCCTTGAGTTTTGGCACATATATATCTATTTTATGATGTGTTTTCTCTCCTAATTAAGATCACCACTTTAAGCGGTGATCCCAGTCATCTACAAATTAGAACTTCTTTCTTGTTATTTTTGCTATATTTTTTACTTTGCTTTCTTTCTTTTGCTTATTTTGTATTGTGTTTTGATTGTTGCTCGATGATTGCCATCATTTTCATTGGTATTTATTGTTTCTAATGTTGTTTAATCTCCTACATCATGGTGTCGATATTACTAATAAGGGGTATGATGATATCTTTATGGTATTCCCTATTATTTTATGCCAATACATAACTTGAGTGCCATAAAGCAACTACCTTAGTTTAATCCATGCCATCTTCCATATGGTATGTGGTCAAAACATGAAGACACCATTTTAATTTTTATGAATTAAAAATATTAAAATTATTCATTAAATAAATCAAATCCTAGTTGTCTCCCATTGTAGTGGCAAGCATGCTTGTTTATATAATGCACTTTGTTGGACGTAACAATGTGTAAGCTTAGACCATTGTAGTAGTGGTAGGGGGTTCTCCTCATAGGATATCTTTTCCCTAGGTGCACTACGATGCCTATCTAGCTCAACTATTTGCTTCCTTATTTTTTCTTCCCTTGTCATGGTGGGCACATCTTGGTTGATACATCACACTCATTAGATATAATAAGGTGTGGATTGGACTAAGGGGTAAAAATTTGTGTATTTTTATGTAGATGGTACGAGTTGTATCTCTTGGTCCACCCTATAGCAGTTGGTGAACATGTTTATTGGCACATAGTGTTGATTCAATAGTATTTTGTGGTTGTATTGTAGTTTGTCTTTGTTGTAGTGGTTAGTATACTTGTTGATACATCATGTCATGCAGATACTATAGTGCATTAGTTTCCACTATAGTGGTAAGCACACTTGTTGACATATCATGCTTAGTAGATATTACAAAGAGTTTAGGATAAAGGGATATATATTTGTGCATATTTGTGTAGGTGGCATGAATTATATTTTTCATTATACCCCTACTATAGGGATGAATGTGTTTCTTGACATATCACACTTTTCAGATACTACATATGGTTTATTCCACCTCCAATAGTGGCATGCATGCTCTTTAACACATTGTATATGTTGGATACTATAAAATCATCAAAAAATTCTTGTTGTGTGTTATTTCGGCTCCTCATTGTTGGTCTTTGCTTTCTTATAAGGCTTGTCTTCCAATATTTTGTGCAAGGTTTCAGTTTACACATTACATTCAATAATTAAATTCTTAGAGTTTCATGAGTATTATTATTAAAAATCAAAAGGGAAATTATGCATACATTTTACTGCTATTAAAAGCAAAGGGTAGAAAGCAAAGTGAAAAAGCATCGCATCATC
Source organism: Wollemia nobilis (assembly GCA_028583015.1). NCBI lineage: Eukaryota > Viridiplantae > Streptophyta > Pinopsida > Araucariales > Araucariaceae > Wollemia > Wollemia nobilis. The sequence continues at coordinate 12,503,901 of JAQPPZ010014788.1, forward strand.
AAGCATCATAAAAAGAGTGACAAGTTTTTGCTCCAAAGAATATCATCTCATATATATCAAAGTGGCATGGCACATAAGGGTACACCATGATATAATGGGTACAAGGTGCTATAATTCTAAGCTATCCTATGGCCCAATTACATAGCCCCATTATCCAAAGAATCCTATATACATGCTATAGAATACCATGGTGACTACAAATAATTATAGGATACATATAATATGCAAGGGCTATGGATTCCAAATTAGCCCTTGCTTACCTCAAACTATGTGTTAGGTGCATATGCCACGGTGTAGGATATGACCAAGTGGAACCATCATGAAACAAACATCTTGCACCCTTCTAGATCCCCATGCACCCATGCTAAAACTAGTTGTGCCTACATCACCTATTGCTATAGAGTATACTCCTTGAGGGCATCTCGTTTCAACTATAACTCCTACTCCCTCTCACAAAGATGGCACACCATATGGTATCCTCTTGGCACCTTGGTTAAAATGGTGTTGATGTGGCTAGCCTTGCTATAGAGGTCCTTTGACTACTCTAGAAGTTGCGCCAAGGATGTTGATGTTAGTGATAAAGTATCAAAATCTAGGAAAACATATAGGATGAGTCACTATAATTTGTTTATTAAATCTCTCTACTCCTAGGTTGTATCTACAACCATAAGAAATAAAATACGTTAAATACAAGTTATGAGATCATGTAAGCTATATCTAATGACTAATTGCATGTATACATACAATAAAAAATAAAAATATTAAGCTACCTAAGGGGATGGTTTACTTTCATCATTGGATGGTCTAATAAGGTTGCCCTTCTTTGAGGATGAAGCTTGTAGGTCAATAGTATTCATTCTCACATCATAGACATAAACCTCCTTTACATATATCTTGTCCTTAGAGCCCTTTGCCTCCTCTAGCATAGTTTTGGTCATTGGACACTCCCCTCATGTTGCCTCCTTTGTAACTTCCTCCTCCCCTAAAAACCACTTATTTTCACTTTAGTCCTATGTTGTTCTTGATGGATCATCCCTCTTTCGTATAGGCTATCGAGATGGTGAGTCCATCCTCATGGATACCTTACTATATGGGACACTCCATAGTGGGCTCATAATAATAGCCTATCCAGGTCCTCTTTATATTTAAGTTATGGGACCTTTTGTGTTGCCCATCCTTTGCCTATAACAACCATGTACTAATGGTAATATGCTCACCCTATTCATTGTCGACTTCCTCATGTTTATGACATGGTTTCAAAATTAGAAGCATCCCATCTAGATGAGGGTCCCAAATTTTTTTGAGGACTCACTCTTCCCTATGAGGCTCTAAATATCTGGTCAATGATTGAATTCTATGATCACTTATTACACACGTATGATCTATTGAATATCCTAATGGTTAGTCTATCTTAGGTTGTAATAGAGTGTCTAGATAATATACCCCTATGGGATCTGTATAATAGGTGGTACCTATGATCATGCTACTCCTACCATGTGTTCCCATTGTCTCATCTAGATCTCACTAGATGTTGTGTCATGGGGGAATATCTAAGGATGATACATGGCAAAGTGCTTAGAGATCTAGGTGTACAACAAGAATACGAGGCTAATATTGCAAGCTCAGTGACTATGGACCCTATAGAGGTCATGAAATAATAGGGATAATAATGATTATCCCTAGGAAAATTGTCTCTTTAGTCCTAAATAATCCTCCATGGAAAGGTATAATGGATAAATCAATGTGACATAGAGCCTATTCATACCCTTGTGACAAAACATATAGGAAAACAATAGGAGGAACCTATCATGTAGAATGAATGGTATCTATGTGGCTTGGAATATCCACTTCAACAAAATGGTCTATTATTTATCTGATCTCCTCTCCTTGGTCATCCACTCTGCTAACATAATGTATGTGTCCTATGTCATGGAGATCTAGGTTTTTTTCCCTATGATTATTAACCTTGTGATAAAATAGACATCCTTTGTTGGCAATTTTGGGTACTTTGAGTACATTGCATTTTCTCAAGTGAATAAGTTGTCATTGATGTCAGGAAGATTTTTGAAAGAATTTGATTTGATGTAAAATAATGTGTTTTTGATGAAGGTTCGGCTTGACAGGTTCAAAATCAGTAAGTTGGAAAAATGTCGCGATATCGCGACATGTCGCATTTTCGCGACTTAGGTAGGAGAGAGAAAGCTTTTTGAAAAAGTGTCACGATTTCGCGACATGCTGGAAGAAAGAGAAGAAGCTAGCAAAACTGTCGCGATTTCGCGACATGTTGGCAGAGAAGGAGAGCAATATGGAAAGTGTCACGATTTCACGACACAATGCAGAAAAGAGAGTCCGTAGTGTGAACTGTCGCGATTTTGCGACAAGTTCGAATAGAGAGAGTGTAACTCGAAAAAAGTCATGATTTCGCGACATGCTATAGAAGACTAAGTGAGGACTGTCGCGATTTCGTGACATGTTGCAGAAGACTAAGTGAGGACTGTCATGATTTCGTGACATACTGAAAAGCTTGAAGTGAGAACTATCAGGATTTCGTGACATGCAGCAAAAGGAAGAGTCTAAAATAAGAAGCGTCACGATTTTGTGACAGGCTACAAAGAAGTTGTACGGATGCAAAAAGTGTCATGATTTTGTGATAGGTTGAAGAGAAAGCTTGCGAATGCAGAAAGTGTCACGATTTCACGATAGGTTGAGATGGCAGCAATGAGTTGGAGAAAGGGTCATGATTTCGTGACAGAAACAGTTAGCAAGTCTTCAACAGAAGAAGCATCACGATTTCACAACGAATTCAAGAAGGAAGAGCTCGAAGGCGAAAGCGTCACGATTTCGCGACATGTTCCAGTTTTGCGGGCGTAAGGAAGAGAAGAGCTTAAGGCAGCGAAAGTGTCGTGATTTCACGACATGTTTCGTTTTTGCTAGTGCAAACCAAGAAGAGGTTGATAAAGCGAGAAATGTCATGATTTTATGACAATAGTGACGATGACGTCAGTAGAGGTAGAAGTGTCACGATTTCGCGACAAAAGCAAAGTTATTGCTAACAAAGCGAGAAGTGTCGCGATATCACGACAAGATCTTAGTCAAAGTCGTCAATGGCTAAAGTGTCGCGATATCGAGACAAAAGCCATAAGGTAGTGTATGGTTGCAAAAGATGTTGCGATATCGCGACATGTTGTAATTTGGCAGCAAGAAGCTATAGAAGAGTTGCAGAGTTAAATTTGAGCCGACAAAGTTAAATTTGGGCCGACGAAGATTAGGGTTTGCGACCAACAAAGATTAGGGTTTGCAGCCGACATTGTTTAGGGTTGAGCAGCCAACCAGGATCAAAGTTTTAATCTTGAAATTTTTAGTATAAGAGGAGGGCTGTTTGAAGAGAAAGATAATGGATCGATGTGTGCGTTTGAAGTGCGATTTTCATAGATAGAGTGCGAGGGAGAAGTTCGATCATCAAGAAGTAGAGTGTGCGAAGAGGGTGCTGCCGTGATTGCACAGAGGTGCATAAGTTGATGTTTGATCGAGTGTCACTGTGATTGCGCAGACAGTGCAAAAGTTGGTTTCGACCAAGTGCGACTGTGACAGAACAAAAAGAGATTTGAGGATAGACTTGTGCCAGACCGAAGGACTATGTTTGGTGCAGATCAAAGAAAAATATAGAGGAAATTTGTGCTAGACCGAAGGACTATGTTTAGTGCATTTTCGAGGACCAACTTTGAGGTGATAGAGTTGAGGACAGAGGTCTCCAGCCAGAGCAGGGAAGATAGGTGTCTTCTGTGGATAGAGTTCCACTTGCTAAGGGCAGCAGAGGTAGATGTCTTCTAGAGGATCACCAGCCAGAGTAGAGTTAGGGGATTTGTGTCTCCTTTGGGTTGGTGCCCATAAACTTTGTAATCGGGAAAGGTTTCCCAGAATTTGAGGTGATAAAATTTAGTGAAAAATTTTATCCATGGAGTAGCCCGCTTTGGGTGAACCACGTAAATTGTTGTGTCTCTATTATGGATGGTATTTTGTGCATTGCTTTGATTACTATTTTTGATACTGCTATCTATTCCCTGCATAATATTTATTTGAAAATTGAACGAAAAAGGATAAAGGGGTCTTATACTGTTCACCCCCCCATCTCAGTATAAGCTTGTGTTCTTCAATTGGTATCAGAGCGGGTTCCTTCGAAAAGTTTAAACAGCTTGAAGAAAAAGCTTGATAAGAACACAATGGATTATTCAAGTGGAAATGCAGCACCTATTCTTGATGGATCGGATTTTGGTCTTTGGAGTGCAAGGATGAAGGTTCATCTAATGGCACTTGGGAATGAGGTTTGGGAAGTGATTGAAGATGGGTACACTATTCCTGTAAATGGTCCATATACTAAAGAAGATAGGCTTCTACATCACAACAATTCAAAAGCAATGAATGCAATCTTGAAAGGTTTACAGAAGGCAGATCTTACCAAGGTGATTCACTGCAAGACAGCTAGTGAAATGTGGAAACAGATTGAAGGTGGTTCATACAGGTGATACAAATGTCAGAAAGGCCAAGTTGAGACACTTCAAAGGTATGTTTGAACAACTCAAGATGAATGATGATAAAAATATTAGTGACTACATGCTTTGTATGGATGAGTTTGTTAACTCCATGAAAGACTTAGGTCTTGAGCTTGCTGAAAATGATGTTTGTGATAAGATTTTAAGATCTCTTCCTAATAGATTTAGTGAAAATATTTCTGCTATTGAGGAAGCCAAAGATTTGGATAAGTTGAAAAAGGATGAGCTTCATAGTATACTTGCAGCATTTGAGTTGAGAACTCAAGTGAAGGTTGATGTCAAGAAAGAGGCGACTTTCAAGGCTACCAAGAATTCCAAGGGTAAACGGCTTCAAGATAGTGATGAGTCTTCTAGTGATGAAGAGGCATATTATAGCAAGAAAGGCAAGTTCTCTAGAAAGCACAAAAGTATGAAAAATATAAGATGTTTCAATTGTGGAAAGTTTGGTCATTATGCTACTGACTGTACTATTCCCAAGAATGAAAGTGATGAAGATAAACAAGATTCTAAGAGCAAGGATTCTAAAAAGCACAAGCATCATAGGAAAAACAAAGATGAGCAGAAAAATCAAGGAAAGAGGTATTCTCACAAGCACAAGAAGAGTTTCTACCTAAACAAAGCAAGTAAGTGTTCTAGTAGTGATAGTGAAAGTTCTTCAAGTGATAATGAAAATGAGATGTTGTTCATATCAAAAAAAGAGGAAGAACCGAAACATAGATTCATTATCATGAAATGTCTTAGATGTGGAAATTTTGGTCACCTTGAGGATGATTGCACAAATAATGATTTGGTTTCTAGTATGTATGAGGATGCTTCAGAAAACTATCAGGAATATGCATGTATGGTTTTTGAAAAGGGTAGCACCTCTAGTGATGAGAAATCTGGAAAAGGCTTTGATGATTCAAAAAGCAAACAAATAGAGGAAGAATAGAGGAAGGGAAAGATCTTGAAGGTGAACTTATTAGTGCTCTTAGTTCTTTGAAAAAGGAAAGAAAGAAGAATGGTAGACTCAAGGATAAGTTAGATGAATTTTGTATGGAGAGATACGATCTTATAGAAAGTCTTCACTTCTCTATAGCTAAAACACAAGAACTCAAGGATGAGTTAGAGTCTAAGATTCTTGAGTATAATGAGTTGGAAAAGAAAATGGCTTCTCTGGAAGTGGAAACTAAAGAGTACAAGGACAAGCTGTACAAGTTTCAAGATAGCTCCAAAAGGGTTAAGTCTCTCATCAAAGGTCAAAGAAATCCAACGGATAAAACGGGTCTTGGTTTTGTTAAGCCGCACAAAGAACGGGTTGGGGAATCTAGCAAGAGATTCCAAAAGGAAGAGAGTTTTGATGAAGAAAGTACTTCAGAACATGAGTCCATGAGTGATCGATGCGTAGAAACAGAAAACAAAATTCAGAATGCGAAGAAGTTTTCAGGACCCAAGAGGTCGTATAAAGGAAAATTTCATGGCAGATGTTTTGTGTGTTACAGGTTTGGTCACATGGCTGCACATTGCATGGCTCAAGTAAGGAAGATAAATGACAGTTTCAGAGGTGGTAATTTCTTTCAAGGGTATTGCTACTCGTGTAAACAGTTTGGGCATAAGGCAATTTTTTGCAAGGCTAATAACTAGAACAGAGTTAGTCAAAACATGAGGATTCAAAGAACAAATATGCCTAAAAGAAATAACATTGTTACTTGTTATAAGTGCAACAATGAAGGCCACACAGCTAGACAGTGTAGAGCTAATATTCCAAGGTACAGGAACAGGAACAGTGACATGATCATGTCCAAGGATCAAGGCATGAAAAAGGACAGGGATGAGAACAAGAACAAGAAAAGTGACAAAAACAGGAATGCGGGCAAAAAGTTCAAGAAAAGGCCGGGCAAGGAAATTATAGACACTGATGATGATCAGTGCCTAATGGGAGTTTTACTCCCACCCTAGAATTAATCACCTCATCAGGAGGTGGGGGAGGGACTAAGCTAAGAAGCTCATTCTTAGTCCCGAGCCCCAAAGGTGACCCTTTGCCATTGATGACAAAGGGGGAGAGATTTGAGTAAGGGGGAGAGATATGAGTAAGGGGGAGAGCTTCAATGTGAAGAGGAAAGCTTCAAGTGCTGGGGAGCAAAACTTTAAAAGGAGATTCTCATCTGTTAGCACGATTGGTTTCAGTTTTAGCTTCCGAGACGTGTTTTTTAGTAAAGGGTTGCCATCAATGACAAAGGGGGAGATTGTTGGCAATTTTGGGTACTTTGAGTACATTGCATTTGCTCAAGTGAATAAGTTGTCATTGATGTCAGGAAGCTTTTTGAAAGAATTTGATTTGATGTAAAATAATGTGTTTTTGATGAAGGTTCGGCTTGACAGGTTCGAAATCAGTAAGTTGGAAAAATGTCACGATATCGCGACATGTCGCATTTTCACGACTTAGGCAGGAGAGAGAAAGCTTTTTGAAAAAGTGTCGTGATTTCGCGACATGCTGGAAGAAAGAGAAGAAGTTGGCAAAACTATCACGATTTCGTGACATGTTGGCAGAGAAGGAGAGCAAGATGGAAAGTGTTGCGATTTCGCGACATGTCGCATTTTTGTGACTCAAAAAGTGCAAGAAGGCACAGAAGGAAAAGTGTCACGATTTCGCGACACATTGCCAGGAAAGTTGTACGGACGAGAAAGTGTCACGATTTCGTGACACAATGCAGAAAAGAGAGTCCGTAGTGTGAACTGTCATGATTTCGTGACAAGTTCGAAGAGAGAGAATGTAACTCGAAAAGAGTCACGATTTTGTGACATGCTGCAGAAGACTAAGTGGGGACTGTTGCGATTTCGCGACATGCTATAGAAGACTAAGTGAGGACTATCATGATTTTGCGACATACTCAAAAGCTTGAAGTGAGAACTGTCATGATTTCATGACATGCAACAAAAGGAAGAGTTTGAAATAAGAAGTGTCGCGATTTCGCGACAGGCTACAAAGAAGTTGTACGGATGTAGAAAGTGTCGCGATTTCACGACAGGTTGAAGAGAAAGCTTACGAATGCAGAAAGTGTCATGATTTCATGACAGGTTGAGATGGCAGCAATGAGTTGGAGAAAGGGTCACGATTTCATGACAGAAACAGTTAGCAAGTCTTCAACAGAAGAAGCATCACGATTTCACGATGAATTCAAGAAGGAAGAGCTCGAAGGCGAAAGCGTCACGATTTCACAACATGTTCCAGTTTCTCGGGCGTAAGGAAGAGAAGAGCTTAAGGCAGCAAAAGTGTCACGATTTCACATGTTCCATTTTTTCTAGTGCAAACCGAGAAGAGGTTGATAAAGCGAGAAATGTCACAATTTCGCGACAATAGTGACGATGACATCAGTAGAGGTAGAAGTGTCGCGATTTCGTGACAAAAGCAAAGCTGTTGCTGACAAAGCAATAAGTGTCACGATATCACAATAAGAGATTAGTCAAAGTCGTCAATGGCTAAAGTGTCACGATATCACGATAAGAGATTAGTCAAAGTCGTCAACGACTAAAGTGTCGCGATATCGCGACAAAAGCCATAAGGTAGTGTATGGTTGCAAAAGATGTCGCGATATCGCGACATGTTGTAGTTTCATGGCAAGAAGCTACAGAAGAGTTGCAGAGTTAAATTTGAGTCGACAAAGTTAAATCTGGGTCGATGAAGATTAGGGTTTACGGCCGACGAAGATTAGGGTTTGCAGCCAACGTTGTTTAGGGTTGAGCAGCCGACTAGGATCAAAGTTTTAATCTTGAAATTTTTAGTATAAGAGGAGGGTTGTTTGAAGAGAAAGATAATGGATCGATGTGTGCGTTCGAAGTGCAATTTTCGTAGATAGAGTGCGAGGGAGAAGTTCGATCATCGAGAAGTAGAGTGTGCGAAGAGGGTGCTGCTATGATTGCGCAGAGGTGCATAAGTTGATGTTTGATCGAGTGCCGCTATGATTGCGCAGATAGTGCAAAAGTTGGTTTCGACCAAGTGCGACTATGACATAATAGAAAGAGATTTGAGGATAGACTTGTGCCAGACCGAAGGACTGTGTTTGGTGCAGATCAGAGAAAAAGAAAGAGGACATTTGTGCTAGACCGAAGGACTGTGTTTAGTGCATATTCGAGGACCAGCTTTGAGGTGACAGAGTTGAGGACAGAGGTCTCCGACCGAGACAGGGAAAACAGGTGTCTTATGTGGATAGAGTTCCACTTGCTAAGGGTAGCAGAGGTAGAGGTCTTCTAGAGGATCACCAGCCAGAGCAGAGTTAGGGGATTTGTGTCTCCTTTGGGTTGGTGCCCATAAACTTTGTAATCGGGAAAGGTTTCCTAGAATTTGAGGTGATAAAATTTAGTGAAAAATTTTATCCGTGGAGTAGCCCGCTTTGGGTGAACCACGTAAATTATTGTGTCTCTATTGTGGATGGTATTTTATGCATTGCTTTGATTACTATTTTTGATACTGCTATCTATTCCCTGCATAATATTTATTTGAAAATTGAAGGAAAAAGGATAAAGGGGTCTTATACTGTTCACACCCCCCTCTCAGTATAAGCTTGTGTTCTTCATCCTTAAGGGTAATTATCATATCTACCACCTTATCAAGTGCTAAACTCTACAAAAATATGTTGGTCATTGTGTTCCAAAAGAGCATGAACTCATAAGATAATGACCAATGGGGCTATATATAGGGCATGTTAGCTACTCATTCCTAAATGACAAGTTGTATCTACCCTCTCACTAATGAGTAAGTTCTTATTATATCTAATCGTACATCAAGGAGGGCTTCATGTGCCACCATAGGCAACCATCTCCTATCCTATTGCTCCCTACCTTGACTACCTTATTGGTGCTAGTCTCTTTGTTGTGTTGATCCTAGTTGCATCCTTAGCCCTAGCCTCTACCTTGTTTGATGTTCCCATGTTGGCTCTACATTTATCATGATAATTGCAATCACCAATTTTTGCTAGGATCATTGGCCAAGATTACAAATACCCCTATTTTGGTAGGACCATGATCCTCTCCTTTTGTGTGAGACCAGGATTACCACTTTTTTTTACAATCATCACTTTTAGCCCAATATTTTTATTATATGTTTTATTTGTCCATGTTTACCAATTTTGACCATGATCACCACTTTTCAAAAAGTGGTAATGCTCGTTGACCTTGATTCATGTGCCTCCTGGGGAGCTTTTACACCTTTTTTAACTACCCTGGGAAATACCACCATATATATGAAAATCCTATTGGGGATTTCCATGTCGTTATAGTTATTTCCTAGATAGCCTAACTAGGTGATTATTCATTTATCTTATTTTCATAGATTTTTTTCATTTTAGTTAAAATTTTGATAAAAATACAAGAGTAAGTTGGGGGACCTACCTTTCTAGCACCACCTTCGTGTCTACTTACCATTGACTATATTTGTACTAAAATTGAATAGTGTAAGAATGTATGGTGTTGGAGAGATCAAAGTATGCATGAAAATAAAATTTAAAATTAAAATTTTAAACCCCATATATATATATATATATATTTTGAATATTTTGTTATAAACATAAATTTCTACATAATATTTTGCTTAAATTTATAGGGATATCATAGAGGTAGTACTTCTAGGTTTTTGGCTCACTTTAAAATTGTTTTTGCACTCTATTTTTGCTCATATCACACCTGATTAGCATTTTTAGTGCTTTGGGAATTTTTGCAAGTAAATTCCTTTCAAGTCATGTGGGGCAAGCATAAATCATTTTAATTTGGCCAAAAATTTTAGAAGCATTTATTGACATCAAATTTTTAGTTTATTTGTGTGTGTAGTAGCATATATAATATGTTGTAGGATGGCAACAGGTCCAACCTCATCCAAATGGTGATATGCAAAAGGCAAGTGGTCTGTTCACTACCTCTAATAAGTTCAATTTACTCAAAAATCATAGTCTCTTTGATAAAATAAATGTTGAGGAGCTCCCTGGATCAAATCTCTCTGTCCCAAACCTTCTCCCCATCCATCCCCGAAGGCTAATATTACCCAAAAAATCCATTTCTCACCGTCTCATTCACGCCCCCTGTCTCCTCCCATCACCAGCATCAATTCCTTGAGCTCTTCCCCCAAACCACCTCAGTCATCTCATCCGCCGCCCCCATCCTTCCCTCCTGCTGGGATCGGAACGCCCCTCTCTCCATATAAAACCCCCAGTATCGAATCTGACAGCGATGAGTCATACCAAGAGTCCCCTGAGCCATGGAGTCCGAAACAAACCATAAGTTTCAAAAAGTCCCAAATGGATGTAGGAGGAGACAAGAAAAAGGGTAGGCCTTCAGGTGCTGATCTAAGAAACTGTGATACAACTGAAGATATAGCCAATGGCACCCAAAAAACCCTCTTCCAAGAACTTGGAAACACCAACAAGGAAGAAACCAAGAGACCCAAACCCCCCACGCAACAAAGCAAAGGGGGCAAAAAAACCTCCAAGAGTTCCAAATGAAAGTCCTCTCCTGGAATGCGAGAGGGTTAAATGGGGCAGTCAAACAAAGATTGGCTACTGCCATGCGAAAATATTATAAACCCACCATATTTCTCATCCAAGAAACCAAATTAGGGGAAAACTGGTCACCAAGAGTTGCCAAAACCATTTGGAGAAATTGCGAGTCTGCCCACACTTCGACGTCTGGTACCTTAGGAGGTCTCCTCTATCTTTGGAATCCTGCCAAAGTAGAAGGAAGAGTCATCTCAGGCGAAGGACGTCTATCCAATATTTACTTCTATGATCACAGCACCCAACTCTCCTAGGTAGTGATAAATATTTATGCCCCTAACTCCCAATAGGGCAGATTGCTCTTGTGGAATAACCTCACTCAGATGAGGTAAGCTTTTAGCAATGTCCCTTGGATACTAGCAGGGGACTTCAATACCCCCTGCACTACTCAGAGAAAAGAGGAGGGAATAACTTAAGTACCAAAACCACCGATGACTTTGCACAGTTTGTTGAATCAAATTAACTCGTGGACGTTAATTTGAGAGGGTCACAGTTCACATGGAGCAACAGACACAAAGGCGAAGACCTTATCCAAGAATGGTTGGACCACTTTCTATTATCCCAAGAAGCGCTCCCCCTTTTTGGTGATGCTAGCCTTTAGGCACTCCCAAAAATAGGATCTGATCACAACCCCCTGATCTTTGAAACTATAAACAGATCTCAGTTCAAGACCCCCTTTCGGTTTGAGTCAATGTGGACACAACACCCAGATATCAGAGGAATGATTGGTGAATGGTGGGGGGAAAATTTCCTTGGGACTGTTATAAAATAGGTAATACAAAAAATTCAGCCAATTAAAACAAAATTGAAGGGGTGTAATAGAGAGACATTCAGAAATATATTTGATAGTAAGAAAAACATCAAAAACAGGCTCGAGCAGATTGAGGATAGGTTCCACAAGGGGTAGGGGATGCCAATCTCAAAAATGAAGAGCGTGTTTTACTTTTAGAATACCATAATACATTGCAAAATGAAGAAATATTATGGCATCAAAAATTAAGGCAGCTTTAGCTCAAGGAAGGAGACACCAACTCCAAGTTTTTCCACATTTCCACCCTCAGGTATAGGGGAGCGAATAGGATTAAGGGCCTCACCAGGCAAGATGAGTATTTCACCACTGATATTAACAAAATTTGAGATGAATTTGTCTCCCACTTAGAATCCCTCCTAGGCCCCCAACCTCCTTCCTCAGGTCTACCCACAACTTTCCTTCTCGAGAGCATTCCCACTTCCATCACTGAAGCCATGAATGATTTTATCCTTAGCCCTTTGTCCCCTAAATAAATTTATCAGGTCTTATTCTCCATGCAGCCAGACAAAGCCCTAGCCCTAACTGTTTCTCCTATGGATTTTACCAAACCTACTGGGACATTGTTGGCCCCAACCTTTGCCTAGCTATTTCTCAATTGCAGCTCACCCGATCCATTCCCAGAGATGTCAACTCCACTTTCCTTTCTCTTATTCCAAAGGGGTTCAATTCCCAATCCCTGTTTGACTACCACCCCATCAGCATTTGCAATGTCATTTACAAGATCTTGTCCAAAGCCTTGGCCAACAGACTCACTAGCATCCTCCCTTCCATCATCGATCCCTGCCAAGGGAGTACTATCAAGGGGTGAAACATTGTTGACGGTGTCATCACAGTTCATGAGCTTATCCACTCAGCCCATATCTCCAACAAGTCTACCTTCTTCCTGAAGCTTGACATGAACAAGGCCTTTGACAGAGTGGACAGGGAGTTTCTGACCAAAGTCCTCAAATTTGGTTTCCATGAGAACTGGGTCAAGTTGATCTCCAACTACATATCCTCCTCTTGGTTCTCTATCCTTGTTAATGGGTCAATAGCAGGGTATTTTCCCAGTGCCAAAGGCCTCAAACAAGGGGACCCCCTATCCCCCATTCTCTTCATCATTCTGGTGGAGAGTTTGGGAAGGGCCATCAAATATGCTTGCTCCAAAAAGTTGATAACTGGTATCAAGGCTACCTCCAATCTCCAACCGTCAACTCATCAATAGTTTGTCGATGATACCTTGTTGGCTACATCAGCCTCTATTGTTGAAGCCAAAATCATTAAGGATATTCTCAAACTCTATGAGGACGCTGTTGGTCAGAAGATCAACTTCACCAAAAGTAAACTCTACTTCACCAACACCCCCATCAAGAGGCAAGTCAAAATTATAGGTATTTTGGGATGCACCATTGCTAATTTCCTGACCACATACCTGGGCCTCCCAATGTTTCGAGGCAGACCAACCAAGAATATGTGGAACAATATCACATAAAGAATCCAAAGAAAATTGGTAGGCTGGAAAGGGGCTCTCCTCTCCCAAGTGGGCAAAGCAACCCTGGTCAAATTTGTCCTCCAAAGCATACCAGTGTACTTCATGTCCGTTTTTAGAATCCTAGTGATAATGGGAGAAGCTATAGAGAAGATCCAAAAACACTTTCTATGGGCAGGTTCTGATAATCAGTGAAAGTTCCACCTGATGGCATGGGATAAAGTGTGCACTCCAAAATATAGAGGTGGGCTTGGGCTGCATAGGATAAGTCTCATGAATAAGGCCCTTTTGGCCAAACAGGCATGGAAGGTTGTCACCAATGCCAATGTGGAGTGGGTATCCATTGTCAAACGAAAATATTTACAACACCTTTCTTTCAGGGATGAAGGAAGTCCCAGTAATGGTTCCCACTTTTGGAAATCCATAATTCACACCAAGCACCTTATCCAACAAGGGATAATATGGAAGCTTGGGGATGGCAAAGACATCAATTTTTGGCATGAACCATGGGCTAGGGATGAGCCCCTGATCAAAGACCCTGACATTACCACAATCAAACACCTCACTGATCACAAATTTGGACCCAGAGTTTTTGACTTCATCACCACTGACCAAGGAAGCCGTAGATGGAAACAGATTCGGTTCAGAGTCAGAAATGTTGTCATCAACAAAGCTATGGAGTCTCTACTAACTATCCTCAGGGTAATTTTCATACCTCAGACTCAGGTGGTAGATAAGATTTGCTGGAAATGCACCAACGACGGGCTTTTCTCTGTAAAATTTGCCTTCCAACTGATAGACAGGGCCCCAAAGCATCTTAGTACCATCGACATCCCGACCACTACCAAGTCCATTTGGATCAAACACCTGATCCCAAAGGTGGCTCATTTCTGCTGGCTTGCTATCCACAATAGAATCTTAACAACGGATAACTTGATTAGAAGGGGTGTAATTGTTCCCAATAGATGCTACCTGTGCACTCAAGCATGGGAATCCACCCAACACCTCCTCCTCGAATGCCCCTTTGCCTGGGATGTCTTATCTTCTCTGATAATCAGGTTCCACGTTAATTTGGTGTGGGCCAAATCCATTCTGGACTTGTTCACCCAGTGGCCCAGTGCATTCAAGAATACCAGGCTCAACTTCCTTTGGAAAGTCCTACCTCACCATGCGACTTGGCAAATATGGTTGGAGCAGAATAATCGCATTTTCAAATACAGTCCATGAAATCCTAAAATAGTGGCTACCAGAGCATTGTCCCTTGCCATGGAAAACTCCAGCCTCATCCCTTGCATAGACATCCTAGCTTCTGGGATAGAGTCTTTCCTATTCAAATCCCTGGGGATTCCCACTGAGTGCACCAATACTCAGAACGACCCCAGTCCTAGAAGTAACGTCAAGTGGAATCCCCCACCTCCAGGTTGGCTTAAGGCCAATTTTGATGGATCATCCAAAGGAAATCTAGGGGATGTCGGGGTTGGCGGTGTCATCAGGGACTCTACAGGCAATATCATTATGGCTTTCACTGAAAACCTAGGGGTTCAAACTAACAACTACGCGAAAGCCAGAGCTCTTTGGAGAAGCATTGAGATAAGAAAATCTTTGACTAATCCTATCATGTTTGAAGGCGATTCATCTATTGTTGTTAATCACATGAACAACAACAATGGAGGGTGGAACATCCATAACATAATTCAAGAGTGTCAAACCTCCCTAAGTCAATGCCCCCAAAGCACGATTCATCACGTGTTTAGAGAAGCGAACAGGGTAGCAGACCTTCTAGCCAATAGAGCGGCCAACCAAAATAATCTGATCATCTAGGAAGAAGACTTCCCCCAGGATGTCCTCACGACAACCAATCATGATGTCGAATGCAACAACAAAGAGCAGCGGTAGCTGCCATAAGGGTGTTCTGTCAACACCAAAGGTGTTTTTGGTCAACACCAGTCATAAATGGGAAAAAACCATGAGCTTCCTATTATGCTTAAGGTCATGTGTACTAATGATTAGAAAGACAATGCTGAGCAAGAAGACAAGAAGGATTCCCAATAACCTTGGGAAAGTGTTTTCACATAGGCGGACTGCCTCGTTTCTCTCTATTTTTCATTTTATTTTCTTTTGTAATATCAGTGGCGATGGTTTGGATAGCCCTCAAGGGACTGGACCATTTTTTGTTGTTGTCAGATTCTGTCATTTTTTTATAGTAGGCACTGCTCCTACCCACTGTAATAGGGATGGGTCCCTTTAACCCGATTTATAAATAAAATCTTTTACCTACAAAAAAAATATGTAGTAGGATGGCTTGTTAGAAAATATTACGACTTATTAGCTTGTTTCGACAGAGTAGCTTCACTAAGAAGGTTGCAACAACCATTAACTAATGACATAATTGAATAGTAATAATGAATAGTAAAAAGTGAATGGTAAAAGTGAAAGTGTCATGGTCATGGTAAATTGTCTTTGTAACAAGAAGACATGTTCTAAATAATAAATTTTTTAGTAATCCAAGATAATCAAAAGTACTTTTGGAAGTATATGTTATTATAGAAAAATTCCAAATGGAAATCTCTAGAAGCATATGATATTTAGACTATCTCATATAATTATAAATTATCTTTGAAAAATTTCAAGAAAGATATATCAAATATCTTGGTAATATTGAAAGGGACCAAAAAAGGAGAACTCTAGAAAGTATTTCCAAGTGTCCATCTAGATTTATCCATGCATGTAATATATAGCTCCCATGATCCTATAAATAGGTAAGAGAACCCCTCGTGGAAACTAAGTTAAGTAAAGTCAAGGTAAGTCAAGTTAAGTTGAGCAAGTGTGAGCTCAAGGAAGTAATAGAGAGTCTAGGGTGTGAGTGAGAGCTAGAAAGCCAAGCTAGCTAAGAAAGAGTGTTTCCTTGTCCAAGGTGTGTCCAAGATTATTAGAGTGAGGATGTGAAGCATGGTTGTTGGGCAAGTCCATAGGAGTGGAAGCTCAATAGAAGGATCACTTTCGCTCATAATACAATTTAGTGAACATCTATGTACTTTTGTATTTTATCTGTATAATATAATTTCTTTTGTTTGCATTGTCACATCTCTTGTGCTTTCATAAGCTTACTATTTTTCATGATGCACTAATATTTTCTTATGCATGTGAGTTGTATGGTAATATACCATCACCAACTTAAAACTGCGCATCTATCAAAATAGCCATAGTAAGAGGATGTCTTAGGGAAGTGTTGTGTACATGTTGTAGTTTATCATTTTTGGTTTCACTACCAGGATAATCCTCTTTGGTGGTGGTGTTGCCCATCCTATGTGGTATAGTTTCTTTTTTGGGATATTTACTAAGTGTTCCTACCAGTTGCTCTCCTTTGTATAGACCTTGTTTTTTGTACTTACAAATGTATTTATTTGGTGAAGTATGGTCAATAAGAGTATGTTTTGGTGATTTTATAGATAGTTTGTAATCACCCCATCATAGCCTACCATCTAGTTTGACTTGTTCTTATTTATGTGTCTACACTAGAGGCATAAGAGAGAAACTGGAAGGAAGATTATAATAAATTAGTTATTTGTAGTAATCTATTAGCAAATTCAACTTCTAGTTCATGAGCCCTTAGCTCTTTTTCCATAAAGAGTTGAACATGGGGTTCCAAGGCCATAGTAAAGATGCAATAAATTCCTATATTTCCAAGCCAATATTCTAAATATGTCGAGACCTTTATTCAATAATATAAGAGAGCATGCATTTATTATGTCTAAACATAGAGGAAGAAATGGGTGGAGTTCCATTTAATATTTCTAGATGGTGCTACCTTCAAATGGTAGGAGATACAAGAGGAGCATATCAATAATTTATGGGATGATATTAGTGAAAATATGATTGGGAATTATAGCTTGTGCTAGAATTATCACTTGATGATTGAGATAATAAAACTAGTTCAATGACCTAAAGAGAATGCTTATGGCTTCTATGCATGGGTGCAAGAGTTTTGGAAGAAGGTGGAGGTCTAGTTATAAAAATAGAACTTGTCTAATGGCCTCAAGTAGGTCTAAAGGTAATGATTAGGCCAAGGGTCGAGTAGAGCAACTTGCCACTACCCAACATGCATATGAGGTTAAAAATGATAAAATAAGAGTATGGAGGAGTCAATTCCACTAGCACCAGTTGCTTTGATAGCTTCTGGCCAGGTTCCACAACCAGTAGCAGTAGTAGCAATTGTAAGTATATCTTCCTTTGCTTCTATAGTTGAAGTATAAGAGATAAATTACAATTAATTTGTTGCAAGGAAAGGAAACAATAACTTAGTGAGCCCAATCTAGAGATAGAGGTATTAGGAAGAATTTATTTGAGGTAGTCTATTATGAGTGCAAAGAGAAAATGAAGTACAAGACAAATTACCCTAATATGGAAAATACTTTAGGGATAATGAGTAATGAGAAGGGCAAAGCTTTAGTTATAATTATTGATCTTGTTCAATATAATGAAGAAGTTAATGTTTTGGCAATAAATTAAGCTCATGAGAGGATGCCCAATGAAGGAAATAAGACCAAGAAGAGTAAATAAAAGCCCAAAAATAGAAAAAAAATTGAGATTTCAATATTTTCCAATCTCAGCATGCTAGGCATTGTACTCAACCATGGAGGATTTTTAAAAGAAAACCACCAACACCATGTATGGGCAGTTATTGATATTATTATCAAATAGTCAAAGGGATCTATGTAGCAGACTTAATTTAAAATAGAGAAAGGTCAAGGTCACTGTGTTTGAGGCAAAGGTTGATCCATATGCTCTACAAGCTAAAGTATTATGCAAAGGTATTTCTATTTCTAATAGCATGGTAGATGGTGTAGTTGCTATTAATATAATGATATATTCTACTATGAAGATATTAGGACTAGAGATAAATTATCCATCTAACTTAAAGTTAAGATCTTTGAATAAAGGAAAAACAAAGTTTGTAGGAGTAGTCTCCAAGGTATTAGTATCAATCATGGGAGTCACCTATGTGGTATATTTTCAAGTCATAAAAGATGGTTTAGTAGCCTATCCAATGTTGTTAGGAAGGCCATGGTTAAGAAAATCCCATGCTCATAATTACTATTATGAAGGGTACATGACCATTGATTAGGATCCCAAGCAGGTGAAGATAAATATGATACCTTAATATCATACATTAAGGATAACAAAAATAGAGGAAGAAAGCGAGTAGATAATCTTAGATTATACCAATATGAGCAAGGTGGATATTGAAGACAGAGAAAGTGATGTGGATGTATCAATGGCTAACATTCTTTGTGATACTCTAGTAAATCATCCATATCAATTTTATAAGAAAAAGGTGGAGAACTGGCTATACTTGTTACACTTTGGGAATGCAATAGAAGAGCATGAAAAAGAATATAGTAATGTAAATGTTTTTTCTAGAGCATATGTATTTGGATTTTATTGTGCAGATAATAGATTTTTTAATGCAATGTTGACAATAGAAGTCGTTCTAGAGGAATATATAGCCATCTGGTGATACTTCGACAAATTTAGGTTTCCAGATGGTCCAATGCTAAGGATAAAAAAGAGGATTGCTTAGGCTAGTTGATCCTATTTAATAATGCAAGGAGTCTTGTATCAACTAGGGCCAGATGGAAAGTATCTATGAGCAATTGGACAAGAGAAAGGAAAGTAATTGATTACATAGTTCCATGATGGTGTGTGTAGGGACACTTCTTTCGGAAGCTTATATTAAGAAGGCTTTTAGATGCAAGATATCATTGGATAACACTCTTAAAGAGTGTATGGAGTAATGTAAAACATGTGATGTGTGTCAGTCATTTGGGAATCATAGGATAGTAGCTACCTCCTTATATCCTATATTTCCTCTTAGGCCCTTTGAGAAGTGGGGAATTGATATTGTTGGACCCCTTCCTATAATATTGTAAAGGAATAAATACATCATTGTCACCATAAATTATTTGATTAAGCGGCTTGAAGCTCAACCGATGAAGCAAAATATGAAGGAAGAATTTGCACAATTAATCTATGAATGAATTGTTAGTAGGTTTGGATTCCCAATAGAGATTATCTTTGATCAAGGTACCCATTTCTTGAATAAAGTGGTGGAAGAGTTGATGACTTAATTCATGATCAAGCATAGAAAGGTGATTGCATATAAACTTAGTGCCAATGGACAAGTGAAATGAACTAATCATGTTCTATGTAATTTGCTTGCAAAGGATGCAACTTTACAAGTTCACATATGGGAGAAAAGAATCCATATAGCATTTTGGGTTTATAAGGCCATAATATTATCAACCGTGAGGTATTTCCCATTCTAGTTGATGTATGATATCGATCCTATATTTCTCATTGAATATGATACACCCACCATATGAAAAATGATATAGGATAGAAAGAATGAAAGAAAAACCATGAATGACTAGGTGGTATAACTACACCAGCTAGATAAATGTGGCAGGAGATGCAAGACCATATTGCAAAGAAGAAGATGAAAGAAACAAAGTATTGGGACAAAAAAATGAAGTGGCCCTCTTTCAAGGTCAATGACTTGGTGATGGTGTACGATGCCAGACATAAAAAGAGGAATCATAAAAAGTTTCTACCAACATATATAGGCCCATATAAAATAGTAATTGTACATGATAATAGGACGTACAAGCTTGAGGAGTTAGATGGAAGACCTATCAAGAAATGCATGAACTAGGATAAAATTGAGCTATTTCATCCTCTAGAAGAGATCAAACCTACTTCAAGGACAAAGTAGAAATTAGGAGGGGATGAGATATTGACATCAATTTTTTTATAGATTATTTGCATGTGCAGTAGAATTTAGAATATAGAATGAGATGGCATGTTAGAGAATATTACAACTTGGTAGTTTTTTTGGGACACTTGTGGTGGAGTAGCTTCATTAAGAAGGTTGTGATGACCATTAACTAATGACATGTATGAATAGTAACAATGAATAGTAAAAAGTGAATAGTGATAATGAATTGTAATAATAATTAGTAAAAAGTGAATACTAAAAGTAAAAGTGCCATGGTCATGGTCAATTATCTTTGTCCCAAGAAGACATGTTGTAAATAATAAAAAACTATAGAAATCCAAGATTGTCAAAAGTACTTTTAGAAGTATTACACAATTATAAGAAAAGTCCAAAAGCAAAATCTCTAGAATAATATGATATTTGGACTATCTCATATAATTATAAATCATATTAGAAAAACTCCAAGAAAGTGTTTCCATGTTTCCATCTAGATTTCTCCATGCATTTATTATCTAGCTCCCATGAGCGTATAAATAGGGGAGAGACATCTCATGGAAGGTAAGTCAAGTAAAGTCAAGATAAGTCAAGGCAATTCAAGTTGAGTTGAGGAAGTGTGAGATCAAGGATGTAATAAAGAGTCTAAGGAGTGAGTGAGAACTAGCAAGCCAAGCTATCAAAGAAAGAGTGCTTTCTTATCCAAGGTGTATCCAATATTGTCAGAGTAAGGGTGTGGAGCATGGTTGTTAGGAAAATCTACAAGAGGTGAAGGCTCAATAAGAGGGCTATGTTTGCTCATAATATAATCTAGTGAGCACCCATGTACTGTTGTGATTTGCATGTATAATACGATCTCTTATGTTTGCATTGTGACATCTCTTGTGCTTCCATAAACTTCATATTTTCATTATGTACTAATGTTTTCTTGTGCATGATAGTTGTATGGTAATATGCCATCACCAACTTAAGACTATACATCTATCTAAATGACCATAGTAAAAGGAGGTATTAGGGAATGTTGTGTGTATGTTGTAGTTTGACACATAGTATAGGTAAGTATCAATATATTTTCCTCTGCTTTTGCATTTTTTGGATTTGTATTTTTTGTTTTTTATTTTATTTTTTTGTATTTTGCATAGACAGTAGATTAAAGCTAATAACTATTTCATGTTTTACACTATAACATAAATTTTTTATTGTTGTTGCTTTTACTATCACATATTAATTTTTTTATTTATTTTTCTAAGGACTCCCAATCAACTATCCCTTATGGTTTCATCTATTGTCATTAGGTAAGGGCAATATATATTTATAAAACCAAAACCAATAATGACTTTGTAGGTGGTGGAGAGTCTTGTCATCCTATATATGGGATAAGGATGGACTAACATTGTTAGTCCTTGAGGATGATTATGGTAATCCATGTTGGTTGATGATTTTAGTTCCCTTTCTTCACCCTATCATCACCTTTCTACAACCTTTTCTTATCATTCTTGTTTTCTAACATTCCTAAAACTTTGAAATAAGCATAGAAGCATGATTAAGGGATATATTTACATGTTTCCTCCAAAGCTTTTGTCCTAAAAATCAATGGTGTCAAGATTACCACTTTAAGTTGTAATCATGTTCATTGACTTATTTGTAAGGTTTTCAATGTATGATTGTGACCCTAGCATATTTAATACCTAGGGTTAATATGACACACCATTTATATTGGAATTACAATTTACAACTTCAACAAGAGTGTAAAGCATTCATCATCATCAAAAGGGAAAGTTATCTCATTAATATACTATAAATATCCATTTCATATCCTCATTTATCCATCATACATTCACTTATCAATCATTGTTATTTCTAACATTGGTTTTAGCTTACCTTTTACCTTCTCTCCTGCTACTACAACATATGAGCTTCATGATATCTCTCTCTCTCTCATCCTTGTAGGAATGGTCAAAGATATCAACTATTGGTTTGCAACCTTTCATGTAGAAGGATTGGATACCCCTACCAATATTCAGAGCTAAAGATTGAAGTTGTTGCTCGAGGACCAATTTCTAAGGTACTTAAAGCCCCTTGCTCTAATTCTAGGTGTGATCTCACCTTTTTGAGGATAGAACAAAAATGAGCCTTTATTATGCTTATTTGTTAAATATATTTGTGAAAGTTATGATCCTTGATACCCTAGGTTATCAAGTAATTTCTTTTCCACACTAGGATTCAATTTTAGTTGTGCATTTATGGATGATCTTGATGTAGTAAGATTTTGATTACCATTCATTATTTTTTGCTTAGATTAGGATAATTTGGCTTAATTACTACATTATTATTATATTGCTATATTGGTTTAAGTATTTTGGTATATCTTGTAGTAATTCATGTAATTGTATGAGATATCCCCTTTTTCCCATAAATATTCTCATTATTTGAAATATACAAGATAGATAAACAAAAACTCAACCCAATATAATAAACACAAAGTAGGGAGGGAGAAATTTTATCATATCATTTTAGTGAAGTTGAGATAAATCCTAAGTTGTTTAAAGTTTATTTTTATCATTGCTTTCCCAACTTATATATATATATATATATATATATATATATATATATATATATATATATATATATATTCAATACAACTAGTAATCACAATGTGAATAATGTACCTAGAAAATTAGTTTCATATGTAATATCTACAAATTTGCTCCTATCATTCTTTTCCAATCATGGTCTTTACTTATACAAGAAGTAAGAATATTTACCACATTGAGTAAGCATAATGTGAATATAATGCATACAAATAAATTCACTTGTAATACAAAAGCTTCATGGAAAATGCTTTACTTATTGACCTATTTTCATATTGTATTGAATTTTTAGATCCACATAGGTTATGTGGATCTAAAAATTTAGAATAATATTAAAATCATAAAGATATTTCCCTTGTTTTAAAGTAAGTATTCAAGCTATGGTTTGAATTTTAAATTTTCCTTCTAATCAAAAACTAAATTTGGACACCATCCTAATCCCAATTTGAATTTAAAATTATCTCTTGATTAAAAAGTAATTTTTGAATTCTCTCTGAAGTAATTTGATCTTTTTAAATTTTTAGTATCTAAGACAATGCTAAGGTTTCTCTATAATGATGCTATATAACTTTGTGAGAACATTGTCATAGCATCATTCTAGATTTGCCTTAGCATTGCTATAATATCACCATATCAATACCAAGAATGCTAATATGTGATCCTATAATGGTGATATAGTTGTAATTTACTAACACCAAATATTTATAGCATTATTTTAGTCCCATCATCTAATACTAGTGTGGTGTTATGGTGGTGAAAATTTTCGAGTCATATTAAAACTTTAAAATTATCAAGTGTCACTAGCCTAAAGCAAATGATATGATTGAATTAATTAATGTAATAAGATATAAAAGAAGGAAAATCATAAAAAATAGCAGCCATCAACATATAAATATATCTCTTAATTCAATCATATCACTAGACACTCATTATGTACATTCCTTCCCCAATATGATTTATACCTCATTGAGTGTTGATGTGTAATATTTTAATTATTGGCCACAACTGATATTTCATATTGTACTATGTATTTGCCCATGGGCCCATGTTACACCTTTTAAGGTGGTCCTTATGATGCATTATCTAATAATATATTAATTTGACATTTATTGAGATATATTTTGATGTATTACTAAAGTATTTATACTCCAATGTTAACCATTCTTTATATCAATTGGAGATAATTTAATATTGTTAATGAAGAAGATATTTGGTTCATAGGGGCACCTTCCTCATATTTAATGTCTATATTATATTTTCAATCTCTCTTCATGTAATTTAGGTAAATATGTTGATTTTGATTTAGTTTTTTGAAATTATTTGTAGTAATCTATCCAATATATACTTCTAGAGAAGTGGCATATGTTTAGTCTAATTTCTTAGTCTAATTTCTTAAAAATAAATTAATAACTTAATTTCTTCATCCAAGGGCTCATAAATTGCTTAATTTAGGATAAAAAAACAAATAACCATGGTATTTTTTATATTTAAATAAAGATTCAATTTTTTGATCTTCCACTCAAGCATTTTTAAGGGCACACTATTTTATTGAATATAGTTTATTTTTTGAAAGTTTTTAGAGATGCTTAAGGCATTTACAAATTTTTAGTCAAAATCTTTAACATTGAAAATAAATGATCATTAAATTTAGCATTTAAGGATGAATATGATGCCCTATAGGTTCTAGATCTCCATGGAACTAGTCCATAAAATTATGATCATACCCTTGATATCTATTAAGTGGTATTTTCATCAACATCATAAATATTTTCTTAAAGAGGCTCATTTTTTAATCTTGTATCATCAAAATTTTGGAGGTTCTAGTTCAACATATCACTTGCTTTTTCTATTTGGTATTTATTTATCACTATTAAGGTTTGAATAGGAAGAACCATTTCCTATATATGTAGGAAAAAACCTTCTTGCATTTATACAACTAGTTTTGAATTGAGTCTTGTAAAGTACCTAGACTATGGAAACACAAGGATGGTGGGTCTTCCTTTAATTGACCCAATAGGGTTGAAGGAAACCAACTCCAACATATGGATTTGGTTGATTCCTCATATGATAATGTGTGATAGATATTTCCATGTGGGATTTTCATAATGTTTTGATCCTCAAAGACCTAACCTTATAGAGATATAACTTGGAGGTTAATAAACCCCATAGTCTTTTATCTCAATGCAAGGAAGGTTCTATATGCAAAACTTGTTATGGAAATTATGAATAAAAAATTATAAATAAAATACAACAAGAAACATGTATAGAACTTTCTTTGTGTTTATTCAACTAGTCATTCCAAACATGGGAATAATAGATAGTTTCTTGGAGGGTCATGATAGATCCCTTTTACCTTTGAAACTCAGTACTAGTTTTAGGATTTTTAAGAACAAATTTTAAATTTTACGTTTTGTATAAAGGGGTGAAATTATCCTATTCCCTTTGCATCATCTCATGTTCAAAAAATATGTATATTCTCTTGCATTCTCTTTGAGGATATGATGAGTAAGAAGGTAATTCATTATAGTACATTGCATATTATTTTTCAGAGGCACAGTCAACTGACTTGGTGAGATCATCCTTGCCAATATGTTTGTACCAAGAAATATTTGCATTCAACACATATCTTTATTTTAAGCATAAACCATACTTGGATGGTCTTATCAACCCTTTTCCTTCTTTATTAAGGGGATGATAATTGCTAACGATATGACCACATGGCCTTATCTAGTATAACTAGATATAGATCCTCATAGTCTAAAGGGTGTATGTTTGAACATGTGCACGGTACGTTATTATCTATTATCTTAGAAACAAGTGATATCCATGCCAATGAATCTATCAACATGGAATATGTAGCTAATATGAAGTATTTGGAAAGACAAAAAATAAAATTTTATTGTAAATTATGTCTTTAGTTCTCTTTTCTTACAATGAATTCACACCCCTTTTCAATTATTCTAGAAATAACCATATTATATTATTACTCTTAAATTGTTATATTTTGCTAATATTGAGATTGATCTTATTACTCTTAAATTGTTATATTTTGCTAATATTGAGATTACATTATCATATTTGAGGCTTTAAGAGAAATTTTTGTTACTTCTAGTAACATGATTAAAAAGGAACTAGAGTCAAGCAAAATTATCCTCTCCAATATTTTTTCTTAGTGGTACCTTAGTTGTGAATTAATATACTATGCCCACTCTTGATGATGGTTTTTCTCTTCTACTGCATTTTCATGTTGCTTTATGGAACTATAATAAACATCTTAGTAAACACGCTCACACGAACATGATACGAACTCAAAGAAGAGAAAGATAGATAAATCTAAGAGTGATGAGTTTAAATTCTCTCAAAAGATTATGCCCTTCTACGAGTATTAAAAAATATAAGGTCATCATTCCAAAAATTGGTTGGGTTCTCTTCATAAGGTTGAAATAGAATTTACAAAGGCTAGCCTTGATGAGGGCCTTATAAATCATCAAGATTCTGGGAGAGTTGTTACTTATTATTATCATGTTGTGATGTATTATTTTTACTAGACATTTTCTTATTTACAAGAGTGGATTTATGATTCTAGATTAATTTGACATATGAGAAAATATCATCATTTGCTTTTTTATTGTAGCCACCTTCATGGTAGAGAAAAAATTGTTACTGGTGATAATTATACCTTTTAGATTTTAGGTAGCAATGATATCATTGTTGTTGATGCCAAATTTAGGAAGGTCCTTCATATTTAAAGAGTTGGGATTAATTTTATTTCCATATATTAAATTATTTAAACCAATAATAAGGTTTATTTTTGAAATATTAATAGGTTATTAAGGATGCAAATGTGTTAGATTTAGCAATTCTTTCTAGAAATAAATACAATCAAAATAATATACAAAAAGAAAAATATATCATAGATAAGCACATGATATGAAGGATCCTTGTGGATACTAAATAGTACTAAATAATAGGAATTGATAACCAAATGAATTATCTCATATGGTATAAATACCCGAATTAGAAGTGGCCTTAGTTCAAGGTTAAAATTTGACCTTGAGGTTTTTTATTATAAAATTATATTAAGAACAACTTTACAAGGTGGACAAGGTCCCATGAGGCTATACAAATATGAATTATAAAAGTGTTGGTTGTGTCCTCAAGTAAAGATTAAATAGCCATAAATATATTTCAACATCTAACCTTAAGTTGAATAGGAGATATGGAAATACTCTTAATAGTCATCCTACCTTAAGGGATTCTCTCCTACTCTAATATGCTTCTAGCATCCCCTTGTCATGAAGCCATTGAACATAATGCATCTAAACCTTAACATATTAGTCTATTAATAAAATACTAGATTACAAATAAGATTGACAAAACTTTGATTATCACAATAAAGGGTTATAAAAATCTACCAAGGAAGACAAAACTACTCCAAATTCATGAGCATTGATTTGAAGTTTTTTGTGACCTCTTTGGTAGCACAATGCTCAAATTTTGTAGAATACTAGGATATAATGGACTAGGTATATTTAGGTTGAGAAATAATGATCCTAGAGGGTGAATGATCAATATGAACCCCTAATAAGTAGTGGAGGCCCATATTTGTCATCTCAAAAGTGTCATGAGTACATGAATTATATGTCATTTCAAAAGTGTCAATGATTTTGAGCTTCATGTGAAAAGAAGGTCATCAACATGCAACATAATCACCAAAATCTAACAATAGTGATTCTCGAGGTAGACATCATGCTCTATCTCACACTACCTAAAGTGACAACTAAGTAAGAATGGATGAAATGTCTCATATAAAGCATGAAGAGCCTACTTAAGTACATACAATAACCTCTTTGCTTAACAAATTAAAGGAGTGGGACCGTCAAGTCTAAAACCAAGAGGTTATCACATATAGATCTCCTCCTAAATATCCTCATGAGGAAAGGTATTATTAACATCTATCTAATTCACCTCCCACCTATAGAAAAATAGAGTGAATAATTTGACTAGATTCCATCCATGTAATAGGAGAAAAAATATTTGAATATTTAATTTCTTGTTTATGAAAGAATCCCTTACCAACGAGGCACACCCTGTGCTTCTCCACTTGACCATTAGATGTGTAATTTATCTTATAAACCCATTTATAACCAATAACATTATTTTCCTTGGGTAGTGGAATAAGTTCCTACATATGATTCTTCATCAATGGCTCATACTTTACAAGCATAACATGTTCCCATTCTAGACAACCCTTGGCCTAGGTTTTAGTGAATTTTTTTTTTGAGTCATCAACATTTAAAATCAAGGCTTGCAAGGGGGTCTTCTAATGATACTATTGAGAGAGAATGAGTTGTGCATCCTAAATAAGGGTCTAAGCCCACTTGGGCATAAAACAATCCATAGATGTTTGTCACATATACTATATACAATCACTAAAAAATTAACCAAAGTATCCAACACATGCTCAATATTAGTCTTGGAATCTAGCACCATCATACAATACATAGGAGGATTAAGATCATCAAAAGTAGGGTCCATAATAAGAGTAAATATTAAAGGAGAATATAGAATAGAAACAATCATATTAGTGTGATCAAATAAAGGAATCAAATTGATAGACCGAGAAGTTGAAACAACTAGAGTAGAAACAATGAAAATATCTATAGAAGAAGAAGTAATAGGAATCTCTAGAGTAAGAGGAGGGTCTAGAGGCTGGAGGGGATCATATTTCAAAATATTAATAGGTGGACCAAAAAGGGCTTATATAAGCTCCTCATAAAATATCACATCATATTGAATGATGATATAGCTACCTTATAATTATTAGGATACCTAACATAAGTGCACCAATGAATATTTGCATATAACTTTTCTAAGTGTCTTTCGAAATATGAGCCTATATATTTAAATGAAAGATACAAAATTGGAAAACATTTGAATTATCTCCTATTAATCTCTCAAGAAGTCTCATACCTTGAACTACCTAATTCAATGTCTTATTGATGATATGCATGACATAAGTCATTGCTTCTCCCAAGATCTTAGGCTCCACCTCTTAAAATTATTCTCTATAAGAGTTTTGAAATCCTTGAATTTCTCAATAGCTTCATTCTTGGTGTGAATGGTGTAGATCCATACATATATGGGGAAATACTCAATAAATATTAGAAATTGCTTATTCTTGATAGAAGAAGGATAACACTTTGGCTTGCAAATATCACTATAGATGAGTTCGAATGGTTAAATAGCATGCCCAACTTTCTCTTTTGGGATTGAATCTTGATGATGCTTTCCTAAAATAAATCCCTCACAAAGACCACTACAAGGAGCAACAAAAGTAAGTACATATGTCATATTATATCAACCTATGTAAATCAATGATCCATAGTTGATGTGTCCCATACTATGATGCCAATGCCCATTGATGTTATTTGCCTTGAACACCATAGCAACAAAGCCTTTCTTCCTGGAGGAAGAAGAAGAAGAAGAAGAAGAAGAAGAAGGGAACTCATTAATCTTATACATTTTATTAGAATCATTATAACACCCTGAGGTTATCATCTTAAAACCATTATTAATTTTTGAAATCACCCATCTACTAGGATAAAATTCAACCATTTGTTAGTACAAGTGATGTGATAAATAAAAATATACTAAGGCTCCATACCTGGTAGACAAAGAAATTTTTTAAATGAAGATGAATTGATATTTACCTCACCTTATCCTATTACCCATAAAGAAGAATCATAACCAATGACCACATTCTCACCATGATGTTGTCTATTGTAGTCATTCTATACATAATGATGCTTCATCATCTGTCATGTTGCCCCTAAATCTACATTTCATTCCTCCAAATATGTGGAGGATTGATAGGCCAAATGGATAGCAACATGTGGAGATAAAGAGAAGTATCACAACCCTCTTCTTGGATGCTTACTCAAGCTCTTGATGTGTAGATGACAAAACTCATCTTAGTACCCTCTTTCATGCAAAAAAACATAGGTTTTTTGGATCAAGAAATAAATTTTTCCATTGATCAATGATAATCATAATATGTGGTCCATAAAGCTCTTATAAAAATAAAATATCCTATTTCTAAAACAAAGTAAAAGAAACACCACCATTACAAACAACTATATATATATATAATTTGAAAAAAGTGTTGAAAATGCTTTCACTTGCAAAAGTTACGATATTCAAAATTTTAAGTTTAAAAACATGTTTAATACTACCAAAATATTTTGTTGAAAATAAAAATACCTTCAATGAGTCATTTGGTGATAAATTTGAATAAAGTAGTAAATTGGGACACCCCTTAAATTTTACAAAAATTGAAAAAATAAATTGTTCATTCATATCTATCATGGGTTGCCCTATACAATTTTTTTCCAAAACATATCCAATCAAGCCTTCCTCTCTTGCCAAAGCAGCATAGAAGTTGTTAGACCATTTTTACAACGTTGTCAAGTGGCTTAGAGGTCTTTGGCATGCACTGATGTTTTCCCATAACTTCTCTAGCAATTGGGGGTGGTAAAAAAATATCAATATCTCCTCTATTTTTGAAACCATGCAAACTTCACTCTATTTAGTACCAAAAAAATCTAAAATAGGGAAGGAAATGGATTTTTTTACAAAAATCTATAAAAGACAACCAATGTTTGCAAGCAAACTCATGATACTAAATCCAATATTTTCTATCATAATTTCTCCTTCATTATCTAGGGCACCACTGTAATAATCCATAATGAATAACTAATTAGCCAAATGGATTGAATGCCAAAAGAGAGAAATATAATCAAATTGTTAGTGAATATTTCTCCAGAATCAACATCCTCATTATGGCACTGTGAGATCCTTGTAACTCAAGCTACATTTGGGGTTTGGATAAAACCCAAAAAAATCTTTCACAAATAGATGCTATGTCATTTCCTATAATTTTCATGGAATTATCATAGAATAATGTTTGTTGAATTCTTTATGATTGAGAAAAGGAGATTCATACCCACTTTGATACCATGTTAGATTTTTCAACACTCTCCAAAACCTAGAAATAAAATATATATTATATAAGGCATGCAATATGCAAGATGCCCATAGACATAAAAATATTAGCACTAGAGTGAATTAATAGGGAATATGTTGATGGTCAACTGAATGGTTTGATACATGGCTAAATATTTGCCAACTAACTTAGGTGATTATGAAAAATTAGAATGATGTGCTGAAATTAAATTATCTATCCTAAATGATTAAATTTTGAGATTGTATGTCTAATATGATAATAGTTTTTATTTGGGAATGGAATTTAGAGTAAACATTTTGCATAGTGTAATGAAAAATAGATTTTAAATTTCAAATTTTAGAAACAATAAAATAGAATACACATTCAACAAGTACTTAAAAAAATATATTTAAAAAATAATTTAAAATAATATTTAATCAATATAACACTAAACTCAATATATTGATGGCTTGTGATGACAAGAGATTAATCTATCATTTTCTTTGCCAAGGAATAAGCTTGTTATTTTCATTTTTCTCCTTTTAATTCAATCATGGCTTTTAAAAATAAACAATCTATATAGTTGAAGAGAAACACAACATTTTCTAGACTAAAGGTTTTGATTTCTTCATCTCACCTACATGTTAAGTTTAGATAATCAGTATATTAATTGGAGTAAGGTGACACAATATAAATTTAATTTGCTTAAACTAAGATTGTCAAGGAACTAAAGAGACTTTCATGTTTATATATAATGATAGATAGTAATAAAATGTGATTCTGAAATTGACATATACGTAAATATTATGGTCACATGTTTTTATAAGAAATAAAAAATATTGACCATATTTTGACATGAAAAGTTACCAATGATGGGATTTTCCCCATAAAATTTCAAGATTGGACTCATGGAGTATAAATTCCCAAATTACAAGTGATCTTAGGTCAAAGTTAAACTAACCTTAAGGTTTATTAATACAAAATTGCATTAGTCTTGCATTTATAAAGTGGGCAAGGGCCCATGAGGCCATACAATTTATTACATTACAAAAGGGTTCGTTATGGTCTCAAGTGAAGATTAAATCACTACACACACACACACACACACACACACACACACACATATATATATATATATGTTTCAATAGGATGATGGATTTGGAGTTCATATTCATAATATTATTATGGGACAAGTCATATTAAAATATTAGGCATGCCCCCTCTTCCTTTGATATGAAGGGTTTTGTTGCTAGGATTACTAAGTTAGATACTATTAGTGAGCTTTGACATTAATATTTGGATCATGACAGTTTTAAATTTTTGAAGCACATGAGCCATATTTTCATCATTTAATATCTTCCATTGATCATTCTAATTTTTGGTGTTTATAAGAGGTGTACGTTGGGTAAGTACCATAAAGAATACTTAAGATAATTTACAATGTGCCTCTTAGTCTTTGGATTTGATTCACAGGAATATTTATGGTCCTATGGTTGTTCAATCTTTTTAAGTAAGCATTACTTCCTCACCTTTGTTGATGATTTTACTAAATTTTTTAGGAGTATACCATTAAATATAAGGATGACTATTTTATGAAATTCAAGGATTTCAAATCTCTTTTGAAGAATTACCAAGAAATAAATATCAAATGCTTGAGGACTAACCAAGGTGAAGAGTATATACAAAACAAGTTGATTCAAAACTCAAAATTTTGACTAATTCAAAACTCAGAATTTTGAGTTAAGGAAGATCATGGAAGAGTGCAATTTAAAAATAATAAAGTATAACAAACCATAACATAAATCATACAAGCAAAACAACATAATTATTTTATTGCTTAGAAAATAGAGTACAATGCAAGCAATCTCTGAGAAGAGATGCGAGGCTATATGATTGCATTTATTACCCATGCTTTTTATAGTTAGGGGTGCATATCTCATTTATACAAGAATTGGTGCATTAAAAATCCATTATATTGAATGTGAAAGGTCACCCATAGAGAAATGTGGTGGTTCACCTTCCATAAGTTGGAAGGTCACCCATATAAAAATATGACAATTTACCTTCCATGAGTTACAAAGTGCATATTAAATAAAATTACATACATATGACTTATTTTTTTATGTTTTATCTTCTACTAATGTGTCAACATAACTAGAGATGCATTTTGGCTACAAAAATCTAAAAATAGAAAATTACTATTTTTAGTAAGTATTTTGTTTTGTATTTTTAGGGTCCTTGAAGAGTTTTTCCATAAACAAGTTGGCCTGCAAAATTGTTAATCTCAATCTATTTTTTCTAATACTTATTAAATGGATCAAAATAGAGTCCCAAGCAAAATGTTATGCCTCTAAAAATGAGGCTAGGATTAAAAAAAAATTATTGGGCATTTTGAGCAAAATACCATGTTGTAAAAAGATCACATTCAACCCCCTTTGTAAAGCAATGGTCTCCATTGCATAAAATTTTAACATTAAATGAAAAAATGTTCTTTATCCAATTTCTTGTGAGCCATTTCCCTTGGTGACCAATTTTTCTTGCGTTAACCACTTTATACATGTAGTGATAAATCACTACAACCTAAATAGATTGCACCCTAGAAGAAGATAAAGAGCTTGAACCTAAAATGAGGGGAGCACAATCCATGCCAGTCTAAAAGGATGCCACATAAAAATTCACCAAACATATATCTCCAAAGGGTAGAGATAGTAAGACTCTCCTTCTATGTGGGCAAGTTGTTCACCTAATAAGAATATGGTCCACAATAAGTAGTCTGGAGCCTTTTCAGTGATATTTGAGTTAGACCTCGCTCCTAACAAAAGCTAATGAGACTTTTTTGTTATAACTAAAAAGACTTTATTATAGGAGGAGGATCAACCCGAACATCATCCATGGAAAAATTAGTTGATCTCATCATTGTTTGCATCAGTTTGGGTAAGCGGTCTCTGGAAAATCATGTCATCTCTCCACCAAACATGAAAGGATTACCTTAATGGTGGGAGATGGTAAACAAAAACTAGAAATTAGGAGAAGAGGAGGGATATTTATGATCACTCTGATAACGAAAGTTTAATTACATATACTTCCCCACATTCAAGAGAAATGCTACTAAGATAAAAAGCCTCTCTGTAGCAAATAAAGAATCAATTGAATCATCAATAGAGTAAGTAGACATGGAGGAATTCAATGACAAAGGTTGGTATGAACAAAGGGGAAATGTGAAGCATAAAATAGAATAAAGGAAGAATGTTAAGAAATTTCTAATAAAAATAAACTCATTCACATAAATATTGCAATTAAAACAAAATTTTATGAAAGAATAGTATATTGCAATACAAAATGTAAATGCAGAATTAAAACAATCTCACAAGACAACATAGAATCATAAGCCTCTTCTAGGGGTAACCTACTTTATTAATTTCATTAATTTGCAAAATATACATTCATTCATGGGCCCTTGTATTTTAAAGATATACTTCATGTAACCCTAACCTAATGCTCAAGAGTTGGCTTACCTACAAAGTGCCACTCAAGCTAGAATCTTCTATCAAACATCAGTTACATTCTTAATGCTAGTTACATGAAATAGATCCTCTTGTTTAGGCACCTAACTTGCCACATACCATTACAAATTATTACAAAATAACATTATAAAGAGGTCCCCACGTTGGAAGGGGGTCAGTACATAGTCATATGATAATTTAAAAATAATGTTAGGATGGGATCCTAACATGCCCTTCTCCTTCAAAAAGCTTTATCCTCAAAGATGTAGATGAGGAAACTAGTGCTGCATATTTTGGAGAGTCTCCCAAGTGGCATATTGTAGAGTCTGTCCACACCATTGAACAATAATCTTAGTGATGACATGGTTTCAAAGAGTGTGCAATCTATGGTCCAACAATTGTTTCAATTTTAGCAAGATAGAACCCTTTTCATCCAGTTATGGTAAAATAGATTGAACCTGTACTTGATTTCCCATAACCTCCTTGAGAGAGGAGATATGAAAGATAGGATGGAGCTTTGATGTAGATGGAAGGGCCAATTTGTAGGTTTTTGCACAAATCCATTATAAGACTTGGTAGGGGCCATAAAATTTGGTAGCTAGTTTTTGGCACCTACAAAGTTAGAGTGAGGATTGTTTATATGGATACAAGCAGAGGAAAACCATATCTCCTACTTCAAATATACACTTAGAATGGTGTTTATTAGCTTGTTGTCGCATACAATTATGGGCCAATTCTATATTCATCTTCAATTGATGGACTGTGACATGTTGGTTGAGTGTAGTGTCAACAACATGGACCTTGGAGCTTCTTGGAATGTAGGAGGGTGTTGATGGAGGCCAACCATAAACTGCTTCAAAAGGGGTAACCTTAGTCATAGTGTGATAGGAAGTGTTATACCACCTTTCAGCCAAGGGAAGCCACTTCAACCACTATGTATGTTAAGACCCTCCTTAACATACATTATTAATTATATTATCTAGTTATTTATTAAGGGATGTATCCCTTCATATTCACAACTATTAGATAGGTATAACTAGACATACTAGAGATGATTTTAAGGCATACAAGAAAATTTATTTAATTTAATTATGGGTTTTACCTTCAATCAAACTGTGATTCTTATAAAAGCGATTTCTTCTTTATTTAATTTTGCATTATTATTCATATCTTCCTGTTGGTTTCCTTACAATGTAGGATGATCAGAGGTAAAGTAACAAAGGTAGGTCTCCAAGCATTTATTTACAATATTTATATGAACATCCATTTGTGGATGATAGGTTGAACTCGTTTTGAGTTGAGTCACCTACAACTTAAATAATTCTTGCCTAAAATGACTAGTGAAGGTAGGGTCTCGATCAGACACAATGGATGCAAGCATGCCATGAAGGCAAAAAATAAAATCTAGAAAGAGTTGGGCTACTACTGAGGTTATGTAGGGATGGGAGAGAGAAAAAAAATGAGCATACTTTGTGAGACAATCCACTACCAAAATAACCGATTTTCTTCTTGATATAGATAACCCTTCAATAAAGTCCATGGAAATATATTTCCATACTTTTTTTGGAATGAGAAAGGATTGAAGATTTTTAGGGGAATGCACTATTTCTCCTTTCATTTGCTAGCATATGTCACACTCTACCATACAATTTTAAATGTTCTTCTTCATTCGCTTCTAGAAAAAGGTACACTTAATCCTTCCATAAGTCTTTAGGAATCCAAAATGACTCATAGTTGGTGAAGCATGAATGTCCTTCAAGATGAGTTCCCATAGTTGAGAAGTTTAGGGAATAACAAGGTATTGAACATATCTCAAATATTGTTGATCCCAATTATATATCAAGCATGTGATGGGCTCCATTTGAAGTGTGGTAATCAAAGTTTGCAATTCAAAGACTTGGAGCATATCCTCTTTGAAAGAATTAATCCATTGAGGTATGGGTGAAAAAATGGCACATAACATACTTTGATCCTCAAATTGTGGAGAGAGGAATCAACCACAATAATCATAGCCTATTAATTTTGAGACCCACTTTTATTGTTCGGGGGTGGTCACTCGTTTCTCCAGGAAGTATTTAAGACTTTGGTGGTATGTTTTGATGGAAAATGATGCCCAATGAGATAGGGTCACCAATGATTAACCACATGTAGGATAGTGAGCATATCCTTTGCATATGTTGATTTGTACAAATTTTGACTTGAAAGTGCTTCACTAGTGAAGGTCAATGGTCGTCCCTTTTGCATCAAAATGGCTCCTATGCCATTGCCCGAAGCATCACTTTCAATTACAAAAGTTTTGAGAAATCAGGTATAAGACTGGAGTGGTTGTCATAGCATGATTTAGGTCAAATAAATCCTTCTCACCTGGGCTTGTCCAAGTAAAATAATTCTTATTTAACATGGTTATTAAAGGAGTAGCTATTTTGCCATAGTTTCAAACAAATTTGTAATAATACCCTATAAGTTCGAAAATCCACAAAGATCCTTAAAAGTGTGAGGCTTCGACCAATATTGAGTGACTTGAATCTTCTTAGGGTAAATATTAACTCCATATTTGATGATAATGTGTCCCAAATACTCTACTTTGGTCAACCCAAAAGAACATTTAGATCGCTTATGTCATTAATATTGTTCTATTACTGACACTATTCTATTTAACTTTATCTTTGTTAACTTCTTGTCTATTTGAATTCTGACGATCACAAGTAACTATTACTAACACTAACATCTAATAACTTTGTCCTGGTTGTTACTGACTTTGACTATTCTGTCTTGACTATTATATTCCTCTGCAACTTCTTTCAATTGTTTCATGTAGTAATTCTACGATAGGGAAGTCTCCTTCACATATTCAATTTTTGCGGTAGGATTTGGTTGCAGGTTTTAACATTTGATATAACAAGAGTTTTTTATAGGTTTAACATTCATAAAATAGGGTACTCTAAGCCATGGTGTATGTACTACCCATAGGCCCTCTGTTATACTTTAATGATGAATGATAATGTTCAAAATAATATTTCAAGCCACTAGTCAAGGAGGATTCCACACATACCCTTGAGCACACTAACTGCCTCTCTAATAGTATGGGAGGGTAATATTTTTGAATGTTATATCCGATGTACTATGGATAATACAAGGGCAAAAATCTTTAAAGGTTTATCCTAACCCTACGGGGTCTCTCGATATACCCAAAGATATTTGGGAGCTCAATTCCATAGATGGGTGTTATCTAAGGCTTAGGTATTGGAGCCTGATCACCCCTCACTTTACTAGATGCTTTATAGGTAATCTAGCTTAGCCAATAACAACAACTCCTCTGTGATATTTGAAAACCCCCGACATAGGGTTTCTAACCTAATAAACTAGTGGAGAAAAAATATTGTATTTTTTTAGTAAGAAAACAAGAAAAAAATTGAAAATATGCGAAATTTATACTTAATAGTCAAAATGGAAGAGCAAGAATTGTCGCAATCACTACAAAACTCGACCTTGGAAAGCACTTTGATACCACTTGTTAAGAACCTTCTAATAAAAAAAAACTCATTCACATACATATTGCAATTAAAATAGAATTTCATGAAAGAACAATATATTGTAATACAAAATGTAAATGCAGAATTAAAATAATCTCACCAAACAACACATAATTGTAGACCTTTTCAAGGGGCAACCCCCAATACTTTCATTAATTTGCAAAAATATACATTTGTTTATGGGTCCTTATCTTTTAAAGATATACTTCATGTAACCCTAACCTAATTCTCAAGAGTTGGCTTACATGCAAAGTGCTACTTGAGCTAGATTCTTCTACCAGACATCAGTTACATTCTTGATAATAGTTACATGGAATGGCCCCACTTGTCTAGGTGTCTCACTTGCCACATACCATTATAAAGTATTAAAAAATAACATTATAAAAGGGTCCCCACGTTGGAAGGATATCATTACATAATCATATGATAATTACAAAAATAGTGTTAGGATGACATCCTAACAAAGAAACGGGAAAGTTGTGAAAGCAATTAGGAGTTTTGATCAAACAAAGAAAGAAAGCCCGATGAAAAGGCATGATAGAGCAACTTGTTAGAACTTTTAAAGTCTCAAAGAAAGGATCAAACCAAAAGTATCGATTAAGATCCCAACCATGTGAACAAAGGATGTTAGACAAGTTTTGAAACAATGGATAACTTCGAAGATGGATGAGAGCACCAAGACCAAGGAAGAGGTAGATGAGTACATGATTCCCTAGGAAGAAGAAAAATAATATGCTATTATTGAGAAAATATGGATATCTACCAACAATACTTCAACTCTACGAATCAAATGAAGGTAGGTAAACTATTAAAGGCAAGGTAAGGGAACTTGTAGCCATGATAAATACAAACTTACAGGAATAGTAATCGAGGGCCAATCCATTAAATATTCAAAATCCCCAAGACATGGGTAGATTGAAAGTGAAGTCATCCTACAAATTTTGTAAGGAAAATTATTCCCTTGTCATATATAAATAAGAGTAGTCTTAGCCTTGTAAAGGAGACAAGTTTGTAATTCAATGTATTTGTAGGCTTTCCTTTAATTTCTCTTTGTAAAAATAGTGGTGGTTCCTAAGCGGCTTGTTGGTAATTTTAAACTCTCGCTACTGGCATGATCTATGTAAAAATTTACCTGGAGATCCATGGATGTGTATGTGTGTGTTTGTAATATTTTATGTGAATATCAAGTGTGCTAAGTGTATGTGTGTGTGAGGGGCCTTCATCTATTTTTATACTGAGTCACTTATTAGTTTGGCTCTCCTGCAAGACCCAACTACTCATATATTCATATAACTAGTAGATATTTATTTCTCTTCATTGTGTCAAGGAAAGAAAGTGTTCATAACTGGTACATAATTTTCAAGCCCATTTTTGCAAGAATATTTTAGCAGATCTCTTGGCACATCACTTCATTTTCCTTTTATTTGTTGAGTTTGCTTACTTTCCCACATCTCTTTTCCCTTGGTAGAGTAGCAAGCACCTTAAAGATCACATCTTAACAAGGAGCTGACCTTGTAAAAAATCCTAAAGGCCCTTGATTGAGTCGAACCCCATGCTCTTGGCTATAGCCTATTGTGTTACTTCTATGTGAGGTGTGATTATCCTAGGCGAGGATAATCAAAGAATACAACAATATATATGAGTGAATTGCCTTCTAGTGGTCTTAGTCACTGTGTCAAAAATTTGATCCTCCTCCACTGGTGCTAAGTTGTATGCATTGAGTTATTTAATGTCCAAATATTTTGCTACTACAAAAGTGTCCAAAAAAGGTAGATGATAGGGCCTAACAAGTTTAACATTGAAGATTGTATGTAAACCAAGATAAGATGGAAGATTTAATTCAAAGGCATTTTCTTTGACCTTCTTGGTGATAGTGTACAATACATAGAAAAGAGGTATGATATTCTTATGTGGTCCTATAATTCCTTCTTTCTAAAGAGGTAACAATATCTTATCTCCAACCTTGAATTGATGTGGGACCCAACACTAGTCATGGAATTATTTGTATTTCTATTTGTCTTTTTCAAGGTCATGAACCTAATGTTGGATGTGTTGAATCTATTCTATAAATTGTGATACCTTTTCTACTTCTTTTTGTCCATGAGGTGATAACTCCATGGATTGCATAATGAGAGCTAAATTAGTGGGTACCAAGGGTTGGAAATTTAAGCATAAATGAAATACTTTGTATTTGGTAGATCTATGCAGATATTTACTATACCCATGTTGAATGTAGGGGAGGCTCTCATCCTATGTGCATGGATGATAGTAATTGTAAATTTTAAAAAGGTGTATAGTGAATCAACTCACAACTTCTATTTTGCCATTAGTTTGAAGATGGAAGGTTGTGTACATGGTCAACTTGGTGTCCATCATGCCCCATAAAGTGTACCAAAAAATGCTCTAAAATTTGCTATCCCTATTATATATAATGTAATTTTGCAAGCCAAAGTTGATCTACACATGACTAAAATAAATCTTAGTAGTAATCTCAATTGAAATGGATTTTTTTACAATAAATCATGATAGCCATTTATGAAAAATTAACAACTACTACAAAAAACAATCATTACCATGCTTAAATGTGGATAAACCTAAGAAGAAATCCATGGAGTTAGATTGCCAAGGCTTGGATGGCAGTGACAATGGTGTATACAATCCTTGATTCTTTTCGGTTGGTTTGGAAATAGCATAGAGGGTACATGACTTGATGTACCTCTTGACATTGTTCCTCATCTTGGGCAAATAAAAGTACTTTTGAAATACTACCAATGATTTTTCCACCTGAAAATGACCTACAACTTTGCTAAAGTGTGCTTCCTAAATCATATTTGACCACTCACTAGTTTGTATACAAATAGTCCCACATGGTAGAGGAGGTTATTTTACAAATAAAAATAAGAAATATGCCTACCCACATGAAGAGCTTGGTATGTATTTGGATATCATAATCTACTTAATTCAATGTGGACCAGTTGGAAATATCATGCCCATAGGAATAAAGAATAGTGGTGAGTGCTATGATTGGCTTAAAAAATATACTATTAAATTGGCACTCTCTTTCTTATGCTTGATGATCAAATCAAATTTCTGTAGATATATGACCAAATTTTTATGTCTTTTATTCCTTAACTTACTCTACATTTGAATGAAATTCAAAGGTCTATGATCTATGTGGATGATGGTTTTCTTATACAAGATCTAGTTCTTCCATTATTTACATGCTTGGAAAATGGCATAGGCCCCTTTGTCATATATAGGTTACTTACGAACTAATTCATTGAATATTTTATTGTGATAGGTAGTTGGATACCCATGTTGTGTGAGAATAGTTTCCAATGCATATTTCGATGCATCTATATTTACCTTAAAATGTTGATGCAAATCAGGTAGAAATAATATTGGAGTTAAATAAAATTGGTTCTTCAACATCTCAAATTCCTTTTGTTGTGTAAATACCTAATGAAACTTAGATTTAGCACCTCCTTTGGTCACTTGGTGTAGTGGCCAAGCAATATGTGAAAACCCCAATATAAATCTTTGATAGAAATTGGTAAGATCCAAATTTTTTTGAAGCTTTGTTAGAGTCTTTGGGGTAGGCAAATACCTAATTACCTAAATATTATTAGGATCAACATGGAATCCCTCTTTATCAATAAGATATCTGAGGTAATGAATATTTGTCATGCTAAATGAGCACTTCTCCAACTTAGAATATAGCTTGTGTCTTCAAAGAATTTGAAGCACTTGTTCAATATGTTGTAGATGTTCCTCCCATGTCTTAATATAGATGAGAATATCATCTAAGTCGACTACCATAAATGAGCTAGTGTATGGATGCAAAATGTCATTCATCATTGTAATGAATGTGGTAGGTGCATTGGTCAAGACAAAAGGCATAACCAACCAATAAAATAAACTCTCCTCAAATTTTAATGTAATCTTCCATATGTCAATGGGATTTTTGTATATTTGATGATAGCAAAGTTTGAGATTAAATTTGATGAAGAACTTTAAACCATGAAGTGGATGAAATTTCTTCACAATGATTTTATTCAAATCTCTATAATTAATACAGAGTATCCATGTTCCATATTTCTTTGAAGCCAAGACAATTGAACCACCACATGGTGAAACACTTAGTCTAATATTCCCCTTTTGAATCAATTCATGGATCTGCCTCTTGATTTCATTATTTTCAAGGACTAATATATGATAAACATGTGCATCAGGTAAAGGATAACCAAGAACTAAATTAATGAAATCCTTTACATTGATGCACCAAACTAGAAAAATTGGTTTAGATATATCGAGTGACACATAAAACCTCTATGGGTCATATCCTTACAAGCTTATTTATGGGAAGGTTCCAGTGTTTTTAGTAAATCTAGAACTCCATTCCCTCCAAATATCATAGCATTTGGATCTAAAGAACACTGATTTTAAACCAATGCAATCAAGACTAAATGCCCTATTATCCATAGAGGATGAAAAATATAAGGTATTCATGAAAATAGTCTAATACTAGGAGGCAGTCAAAAGGTGGTTTGACAATAAAGAAACCAAGATGTATTATAAGGAAGGTGATTTAGTGTTCAAATGGGATGAGGATGGAGCTAAAATAGGAGGACATCAAAATTTCAACTCCCTATAGAAAAGACTATACCAAATATCTAAGATTTTAGGTTTGAATTCGTATAAGCTCAACATGATGTATGGAAGGATGCTTCCAAATTTTGTGATGGGTGGCACCTTCAATCCATTTGATGAAAACTTAATCCAAAAAGGAATGTTTGTTTTTGAATTTAGCAAAAACCCCTTGCAGGGTTGCCTTGGTCTTAGAAACCATGACCAGGGGGTTCTACACCGTTAAAATCACCCGAGAGTCGCGCTCGACCCTGACCGCACCAACATTATCAACTAGATTTTGGGTACCCGATGTGCATTTGGTAGGGTGGATATTCGAACTAGGGACCTCCCTAGGAGGATTGCCCTACCCTCTCCAACTCACCTACAACACGTGGTTTTCAAAAAGGAATGTTAATATATACACAAATTTTCTTTATTTTTTAGCTATTTTTTCTTTTGTTATTATCCTCTCTTTATCTTTCCTTTTCTTCCAAAAATCCCATTATCTATATTTCTCTTCTTCCCTCCTTTTAAAATTCATCTTTTGGAGGTCGATTTCATCTCATTAATGAGTTTATTTTATCAACAAAAAAAGAAACAGAGTGTAGATGTAATGAGCAAATCACTTGTTATAGTGAGTAACATGCTCATTGAGCATGTTACCTATACACCAATTAGCCAAGTGAGCAAATCAGATATTGTTGGTATGACCTACCCTCAACCTCACTCCACTGCCTCACTATTTCTTTGCTCTAGCATTCACATCAATCATGTGAACCATAACTAAGTGACCAATTGCAAGTTGCTCATATTGGACAACATGCCCATCAACATGCGCTAAGGCACTCAATATGGTTGTAAACTACTGTAATAAATCATATGGGTTGAACCCTATAGGCTCTCTTTAGACTAACCCATTTAGTCCCTAGAAAGAAGTATCTATTACCAAACCATACACTATTCTAAAATATTTTCCAAGTATAAGAAAACTAGCAATTTGTTAGCTAAACTAAGTGAATAGTTTCATTATAAACCATCATGCATCAATAACAATATTTTTCCATGTCCACTCAAGTGAGTGATTCATTTTCTATCTCAAGTTAATCTTTCTACTTACTGAGCAAATCACTCAGGAAACCCAAAATATTCCAATGCTCTAAGATGAGTAAATTGCTTTCACTAACTAGCAAATCACTTAATAGGATGACTAAATTGCTCCTTAGTCCCAGACTATAAAGTTTTTTTTTCTTAAAATTTTACATCTACATATACAAGCCCTTCCATTCCCAAGGATAACCCTCCTTCCATAGCTACGTTTTCCCCCTTGTGTTTGCTCCACCATCACTAGTCCTAATGGTAATAGAAGAGATAAGGCCTTTTTAGGGAAAGTGCAAAAATAAATTGAAGAGGAAAATAAAACCTTCCCCTTCTCCTTGAATGCTTGAGGAGTTATATGATGAGCTCTATAGGAGGGTTTAGGAAGGAAAGTTCAAGAATTCAATTGGTAATGTAAGGAATGAGGTCTTGAGGAGGTTTAACTTAGGCCCATAAACAAACTCCTACACTATTAATAAAATTTAGACCTTGGTCCTATCCATGATTTTGATACTTTAAGTGTAAAATTGCCTAGAATTTGTGGAGGTTTATGTGGAGAGGTATGATTACACAAGAAAAAATATTAGGCCACCCTATTGGATGAAGGAGTCCTAGATGACTCTATCAAGGATTGTTATTGTGATTAGAGATAAATCACCCTCCTTCATGCAGTTGCGATACACCTAAGGCACTCCCAAATGATTGGCTATGCCTAATATATCATTGATTAGATGAGCAATAAACTCAAGGATTATAAGGAGTAAATAAAATCTATCTATATGTCCTATCTAGCTTTGATAATTTTGTATTAGAAGGTTTTCAACACTAACTAAATCATATGGGAAGCCTCTTTTAGTGGTGGAGTGCAATAATATACCTTGTCGAGAAGTGAGTAAAACATCATACCAATTCTATGACATAGTTTACAACATAATCATGGAGTAGATGAGGGGGAGATATCCAAGATTGTCAAAGGAAATT
Organism: Wollemia nobilis; assembly: GCA_028583015.1. NCBI lineage: Eukaryota > Viridiplantae > Streptophyta > Pinopsida > Araucariales > Araucariaceae > Wollemia > Wollemia nobilis. The sequence goes on from JAQPPZ010014788.1 coordinate 12,548,357, forward strand.
ATATAGTTTCTAAATAGAAATTTCTACTTGGGAAGGTTGCACTTCTTTATTTGACTCTATAGATTTTTAGCCATGGACTTTGGGTTGTCAGTGTTTGTACCTAATCATATATAAACTTGATTATATGGAAGAATAAGACCACCTTATACCCACTTAAGGAACCACTTATGAAGATTACATGTAATATACGATGGTTCCATAGGGTGTTAGAGGAGAATTTGAGAGATACGGGGCTAAAACAACTCTAAGATATGTGGTATTATGTCCTAGGTAAATACTTTTGGAATAAATTAAAGAATAATGATTTGAATACCTTCTTCATGCATGAGAAGATGTATAGAATATAAAAGGAGGCAAATCCAATTGAGAAATTGGCCTTACCCGCCCTAGGAAGCACATGGGAGTATGAAGATGACGTATGGGGTTGGTAAAATAACCCTCTAGAGTAACACTTCAATGTTGAATCCAAGGTAAAAGATGATTTTAGCCCATATTCCAAGATAAATTAGTGCATGTTGGAGGCTTAGAGACTCGAATAGGAAAATTTTTAATTTGTAGAGGATGAGGTATGAAACAAGGACAATAAAGAGGCCAACATAATATGGCCCCTTTTCTAGTTAGGATAGGAGGTACCCTAGGAGTGCAAAGAGGGCAAGGATAGCAGGAGAAGCACCAAAAATCCTATAAAGCCCACCACATCCATCTTGTGCCTTTACACCAAAAATAATTATATCCACAAAACCAACCATGGTAGCAATTGTTAGCTTTATGGTGAAAGAGACAAGAAATAAAATGCAACAAAAGTTGAAAGGATATGCTTATGGGTCTATGTTTGGAAAGGTGGTAATAAGTCAACAACAACAATAATAGAAATTTCAACTCAAGGAGGGGAAATACCCCAAGAATGAACTCCTATTGAGTTGGGAATGATCGAGATGATGGCCATCATTATCACCCTCACTTCTACTTATGTCCCACTCTCCACAATGCCTGCTTCTTTCTCCACTTCCGCTTCTTAAATTCTCACTTCTTTCTCTTCTACCACCACTTCTACTACATTTCCCTCACCATATGCAAGTATGACCCATGGTTCTATCCAACTCCCACCTTTACTCTTAGATCCACCCTAATAAACTTATTTTCATGATCCCCACCGAGTTTCCACCATAAAACCATTGGTATTATATTCATCAACCTCTGTACCACTAGTCTCTTTGCTAGCTAAAGCACTAGCAAAATTGGCATCAAGATCAACCCACTCCATATCCACACCATTCACTCCCATGTCCACTCAAATTTATCCATACACCATCTCATCTCACTCATTGGTGCTATCCCTCATTACAATCCAGACTACTCTTGTTGTCTACAACAATGTTATCCACATCAAACTCTACAACCAAGTCTGAAAACGTAGTTCTAGAGACCAATGTTGCCATAGGGTCTAGCTAGGCCTTTGTGGGAAATGTTTTCTATTATCCTAAGGAGATAGACATCCAAAAGGTGTTTTATTTTTAGTGAGATGAAGAGAGGAGGGTTAAGAAAGAGTACAAACAATTGAGATACAAAACCTCTTGGGCTTTGATACTAATGCAATTAGAATTGGCATTTGGGAAAGTAAAATCTTCATTACAAAAATAGTGAAGAATGACACCTTTAAAACTACTACATCTCTTGTTGACTTTATTGCTGGGGTATTTTAGCTAAATTTGAGATAAAATAATCCATATCAAATTATTTAGCTTGTGAACCATAAATTAGTGTAGCCATTCAATTTGGAAAACTAGTAGTGAGGTATGAAGAGTTAAAAAATAAAAAATGGATATCTTGAAGTGGAAGTGGCACAATTAAAGGTTTAAAAAGAGAAACTCAAACAAGAAAATAAGACCTTAAAAAAATATGCCCTTGAGAAAAATTAGCTAAAAATGTAGGTTGCAAACGTGAAGTCACAATTTGAAAAGGCTAAGAAGAAGAGAACAATTGGAGAATATCTCACAATAGATTACATGGGGACAAGAACTGATGATAAATAAAAAAAACAAGAAAAATACCAAATGGAGGAACAAGTTAAACAACTCCAAGTTTTGTAACAAGTGTTGGATCAAAATATTGTTGATATCTAGAAGGAAATAATGATGTTGAAAGAGGGAGAGCTAGGGAAATCCTTTGAGGTTTAAAGGGTGAAGTTCCAATGGAACAAAATTAATGCTAAATTTGTGAATGCTAGAATGTACTTTGAGTTTGTAGTCTACATAGAATACAATATTAAACCAAGTGAGTAAAACCACCAAGAAGGATTAAGAAAAATTGGTTGCAAGTGAGAGGTCCTAGTAGGCACTCAAAATTGTACCCATAATGTAGAAACAAAAGAACACAAATTAGGAATAGATTGAAAAGACATGGTTAAGAAGCTAAAAAAGATCTTTGATGCTCAAAGAGACCTACAAGTCTACAAAAACATGTTGGCCTCTCTAAAGTCCTAGTGTAAGAAATGATAAAGGAAATATAGGGGCTTGTTATTTCTAGATTGCATGACATATTTGACCCTTAAATGAAAATCCTCGATGAAGACATTAGATGTGATGCTTGAAGAGGAGAAATACCAAGATAAATATAGGGATGCAGTTGAGCAATACAAGAAGTTGGAGCCACTATATTCCAAAATACAAGAGTTGACAAGAAAGCAAGATGGGTAGTCAAAAAACCCATATAAGGATATGATAGAAGTAGAGGACCTTATAAACATCCAAGTGCTAGGGGATAATGAATAGATTTTTTTTTGGGGATGCTTCCCTAGGAATGAAATAAAAGAACCATAAATTTGCAAACTTTTCAACAAGGATTCCAACTTTGAGGACTTCATGCCCAAGGAAAAAGGAAGGATCTAGTATTTCTCTCTAATCAAGCTTGGACTACCTTGATTTCATAAATTTAAAAATTTATAAAAATAAAATAATTCAAAAGATAAGTGTTGATTCACTCCATAAGGGTTGATTTTTTCTATTTGTAATCCATTATTAGAGTGAAGAGATTGGATTTTAGAAGCAAAGTACGAAGGGGATGCTAGTAAATTTCTAGAAAATTAGAGTGATTTGTTCATCTCCTAGACCAAGTCACTCATAAACTAGTGGAGAAGTAAAAGGATAAGTGTGGAAGTGATATTTTAGCATATAGTAGTATCATAAGCAATTTTTGAAAAACTTGTAATCTTTTCAGAGGCATGTAACATTTGGAGGTGCATCATTTCATTATTGATGCCCCCAAATATCTATTTTTACTAGGATTAATAGTTTCTCACCCTAGGTGATTTAGGGGTAAACATTTACTATATATAGGATCCATGGTATCCATTATAAACATCTTTTGGATTTGAGGAATTCAAAGGTACACTTTGTGAGGCCCACATAGTGCATTTGCAATTCATAAAATTGGTGGAAAATTGATAAGTCTTTTACTCTCCATTAGTGGCATTGACCTCTTGGATTGTAGAATGCATGGTTATTGATGCATAGCCTTTTTACCCATATTGTAATTCCTATCATATTTTATATTACTTTAATGGGAACATTGTTGTTATTCATATTTCTCATGTGTTGATTTATCATATACTTTCCTTACTACAATTGCAGTCGTATTTACTTTAAATCTCTTGTATCTTGAACTTTGAATTTTTTTTATGCATTTTAATTTTTGTATTTATTTTTACACTTCAATGTAACTTAGATTAAATTAGACTAACATTTAGCAAGTGTAGTGTGGATCCAACCTAAATCTAGAGGTTGGAAGAGGGTATACACCCTTCCATTCAACTATTGTTAAAACTAAGATTCAAGGCACTTGAGAAGTTAAACTTTTCTAGAATTCAACAGATAGAAAATTAGAGCCATTACGGAAATGTTTTGGCCTATAACATATGCTATATAGTCTATATATTCAACAAGTCTTCTACTTATACCATTAAGGGCATGGATTTTTTTAGAGGTCCACATGAGAGAAGTATTTGTTTTACTTTTTTTTTTTTTTTTATGTTTAAGTCCATTTCTTAAGCTAACTTTCATATTGGGTTATAAATCAAGCTTTAATATAATAGATAATGATATAATTTCAAATGGTTATCAACATTATGGTCCTGCTACCTATGAAGTTGTTATACAACATGATGTTATATTTGATGAGACATCTCCAATTATACTTTTGAGATCACTTCCAAATCTCCTTGATAAGTTCTCCTTTACTTAACTTGTTCATGTTGATATATATCTTAAATAACATTCACTAGGGTCTATTTTGTTCTAACACCCAACCACTTTGATTCTTCAGATGGTGCTCTTGATTCTTTTTTGCATACTGTATGGATGGAATTGATCGTCCTATTTTAGATGCTTTTATTGTTCAAAATTCATTTAAATCTATTGTTGTACCATATTATCCTATTCTCAATTTGGATTTTTGTTATGATTTTTCTTCTCTTAAACCACATTCTTTTCTAGTTGGTCTTAGGTGCAAGTGGGTTAGGAATACTTTACAGGGTGTAGAATCTCATCCCTAGAAATAATATCATCACGATTCCCTAAATCTTGTGCCTTGATTACAAAGGTGTATGTTCAAGGAGATAAATTGGAATAGGGATTCCCTTAGAAGTAGCTATGTAGGTAAAGTATGATTCCCTTTTGAAGAGTTAGATATGGAATTGGTTTTCTTTCCAAGGGAAATAAAATTATTAAATGTAAATGAGTACAAATCACCAACTATGATGATGATGGTCATATTAGAAGCATAAGGATCATATTGCTATAAAGTGATTCTCTCAGAATGAAAACGTTAACTATAATGATTGTTTTCCCTTAATTGTTCTAATGGTTTCCATTCATATGATTCTCTCTTTCCTACTTGATAGTGATAAAAATTTCATAAAATATATGTCCAAAGTCTATTTCTTTTAGGGACCTCTAGAAGGTGATTATAACTTTTTACTAGAATATATGGTCATGGACCTTTGATTTATAGATCAAGAAGTCCTTTTATACGCTTAAGAAAATACATCATGCTTTATATAAGAAGATTTAAAACTTATTTAGTAAATATTGTTTTTCCTATAGCAAGGTGGATCATGATGCTTGCATTTAGTATCATGATGGTTAAATATTAAAAATTGTTCTTTATGTTGATAACTTAATTATTATGAGGATTTTATGCTTCATCATTTGAGATTTGAAGCTACGATTCACTAGAAATTTAAGATGGCAAATTTGGATATACTTCATTATTTTTTAGCATTCTAATTACTTAATCTTCTTAACAAATTTATCTTTCTTAACCTTAATATACCTTTAATTATTATAGTGATTTTATATAGAGGCTTATAAGCTACATCTTACCCTTTTGATTTTGGGATCAAGCTTGAGGTTGACTATCTTTCTTCTTTGGTAAATACTTGCCTTTATCACTCACTAGTGGGTAGTCCTATTTATCTCACTCATACTTGACCATACATTTCATTTTCTATCAATATTTAATTTAATTAAATGTAGGTGCCTCATGAGAGTCACTAGAAGGATGTCAAGTGGAATTTTATCTATAATAAGGACATTACCCATTATGCCTATGTAACTAAGTATCCTTTTTTATAGGCATACTGATATACAAATTGGATATATGATTTAGATGATCAAAATCTAGTTTAAGATATTTATTTTATATTGGTTGAAGACCTATTTCTTGGCATTTTAAGAAGTAGGATATTGTCTCTTCATCTTCCATAAAGTTAGAGTATTATAATGCTAATAATGCAAGGAAGCATGATGTGTGAATGTATATGTTATTCAATAATTGGATCCTCTTAGAAAGTCGTCTCCACCTTATTTTATGATAACCAATTCACTATTCACTAGATTGACAATATTGTTGAGCATTAATGAACTAAGCACATTGAGCTTTGAATGCACAAGATTTGATGATTCTCAAGGCCTATTTATTCTAATCACTATAGATTCAACAAATCAAATTATGAGCATCTTTATGAAGGTGATGCCAAAGATCACTCTCACTCGATTACACATGCATATAGGCACTGAAGAGCTTCTATTTAAATGGGATATGCAATAATGTCTTCTCTCCATGACCCTAGTTTAGCTTAAGTTATGATGTTGAAATGTGTAACCATTCACTTATTAGTGTTGACCAATCTTATATATTGTATTATATTGTATTTTCTTATGGGCCCACATGACAATGTTTAAGATGATCTCTATAATGTTATGTTAACAAACAATATATGGGTTTGATATTTATTTTGATACTTGTCACTGTATTAATGAAGTATGTATACTTCACCCCAACCATTCTTTATATCAAAAGGAGATTAATTCTTATTGTTATTAAAGGGATATTTGATTTCTAAGAAAACCTTACTATCTTTCATATTTATCTTCTACTTTCATTCTCTATTTACATCATCCAGGTAATATGCTAGTGTCATTTATTCATCTCTAAATATTGTGAATCTCTTCATTTAAGGTGTGACATGATTTATTTTTTGAGGTAATTTTTTTGCATTTCTTTCTAATCCATGTAAATGTAAACTTAGAACTAGGTTTAGTCCTCATCCAATTCAAATAATTTTTCTTATTTTGTTATATGAAATTGAAACAAGCCCCATTTGCATTATATCATGGTTGTATTACTATAGTATTTTAACAAAATATATAATCATAATATCACTAACAATTATGCCAATATCAACTAGCAAAATTTAAGCTTGGGACTCCATATTGGGAGCCCTAGTTTTGAACCACTTGAGCTCAGACCATTTGATATCCACTTCATATGTAGTGATTATCTTAATGTTACATAGTCTATTAGTATATTATTGATATTTGTGTTAAGTGTAACTCAGGCATGTCTTAAACATCCTTAAAGGATGAATGGTGTTTTGAAAATGGCTTGTTTCATAATAAATGTGCTATAATAGAGAAAATGTATTCCCTTAAGATAATCAACCATGTCTTTGGGATCCTTTCATAAATATTGAATAACACCTTTATGAGAAAAATATAAGGACAAGAATGTGGGTTTAATATTTTACTTCCACTCACTCATTTAAACATATAAGTGCCTTTTTATACATCTTAAGAGATGATTAAATGGGCTTCATAAGTGCCTTTAGACTAACTACCATGGAACCTAAGAATTGATGAACATTACATTTATAATTAAATCTCATCTTAATAGACTTATATAACTTGAAATGTTAGCTACTTGGCTCAAGTATATCCAATATAAGAATCCTAGATAAAAATGATCGAAGGGATTTGAAGAATAATTTATCTTTGATTGTTAATTTCATATAACGAGCTATCCATACATAAATGTTATTATTTTAGAAGGTATATTGACCTTTTCACTAACTTCCACTTGGACAACATTGAGTTAAATAGTTTAAAAATAATATTAATGCTTGCTTGAATTAGAGGTAGATGCATTGATCCTCCTTAAGTTCATTTTGTGTGAGTAATATTTTGAATTAAAGGATTATGAAATTATGTTGAACTTATAGTCATATGTTTTATAAAAATCTTTATAAAATATCAATTTACCTCTTATCTTATTATGTATATGTCAATTATTTTTAAATTATTTAGATTTCAATACTATTTTTTTTTGTGTTATATGCTCATTTATTTACATGTACAATTAGGTAATTAAGTTAAAAAAATCTTTATAAAATTATAAAGAAAAAGATGATTTTTTACTAATATGAGTGTTGGCATTTTTGCCACATTTTTTTTGTTGTTGTTGTTCATGCAAAATAATGCACAAATTGTAGAGGTACTCACTCCTATGTTTGTACCTCCAAGCACCTTGAAAGGGATAATAAGTAAAAAACAAAAATCTCTACAAGTTTTGTGCTAAAGCAAAGAAAGTGAAAAATGTCGTGATATCGCGACATGTCGAATTTTCGCGACCTGTTGCGGTTTCGCGGTGTCCGATGCAGAAAAAAGCAAAGCACAAAAAATGTCGCGATATCGTGACATGTCACATTTTCGCGACCTATCACGTTTTCGTGCTAGAAAACAGCAAAGGGAGCAGTAACGACAAAGTTGTCGCAACACCGCGACATGTCGCATTTTCGCGACTTGTTGCGGTGAGGGAGTAGTAAAGGTAAAATGTCACGATATCGTGACATGTTACATTTTTGTGGCAGACAGTGGCAAGAAAGCAAAGTGATAGGAAAATGTCACGATATCGCAACATACAACAGCAAAGGGGAGCGCCAAGGAAAAATGTCACGATTTCGCGACATGTCGTGCTATCGCGATCTGTCATGTTTTCGTGGCTGAAAAGCGAGGAAGGAGCAAAATGGTACAAAATGTCACGATTTCGTGACACATCGAATTTTCACAACGGAGGTGGCAATGAAGGACAAGGCAAAAGCAAAATGTCACGATTTCACGACATGTCGCGTTTTCATGGGGAGAAAGGAGAAAAAGCCAAGGCAGGAGAAAATTGTCGCGAAATCGTGACATGTCACGATTTTGCGACTTGTCGCATTTTTGCAGGGCGAAAGCAGAAACCAAGAAGAAGATAGAGAATTGTCATGATTTTGCGACATGTCACGATTTCACGACTTGTCGCATTTTCACGGGGAGAAAGCGAAAAGGACAGCGCCAAGTACGAAATGTCATGATTTCGCGACATATCACGATTTTGCGACTTGTCACATTTTTACGACTTGAAGCAGCGAAGGGGAAAAGCGAGCAAAGATGTCACATTTTCGTGGAAGTAAAGAAGACAAGAGCTAAGCAAGAGGAAGATGTCACGATTTCATGACGTCACATTTTCATGACTAAAGGTGACGGAAGGGTAAAGCGAGAGAAGAATGTCACAATTTCACGATTGGTAGCAATAGGAGAAAGCAGCAAGGCAAAAATGTCGTGATATCGTGACATGTTGCATTTTCGTGACTTGTCACATTTTCGCGATAGAAGCGACAACAAAGGCCCAATAAAGTTTTGTCTGCATTTTTCTTCATATTGCATAGGAGAACGTGGATCGAAAGAAGTAATGTTTTAAAAGCTCTCCAACTAATTTTGAGATCGAGGTCAAAGAGGCTCCAAGATTAAATATTTTGCTATTTACCTATTGCGCGAGATGGGAGAACGTGTTAAATCATGCAGTTTTCGATGCCACCAAAATTAAAGATGCCTCTGGTATTAAAAGCTCTTGTTCGTGATCTCCTAACACTTCAAGCATGCCCCGAGAACAATCATTTAATGAAGAAATTTGGTCCCTTGTTTTCGTTCGATTTTTAGTTTTGATCCATAAAAGTAGGGAATGTGATTTCTCCGAGGGGGATTGTTTCTCTTTTCAAGTGCATATTTTGTGGATCTCCTCTTCAAAATCTATTTTATGTTTTAAATGTTGTGATGCGAAAGGGAGAGGGAAGGCCTCTATAAATACTAATGTACATCTCAAGCAAAAGGAGGACCTTTTTGCAAAAATTGAAGCAAAAATCCTAAGTGCATTTTGCTCTGTTCTTAGAGTCTTTTGAGTTGGTGATCCAAACTGTTGTTCATGTGATGCTTTCTGTGTGATTCACTTCTGTTTAGTCCAGTGTTAAAATATAAGTTGAATTCTGTTGTTCTGAATTTAACTATGTTTTCATTTGAACATTTGAAGTATAATTGAAGGCAAACTTATGGTCAATGTTTGATCCAATTTCTGTATGTGCATTCTAAGAATTAGTTGATGCTTATCTTCAGGATCTAGTTGAGGTTATTTGCTATCTCAGGTTGTTCTCCCTATCAACTGTCGGCTTCGGCCATATTTCCATCTCTTTCTGTTATTTCTAACCCTTACCTTAAAATCAGTTTTAGATTAGTTTGGGAGCCAACCCTCTCTAGAGATTGGCCTAGGAGACTTCTCTTTCTCTCGGCCTTTCAATGTTGGCCGGGTCTAGGGCTCATTTTATATGACTAGGCGGATTCGTGACCAACAGTTTTTGGCACGCCCGATGGGACGAACAGTCTCCATATTTTAAGCCCAAGTTTGGTGAATCTCTGGCTTGTCTTCATCTGGAAAAATCACTTGGCGACTCTATTGAGCTGAAGATCTAAATTTCTTGATCGTAGATGCCTTTTAAAGCTAAAATAAGACACCCCAGAGGAATCAAGGTTTGGTGAGCAGCCTTGACCTCACAAGCAGAGAAAAGAATGTTCACCTGGCGACTCCGACTTAGTGGTGAGAACCGTGATCTCTATAGACCACTGCTATAATGGAGAGGGTATGCTATCCCAGCTGGGATGATCCTGGCCCTCTGAATCTCCAAAGTTGGCATGAGATTCCCAAAAGCACCTTGAAAACCCTAACAAAATACAATGGCACCAAGGGAATGGCCCAAGAGCACCTTGAAGATGTTGCTACTCTAGCGACCCTCCATGACATAACCCACGAAGATGTCATGATCAGACTTTTGGTTCTGTCTCTAGAAGGAAGGGCGCTGTAGTGGTACAGACTGCTCGGGCATAAGAGCATCTGCTCATAGGATGACTTAGCGAAAGCGCTCATCAACACATTTGATGGCTCTCAGGATCCCTTCCAGCTCTTGATGCACCTCTCCACCATCACGAGAGCACCTCTGGAGAGCATCACAGACTTCAATGTCCGATTCTATAGAAGTTGGAAGAGAATTCCAGGGGAGATCCAGTCGACACCCGCCCAGGCCCACCTCTTTTATGTTCGAGCTTTCCACCCGAACATAAGCCTCCTCTTGCTGCAATCAAGTGAACGTAGATTCCCTCAAATATTTGAGGAAGCAGTACAAGCAGAGCAACTTCTGCTCCTATCAAGAAAGTGGCAGTGGGGAGAAACTCCATCACTTTCTTCAGTATTTGTTGCTCTTGTCTATCCCACACAGTATTCACCATGGCAGATTCCTCATACTGTGTAGAGGCCTCAAATGTAGCTGTGTGGAGCTCGAGAGGCAGATCTCATCCAAGGCCAACAATGGGAATATGCAAGCACCGCCCAAGCAATGAATAATATGGTTGCTTGTAGTTTCCATCAGGAGATGGGCCAAGAAGGGGAACAGGCTCAAGTGGCAGAACCTGAGAGCAAAGAGGGCACATTTTTGCACCCTTTTTGTGTCCTAGGGCATAACACGCAAGTATTCAGCCAGAACCCAATAAGCATGCCTCACCAAGAGGCTGAGCCTGAGGAGATCCTGGAAAAATGCCTATCGCCGGAAAAGTCCTGTTATCACATCAAGGGGTTGGAGGAGCCTGTACTCGGCCCATAGCCAGTGGACTCTTTAAAGTGGTGGTATTGGCTCCAGCCATCACTACAATCGATACCTGAAGAAGGTCCCCATATGGCAAACCTCTTTGCCACATTATTCGTCAACTGTATGGGTACTGGCATGCATGATAAATTGCCACGTTGCACCCTGTTCGCAACATGGAGAACTTCAGGAAGAGGCCAACCAAACTTCAAAGATTGACTGAAGTACAATCAGATCTGGTCTGGACACTGCAGATTCACAGGATATGCACTCAAAGCTGGGTTTGTGGTGGCGGCATGCCAATCATGTCGTAAAATTTTGTGTAAATACTGTAAATAGCCCGACTAGTAAATAAAGTGCCGAGGGCACTAAGTGTTGCTTAGGAGCTTAGGTACAGTTTTCTGTTTAGTTTGTGTGTGTTTCTTTTTAGCACTCCAAAGATATAGCAGTTTTTAGGTGTTGTTTTTAGCATCCCCTGGCACAACAGTTCAGTTCCATATAAGGCACTGTCATTTTCAGACCAAGCGCTTGGGCAATTGTATAGCCAGAATGGGCAAGAGGAGCGCTGAGAAAAAGAAGGCCGCAAAAAAGTTGAGGAGTTTGCTATCGTCAGTGGACAGTTAGAAGGGGGGACAACGAGGATGACTCTGTTGCCCAATGAATAAAGGCCTGGAGTTCGTGTATACAACAAAAACTGTATACCCCAAGAGCCGCCAAGAATGTTGGCATTTTTGCCACATTTTTTTGTTGTTGCTATTCATGCAAAATAATGCACAAATTGTAGAGATACTCACTCCTTTGTTTGTCCCTCCAAGCACCTTGAAAGGGATAATAAGTAAAAAACAAAAATCTCTACAAGTTTTGTGCTAAAGCAAAGTAAGTGAAAAATGTCACGATATCGCGACATGTCGCATTTTTGTGACCTGTTGCGGTTTCACGACATCCGATGCAAAAAAAAGCAAAGCACAGAAAATGTCGCGATATCGTGACATGTCGCATTTTCGTGACCTGTCACGTTTTCGCGCTAGAAAATAGCAAAGGGAACAGTAACGACAAAGTTGTCGTGACATCGCAACATGTCGCATTTTTGTGACTTGTTGCGATGAGGGAGCAGTAAAGGCAAAATGTCTTGATATCGCGACATGTCACATTTTCTTGGCAGACAGTGGCAAGAAAGCAAAGTGATAGGAAAATGTCACGATATCGCGACATATAGCAGTAAAGGGGAGCGCCAAGGAAAAATGTCACGATTTTGCGACATATTGTGCTATCGCGATCTGTCATGTTTTCGTGACCGAAAAGCGAGGAAGGAGCAAAATGGTACGGAATGTCGCGATTTCATGACATGTCAAATTTTTGCAATGGAGGCGGCAATGAAGGACAAGGCGAAAGCAAAATGTCACGATTTCACGGGGAGAAAGGAGAAAAAACCAAAGCAGGAGAAAATTGTCGCGAAATCGTGACATGTCGCGATTTCACGACTTATCGCGTTTTCACAGGGCGAAAGCAGAAATGAAGAAGAAGATAGAGAATTGTCGCAATTTCATGACTTATCGCGTTTTCGTAGGGAGAAAGCGAAAAGGATAACGCCAAGTACGAAATGTCACGATTTTGCGACTTGTCACATTTTCTCGACTTGAAGCAGCGAAGGGGCAAAGCGAGTAAAGATGTCACAATTTCATGAGATGTCATGTTTTCAGGGAAGTAAAGAAGACAAGAGCCAAGCAAGAGGAAGATGTCGTAATTTCGTGACACGTTGCATTTTCGCGACTCAAGGTGACGGAAGGGTAAAGCAAGAGAAGAATATCGCGATTTCATGACATGTCGCATTTTCATGACTGGTAGCAACAGGAGAAAGCAGCAAGGCAAAAATATCACGATATCGCGAAATGTCGCATTTTCGTGACCTATCACATTTTTGCAACAGAAGCGACAACAAAGGCCCAATAAAGTTTTGTCTGCATTTTTTGTCATATTGCATAGGAGAACGTGGATCAAATGAAGTAATGTTTTAAAATCTTTCCAACTGATTTTGAGATCGAGGTCAAAGAGGCTCCAAGATTAAATGTTTTGCTGTTTACCTATGTGCACGAGATGGGAGAACGTGTTAAATCATGCAGTTTTCGACGCCACCAAAATTAAAGATGCCTCCGATATTAAAATCTCTTGTTCATGATCTCCAAACACTTCAAGCATGCCCCGAGAACAGACATTTAATGAAGAAATTTGGTCCCTTGTTTTCGTTCAATTTTTAGTTTTGATCCATAAAAGCAGGAATGTGATTTCTCCGAGGGGGATTGTTTCTCTTTTCAAGTGCATATTTTGTGGATCTCCTCTTCAAAATCTGTTTTATGTTTTAAATCGTCGTGATGCGAAAGGGAGAGGGAAGGCCTCTATAAATACTAATGTACATCTCAAGCAAAAGGAGGACCTTTTTGCAAAAATTGAAGCAGAAATCCTAAGTGCATTTTGCTCTATTCTTAGAGTCTTTTGAGTTGGTGATCCAAACTATTGTTCATGTGATGCTTTTTGTGTGATTCACTTCTGTTTAGTCTAGCGTTAAAATATAAGTTGAATTCTGCTGTTCTGAATTTAACTATGTTTTCATTTGAACATTTGAAGTATAATTGAAGGCAAAATTATGGTCAATGTTTGATCTAATTTCTGTATGTGCATTCTAAGAATTAGTTGATGCTTATCTTCAGGATCTAGTTGAGGTTATTTGCTATCTGAGGTTGTTCTCCCTATCAACTGTCGGCTTCGGCCATATTTCCATCTCTTTTTGTTATTTCTAACCCTTACCTTAAAATCAGTTTTAGATTAGTTTGGGAGCCAACCCTCTTTGGAGATTGGCCCGGGAGACTTCTCTTTCTCTCGACCTTTCAATGTTGGCCGGGTCTAGGGCGCATTTTATATGACTAGGCGGATTCATGACCAACAATGAGCAACCAAATTATAAAATGAGAGTGTGAGCTAGGAGCAAGCCTCACTAGGTAGCATGGAAGAAAAAACATATTTGAAATCCCTAATCAGAATTTAGGATGTCCTAGTTGGAAGTATGGATGCCCAAGTTAGAGATAAGAGAAATAAAAATAGATGGCAAGTTCAATCCAAGAAGTATATGTAGGTTTTGAGGGCTTGGTTCAATGGTAAATACACTTATGTAGGAGCGCAGAGACCAGGGTTCCAATCCCTCAGACCCCGTAGTATCAGTGGACGTGTCGCGTCAACGTAGCCAACTACGTAAAAGGTGTACCCGATGCAACTGGAGGTTATAGTGGCGACAAGGAGCGAGATTCAAGACCACGAAGAGGTATAGAAATTGTAACAAGTTACCAATTTCTCTAGTAAAAAAAAATCCAAGAAGTAGTGTTGCATTAGAGGTGATCATCAAGGATGAGATGATTGAGCATGATATAATGGTTCTTAAAAGCAAAGGGTTAATATGTAAGTTTCATAGACACTAGTTAGGGTTTTTAGAGATTCAAAATGGGATATAGTGGAAGTGAGGATTGAATTCAAATTAGTCTACGAATTTTCTTCCTAAAGGTTTTTCCCTTATTATATTATTCAGTTTGAAAATTAGGGATAAAATAATGAGTGGTGGCCCATGGCTTAAGGGGAGAGGTGCCTTTTATTTAAGACCATGGAGTGAGAAATTTTTTGTTGAGACAAAAACTCTTAAGAGCCTTTAGGTATGGGTTAGAATTTTTAAAATTCCATATCAACTTATCAATACGATGTTTTGAAGAATATTTAAAATACACTTGAGGAGCTCATCAAGGAGGGACCAACTACTAAGGAGTGAAAACATGCTATGGATACCTGGATATGTGTTGTTATGAATATTTTAAAACCTTTGCCACAATCCATTAAGACTTAATTTGAATCAAGAGAATGGTATTAACAAGTGGATCATGTAAACATTGCATTTTGATACTTCATTTATTGTGATACTAGACACATGGCAAGAGATTGCAAAGCGAAAATGATGAAGAAAACGACATAAAATTTTGGTCATGAGATAAACTTCAAGATGAATAGAGGAAATCATATTGTAGTAGAAGTTGAATTAGATTGAGGATATTCCACTCCAAAAAAAGAGACAAAGAAATCCTATTTGTAATATAATATGGTAAAGGCCACTGTAGTTTACTTGGATCGACCATTAGAAGAAACAAATAAAAGGATACAAGGGATGAAAAAGTGCACTCTATAAGTTTAAATTTAGAAGGAATTAAAGGTGCAAAAAAAGATGTGGAGGAAAATTTTAAAGCAAATGAGGTGGAAGAGGTAAATTTTGTTCCAAGTAAATTGTATTCATTTTCTTCAAGTAATATAAAATCCTCTCTTGGCAATAGGAATGAAAGTAGTGGAGTTTAATCCTAGCACTTTAGGGTTTCAAGAGTAATATAATATAGAAATGAGGATGGAGGATATCTATAGCAATTTGGGATTTTTAGGGCATCATAAGGTAACTACTATGGAGGAGTGTCCTTGCACTTTAGGGTTTCTATGACAACATAAATAAGAAAGTGCTTTTGAGGTTATTCCTTGCACTTCATATCCTTCAAAACAAGATAAACCTATAGACGATAAGTCTAACAATGAATATTATAAAAAAATCGAAGAGATTGATGAAGATGAAAGTGTTGGTGTAAATGAAAAAAGACAAAAAGGCCCAAGCATCAAAATTAAAAAGAAAAGAAAACTCAAAGGAATATTAATATGGGAAAACAAAAGCAAATATCTCAAGTATTAACCAACAATGAGACTAGACCCAAAAATAAAAATAAAAATAAAAAATGATAATGAAAATGATATCTTAGAATATTAAAGGCACAAATAAAATCCTTAAAAAAAAGTATTAAGGAATTGGCAAGTTGTTATAGCTAGTATATTGATTTTCATCTTGCCAAAATTCAATTTTTAGAAGGCAATTAAACAAGTGAGATTTTATCTCTTAATAAAAAAAGATATCAAAAAGTTTATCTCTTAATAAAAAATATATCAAAAAGTTGATTGTATAGCAATTTGAGAAAAATAACAAATATCTTTAATTGAAAGGCAAATGAAGAATATCTTTCGTAAGATCTGGTGGGCTCTGCGGGGATGGCAGTAGTTTCTGGAGGAGGTATGAACAACTGGAGGAATGTAGTGATGGCAACAGGTCCGTCACAGAGCGTGCATGCTAGGGCTGGTATTTATTTTAAAAATGATTGGAAGGAACAGGATTTCCCATTGCATGCCAGGAATCGCTTGTTAAAGAACAATGGATGTTTGGAACGATGTGAAGCCAAGCCGGTTCTAGTGGTTCAACCAGACTCGATGGCAGAAGATGTGGAGTATTTAACCAAACATGCGCTTATTGGTAAATTTATGGGCATCCGAATTTCTCTTCCCTTTGTGGAGGCTTGGGTTAGGAAGACTTGGAACCCTGAAGGTGATGTGGAGGTGATGCTGAGTGCAAACAACTATTTTATGGTGGTTTTTTCTTGTCTTGCGGATCGTAACAAAGCATTTGAAGGAGGTCCCTATTTATGTAACCAAGCGGGACTCTTTCTTAAACCCTGGCATGTGGGTTTCAACCCATCAAAGGAGCGACCGTCACGGGTTCCGATGTGGGTTCGAGCTTCCGTGGCTCCCCTTGGAATTTTGGAGAAATGACATCTTGCATATGATTGCCCTTCTACTTGGGAAGCCGGTTGGGCCGTCAGGACAGACGCTGGATAAAAAGGTAATCTCTGTTGCCCGTATCTATGTTGAAATTGATTTAAAAAATCCTATTCCAGATTCTATTGAAATACAATTCGGATCAACCACATGGGTTCAAAAACTTGACTATGAAGCTCTTCCATTTTGTTGCCGGATTTGCCATGAATATGGCCACTTACAAAGAAAATGCCCTAAGTTTGTCCTACTTGTGGCTTCAAATCCTGGGCCCTCTCAAGCTGTACAAAATATGGATAAAGGAAAAGCCCCGATAAAGGAGGGGGATCAGGATAAGGAAGGCTTTGTTACGGTAAAACCTCGAAACAAAGGAAGAAAGACAAAAAGAAATATTAAGGATAACCAACGGATGCTCAACTCAATCGTTTTGAAATTCTAGAGAATCTTGATCGGTGCATGGAGATACCCGAAACATCGCTACCGTTATAGATATAACAGGACCAAATCGGTTGTCTCTTCATGAGGTGGAACCAAGGGAACCAGATACAAGGGGTTTAAATGAAGAACAAAGGGCTTTGGTTCTGAGTATAGGTGATATGGTTGGCCCTAGCCCTGGGAGTGAAGTTATCTTAGAAAATGGCACAGATTTAGATGTGCCCTCTCCTACCCAAGCACTGATGCAGTCATCCATGGACTGTAAAACTCCTACGGTGCTAGGATTGCAGCATAAAATAATTAAAAAAAATGCTTTAGATAAGAATATGAAGGTGGGTCGGAAGAAAGACCAGGATAAAATTAAGTTAATGGGGGAGACTTTGGTAGAGTCAGGTTTGGTGAGAACATTGGACTCCCATTTTTATAACCCCCCAAAATGATTATACTTTCATGGAATGTAAGGGGGTTGAACAACATCCCCAGACAAAAATTTGTTCGTGATTTGATTCGTGTTCATTCTCTGGATGTGGTTTTTATTCAGGACAGAGTATTGATAACTGGGAGAGTCTCCCGTCTGGGGATTCTCAACACCTACGGGAGTTGATCCATAAGGATGTTCAGACTTAATGTGGTTTGTTTTTTTTTTTGGTTTTCTTTGGGAGTTGACCTTGTCTGGTGATTTAGCCTGTCTTGTTGCTTATTTGAGTCCTGGGTGGGGGCTCAGCTGTACTTTGTAATCCAGACTTTTTATCAATAAATTTTTACCTCTTTATTTAAAAAAAAAAAGAATATCTTTCGTAAAAAAACAAGTTAAATATAATTTAATCAATCTCGTAAACAATATAATATTTTATTATTTGATAAAAATGATCTCAATAAAAAGAATATATAACTTATTTAAAAAAAATCAACTTAAATTAAAAAATAGAAATAAAAATAAAAATTTAATTTTCAAGTTAATAATATACTTTATCAAAATTTGATTTTCTAAGCAATATCACTTTAAATCAAAGTATTTAAACTTTAAGACTTATAAAATATAAGTCATTTAATAACAACCAAGTGCTTACCAATAAATTATTCGAGTTCAATTCCTTCATTAACTTTATCTTTTTAAAAATAAAAATAAAAATAAATAATAAATAAATAAATAGAAACAATAAAAATTCTCTATGGAAAAAATTTCTATGAAAAAAAATTGTTTATTGAAAACAATTCTATCTATCTAGAAACAATTCTTTCTTTCTATCTATCTAAACAATAAAACATCATTAGGCCATGATTGAGTTCCAATCATAGAACTTTTTAAAATGAATTTGGCATACCTAACAACCTAAGCTCCAACTTTAGTTGAACTTTTAGATGGTGGTGACAACTTCCCATATTCCATTAGTTGCCTCTAACAACCGACAAGTTTTTCCACGTTATGCAAGCAACAGAAAACCTTTTTTTCAACTAAATTTTATTTGATATATACAATTAGAATTAAAAAAAGAAACATTCCATTGCTCCCCTTTTTCAATGCGTATTTAAATGATATGATCAAAATGTCAAAAATTTAAAGTCCACCATTTTCCCATTTTAAATATGAAGGCAGTTAATAGCTTTATTATTTCTTCATTTAAAAAAATATATTATTTTAATTAAATTGAATATTAATAGTAAAGATTTTAAAAATTTAAATGAAGGTTTAACATTTGAATAAGGTAAAATATAAGATTAAATACCATGTTTGGATATAATTAAATAAGTGTAAAAAATATCTTCCATATTCCTTAACATTTATATATTTTTTTAATAAATTAAATGATATAAGAATTAAATTTAATAATTTTGAATAATTTCTATTTACCGTTAAGTCAAAATTTTATGAATTGTGATTTAATTTTAATTATTGTTATTATTGGTGGTTAATTACATTAACTTAACTATAGGCGTTGATAGTGGATAACAATATTGAAAGTGAAATTTTAATTAATGTGATGTGTATGGATAGAGAGGTGATAAGACTAGGGATATAACTTCCGTGCCAACTTAAAAGATGCCATCAAAATGGATGGACCCCACACCTAACGTGAACTAGCAAAATGTTGCATTTTGATATGGACGTGTTTGGGCCATTGCCCTTGTGAAGCGTATTGCGGTGGCTAAAGGGTTGTTTCACTTACCTCAATAATTGAAATCACATTCTTTTTTGGACTAATCCATTTTTTGGATTTTAAAAATGTCCACGTATACAGTTTGGTTTAGATGTCATGGCAATAAAGTGGGGCAAGCGAAAAAAACCTGACAATAACGTCTCATCAAGAGTTTCGTCTTCCATTGTATCATAATTTTTTTTTGGTTTTGTTGTATGAAATTTTTTATAATTTTTAGTTTATTAGTTTGTTAGGTAATGAGGATTTCTATCATTTAAGATTTTTTTTTTAATTTGTTTAGTGTGACAAACTCTTACGATCAACGAATAAGGTTGAACAGTCTTCTTTCAATCATGATTCCTCGTAAAATTAAGAGTTATGCTTATCAATAAGAAATTTAACACACAACCATCACCTCACACACTCACCCAATCTCCTCCCAACCATGACCCCTCGTAAGCTATGCTTATCAATAAGAAATTTAACACACAACCACCACCTCACACACTCACCCACGCCGCGGTTTGAATGACAATTTAAAGAATTAAACAAGGTTAACATTTTTTTTTGTTGTTGTTGTATAGAGAAACCTCTATATTCCTTAGTTTGCGAGGTAAAGATGAAGTCAACAAAACTTTGACAGTAGAGAATGAAACTAGGGCAACCTACAAGCAAGCATTGGATTGACTGCTATCAACTAGCAGATCCTTTTGGGTAAATATGGTTTTTCATTGTATCGTAATATTTTTTGTTGCATATCAAAACCTCTATAATCTTTAGTTTGTTAGGTAAATACGAAGTTAATAGGGATCTCCACCATTTAAAGAATCAAACAAGGGCAACATGATTTTTTTTTTTTTTTGCATAAGGAAACCTCTATATTCCTTAGCTTGTTAGGTAAAGACTAAGTCAACAAAACCTTTTGACCGTTTAGGAAATCGAACTAGGACAACCCACGAGCAAGCATTCAACTACTATCAACCAACATATCCTTTTGGGTAAGGACATTTTCTTTTTGACATATAGGAAATCAAACTAGAACAACCCATGAGCAAGCATTCAACTACTATCAACCAACATATCCTTTTGGATAAAGACATTTTATTTTTGGCATAGGAAAACCTCTATATTCCTTAGATAGCTAAGTAATGGCCAGGTAAAAACAAATTTAACAAGACCTTGGTCGTTTAGAGAATCAAACTAGGACATTCAGCTGCTATCAACCAGCCTATCCTTTTTGGGTACAAATTTTAAGTTAAAAACAATACTTTTTATAAGGGATCTTGGTCCTTTCGTAACATGTTTGAACTTAGATCTCTTGAATAAAAAATCAAAAAATATACCACTAAAATATCTCTCACATAGTATAATTCTTTTAATTCAATCACTTAAATTGTAATTTGATTTTAAACTTTCTTTTAAAAAAAAAAATCCAAACTACAACAATATCTTCACATAAATTGTGTACCTGATTTGGTTTTTAAGGTGGCCCACGTTTTAAGAATTTTCATTGGATTGTCAAAGGTTACAATCTTGGACTTTATTAGATACTTGAGGCATGCATGGAATGATCTCACAACTTGACCATTTGTCGTTGCACCCAAGAATGCTAGGCTACGCTCCATATTAACAATCTTTAAATGTTTCAAGTTGATGTGACAAACTTTACAATCACGAGATTTGGTATTTCTTGTTTGGCCACCTCCATCCACGACTTGAGCATATTTGTGTGGGGTTTATCTGGTCAACTTTATATTTTTAAATTTCATTTTGATTGTAAGCCTACTTACTTGCCTCTCATAGTGTCCATGTCCTTCAAAAGTCTTGCCAGGTACTTGCAATGTCTTGACCTCCTTTAAGCATATGATAAAATTTTGAGTCTTGCCAGGTACTGCAATGTCTTGTCCTCCTTTAAGCATATGATAACATTTTGGACATTTTGGAGTTCACATTTACTGTAGGTTTTGTTTTTATTATGTTATTAATTTGTTATATGAGAATGATATGATTTTTATTTATATTAGATCATGATTATATAGTGGTATTATAACATATTAATAATTATATAAATATTGTTTGACAATATTTAAACTTAAGTTTTTTCTTAAAAGTTGAAGAGTATGATTAATTGAGCAAATACCATTATCATGTAACAAAGACATTTTTCTTTGTGAGAATAGTTCTTGTTTTGTTGTCGAGTATAAGGCGATAAATAACATTTGAGGCTTCTAGATTGTATGCTTAATAATGTAATAGATAAAAGATTAAATTGTATGAGAAGAAGAGGAGAAATGACATTTTGAGCTGGCATGAATGAGATGATAGCTTTATCTCTTTTAATATATGCTTTTGAATTGTTGATGTTTCTCCACTACTAACATATCTAGTTGGTTTGAGGGTAGTGTCAATGTTAAAAGATCAAGTGATATTGATATTAAAGATCATCTTATAAGAAGAGGTCTAGGAAGTATGAAAGGGGGTGGAGATGCATGTAAGATGATACATTTTTCATGGTGGGACTTAAACACATTAGATCTAATAAATATCAAGGTATTTGAGCTCACACGAATATGGAATTAGTATCGAGGAAATATGGAAGGAACATGTAATAATTTATTTTGGATCTTGTGAGGGAAGATTTAAGAGAAAAAATGCATGCAATAGCTATATTAATAAGACACTGTGTGAAAGGGAGAGTCTTGTTACTCAAGTGATGTGGTGCTTTGGGACTACAGAAGATATATGTGTAAATGAAAATAGAAAATTAAAAGGGGAGGGTTCAGAAGTAGTGTAAGTTGGGGAGAGTATTAATAGCAAGTGAGAAACTATGGTTGGTGGGTGAAGACTTTGACGAAAACGTGGTGAAAATCACTCAAGCACTTTTGATTCAAGGAAGAAAATAATGTACAAGGAAAAGTAGCCTAAGAATTTAGGGATGATTTTATTGCACCACTTTAGCTTTTGTAGAGATTTAGGAGTGGAGGGACATGAGTGGTATAGTAATTATGGATGGTTGTTGGGAGTGTACACCTCTAATATAGGCTAGCAATTTACACCTTATAAATATGGTGATGAATGAGGAACTTTGACATTGGATTTCAAGCAGTTTGATATTATGTGGAAACACAATTGTGTGAATTTAAGTGATTAACAAAGGACTTTGTGAGAAGGGATAGTCTTAAACCAAGAGTAGCTAGGGAGTTGATAGGCTTGAACAATAAGATGGATGAATAGGGAAACTCAAGAAAGATAGGGAAAATAAATATCTCCATGAACATGAAAATCCCATCCCTCTTATATAGTCTCCACAAAGGGTGAATTCTCTTTTATAGCTTATTGTTTTTCCATCACATGAGTTATCCCTATATGGTTGGGACAAGCACATAATATACGAAGAAGGGAAGAAGTGGAGTGCAAGAAGGGAATAGGCAATGTTGCAGGCAATATCCAAAGTGGTGCAACAATAGAAAAACGATGGTAACAACAACTATGCCATAATAACTTGCGATGATATATGTTAAGGCTTCCACTTGGATGAAATTTAGGATAACATAATACACCTAGAGTAGTCCATGATAGAGATGTAAATGCAGCTTATGGAGTGCACAATGATAAATAAAACATGAGTATAGAAGAGGTAGTAGTTATTGTTTAAAAGCTTTGTATTATGATCTTTTGCATGAATGAGTTATGTTAAATTGTATTCATGATGTGTAAGGTTGTGTTTATGACTTCCACAATCATAAATGCTTAGTTATTGTTTATAGTATTTTTGTTACTGTTTCAATGTTTGAACTAGATTTGATAATAACTCTAGTAGTACAATACGACTTTAAATATTTTGGGTGACTTGGGTTTCAATAAGTGTAGTGGTATAATCCAATAATTTCTTCCTTTATATGTTAATTCTTTTGGTTTAGTTTGGGCCTCAAGAAGTATAGTGGTAGAATTCAAGGCCCTAAACCTCTATCCTTTTGTAAATTTTTTGCTCTGTCTAGTTGAAATGTTATATTTGGATTGGTTTCATATCATAAGGCCCCTAAAACTGATGATTATATTGCAATTGATTTTTGTCATTTACCCATTTAAAAATAAAGGTGTCTTTCTCTTCTTTGTGGTTTCACTCAATTTGAATAACATGGATCAACTTGTTGCTCCATATTAACTATCATTTTATCCTTCTTATCACCAAATATATGTTTTTTTGGTAATGGTGAAAAAAAAGGGTTTTGGAGGGGCCCCAACCCTGTTACAAAATTAAGCTTTCCAAGGTTACAAGATAAACATCAACCTCCTCCATAGATAGCATCAAAAGGAGATGTAAGGTTGTAGCATGAGATAAAAACAAATTTATAACATAAATCCCAAAACAGAACTAGACAAAAACAACACTTTGATTGATATCGAAAACTATTTCTAGCAAAGGAATAAATACTGACTCAATTGTTGTTTATTATTCTTTTCTACACCAACATTAGTATCAGCCACTCTAATTCTCAATAATACGTAACAAAAGTAACAATAACAAAAGTAGAATCACACTATAGTAGCATTCATTAGAACTACAACTGTTGTAAGAGTAGTAGCATACAATCACATCAAGAGCACTAAAAATTCTGGAAGCAACAACAGTAACAACAACATCAAAAGATAACACCCTGTGGAATAGACTTTTCTTTTGCCTCTGATGAGGTAATCCTTGTAAGAGATAAGGAAAAATTATTTTCCATATATTCCTCTGATCAAACCTCAAATATATTATAAAGGTCATGTGAAAACCATTAGAGGTTATTTAAATCCAAAAGTTATAAAATTTTATGTTTCATCAACTAATAGGATTGCCAAATCTCAATTAAAAATGTGAAAACCTATATCAAATAAACAAATACAAACTAAATCATGAAGAGAATAAGACAAAACTAAAATATTATTTACTAATCATCGTTAAATCATGCTAACTCACCAAACTAGCAATATTTCTCGAGCATCAATGTTTTTTCTTGGTTTGAGAATCTTGTCGACTTGCGACGAGTTTCTCGCTGTTTTCTTGTTGATTACTCGATGATTTCTCAACTGTGGGTGCATAGGTAGAGTATGAATGTCAATTTTTCTTTTTGAAAGCCCATTTTTGGGTATTTTCTCATTTTTTCTCTTCAACGTAGCAAATTTATTTGTAGGTCAAAACACTCAAAACAACAATCCTAAACTACATTTTGAGATTAGATCAAATATTGGACACTGACATCAGGAGATTTTATGTTGTTTCAGAGGTATATTTGAACCTCCCTAAATAAAAACTAAGGTTTTGTTAGTTTTTTTTAAAGTTCTTTTCAAATTCAAACATGTAGACTAAGCTATATTTTTTTATTTGTTCCACTCTCCCACCACCCAAAAGAAACCAGGGTTTTGTTGGTTTTTTTTCAATTTCTTTTTGGCTCTATTCAAGCATGAAGTCTACATAGTATTTTTTTTTGTTTACTTTTTTAAGCCTCTAGGCTAGGGCATTTGATTAATGAATTTTTATTTTACTTTTACCTTATATTAGAAAATAGAGACGAATTCTTCAAGTGAGTGTTAGCATATACAATATTTTCTCATAATAAATCAATATTAAAGTTCTCACAATAAATTATATACATAAGAATTCACACAAATAGATAAAATTTCTATATTCCCTTGGATCACAAACTTAGTATTCTAGTATTAATGAAGAGCTAATATTTCAACACATACATCACATATGCTTGCTCTACGTATAGCCTTTACAGAGACTCTTGAAATTTCAACTTCAACAAACTATTCATCTTTTTAGACTCCTCAAACTTCTAGGAGATATGACTCTTCATATTTCTCATAAGAGATATATTTTATTGACTCCTAATAATGACAAACATCTAATGATTACTAAATGACAAACACTAAATGACTAATATTTACAAGACTCTTTCACACCACATATTTATAAAGTATTTATAAGGTTCTTGCAATGTATTTGCAAGGTACCAAATAATGTAATAAACTCCAACACCCCCTCGTATTACATTATTTGGTATAAGGTTCATTGTCTTCATTTGCTTTGGTCTTCTTGATCACTTCTTGTCCTTCTTCATGGTGATGTTGTACCTTGATCATTTTTGAATCTTTGTCTTTGTCCTTATTCAAGTAGTACCTGTCTCTATCCCAATACTAATAGTAGTTGTTACTTGTACCTATCATACTTTTGATACTATTTGTAGATAGCAAGTCATCACAATAATATAAGCCATCACTACCATAGCTTATATCATTATTGTCCCTATTTCTATCCAAATACCACAATATATTATCAATATTTTTAGTCTTAACATCTATGAGGCTATCATTGTTAGAACCATCATAACTAGTTGCAATGTTTGAATTACTATCATCAATTATAGCAACATTATTGATAATTTGTTCTTCATTTTGGCTACTAGTAACTATTTTGGTCTCATCAATGCTTCTCAAATTATTACTATGTATACAAGTATTACCATATGCATTCATGGCCCTTAAATCATTGGTGTCACAACTTACATCTACCATTTTAGGTTTCAAAACATACTAAATATTAGTCCTTTGATGAAGATCATATGTCTCTCTTTTTGTAGTATACTAATGAATACCTTTCAAGAGTGGTTTGTAGTATACCTTTTACTAATACATCATCTTGTTATTTTACCATGAAAATCTTGTGTTTAATTAAATACCTTATTTGATATTGTTCTTTTGGTAGAAGCAAATCTAAATATTTTTGAGAGAGTGCTATCATATCTAGTACAAAAATACCATTTATGTAAGATGCAAGGGCTTCAATCTTGTTTTGTCTTTTGATGAAACATTTATTATTGCCATTGATGACTTTGAATTCTACTATTCTTCCTCTGTCCAACAATTGTGGTATCAAAATTAGGTTATTTGCTATTTTTGGAACTTAAAAAACATTCTCTAGTGTACATTCAAAGAAAGGTAGGCTAAGTGTAACATTGCCCATTCCTTGGACTTGGTAGATCTTGTCATCTACAAGCATAATTGGTATACTTTGTTTTACTTGAATATAATCAAACTAATATAGGTTGCTAGTCATGTGATTATTGCTTCTTGAAGCAACATACCAAGAGTTATATTCATATCTAAATGTTGGTTTTGTTTGATTTGTTTGTGGTGATTCACTATATCTCAAAATATTTTTGTGATCATATTTTCTCTCCTTTCAAAGTTTTTTCTTAATGAAGTTTGGCTTTCTAAAATATAAATTTGTGTAAGGAATTTTTGATGAAGACATTATTGTTTATAAAAATTAAAAAAAAAGTAGAATCCTTAAAAAACTATGGTCAACTTTTTTATTTCCCTTTATTTTAATTATCAAGTAGAAAACGTTTTATCTCCCTAATAATTTTTATTTAATATTTTAATACCTTACAAAATTGCTCAATAATTTGTCCTTGTATTTATTTTCAATATCTTGACCTACTAAAATATGTTTTTCACGGTTAATTGCAAGTGATAAATTTTCAAGTTGCAAAAAAAAAATTGCAGTGCGAAGGATTAGGGTTTTTTCCTAAAAAACATCTCATATTTTAGGAGTCATATCTTCGCGAAGAGTTATCCAATTCAATTGATTCTTGGACCAACTTGTGCAGAATTTGAATAGATTTAAAATGAGTGGTCATATGCAAAATTTGAGCAATATTGAGGGAGATACGACCCTATGAATTCAACCATTTAGAACAAGGGTAGTGATGATTTTTCAAGTTGCAAAAATTAAAATTGCAAAGTGCGAAGGATTAGGGTTTTTTCCTAAAAAACGTCTCATATTTTAGGAGCCATATCTTCACTAAGAGTTATCCGAATCAAATGATTCTTGGACCAACTTGTGCAAAATTTGAGTAGCTTTAAAATGAGTGGTCATATACAAAAATCTGAGAAATATTGAGGGAGATACAACCCTGTGAAGTCAACCATTTTGAATAAGGGTAGTGACAATTTTTCAAGTCACAAAAAACAAAATTACAAATATTTGCCAACCAGGGTTTGAAAGATGGGAAGAACAATGAAGAGCTAGGACTTTAGTGAGGCAAGACATTCTATATTGACAAATAATTTTTCAGCTAAGTTTTTTTTCCCTTTATTTATCTTAGAAATCGTGCATGAAAAATTTATAAAGTTTTTATCAAATATTATATTTGCTATAGAATTTAAGATAAATTTCATTAGATTTTGAGTTTTAGTTTCCTTTCCATGGATCGATTTATAATTAAATAATTAGAATAACCCCTAGTGGTAGAGGTTAGTGAGCGCACCTCAGAGAGATCCTCATTGCTCCAAGATAGGGCAATTTTTGGTAAATTTAATGGGTATTGGCCAGGGGCTTCAACTTTGAGAAAATGGATTGATAAGAGTTGGATGTCTCAAAGAGTGATTCTATAATTTATTCCAAAAGGTTTATTTCTAGAAATTTTTTGTTCTAGGGAAGAAAGAGAAAGAATCCTAAAAGGGGGTCCTTGGTTTATGGGAAGAACAAGACTCTTCCTTACTCATTGGTATGAAGGCTTTTCACCTGAAAATGTAAATCTATCCCTAGTACCAGTTTGGGTTAGGATGTTTGGGTTGCCCATTGAATTTTGGGAAATAGATACCTTCAAGGCAATGAGCAACACTCTAGGAGAATTCCTTGAGATTTCAGATACAACAAAAGATGGATTTTTGGCTATTTATGCTCGAATATTGGTCATGATTGATATAAGTAAAGATTTACCATAATCAATCATTCTTAAGTATGGGGATAATATGTGGATCCAAACTATAGATTATGAAAACATATCTTTTATATGCAGAAGATATCATGAGGTGGGGCATATTGAGAGATCATGCCCTAAAAAGAGCCCAACAAAATCATTTGTAGAAAATCGTAAGAGAAATTTACAAATGGTTATGGATAAAGATGGTTTTCAACTTCCAAAAAATAGATCTAAAAAAATAAAAGAAAATGAATAGTGGAGACCAATAAGGAAGGATATTAGAAGAAATTATAATTCTTTTGAGGCTTTAGCCTATGAAGAAAAAGTAGATCAAAACTTAGAGGACATAGTACAACAATTTAAACATATTAGCAAGGAACCATCTATTTAGTATGATCCTAATTTAAGGAAGAACATTATTGATGAACCTAAGGAATGTGTTTCATCATATTTTAAAGACTCTCTTGAAGTACCATGCACCATTTAGGATAAAATAATTGGTAAATAAAATGCAGTTTTAGAAGTTAATACCTCTACCATTAATAAGGAAATACCAGAAAATAATCATTTAAGTCAAAAGATTCTATAATAGAGCCAGAAGAGGATAAACATGTTGAAAAATAAAATTGTGAAAGAATATTGAGGAATAGAATAATAAGACCTACTCCTGATATAGGCAAGGCAAAAAGAGGAAAACCCTCAAATTATCAAGCAAGATCTAGGGAAGCAAGAGCTAACATAGAGAAAGGAACACAAACTAAGTTGGTTGAAATTCTCTTTACCAAACAACAAAATGATATTGGTAATATGTAAGAGGGGTCAAAAGCCCCTAATGAGACATGATTATCATCTCATGGAATATAAGGGGTGCTAATACCCCCTTAAAGCATAGGTGTATTAGGGACCTATGTTTAAGTAATAAACCTGATATTCTTTGTATCCAGGAAACTAAAATGACAAAAGAAGTTTCAAAAACTATGAAAGCAGTTTGGGCAAGATGTGAATGAGATGCTATGAATTCTGAAGGAGCAAGGGGGGAATTCTAACTTGTTAGAATCCTTCTATAAAATCTTGTGTAACCATTCATAAAACTAGGCATTGGATAGCCTCTTTAGTCACTTGCTACTTTGCAGATATTCACTTTATCCTTATCAATGTCTATGGTCCTACAACTCAGTCATGTAGATTAGAAGTTTAGAGTGGGATTGAAACCTCTATGAGAAGTAAAGACCAAGAAATCCAGTTCATGATCATTGGATATTTTAATGCCATTACCAAGATGAATGAAAAATTTAGGAGGAATTAGAAAAATTGATCCAAAGTATGAAATATTTCTCAGCTTTTATTCAAAACAACAATCTATGGGAAGTTGAGTTTGAAGAAGACAACTATACTTAGACCAACAACAAGAGAGGCCAGAACCTAATAGCAAAAAAAAAAGATAGATGCATTCTCTCATATCATTGGCTAGATGAAGGAACTTGTGCTAAAATTAATACCTTAACAAGGATTGGTTCAAATCACTGGCCAATAAAAGTTAAAATGATGGTAAGTGAATTAAAAAAAGATCATATTTTAAATATGAGCAGATGTGGGAAGACCATCCTCAATTTGTTGATATGATAGCTCAAGCATGGAATTATTTAGGTAATAGTGGGTTGTATGCTCTTCCAAACCAAATTAAAGTTATGATATCTAGATTAAAATAATGGAACAAGGATTTTTACAAGACTTTGAGTGGTTGGGTGGAGAGCTAGGGTTTTGACGGCCAAGATGACGACGGGCGGGAAAGCTTCTGCGGGAGAGCACGAGAATGCCAACAGACTGAACCAGGGGCACAATAGGGTGGAGGGAGGGCAGTCAGAGACCGAGGGCGCTAAGGAGTCCTCTCCAACCGAAGAGGATGTAGGTCATGACAAGGATCCACCAGAAAAATGGGGAGGTGGACCTCAGAAGTCGTACGCTCAGGCAACGGCTTCAGAAACCCTTAGCGGTCTGCTCTCCAAGGAGTTGTTTCCTGTCGGAGACGAGTTGGACATCCCGACAGAAATTCTTTCAAGCTTTGTGGAATTCGAAAAATTTACCCTCATCGGTAAGTTTATTGGTGGCCGTCCCGACATGGAGACCATTTGCAAGTGGGCGGCAGGTAAATGGCGAACCTCTGGTCACATGGAGTTGGCGGCCTTAACCCAGGGTTTTTTTGCGATTAGACTGAATAACAAGGAGGACTACTGTAAAATCCTGGCTGGTGGTCCCTGGTTCCTAGGCCGCAGAAGTCTCTTTCTAAGGAAGTGGGTTATGGACTTCAACCCCGAGACCCAAAATATCAACATTGCTCCAATATGGGTGAGACTCCCGAGTCTCCCCCTCTTCTGTTGGCATGAAAATGTAATAAGAGGAATTGCACGCTCCATTGGTGAGTTTGTTACCATTGATCCTCCCACCAAAGCTTGAACCAGATTTGTTCAAGCTCGGTTCTGGGTTCTGGCAGATTTGGAGGCTGACCTTCCATAATCCATCACTCTTCGGTCTGGAGATATCATTCTCCACAAGAAAGCCATTGTGTATGAGAACAGACCAGCTTTCTGCCCCAAGTGCAGTTCTCAAGGGCACCTCCAGTCCAACTGTCCTCTTCAAAATCTAGGGATGAAGAAACGGGATTCTAGCAACCCCTTGGAACACGGTGAAGGTCAGACAAAGCACCCTGCTGCGAAAGGGCATGAATCTCCAGGCCCATCTAGGGACCATCCCGAATCCTCCCACCCGGTGGAAGCAGTCTCCCCCCAAACGGTCTCGTGTGGTGCAAGCCCTCACCTTGGACCACAGGAGGAGAAGGACCAGTCCCTTCCCAAAATCACCGCACAGGCAGATTCACCCAAAATCCTAGACCATAACCACCCCGAGGACCAAAATGTGTTGGAAGATTACTTACTAGGAAGAAGGGGTGAGCAGTCTAGTAATATCAGCCCTCGTAATACGAGAAGCCGAAAGCAAGGTGTTGATTTTGGTAGCGAAAGGAAGCAAGGTCGTCCCCCCAACAAAGACAGGCGGGACAAGGAGACGACGACAGATGTTGCAAATGGTACTCAACGACTGCTTTTTCAGGATGATTCTGATTCCCAGATGGGTGACTCGTCTGTCCCAAAACCTCCCCTCCAGCAAGGAAAGGGAGGTAAGAAGAATATCAAACTGTTGAGATGAAAGTCCTCTCATGGAATGTGAGAGGGCTTAATGTAGCTGCCAAACGGAGATTGGTGGCTGATCTCAGAAAGAGGACGAATCCATCCATCCTAATTTTGCAAGAGACTAAGACCGATGCTATCTCTTCTACCAAAGCTGCTAAGGTCATTTGGGCTAAGGCAAAATTCCTCTCCAGTCCTGCAATGGGAATGGCAGGCGGTCTCATGATTCTTTGGAATCCAGAGATTTTTGAGGGCAACCTTCTCTCAACTTCCAGCAGGATTATCAATGTTTTGTTTCATTCCAAAGCCATTAACTTTTCTTGGATCCTGTCCAATGTGTATGCCCCAAACTATATCTCGGAGAGAGCAGAAATGTGGAAGGCTATTTCCCAGATGAGGGAAACGTTCTGTAATTTCCCTTGGGTTCTAGGGGGAGATTTCAACTATCCTCTTCACCCATCTGAAAATAAAGGAGGATCGGACCACTCTAGCCGCAGTATGGGAGACTTTCGAGATTTTGTTTCTACCAATAACTTTCTTGACATTGACCTCAAGGGGGCATCCTTCACTTGGAGCAACAGGAGGATTGGGAGCAATCTTATTCAAGTCAATCTTGACAGATTCTTCATATCCCAAGAGGCTATTCCCATACTCGGTGTGGCAACTCTCTCGGCCTTATCGAGGATTGGGTCTGATCACAATCCTATTGTCTTGGAGACGGTTGATGGGCCTATTTTTAAAACCCCCTTCAGATTTGAGTCCATGTGGATTTCTCACAAGGACTTTAGAGGGTTGGTTACTGCCTGGTGGCAGCAGAAGGTAGCAGGTTCCGCTTCCAAGAGAGTGGCCTTAAAACTCAAGTTAATCAAAAGGAATTTGAAAACATGAAACAAGGAGGTGTTCGGCAATATTTTTGAGTCCAAAAGGTCCATTTCTGCGAACCTGAAATTGGTGGAGGAGAGAATGGAGCTCAAAGGTTACACCGTTTGCCTCAGGGAGGCTCTTGGTGGATTATCATTCTATTCTTGCAAGGGAAGAAACTTTCTGGCGCCAGAAATCTAGGGACCTCTGGTTGAGAAATGGAGACTCCAATACAATTTTTTCACGCGTCAACTTTGCGGCACAGAGGGGCTAACAAAATCAAGGAAGTGGTGTGCAAGGATGGACGCGTTACCAAGGATATTGAGGAAATCCGAAGTGAAGCGGTTGACTTCTTCCAGGATCTGCTCGGTGTTCCTCCCGACAGTGATCTCCAGGTTCAAAAATCTCTGTTGGATAACTTCCCAGTCAAAGTTCCTCCCGAGGTAAGCTTTAAGCTTCTGGAGCCTTTTTCTATGTCTGAGATTAAAGAAGCTTTGTTCTCCATGCAACCAGACAAGGCCCCTGGGCCTGATGGTTTTCCCCCCCATTTTTTTCAAGTTATGTGGGATGTTGTGGGCTTGGATGTGTGCGAAGCAATTCAGGAGATTCAAGCCTCCAGATCCATCCATCCAAAACTAAATTCTACCTTTCTTGCTCTCATCCCTAAGTCTTCCACCTGCAAAAGTTTCTCTGATTATCGTCCCATTAGCCTGTGCAATGTTTTTTATAAAATCTTAACCAAGTCCATAGCCAACCGTCTGAGGTCCCTTCTTCCCTCCTTGGTTGGTCCTTCTCAGGGAAGCACTATGAAATGCAAAAACATTCTCGATGGTGTCATCACCATCCATGAAACCCTCCATTCTGCTCACCGCTCCAAAAATGCTGCTATTTTCCTCAAGCTGGACATGAATAAAGCTTTTGAAAGAGTTGACAGGAGGTTCCTCTGTGCTGTCCTCTTCAAGTTCAGCTTTCACCCTCAATGGATTGACCTTGTCAGTAGTTGCATATCCACTCCCTCCTTTTCTATTCTAATCAACGGATCTCCTGCTGGGTATTTCAAAAGTGCCAGAGGCCTCAGACAAGGTGACCCTCTGTCTCCTATTCTATTCATCCTTCTGGCTGAGGTTCTGAGTTGGTCTTTGAAAGAGGCTCTTCGCCAGAATAAGATCTCTGGAATTTTTCCCACCTCCAGAGTCGATCCTGTATCTCATCAACAATTTATGGATGACACCCTCATCTCCACTGGGGCGTCCGTCACTCAAGCCAAATCCATCAAGCGAATCCTCTCCCGTTATGAAAATGCTGTCGGACAGAAAGTCAATTACATCAAAAGCAAAATTTACTTTATTAACACTCCTATGCGAAGGCAGCTCCGCATAGCCAAAATTTTGGAATGCACTATTGATTCCCTGCCTGCGTCTTATCTGGGTTTGCCTCTGGCTTGTAATGGCCGGGCCAATGGAAGCTTGTGGGACATGATCCTGGAACGTCTTCACAAAAAGCTGAGCACTTGGAAAGGCAAATTCCTGTCGCAAGCTGGGAAAGCCACCCTTACCAAAGCTTGTCTCCAAGGAATCCCAACTTACTTCATGTCTGTGTTCATGCTGCCTGTTTCTATCCATTCCAAGATTGAAAAGATTCAGAGGACCTTTCTGTGGTCTGGCAATGAAGAAAAATCCAGAATTCCTCTTGTGGCCTGGGATAAGGTTTGCTTGCGAAAGGACCAAGGTGGCATGGGAATGAGGAGATCAAGACTCATGAACACTGCTTTGATCGCTAAGCACGCTTGGAAGATCCTGACTAATGACCCAGCAGAGTGGGTCAAGCTGGTTAAGAGGAAGTATCTTGGATCGAGTTCTCTTTTTGATGTCGGGATTCCTCCTGAAGCGTCTGCCTTTTGGAAATCGGTGCTTCAAGCCCGCTCTCTGATCAGCTCTGGTGCTCGCTGGATTTTGGGTGATGGCAACTCCATTCTCTTCTGGAAGGACAGGTGGGTTACTGATGGAGCTCTCGAGTTGAGAGCGGACCTTGCTGGCTTGAAAGCCCAGGTGGATCCAAATTCCCAACTCAAGGTTGCGGACTTCATTTATCGGAGCTCTCTTCCCCCTCGGTGGAATTTGCCAGTCCGATGGCTTTAACAATGAAATGACTTTTTTGTCTAATATTCTTCGGTCTGTTTTAATTCCATCTATTAGAAGAGATGACAGAATCATCTGGCGTGGCACAGAGGATGGTCTGTTCTCTATCAAGACTGCCTATGACCTTCTTACTTGTGAGATTGCCATGGATCACCGGTGGAAAGTGATTTGGAGGAAGGGTATTATTCCTAAAGTTAATTACTTTGCATGGATTGCCTTTCATAATAAAGCCTTAACCATCGACAACCTCCATAAGAGGGGTTTTGCTATTCCCAATAGGTGCTTCTTGTGCTTTGTCGATTGTGAGACAATAGACCACTTATTTTTGCACTGTCCTTTTTCCCATTCTGTCCTCGAAACTATCCTATCTTCCTTTCAAATCCTTTGGTGCACTCCCTGCTCCCTCAAAGATGCCTTCCACCAATGGCCCAATCCTTTCAAGAATCCTAAACTTCACTTCCTTCTTGAGGCCTCTTTCCACCACTCCATTTGGTAGATTTGGCTAGAGAGGAATTCCAGAGTCTTCGGCAAGGTCCCTAGAGTTCCTTCCTGTGTCGCTCAGAGAGCCTTATCCTTCGCCATTGAGAATTCTAAAGTTGTTCCTAGTTCCCGTCCCCGCATTCCTGGTGAAGTAGTGATCTTCAAAATTTTGGGCCTCTTCCCTGTTCATGATGGTGTTTCTAAGTCTCAGCGTGGGGATGTTATTTGGACCAAGCCCCCTGTGGGCTGGATTAAATTAAACTTTGACGGTGCGGCCAAAGGCAATCCTAGCCCCGCTGGTTCTGGTGGTGTGGTTAGAGACCATAACGAGAATCTCGTGTTGGCTTATTGTGAAGATTTGGGTGCCCAGACTAATCACTATGCTGAAGCCAGAAGTGTTTTGAAAGGTATCCAGATCCTCTCCGAGGATCCTCGGCCTTTGATAGTCGAAGGTGATTCGCTCAATATAGTCAACTATCTGCTAGGCTCTAAAGACCCGTCTTGGAGGGTCTACAACATCATTCTTGAGGCTAGGATGCTCCTCTCTCAACGTGACAAGTGGAAGGCGTGTCATATTTTCAGGGAAGGAAATCGCATGGCAGACCACATGGCCAACAAAGGGCTTGCGACCATGTGTCTTGTTGTGTGGCGCTCATGCTTCCCATCTGAGGTGGCAAGTTTGGCCAATGCGGATATCCTCTTATGATGTTCTCCTTGCTTCAGAAGGTCATTCGTTTGGTTTGGCTATTTTTTCTTTCGGTGGTCAAATTTCTCCAGCTAGTATTTTTGTTTTCTTTGGTAAAATGTGGTTTGTTTCCAGGATATTCAGGCATAAGGGCCCTACTTGTAGCCTTCGGGCAATTAGCAGTTTTTGTTTTCGTCATCAGTTTTATTTCTCCGACCACAAGGCATGATGCACATTCCAGCCAGACTGATTTTGTACATAAGGTTTTGGGATCCTCTATAAAAACCCACTGTTAATATATTAAAATAATTACCAAAAAAAAAAATTAATGGAACAAGAAAACATTTGGAAATATTTTTGAGAAGAAAGAAGAACTAAAATATAAACTTTCAAAATTCCAAAAAGGTGATGAAAATAATACAAGCTCAGAGGAAAGGGAGTTGCTTAGTGAATATCATAATATTTTGAGTAAGGAAGAGAAATTCTAGAGATTAAAATCAAGATTAACTTGGTTAAAAGGAGATAAAAATGCAAAGTTTTTTCTTAGGATGACTACAGTACATATATCATTTTCTAGAATTAGTAGAATTAAATCAATAGAAGGGGTTTGGATTGAAGATTAGAGTAAAATTAGAAAAGAGGTAAAATTCGTTTTATCAGAATATTCTTGGTTCAGAGGAGATCAAAGTTCTTAATAATAAACTTCTTCAAGATGTTTCTTCAATTATAACAAATGAAGACAATAGGAAATTGATGGAGCCTATTACTCTAGAAGAAGTTCATTTAGCTCTTTTCTATTTTAATAAGGATAAATCCCTAGGTCTAGATGGGATCTCTACAAATTTTTACCAACATAATTGGGATATAGTGAAGGATTATTTATTGGTGGCAATGGAACAGTCTAGGATAAAATAATACATTCCTTATAAAATAAATGCAACTTATCTTACCCTAATTCCAAAAAAGAAGAATGCTGAATTGTTTGATTCTTTTAGAACCATAAGCCTATGTAATATGGCTTATAATATTATTTCCAAAGTGATGGTGAATAGATTAAGGCCATTGTTAGATAAAATTATTTCAGAAGAGCAAGGAGGATTTGTGAAAGGGAGATAAATTATGGATGGGATTATAGTAGCTCATGAAGTTATACATTCAACAACTTCAAGAAAAGAGAAAGCTATGATCTTAAAACTTGATATGAGTAAATCCTATGATAGGGTTAAATGGGATTTTCTTTTTGTAGTTTTAGATAAGTTTGGTTTTGGGAAGAAATGGGTTAGATGGATTAAAGCTTGTGTCTCTACAATTTCTTATTCAGTGTTGGTCAATGGGTTAATGATAAAATATTTTAAAGCCAAGATAAGCCTTAGACAAGGAGATCCTCTATCTCATTATTTTTTCATTATTATGGTACAAAATTTAGTAGAAAATTAAAGAAGACTTACAAATATGGGCTTATAAGTGGACTTAAGGTTAGTAATAACATCGATAACATCACCCATCAACAATTTGTAGATGATACAACCCTTTTTGGAAAGGTAAGGATAAATGAGGCTAGAGCTTTGAATAATTTTTTAAAAGAGTACAAAAGAGCTTCAAGGCAAAAAGTTAATAGGACTAAATCCAAAATTTACTTCCTTAACACTCCTACTAATATCAAAGTAAGAATTTATAGGTTGCTTCAAATGGAGGAGATAAATTTACCAACAACTTATCTAGGTATGCCTTTATTTGAGGGGAGAATGAGGATAGATTTATGAAATCTAGTTATTAGTAAAGTTCAAAATAAACTTCATGCTTGGAAAGGTAGATGGTTATCATTAGTAGGAAGAGTGCAGTTAATTAAGTTAGTCTTACAAGACATTCCAAAATATTATATGTCATTGTATTCTATGCCAAATTCAGTTGAAAAAAGTTTGATCTATATTATGCGATCCTTTGTATGGTCAGGTTTATATGATAAAAGAAAATTTCCTTTGGTGAAATGGAGCAAGTTGTGTGATGACAAAACTAGGGGAGGTCTTGGTTTAAGAGCTCTTACAGATGTAAACTTAGCTCTTAGGAGAAAATTTATCTAGAGATTGTACAAAGAGAGTCAAAGGCAATGGGCAAGAATTCTTCTAAGTATGTTGATCCCAATGACCCAAGTTTAATATTTACTGCATTCTCTCTTCTAAATGGTTTTGCTCTTTGGAATGGTCTAAAAAAATCTATTGATATTATGATTAAAGGTTTAAGATGGGTGGTGGGAAATGGAGAAAAAATTTCTATTTGGATGGATACTTGGTGTGATAAAAAACCACTCAATGTACATCCATTTTTGAAACCTTGGATGAGATTACTTCAAGATAAATATGGTGATAGGGTTTCAAAAATTTTGTACAAGAATTGAGAAGGAACATACAAATGGAAAGAAGATTTTTTTACAAGTATAAAAGACATTAATGCTAGGAGGCAATTGAGTAGAAATATAACAACTGTGATTATTCCAATGGGTGCCATGGATAAATTGATTTGGGAGTTGAATAGCTCAGGAGAATACACAACAAGAAGTGGATATAATGTTCAAAACCAACATAATAATAATATCACTAGAATATGGAGAGATATTTGGGATAGCCCAAGAATTCCTAAAGTCAAATGTTTGTTTGGCTAGTAGGTCATAGAAGAATTTTATCCAGGGATAACCTTATGAAAAGGGGTTTTCATGGTCCCTCTCAATGTGTTTTTTGTGATAAGAAGGAGGAGAGTATTGACCATCTCTTGGGACATTCCTCAGTAGTTTGGAATCTATGGCAATGTATTCTTAATAGGTTTGGTAAATGCAATGGTGAGGAATAAAAAAATTGAATATTGGTTAAAGCAATGGCAGAGCACTTATAAAAGTGAGGCTTTATAGAGAATATGGGATATATCAAAAGATACAATAATTTGGACTATATGGCTAGAAAGGAATAGAAAAATATTTAAAGGAAAGGAAAGCATTTTAGAGGTAATGAAAAATAAGATATGTTTAGCCATAGAGGAGTCTAAACCAAACCTATCAACTCACCCAATCCCTAATTTGGAAGCAGAGAGTCTTGATAGATGGAGTCAAGTCATTAAATGGAATTATGATGTTGGGTACAAGATAAGCAAAAATAAGGTAAAGAATATAAAGTGG
The DNA here is from genome assembly GCA_028583015.1 of Wollemia nobilis. NCBI lineage: Eukaryota > Viridiplantae > Streptophyta > Pinopsida > Araucariales > Araucariaceae > Wollemia > Wollemia nobilis. The sequence goes on from JAQPPZ010014788.1 coordinate 12,587,149, forward strand.
AAACCACCAGATGTGGAGTGGGTTAAATTGAATTTTGATGGAGCATCTAAAGGAAACCCAGGACCAACAGGAGGAGGAGGAATATTAGAAATAATAGAGGATATATTTTGTCTCATTATACTTTCAATAGTGGATTTAAGATAAATAATGAAGTTGAAGCTTGGGAAACTTTAGAAGGGTTAAAAATATGTAAACAAATAAATTGGAATAGAGTATGGATGGAAAGTAATAAATGCTATTTTGAGGAAAACAAAGGCTCCATGGAACATACAAGAGATAATTATGGAAATTCAAGATATTGCTAAAGAGTTTGAAGAAATTAGGTTTACACATATATTAAGGGAAGGAAACAAATGTGTAGATAAGATAGCCAATAGAGGGGTTTTGATTAAGGATCGTGAAGTAAAATTCTCCTTTCTATGGTTAGAGGAAGTATAAATTTTAGTTGAAGCTGACAAAAAATGTTGATTGCCTAAATCAATTAATGATTAAGATTTACTTTAATGTTTTCCATTGGTAATATATATATTTTTATTTTATAAAAATAATGTGTTGTCATTTAGACTATTTATTATAATTTTGTGGTTGCACTTGTGTTTCAGGAAGGAAACTAGCAATCCATATTTGGTAAAGCGGACTATGATAGTGCGATGTTTTGAAAATATTACTCTACTAAGATGCAAGGCATAGATAGTAGAGGTGAAGTTTTGGCATTGTGAAGGCTGCTATAGGAAAATGTCAAGAAAGATGCTAAATTCTAGAGTAATTGTATTTATACAGAGATTTGGAAAGATCCAGAAAATCAAAATCAAGAATTCAAATATTTTATGTAAAATAATGTAGGTTTTTAGCTATAGCATCTCAATTGATATGAGAAGGATATCTATTTGTAAAATCTCAAGATTTAAATAAGAGAGATATAATTTATCAAGGGTGGGGGACCCGAGTACAATCCCTTATTATCAAGTAAAAAAAAATATATTTTTCACAATATCCTTTGTACTTCAATCTTTGAATGATTTTTTTAAATATGTGAGGCAATCTCTTCTTTTATTATTTTTCTTTTCCTCTTAAAAAAACTTATTTCCTTTAATAATTTTGCTCACGTTAATTTTTGTAAACAAAAAATGAACAACACCAAAGCAATAGATAAAACCAATACACAATATGTTGCAAAATAAAGAGAGATAATATTTTATTAATATAAATTGAGCCTTGATCTCCAATGTTACAACATGATTTGGTATTGATACAAATGTTACAAATATAGGGTTTCAAAACCCTAGTTCAAAGAATAACTAGTGTCTTTTGGCTCATATTCGATCCAAACAAGAGTGTAGGTGGGCTTGTGTATCCCTACGGGACCACCCTAGCTGCAATAGCTTCCAAAAAGATGATTCCTACACCTACAAATAGAAAACATAAAAAAATGATTAGAAGCATCTACGAGGGCTCCACTGTGTGAGGTCCTTAGAAAGATAATACCTATAAAACCCTAGATATTGCAATATAATATTGTAAATAGAAAGTACTGAATTATAAAAAAATACAATGGATACCTTATCTTATCTATGCTAAAATCTATTTTTGCTTCTATCGTCGATGGTCGTGCGAACGCCCGAAAGGCACCCGAGGGTTGGAAGACTATAGATCTATTATGGAAAATACCAAGAGGTATTCTATGATGGCTGTGGACACCCACTAACATTCCAAGAATTCTCAACAAAGTTTGGTGAACTCTGAGGGGCTTTCAGGGGATGAAGGAATGTGTCGTAGAACCAAATCTAGTTTGTGAGGGTTTTGCAGAGATGGAAACGGGGGATGCGAAGTGGCAAGGGGAAAATATGATAGTGAAATGGCTAGGGTAAATGTTCTCCTAAAACTTTCTAAGGTGCTTAAGGGTTTGATTCATCAAAATGACTCATCTTTTATAATCTACCCTTGAACATGTTAGAGTTTTGACGACACAAAACGGACGGTCGAGATTAGAACATGAGGAAGGGTGGATATTAAGCTTGGGAAAATGATATAGATTAATATGGATGGATGGATGAGATTAAAACATGGCGGATGACTAGGATTTATTTATATAAATACATATATATTTATTAAATATAATATATATATATATATATATATAATATAAAAAAAATATATATATATATATATATATATATATATATATATATATATATATATATATATATATATATATATATATATATATATATATATATATATATATATAATGGATGACAATGATTTGAGGACACAAATGGATGAAAATGGCTAGATTTTGGTGTCTATAGATGCCCCTTTTTGTATCGCGTTGCATGAAACACAATGTGGAACAAAAATACAAGACACTGGTTTGGCATGATGAAGCAACTATCTTTCCTTGGATTGTAAAAATGATTTTGAAGACAAAAGAATTTGTATATGTAGCTTACCCCCTCAATTGGCGAATGAGTTATAAATGAGTCTCACGAGCCAATTGACAGAATTGCAAGTGAAAATACAATAAATTGATGCCGTTTTTGCCCCAACATATTAAAGGGGTTTTTGCCAAGTGTAGATGCCATGATCATGTAAGATTTATCCCACTGTGGAACATCAAAATTAGGTTTGGTTACCCCAAGTTTGGGGTGATTCCATGCTGTTGAAGAAAGTGTCTTTTTGGCAACATTGAAATGCAAAGTGATGAAAATGCAGAATATCAGGAACCAACCATCCTAGGGTTGGATGATTACTAGGAGGCCGTTTCTAGTGACTACGTGTAATTCTTGAATATTAAAGAGAATTATGTAGTATGAATTATCCATGTTTCAAGCCCCACGGACAAGGCCATCAATGACAACTTTTAAGCAAATTAATATTAGCATAGTTGCACTAAAAAATGAGGGATAAAAAGTGATTTTGTTTTTGAACAAAGAGATATTGGATGATGAAAATTGTTAGGTGTCCTTATGGTGATTTAATAATATTACCGAATTGCATGGACAACCAATCGCTACAATCACCAAGGATATAAAATAGACCACTAAATACAAGGGTCACTTGAATTTGTATGAGAACTTGGCAAATGTTTTATGTAAATGTAATTGTTGGTGGATTTGATGATGTTGAAATGAAGATATGATGATGAAAATTACATTGATGATTGGATTGTATGATTTTATGAATTTTCGCATTGTTTTGGAGCATTTTAGAGCAATTTTGGATAATTTATGACTTTTGGTAGCAAATAAAAGTTAATCACTCAAATCAATCCATGTTATCACAAAAATTAATGAAATGATGATGTGGATGATTAGAAAGATGAATGTAATCATTTATGAATACTAAGACCATTTTGGTACGTTTTGAAGCTTGTAAGACTTTTGGTCATAAGCAAAAATTAAGTGCCCAAATTGGTATTTGGTTTCACAAAACATGATATGATGATGAAATAAATGTATGGATGTAATTTGAAGTGATTTTGTGGAGGTAAGCTACATTTATGGATTAGTTTGGTCTTTCTACAAATTTTGATTCCAAACATCAGCTAGCATCCACAGCATGCACATATGCCGGTAACAGTTTGCCACTCTGCAGACGTTGGTAAGCTTTTTAATGCACTTGTGAACACCCATGGGTATTTTAGTGCACCAAAAATAGCTATAAATAGTATGTAGAGTTGAAATAAGATTCATTCTTGCATTCATGAATTCTAGAAGGTGTGTCTAGAGAAGTGAGTGAATGAAGAACTGAAGTTGAGTGGAAGCTATGGTGATGGAGGGTGCAAATACAAGAGTAGGAGAAGAGGTGCATGTTGCTGAAGTGCCCTTGGCACTCTTTGTTTGGACTTGTAATTTTTTTTTTAAATTATGCTATGCATGTGACATTAATGTGTTTACCTTGTGTATGTGTTGCATTGCAACTAAAGATATTAGAGGCTCATCATCGGTTCTCACCTCTCATATCGGGGGTGAGAAAGGTGCTACAGGATGAGTAGTGGAAGTGGCTAGAGAATGTGGGATTTGCTAGGATAGATCGGATTGATGTGGTGAGGGAATATGAGGGGTATCTCTCTGCCTTGGTAAAGATATGGGATCCATATAGGGGGACCTTTCAGCTCCCTACTGGAGAGGCAACAATGACACTTGAGGATGTATACAACATCTTCAAAGTATCGATGGAGGAATTACATGTCGAGGTTGTACATGATAAGGGGCATGAGATGAGATTAATATTTGGTGATCGATGATGGTATGTAAGTGTGAAGGATGGAGGGATAAGGCACTTTATGATGTATGCCGATAAGAAGTTGAAGGTATTGCATACCTTGGTCATGTTCCTATTGGCCAACATAGTGGTGCCAAATAGCACTAGCTATCAATTTTTTTTTAACATGATCAAGCTAGTGTATGATATGATCGATGAGACTTGGATGTATGCATGGGCACCTGCTCTACTAGCGTAGCTATACCAAGAGTTGTATGAAGTGAGGAGGCAGAAATGAAAGGGACTAGGGTGTAATTTGTGGAAATTTGAGCAAGTTTTGTTGTCATTGATGTCAAGAGGTTGATGTCCAGTTTCGTCGTCATTAATGTCATAAGGTTGTTTTTCCAAAAGGTAAGGAAGCGATTAAAAGAAATAGGATATAATATTTATTTTAAATATTATATGCCTAAAGAGGCCTAAAATATTGAAGTGTAGCGACCCTGGGGTGCACACACCACTCTTACTCTACTTGCAAATGTGTTTAAACCCAAAAATGAAATGAAAGACCATGAAAAAGCATATAACACGGAAGTAACAAAGATATGTATCTTTATTTGTATTGAAACCCGGTTACACGTCGATACCTCTTAGGGATACCTATTTTGATACAATGAGGTTACAAGTGGGTAAAATGTCTCCTCACAGAGGGGTGGTGTGCTATCACAAGCTCCCCAATTTCGCACACGAAAATGTATGAGGGCTTACATATGCCTCCTTCTCCAAGTCTGTTCCCTAGAGGGATCCATTTTTGCTCTCATATGTTGCAGATTCTGTCCAATGAACTTGTGGCCCTGTAAACAATGAAACAACAACACATGCTTAGATGTTTGAGAATAACTCCTCGGATGAGGTTGTTAGTAATGAATATTTCAAATGAAAGCAAGTGCAAATTAAACCTATGCTATGAAGTTGAATGAATGAAATGATGCTATGCTAATGATACGCTAAACATAATAATGAAACTAATGTATAAAACCCTAAGCTAGGCTTGCGAGCCACTGTCCAAGACAGTGACCGCTAAAGCAAATCTTGCCCTCTTTGCTTTAAGGCTATGGATCGAAGCTTGTATCTGATGTTGAAAAATGATGGTTGCTTTGATCGATATGTTGAATATCTTGTATGTGGGAAAACCCTCAGGTGGACTCTCCCTCTCTTTGATCAAAATTCCGTCCTGTATCAAGATTGTCCTCCCCTGGTGCTCTCAGGTTTGCACCTTTTAAAGTGTGTGAAACCCTAGGTCTATGCCCAAGCTCTAGTACTGAATCCCTCATGCATAGTGAAGGTTAGCATGAGAAGCTTTTTGTCTTTTCTATGTTTAAAGACCAGTTAACTAAAATATAACTACAAACTTGAGTCTTCTATGCATACTGGTCGTTAGCATGATAAGCTTTGTCTTTGTCTATATTTGAAGGCCAGTTAACTAAAGTCTAAATGCAAACTCAAATATCCTATGTGAACTGGCCGTGAAAGGGAATGCAAAGTTACTCTCGCTCACCTTTACTGCATCAGACTGCCACTTCCACCCGTGATTGAGCATATTTGTCAACAAAATGATTTTTGTGGTTTAACCGCTATCATTTGTAGCGGCTAAGATCTGTTCATTGTTGTCTACAGTGACAAAGGCCTGGCCGCTCTAAGCTTGAGAGACTAAGGTCTGGCTGCTCTAGTCTTGAGCGGCTAGGCTTGGATGGGCTTAAAATACCCTAGATGAGTGGTGAGAACCACTTTTGATGCTTGGAAGGCCCATGATTATATCATATGATCTTATGAATGTGCCTATGTGAGTAGCTCCCCTAAACATGATACATTTTAGGTGTCTACATATGTCCCTTTTTTCGATGCACTGTGTGGAAAACACAATGCTGAGCAAAAATGTAGACTGATCAGTTTGTAGGGTGTATGGTGATCAGTAGTCTGATAAACTTTGGATGGCCCATTCATGTAAGATAGCACTCAACCTTCGAATCATTACCTCAACATTCGGAGGACTTAGCTTAGTGGCTTGGACATGTTAAATTGCACTCATTCCTCAAACTCAATCGGGTAGCTTCAACTACTACAATAGTTTCGATCGATAGGAGAGCTACTATTGAAGATGTCATGTCTGCTTACATTCCGAGAAAATAAAGGAAATTATGTAATTGTTGTATGCAATGATTCTTAGGATGAACATGATTTTGTTATGATCGAGTGATATTTTGTTGATTTTGATTATGATTACTTTGAAGATTTGAACTACCTCTTCACTCAACGAATTGGTGAAGAAATGACAATGAATGAAGCGACAAGTTGCTTGACCAATATGACTAATCTCGTTCCTTTCTAGTATTTTTTCCTTCAATGGGTGAACCCCCATCCAAGTGTGATTTCAATTGTTCATGATAACCATCCATCCCTATCCTGAGGAGCAGTCCAACCATCAATAGCATTCTTAGGGAGTTAGGATGAGTGATTCTATTTATGCTCATATTGTATCACTTTGGCTTAGTGTTTTTGATATCACAAGGGAATGAGGATGATCCTATCGTACCCATGGAGCAGTTCGACCATCTTGGTATTTTTTGGGTTTGAAGTGATACATCATGATTCCAAAATGAATGTTTTTGTCCCAAGTAGCCTTATGGTGACTTACTCATCTTACCGAATTACATGGAGTGCAAGTCGCTGCAATCACTAAGTTGATAGAGTAAGTGACTGGATATGAGGCTTACTCAAGAATTTGTTTTTATGTGATTTTTAATCCTAGGGTTTTGTATTTTCACTTTGCCAATTGTCAATTTGCTTTCTTGGGCTCTGAGGTGAAAGTGACTTTTACGATTTGGAGTGTTTTTGCGACTTGGAATATTATGGTTGCATGGGGCAAAGCATATTTGGGTGGAGGTGCCGGAGCTTATTGAGTACTCCCTCAACCCTTAACCCCGCTTGTTTATTTTATTTTTTGGGTAAAACTGAACCACATTAAGTAATCGATAATTTGAACCTCATTAAGCTTGTTGGCAATGAATCAAAACTCGTAGATAGGTTTAGTTTAGGTTTTTATGTGGTGGGCTTGTCCTCATTTTGTTTTGCAGCTTTCGTTATATTTTTTTGGTATTTTCTAGCCTAGGGTCAACGCGTCTACCTCATCACCTGTCGGCCGCTATCGATCAATGCGGCCATGAAGGCTTGCAACTTGGCCGCTATCGTTGGTAGTGGCCGGTTTGAATCCCAACGGTCAAAAAATTTGACCATTGGGGCTTGGCCGCTGTCAGCTTTAGCAACCAATTTTTGGCCATTGTAGACGACAATGGCCAAGGACACTTAACGAAAATTTTGATTTTTTTGAATTTTTTTGGGTTGATTTATTGATTTTTTTTTTAATTTTAACTTGTTTTATTAGGTGCAAATTTGTATTTGCCTAGTCTTAGGATAGCCCATCATTATATAGAATGTTTTTATGTTTATTGTGCGTTATACCTTAGATGCATTGTAGTTATGATTCATTTTCTTTTGCTTAGATTCTTACTTCTTGGGCTTAAGACTTGAAGCTCATGAATACACTTTTGTCCTTCCTAGATGACGATGATTGGGCTTGGCTCAAAGCCTGCGGGCTACAATATATCACCAAACTGCCCACCATTATGGCAGATCATACCTACCTTATGACTTTGGTCCATCAATGGGACCCTCAAACCAATACCTTCCACTTTCCCACAGACGAGATGACCATCATGCTGGAATGTGTATAGGATCTTTCAGATCCCATTTGATGGAGTGGCCATTGTCTCTTCGACCACTAATGATTAGATTGCTATTTTTGCTTAGGTGTTCATAGGGCACTCTGTAGAGGCTCTTAAGGACACCAAATCTGGGGGAGTGTCCATATCACAGTGGTATGACAAGGGTGTCTTCTCTGTGAGGCATGCAGTGTTGCTGATGGTCATCAACAATATCTTGATTCCAGATTTCGTCGGTGCGATCACATCAACATTACTTGTAGCTTGCTTCTATAGGTTTAGGGATGGGAGCACATCCAGGTAGATCATCCTAGAGGGCTTCCTATCGAGATTATAGTTGTGGAGGATGCAGTGCTACGCCACTATATGGGCTCGAGAGTGTGAGCTGTACAAGAGCTGTTGTTATGCGGAGGAGCTTTCCCATTATACTGCCACTTTCACTGGGCTATAGGTTGGGGATGTTATGTGGCACCCATATCATGAGTGCCCAACATGGGATGATCCAGCCAGTTTTACTGTTAAGACACGATGTGAGCGGTGGCTTCTTGGTCGCAAGGTTGTCATTCAGGAGCATTTCTTCTACTCTCGAGTTCTCCATCAATACGGGCTATAGCAGGACGTGCCGCTTGTTCTATTTTTGTACAAGCACATTGCAGTGGAGAAGGACCTATCCTCGTGGCAGATTACAGAGCTCTCAGATGAGGAGGATGCCCCAGTAGTTAACCCAGGAGTTGTTGGTGGTGTTACATAGGCATACACTTAGTGATGGGGATATCAGATGTGGTGCGGTGCCGACAGCTTGGGTCACGAGGATGATAGCAGGGATAATGGTATAGATTCGATAGGGCACAGAGTTCGTGCCAAGACCAAGGTATGGGGCCAGCGAGTAGAGCAGATGGCAGCGAAGGAGTAGGAGGCTCTTGAGGAGGATGAGGAGCTAGATCCCTAGGAGAGACATTCTCCTTTGAGAGCATAGTTGCACGAGGTCAAGGTAGAGCTCTAGTCGACCTAGATCTAGGTGTAGCAGTGAGATGCTACTATTGCATAGCAGGATGCCACCATAGAGCAACTCACAGTGCAGATATAGAATTTGTAGGCTACTGTCAGGGGTGGTACTACTTGGATGCAGTTTTTTGTTCCTCCTTATACACCACAGAGGGATCCAGAGACAGATTTAGGGGCAGAGGTTCTAAGCCTGCAGTTACTATTGGATGAGTATGAGGGGCGGATTCAGGATCATGTTGGTCACATTACCGCTCTCCAAATGCATCTTAAGAGGCATGGGCTTGTCCCTAAGGAGGCACCAGGCGTAGGTGGTTCACAAGTCAGTGGGCGGTCTACCTCTGGGCAATATTCTGCCCATCCTAGCCAGAGGATCTAGACTCAGACAAGGAGACCAGCAGGTTCACACCATTCGACTCATGACACCGCCATAGGGGGGGTGGCACTAGGGGAGGTGATACCGGGAGCTCAGCCCTTGTAATTGATTGATGGTGTTCTTTTGATTCATTTTTGAGGTCGGCTTGACCTACCTGACTATAGCCTATGGGTATTTTTGTACCTTTATGGACCTGATACACACATTTATATGATATATTTGCTTTATGACTCATTATGTGTATCATTTATTGCTTATATTTTTGTCTTATTTTGTTTTATGATGTGATGGATGATGGTATTATGATGAATTTATGCATGTATATGTTAGGTGATAGATGATATTTATGATTATGTAGATTTGAGATGGATACTTATGTATGTGTTTATGTAGATGATTTCATGATTTAATTATTATGGCATTACATGATGTATTTCAAGTTGATTTGATGATGGATTTGTGATCCTTTGTATGGATGAATGCAACAATGTGATCTTTGATGTGAATGAATGATTTATGACCTATGTATTTATGGATGAATGCAATGATTTGATCTTTGATGTAAATGGATGATTTATGACCTACGTATTTATGAATGAATGCAATGATTTGATCTTTGATGTAAATGGATGATTTATGACCTACGTATTTATGAATGAAATGTTTTTGTTAAATGCATGTTTAATTTTGTTTTAATTTATACATCTAACTCATGCTATGATATGGTGAATGCAGTATGTAATTTAACGTGAATGAACTTGTATGTTTCAATCTATGCCATGATTTTGACAATTTAACGGGTGATACCACAGAAAGTATAACAACCATGAATATTTAATAATCATTCTACTCATAATAATCAATTATTTAAATCCTTCATATGTGCAATGTAATTGTGTGGATTGTATGCATTTTATGGATAAGCTTCTATAATTTAAGAGATGTAAAATAGTTAGTGGCCGTTTAGACATCATTTCTGACATATATTCGGTATATATTTTAATATTATTTTATTAATACCCCCTAATTTACAGAAGCTTATAAAGAAAGTTGATGATGTGTTTGATGATATGAATTGTTGCTATGGGAGAAATTTTTTTGCAGGTTTTTCCTGAGACTTCAAAAACTCTAGTTACCCTATTAACAATTATGTACTGGTCATACAAGATTTTTGTAAAGCAAGTCTTTTACTCTGTACCCGGATATTCATTCTCTCTATGTGTACGAATGAATATATTTTTTATAGAACTCAAGTATTTCCTCCGATGTCAGGCGGGATTCTTTCAGCCCATTGCTAAGATAAGGGATTCTCAAGTGTTTTATCTCATCCTTATGTTGGACGTAGTTGGACTATACCACTAGGTAGTTTTGAGTTACCTAAGCTAGCTCATCCACATTCAAATATTGGTCTATACAAATGCAAGGAGATTTTGTGATAGACATATCGTAATGCGTAAGGATTTATCCTTCCAGTTTTGTGCAATGCTAAGAATTCTAGGGATTCAAGTTCTATTCCTTTTATTTCTTCATTCATTTGGGATACTTTCTCATACTTAGTGATGAAAATCACTGTTTATTTTGACTAATTTTTTCTTTTTGAGCAAGGGATTCATGTAGTGATGATAATCACTATTTTATTTATTTTTGTTCTTTTGATATTTTGAACTATGACTTTGGGCGTTGATGTTTGACTTTTGAAGAATTTGAACTTTTGATTTTGAGATTTGAATTTGGCTTTATTCTGAGGTTTTGCTTATTTTTATGAAAGCAAGGGGTGCATGCAGTGATGATAATAACTCATTTCTGGGTAAGGCAAAACTTGTCCTTTTACCAATTCTTAGGACCTTTAAACCGGTTGCACAGGGGGATAAACAAGGAAGTTCCTTTTCACTTTTGGTAACCTAGACCACTTTGTAGTTTTCATCTTTCCCTTGTATCAACTAGGATTTTAGTGTTTCAATTAGTGATGGGATCCTGAATATCCGAGGTACTACAACTAGAACTAGCTCTTCTACTAATAAAAAATGGCTTTCTACAAAAGTTGATAAGACCACTGGACATGGTTGAAATAATAGGAAACCTTTGCATATTTCGTATAGCAACATTATTTGGTTGTGTTGAGAAACACAATTACACATGTGGATGCATCGATGATGATAACTTGTATATTGTGATTGATATACAAAGTTTGGTATCCTTTGTAAAATTGTGATTATAACATATGCGAATGTAATGGATATGCAGTTATGTGAATGTAATATGCAAACGTTTTGTATTTTTTCTTCAACCAATTTTTTTTTTTTAAAAAATGCCTTTGGAGCTTTTTGTATTTTGATTTTGACCAAGCGGATTGGATACCCTTGGAGCCTTTTTGTGATTTGATTTGAATGTTTTTGATTTTATGACATATTTGAATGTTTTTGATTTTATGACATATTTGAATATTTTTTTGATTTTATGACATATTTGAATGTTTTTGATTTGATTTTATGACATATTTGAATGTTTTTTTTGATTTTATGACATATTTGAATGTTTTTTTGATTTTACGACATAATTGAATGTTTTTTAATTTTATGTATGAAATTCCTTTAGATGAATGATATTGAGAGGTTCAGGCTCTTCAACACCATCCAAAGATGTTAGGCGGTATGCTCCAGGTCCAACTCTCTCTGAAATTATGTAGGGGCCTATCCAATTTATCACAAATTTATCTCACAAATACAGTGGTAGGTTTGAGTTCTACTGATTTTCTTTGAGAACTAGATCCCCAACTTTGAATTCTCTCAAATGGAATTTACTATTATATGCTCATGCAAGGAGATTTTGATAAACACAGAGATGCTCCAAGGCATTGACCCATCGTTCATCTAGAAGCATTAACTGATCCAGGCGGTCTTGTCGCGCTGTGTTATTATCTATGAAGTCCTTTAATGCTATGCACAAGGTTAGGATTTCTAGTTCTAGGGGTATGATGGCCTTAGCGCCATATACAAGTGAAAATGATGTTGCCCTAGTGGGAATCCGTACACTAGTCCTGTATGCCCATAGTGCCAAAGGTAACTGCAAATGCTAGTCCCTATGATTATCTACTACTATTTTCCTCAAGATGGAGACTATTGTTTTGTTTGAGGCTTTTGCTTGCCCATTTGCTTGCGAATAATAAGGCGTTGAAAAACTATGTTGAATATGGTATTTGTTCATTAAAGCATGCACATTTTTGTTCTTGAAAGATGGTCCATTATCCGATATAATCTTTGAAGGGACCCCGAATCAACTTATGATATTGTGGAGTATAAACTCCGCAATCCTTGGTCCAGTTGTCGATGTTAAGGGGATCGCTTCAACCCATTTAGTGAAGTACTCAGTGGCCGTTATGATGAACATGTGTCAGCCTAAATATGGGGGAGATATCTTCCTAATCAAGTCTAATCCCCATTACGAGAAGGGCCATGTTGCCTGGATGGGTTGCAAGGCTTGCGATGGCAAGTGAGTGAAGTCTGCATGATGTTGACACTTTATGCATTTCTTGACATACTCACAATATTATTTTTCCATAGTGGGATAATAATAACCCATTCTCAAAATCTGCTTAAATATGGCCATGCCACTGAAGTGATCGCCACACGTACTGTCATGAGCTTGCAAAATTGCCGAAGATGCTTCCTAGGGCTTAAGACAACGAAGGACTATTCCATCATAACCTCATCTGTAAAGGATATCTTCTAGAAAAATGTATCTAGTCACCTTTTGCTTAAATGTTCATTTTCAGCCTACGACAGACCTTGCGGTACTGTTCCAAGTTTCAAAAAACCTGTAATTGGGAAAGCCAATCCTGATAAGCTACTGCTTCTATGGATAAAACTGTATGCTCTCCTTGTGATATAGCATTTGTGAACACTGATTGGGAAGCAATACTGTGATGAATGGTTGTTCCATATTCTGTGGGACTTTGAGATATCAAAGACTTCCAAGGGGTTGTTTGCAAGAAAGCTCTAACTTTGAATGACCAATACTGATTTGGCTTGGTTTGAATCATGTTGACTAACTCTAGGTTATCAATAACCTCACGTTGTATCAAGGAAGATATGAGCACTTTCACATGAACGGTTGTGAAATCAGTGGATGGATTCTAAGGGATTAAGGATCCCAAATATGTCATGGTGTCTGCAAATCTATTTGATGTACGAGGGATTGCCTCTATGTCATACCATTCTAACCAGGCTATGTACGTGTCAACAAGCTCCTTGTAAGCTTTCAAGAGTGAATACCTGCATTGGAATAATCCTTTGACTTGATTCACTATGAGCAAGGACTCACAAAAGATACTCAATATTTTAATACCCATTGCAACTGCTGTTTGGAGTCCCAAGATCAAGGCTTCATACTCTGTGTTATTGTTTATGCAAGGGAAGTATAGTTTGAATGATAAGGGAAATGGAGCACCCTGCAGTGTGATAAAGACTATCCCTGATCTTCCCCATTGTTCACACTTTGAACAATCAAAGAATAATGCCATTTCTCTTTGTTTCTTAGGTTCTTCAGGTTCGAGAGGGTCTGATAATGCGAAGACCGCATCATCAGGAAATTCTATAGTGAGAGGCTTACTATCCTTAAGAGGTGCCTCTGCTAATTGATCTGCTATGACTTATCCCTTGATAGACTTTTGGCTTATGAATTCTAGGTCAAACTCTGTCAATATCATGATCCAATTTATAGTACGTGTATTGTGATATGTCTTGTTCATCATATACTGCAAAGGATTTTGTTTTGATATAACGTAAGTCGTATGGCTCAACATGTAGTGTCATAACTTTTTGGTTATAAATACCATTGCTAAGCACAAATTTTCTACATATGCATATCCTAGTTCATAGCTTACCAATGTGCGACTAATATAATATACGACTTGCTCTTTATCTTACACATTCTTTTGGGTTAGCATGGTACCCAAAGCAAAATTCATAGCTGATATGTATGGAAAAAATGGTACGTCTGGCCTTGGTGGAGCTAGAACTGGCAGTGTTGCTAGGTATGTTTTGAGCAAAGGCTTGTTGGCATTCTTCATACCAATTAAATGGGACATATTTATGTATCAACCAATTCATGGGTCGAAACTTGTCTAACAATTGCACGATGAACCGTTTGATGGATGCCACCTTGCCTTGTAGGCTTCTTAATTCCCTAATGTTGGTAGGGGCAACCATATCCATTATGGCTTCCACTTTTGTCGGATCAAATTCAATGCCTCTCATGGAAACAATGAACCCTAAGAGCTTTCCATAAGTTATGCCAAACACACAATTCTTAGAATTCAATATGATGTTATGCTCTATGAGGCGATCAAATTTTTTTGTAAGGATCTCGACGTGCTCTTGTCGTATCAATGATTTGGCCAGCAAGTCATCCATGTAGTCTTCCAAGATTGTGTGCATGTAATCATTAAATATGTATGTCATGGCCCGTTGGTATGTGGCACCAGCATTCTTTAGGCCGAATGGCATCACTTTGTAACAAAAATTTCTCCATGGAGTGATGAAAGCAGTCTTGTGCTGGTCTTCGAGTTTTATTCGGATTTGATTGTATCTAGAAAACCCATCCATTAGGGATAACATCTCATGACCTGTAGTGGCATCAACAAGAGCATCTATGTTTGGCAACGGGAATGAATCCTTCGAAGTTGCCCTATTTAAGTCCCTAAAATTTGTGCAAATGTAGACTCTTCCATCTGGTTTTCCTATGGGCACCATGTTCGATACCCACTCAGGATAATCGATAGAAACTATGAAAACTGCATCCTTTAGTTTTTGCAATTTTTTCTTTACCATAAAAGCGACGGTGGGATGCATCTTCCTCAATTTTTTCTTGAATGGCTTCTTTAGGGGATCCAATGAAAGGTTGTGAACAACTAACTTCGGATAAATCCTAGGAATATCCTTGTAAGTCCAAGCAAATAAATTTGACCTCTCTTTAAGGAGAGGAATTAGGATGGCTTGTTCCTTTGGAGAGAGACTTTCTCCGAACTTGACTTTCTTTGGTTGAGTAGGATCATTGCTAATGTCCACTTCGAAAGTCACTTCTATAGCCATACGTGACCCATCCTTCAACTGGTGGGGCATGGGTATCAAGTGAATGTCATCGAAGGGATTTATAGGTCCTACTGACTCAGGATCCAAACCAGCATGGAACACATCATATGCACAAACTGATGCAAAATGGAATGGTTGTAACATCTCTTCATTAGGGAAAAGATATTTAGGCTCTATTGGTGAATTAGCGCGATCCCAATCAATAGCCTGCGTGTTGAGACACAAAGTGATGCAGGAGCATCCATCGAAAAGCAAAATACCGCAAGGAGAAAAAGTGTCGCGATATCGCGACATGTCGGCAAAGAAGAAAAAGTGTCGCGATATCGCGACATGTCGCATTTTTGTGACCAAAATCCGAGAGAAGGCTCAAGAGAGAAAAGTGTCACGATATCGCGACATGTCGCATTATCGCGACCAAAAGCCGAGAGAAGGCTCAAGAGAGAAAAGTGTCACGATATCGCGACATGTCGCATTATCGTGACCAAAAGCCGAGAGAAGGCTCAAGAGAGAAAAGTGTCACGATATTGTGACATGTCGCATTATCGCGACCAAAAGCCGAGAGAAGGCTCAAGAGAGAAAAGTGTCGCGATATCACGACATGTCGCGTTATCGCGACCAAAAGTCGAGAGAAGGCTCAAGAGAGAAAAAGTGTCGCGTTATTGCGACAAGTCGCATTATCGTGACCAAAGGACGAGAAAATGCGCAAGAGAGAAAAGTATCACAATATCATGACATGTCACGTTTTCACGACTCAGGAAGGAGAGAGAAGGTGTGGAGCAAAAATGTCGTAATTTAGAGACATTTCGTGAAATCGCGATCGAAGTAGGAGAGGGAAGGTGCCCGAAGAAAATATCACAATTTCATGACATGTTGCGAAATCATGACTGAAACAGGAGAGAGAGGGCGTCCGAAGAAAATTTCGTGAAATTGCAATCGAAAGAAAATAGGAAAGGCCAGAGAAGAAAATGTCATGATTTCGTGACATGTCACAAAATCGCGATCGAAGGAGCAGAAAGAAAGCAAGGAAGGAAACTTTCGCGATATCGCGACATGTCACGATTTCGTGATTCGAAGCAGAGAGCGAAAGCAGAAGGTAAAACTGTCGCGATATCGCGACATGTCATGATTTCACGACCCGAAGAGGCGAGAAGGAAGTAGAAAGGAAAGATGTCGCGATATCGCGACATGTCACGATTTCACGACCCAAAGAGGCGAGAAGGAAGCAGAAAGGAAGAATGTCGCGATATCGCGACATGTCACGATTTCACAACCCGAGAGGCGAGGAGGAGGCAAAAAGGAAAGATGTCACGATATCATGACCGAAAAGGAGAAAGAAGAGCTGGAAAGGAAATATGTCGCGATATCGCGACATGTCATGATATCGTGACTCAAAGAAGAGAAAGGCAACGAGGAAGAAAAATGTCGTGATATCGCGACATACTGCTTGTTCACGATTTAAAAAGGTACGCGTTCCCAAACGATGTTTCTCGAGGTGGTCAAAGGCCTCATTAATGCATGATTTCTTGCCCGGTAAGCTTGCTGAGCATGGCGGCCACTCGAATGCTACGTCCAGAGGTCAGAGACATTCAGACGGCTCATCAATGCGTGTTTTCATGGATGACCCGGTGGTAGTTGCTAGTTAGGGTAAAAGATGTGAAGGTTCAGTCACGAAGGCGGGGAAGAGCCAAATTTTTAGATTCTGGGGATGTATTCTTCTAGGTGGGTCATTAATGGCCTAGAGGGTTAAGACCTCGAAAGAAACCCAGAGATTTTAAAAGGGGAAGCAAAGGCATGCACAAGGGGTCAAAAAACTGTTGAGATAGAGTTGCAGAGCTGAAGGCAAGAGGGCCACTCTGGACTTGTTTGGGCTATTTTTCTTCCAGGGGAGGAGGAAGTGCTGCTTAGATCAAGAAACTATGCCTATGGGCTAGTATTGTAATTTTTTTTTAAGTTTAATGAATGAGAGTTTGAGGAATTTGGTCTGAGCAATTTTGTGTCCCCATCAAGTGGTATCAGAGCGGGAGTTCTTGAGTGTGTGAGCAGATCACCGAAAGTGAGGTAGTTTGCACCAGGATCTGTGGAAGAGTAGGAGTTCCTGAGTGTGTGAGCAGATCACCAAAAGTGAGGCAGTTTGCACCAGGATCTGTGGAAGAGCGAAAGTTCTTGAGTGTGTAAACAGATCACCAAAAGTGAGGCAGTTTACACCAAGATCTATGGAAGAGCGGGAGTTCCTGAGTGTGTAAACAGATCGCCGGACGTGAGGTAGTTTACATCAGGATCTATGGTCAAGGTTTGTGAGAAGAGAGTGAGGAAGAATGCCTCCACGAAGAAATCATGGTGGTGGGAGAAATGTGGTACCTGAAGAAGATTTTAGAGTTTTGCAGAGGCAAGTGCAAGCCCTGTAAGAGGAGTTGCGAAGAGGGGTTGAGCCAAGGAGAGAAGACCATAGTGAAGATGAAGTTGATGAAGAAGAGGACCAGTTTGAGGAAGAAGAAGAGGTTGTAGATCCTGCACAAGCCAGGTTATATAGAGCCATATCCCAGATTGGAAAGAAACCAAAGATGGAGGTTTCTGCGTACTCTAGAAATCTAGATCCAGAGGAGTTGATTGACTGGATCAATGACTTGGAAGAATACTTTGAATATGAGGAGGTCGAATATCCTGATCGAGTTATATTTGCTAGGACCAAGCTGAAGGGTCATGCCAACATCTGGTGGAAGGGAGTATAGCTAAAAAGAAATAGAAGAGGAAAAGAGAGAATAACAAGATGGGATAGAATGGTAGATAATTTGAAAAGATAGTTTATTCCTGTAGATTATGAATTGGATCTGCTAAGGAAAATGCAGAGTTTGAGACAATCAAGCAAAACTGTCAAAGAATACACAGAGAAGTTTTATAAGATCTCCATCAGGACTGGCCATTTAGAGGCTAACAAGGAGAAGGTGGCCCGTTACATCAATGGGTTGAGAACCAGTATTCAAGAAGAGTTGAGTCTGTAGGGTGAGCACCATTGAGGATGCTTACCAGTTTGCCCTCAAAGTCGAAGAGAAGCTGAACAAACGATTTGAGTGTAAGTAAAGAGGAAGAGGTCATGGTGGAAGAACTAGTGGAAGGACCAGTGGAGAAAATATAAAGATCAGAAGAAGGCTGGTGAAACCAGTAATACCAAAGATCAGAAAGAGGGGAACACCTACCAACCCCGTAATAAGAACAATGGTTACCTAAGAGGGAGAGGTAGATTTGGACGTGGATATGGAAGAGGAGGATTTTGTGGAACCTATTTCCGCTATGGCGAAGAAGGACATCGAGCATACGAGTGTCCACAATATCAAGAAAGGACAAATAAGCGACCTAAGGGTCCTACCAGAGCTGCTGTAGCAGATGAAGGTGCTGAATCAAAACATTCTGAGGAGGCAGAGAGAGGAGAAGTTATGGTCACAAGGAGGACCCTATTGAATAAGGGGAAAGGATCAAACCAGAGGAGGAGCCTATTTTGCACAAGGTGTAGAAGTTTAGGTAAGGTTTGTAATGTTATTATAGATAATGGTAGTACTAATAACTTGGTCTTTGAAGAAATGGTTACTAAGTTACAACTAGAGAGGAGGAGACACCTGCATCCATATCGGATTGCGTGGTTGTGAAAGGACCATAGGGCATTGGTCAGTGAATAGTCCTTAGTCAAGTTCAATATTGGGAGATACTAGGATGAGGTCTTGTGTGATATCCTGCCTATGGATGCTTGCCATATGTTGTTAGGAAGACCATGGTAGTTTGATCACCGTGTAGTCCATGATGGACATGCCAACACTTACTCCCTAACAAACGAAGGAGTGTGCCATAAACTAAAGCCACTGAAGGGGATGGATGAAAAGAGGTTGCTGACAACAATGAGAGTGGAAGTTGTGGGGTTTGAAGAACTTAAGGGTTTGTACCCTAAAAACCCAGATTTTGCTGAAGCTTGGAGAGCTTGTACAACCCGATTACTCTGGATAGGACTGTCAACAGGAGTACTGGTAAATCACCATTGAGAACGATGGATAAAAGAGAAAAGAGCAGTGTTAAGGCTAAAGATTTTGCAAGTTTTGAGATGTTGAAAAAGAAGGTGACAGAACAGTACATAAGTGAAGGTCACTTCTCAATCCACCCCGGTTGTCTGATGCAGGAGCATCCAACGGAAAGCAAAATACCGCAAGGAGAAAAAGTGTCGCGATATCGCGACATGTCGGCAAAGAAGAAAAAATGTCACGATATCGTGACATGTCACATTTTTGCGACCAAAATTTGAGAGAAGGCTTAAGAGAGAAAAGTGTCACGATATCGCGACATGTCGCATTATCGCAACCAAAATCCGAGAGAAGGCTCAAGAGAGAAAAGTGTCACGATATCGTGACATGTCGCATTATCGTGACCAAAAGTCGAGAGAAGGCTCAAGAGAGAAAAGTGTTGTGATATCGTGACATGTCGTATTATCGCGACCAAAAGCCAAGAGAAGGCTCAAGAGAGAAAACTGTCGCGATATCGCGACATGTCGCGTTATCATGACCAAAAGCCGAGAGAAGGCTCAAGAGAGAAAAAATGTCACGATATCACATGTCACATTATCACAACCAAAGGACGAGAAAAGGCGCAAGAAAGAAAAGTGTCGTGATATCGCGACATGTCATGTTTTCGTGACTCAAGAAGGAGAGAAAAGGTGCGAAGCAAAAATGTCACGATTTCGTGACATGTCACAAAATTGCGATCGAAGTAGGAGAGGGAAGGTGCCCGAAGAAAATGTCATGATTTCGTGACATGTCGTGAAATCACGACCAAAATAGGAGAGAGAGGGTGTCCGAAGAAAATGTTGCGAAATCGCGATCGAAAGAAGATAGGAAAGGCCAGAGAAGAAAATGTCGCGATTTCGCAACATGTCATGAAATCGCGACCGAAGGAGCAGAAAGAAAACAAGGAAGGAAACTGTCGCGATATTGTGACTCGAAGAAGAGAGTGAAAGTGGAAGGCAAAGCTATCACGATATCGTGACGTGTCATGATTTCATGACCCAAAGAGGCGAGAAGGAAGCAGAAAGGAAAGATGTCGTGATATCGCGACATGTCACGATTTTGTGACCCAAAGAGACGAGAAGGAAGTAGAAAGGAAGAATGTCGCGATATCATGACATGTCGCAATTTCGTGACCCAAGAGGCGAGGAGGAGGTAGAAAGGAAAGATGTCGCGATATCGCGACATGTCACGATTTCACGACCGAAAAGGAGAAAGAAGAGCTGAAAAGGAAAGATGTCACGATACGAAGAAGAGAAAGGCAGCGAGGAAGAAAAATGTTGTGATATCGTGACATACTGTTGGTTCACGATTTGAAAAGGCATGCATTCCTAGATGGTGTTTCTCGAGGTGGTCAAAGGCCTCATTAATGCATGATTTCTTACCCGGTAAGCTTTCTAAGCATGGCAACCACTCGAATGCTGCATCTAGAGGTCAGAGATGTTCAGACGGCTCATCAATGCGTGTTTTTGTGGCTGACCCAGTGGCAGTTTCTAGTTAGGGTAAAAGATGTGAAGGTTCAGTCACGAAGGCGGGGAAGAGCCGACTTTTCAGATTCTGAGGATGTATTCTTCCAGGTGGGTCATTAATGGCCTAGAGGGTCGGGACCTCGAAAGAAACCTAGAGATTTTAAAAGGGGAAGCAAAGGCATGCACAAGGGGTCAAAAAACTGCTGAGATAGAGTTGCAGAGCTGAAGGCAAGAGGGCCACTCTAGACCTGTTTGGGTTGTTTTTATTCCAGGGGGGTAGGAAGTGCTGCTCAGATCAAGAAACTACGCCTGCGGGCTAGTATTGTAATTTTTTTTTAAGTTTAATGAATGAGAGTTTGAGGAATTTGGTCTGAGCAATTTCATGTCCCCATCAAGTTTTTGTGACTCAGGAAGGAGAGAGAAGGCACGGAGCAAAAATGTCACGATTTCGTGACATGTCACGAAATCGCGACCGAAGCAGGAGAGGGAAGGTGCCCGAAGAAAATGTCACGATTTCGTGACATGTCGCGAAATCACGATCGAAGGAGCAAAAAGAAAGCAAGGAAGGAAACTGTCACAATATCATGACATGTCACGATTTCACAACCCGAAGCAGAGAGCGAAAGCGAAAGGCAAAGCTGTCACGATATCATGACATGTCGTAATTTCATGACCCGAAGAGGCGAGAAGGAATTAGAAAGGAAAGATGTCGCGATATCGTGACATGTCACGATTTCATGATCCAAAGAGGTGAGAAGGAAGCATAAAGGAAGAATGGCACGATATCGCGACATGTCACGATTTCACGACCCGAGAGGCGAGGAGGAGGCAGAAAGGAAAGATGTAGCGATATCGTGACATGTCATGATTTCGTGACCGAAAAGGAAAGATGTCACGATATCGTGACTCAAAGAAGAGAAAGACAGTGAGCAAGAAAAATGTCATGATATCGTGACATGTCGTGATATTGCGACATACTGCTGGACCACGATTCGAAAAGACACGTGTTCCTAGATGGTGTTTTTTGAGGTGGTCAAAGGCCTCATTAATGCATGATTTCTTGCCCGGGAAGCTTGCTGAGCATGGCGGGCACTCGAATGCTGCGTCCAAAGGTCAGAGATGTTCAGACGACTCATCAATGTGTGTTTCCATGGCTGACTCGGTGGTAGTTTCCAGTTAGGGTAAAAGATGTGAAGGTTTAGTCACGAAGGCGGGGAAGAGCCAACTTTTCAGATTCTGAGGATGTATTCTTCCAGGTGGGTCATTAATGGCCTAGAGGGTCGGGACCTTGAAAGAAACCCAGAGATTTTAAAAGGGGAAGCAAAGGCATGCACAAGGTGTCGAAAAACTGCTGAGACAGAGTGTAGAGCTGAAGGTAAGAGGGCCATTCTGGACCTGTTTGGGCTATTTTTCTTCTAAGGGGAGGAAAACAAGAAAGAAAAGAAAACTACACCTGCGGGCTAGTGTTGTAATTTGTTTTCTATGATCAAAGGAGAATATTGGATCTAGATTCTCGGCTCCCCATCACAAAGGTTTAGTGGGATCTGCTGGGTTATGAAGTGGAGTGGTTAAATCAATGGAGATTGTACTGATGGATGGGATGAAATCTCCAGGACCACATGTGTGAAATCTTATCTCTGAGGTTTCCCTTCCATGCTCACGATGAGGCTCTAGAGAAATGGGAATATCTAGATCTAGTCCATGAGCTGGTTGGATAATAAGATCATTAGGCTCTAACAGCTCCCTGAATGTAGTGGAGGGGGATTGACCATGCGATGAATGATATTCAAGTCAACTGGTCTCCCCAAAAACCACAAGCCAGGGTCTATGGCATGAAGTATTGCTTCTCTTTCCACCAATATATTGACTTGTCGTAAATGGTGAGGCCCAAGATAGACCATCTCAGTCGCGTCCTCAAAATTGTCATAACTTATCCAGAAGCCATTAGCATTAGTATTGGGTCGCAAGGTGAGGGGCTCATGTCTTGGCCTTAAGTAAGCCATCTCTCTTTCATCCTCATATTCTTCGTCACTTATGAAGAATCCATTTGCATTAGTATGTTTCCCCAAGTCATGGGGCCATTACTTTGCCACTAAGTAGGATTTCTCTATTGAGTCCTCTGACTCATAGTCACTTTCATTCGATATGTATCCACTATCATGGTGTTCGGACTAGGTAAAGCCTTGTAAATAGTGAGGCTCATGATAGGCCAAACCCTCTTGTGCTTCATCATCACTTGCCACATATGCATTTTCTTCTTGCTCATCATCCCATGAGTGTAACCTGTTGGGGTGACATCAATTGTGGATCTTGGATGATAAGTCTCGGGAGATGGTATGCTTGCCATAGCCACTTGTATGTTGCTTAGATATCTTGTACTTGGTGGATGATAAGGAATAAAATCAATGTCTTCTCCTAACCCCAAGGTTAATCTATCTAATACTGCTACTAGAGGGTCATATCGACCTCTGATGTGATATCCTAATCCAAATATATCATATGGGAGTTGGTATTGCAACTCGAATGGCCGTCTATGCCCCTGCTCATATATACCAAGGCCATAACCATGCCAATGGAAATGATAAAAATTGGTCAAAGCAAACTCAGGATTAGAGAGGTAGAGAACATTAACAATGAATATCTCATCATTTTCCTTGTCTATATCCATAGATTTATGGGTGCAATCTAGGCCAGCGTAGATGAAGTTTGTCTGGTTGGGAGGGATTCCAAGCGGAACCACTGTTCCCACTGGTGGTCATAGATCTTTTGGCTGTCCCATGTCCTATGCAAATTTTATGATAGTTGTAAAAGTTATGTTCTACACAAGATACTATCCTATCCTTGTGCTTGCCAAGTGTATAGTTGCATGTGAGGTGGATGAACCCACAGATGAAACTGGTGAAGCGGGGTGGTAGTCATTGTCTTTGACTTGGTCTTGGTGATCTTATTCCTCCATGGAAGTTGGACTCTCATAAATAGCTATGGTTAGTATTTCTTTGAGCTTGTTTTTCTCAACCATAGGTGCCTTTAGTTTTTGATCATTCTTCGATCTAGGTGTTTATGGTTTACTAGAAACATTAGTTGCTTTATGTGCAATATGAGGTGTTGATGCAGATGGGTCCTTTTGTGCCCCTTTGTATTTGTTATCCAGTTGAGTATTTGGAGATGAAGGTCCTACCAACAAGTGGGAGGAAGAAATCACAAATTCTTCTGGACAATCCACCTGGTGAACATACTTGAATGTCTCTTCATCGGCCAAAACCATGTAGACTTTTTTATCATGCACATACTTGAAACATTGGTGTAAGATCGAAGGAACACATCTCATGTCCCTTATCCAAGGTCTCCCTAGGAGGATGTTGTATTGCATGGCCCCTTCAAAGACATGACACATCACGGGGATGGTCTTATGCCCCACCTTGATAGGTAGGACTATAATTCCCATAGTATTGCATAAAGCATCATTGAAATCTCTTAATGTATAGTCTCATGGAACGATGTTGGACTTGGGGATCTTAAGGTGTTCTATTGTTGTTGTTGTGATGATGATTGATGAACCTGTATCAATCAAGACCCACTTAAATGATAAATCATTAACTGATTCCACGATGTGCAGCGAAGGGTTTGGTAAGGTAGTAAGATGTTGTCTTAATCTCAAAATCGTAGAATAAGATTATAGGTTCCTAGAATTCTTGTACTTGTCCCACAAAATGGGTGAATGCATTCAGATCTTACGGTTGGAGCTCTATTGACCTTAAAATATCCATCAAGGTCTCCCTATGCTTTGGGGACTGTTGTATGAGCTCATAAATGGATAGCTTAGTCGAAGTTGTTTGTAACTTTTGCTCAAGTCTATCCTTGATGGTAGGTCGGGTTGGTGGACCTGGAAGGTTGTCTTACCTCTGCATCTACCTAGGTGTAGCTGGGACATTGATGAGAGCTACGGGAGGTTGTGGTTGACCATACCGTCTAGTCTTGGTTGCTATATTGATAATTTCAACCATCCCAACACACCCATGGGTAGGTGTATTAATTCAGACCTGATTGACTTATGCACATTGCCCTATAAGGACCTCATGGTTTGGCAATAGGTTTTTATAGATGCCCATATCTTTGTTGTAAGGGGCCAGTGGGTTGCCCACTTTAAGTTCTCCCGCCTCAATCATGTTTTGCACCTGATGTTTAAAACCAACACAAAATTTGATATTATGCCCCGGTATCCTGTGAGACGGGCATAATTGATCTTCCCTATATCCTTTTGTCTTAGGATTGGTGGTATCTATAAGAGGTATATCAAGGAATATGATATTTACCGCCTCACTCAATTAATTGAAGATTGATTACATTGATTTTGTCAATGGTGTAAAATAACGAGGGGGTTTGCATTCTTTGTTTCGACCTTGATTGTTATTTGGATTATAGTTGGCTGGTGGGGACTGTGCTTGATAATTTTGGGGCTACTGCACAGCCTCATACTTAGGTGTAGCCAATACCACTTGATTAAATGAGGCAGGGTTTGCCTGCTTTTGCTTATATTTACCATTCTTGTCATTTTTGCTCCGCTCCTTGGTCCAGAGTTTTATGGTTCCCTCATCTACTTTGATGTCCTCAATGAGTTTGGCTTGTGCCAAAGCTTCCTCAAATGAGGGGTATTGTTGTAGTTGTAGCAAGAGGAAAATGTGTTTGGAACAACTCTTGGTGAACATCCGGACGATTTCTTTTGTGGGAACAGAGAATGATAATTTTGCCATGATTTTTCTCCATCTATTCCCATAATACATTACTGGCTCATCATCATAATATTTTATATTGGCCAGGTCTGAAAGGTTCACTCTCCTCGTAGCACCAAAAGAGAAATGATTGAGAAAAACATTCACTAGTTGTTCAAAGTTAGAAATGCTATGCTTGGGCAATTGGTTAAACCATTGGGTGGCTTGGCCCAAAAATGTCATGATGAATATCCTTAGCATAAGAGCATCGTTGTCTTCAAGATGAAAACATGTATTGATGAAATTGGTGACATGCTCTTGTGCATCTTCTTCACCTTTAAACTTCTCTAGCCTAGGCATCTCAAAGTGCTTAGGATAGGGAGGGCTAGGAACTGATGGACACAATGGTTGGTTGTGTATTTTGTTCAATGTTGGTTGGCTCCCAGAAGCCTCTTGTTTCTCAAAGGCTTTCATATTCTCAGCAAGCTATCGAAATGCATTTGAAGCGAGGAGTTCCTCCTATTGCAGACCCCCCCACGGTGGTTGTGGAGGTAACACTCTATCCATTTGATTGGGTCTATTTTCTTCCCTTCTATGAGGGAATTCAAGATGTTCTTGATCTAGCTCTATTAAGTTTATATTTTCCCCCTTAGTTAGGTTCCTCTCATGATTTGGAGGGTAACTTTGTTGTGGGTTATTTTGTTATCTAATGTGCTCATCCCTTGGTGAGTCAACGTGTTGATCTCTTTGCTGATCACTTCCACTTGTTTGTTGGTTGCTACGAGCTAGCTGCTCAGCTTGCTCTCTTAAACGTTGATCATGTTGGTGCAACAACCGTTCTCTTTGTTAATCATGTTCAAGAGCATCCACAGGCTCTCGCTCTTTGCACAAGGCATTATCTAACCATCGTAAGTGGTTAAATTGCATAGTAATAGGTGACTCATGCTTATCTGAACCTATCCTAGTCATTTTGATTCATAGATCTCTTTCAAAGGTTTCTACTATTTCCTCACTCTCGCTAGCCAATGTGACTTGTTAAATATATTATTGATTGTCTCTATGATCAGATTTTTTTTTGATGCGAGGTCGTCTTGAGGTACCCCCAGTTTGAGAAGTGGGCTTAGAAGTCATGGTTCATGAGCTTCCAGATGCAAAATTCTCTGTTTCTATGGTTCTGGGAAGTGGCCTTGGATGCAACCGATCCAACTCATCCAATTATATTGTTATCCATGGATGATCCTGTAGGGTTCCATTCACTCCAATGAGTTCATATTCTAATGGAAGCCTCCATCTTGTTTGAAGGATATATTCTGTTTGATGTCTATGAATGGATGTGTTTCTAGTTTCTTTTCCCTTAGTGGGCTGATCTGTTCGAAGTGTTTCATGTGAATGTTGAGATGTTTTGGCTCTCATGTGTCCTTTTGGTGATGAGGGTTTTGTAGTCCTTTCTACCCTCCATGAGGATGGAGAAGGAGAAACCTCATCATATTTGTGTGAAGAACGGGGTCTAGAACCCTCTTTATGTCTATGTGAGGAGGAAGCTCTTGAAGCTTCCTCATGTCTCTGATAAGTTTTAGTGTGTTTAGAGGAAGCCTTTGAGGTTTCATCATGTCTCCTTGATGATGATGGTCGTGAGGCCTCTTTGTGTTTATGAGATGTAGTTTCATGCTGTGTTTCCCTATGTGGGGTTTCTCGAGGAGATCCCCCAAGGGTTGAGTTATCACCCCTTAGACTCACAGAACTGCATCTTACAGTCTTTCGAGTAGGTCTTTCAATGTTACTATGACTTTGCCTAAGGGTATGTGTTGTTTCAAACCCTCCCTCAATGTCAGACCGGGGATGTCTACTTCTTGTTTTAACCATCATTTTGGAATTTAGCTTTTGCGTTGCACTTTAAATATGAAAAAACAATATCACACAAATGTTTATCTTGATTATAGATTTAAGTGTGCCCTAACTGTTTGATGTATTTTGATGTTTTGTTGTTTCTTGCTTCTTGTTTTGGATTAGGAATGAGGAGACTCATCCATAGTGATAATCAAGAGTACTCATGCCAAACATGATTTCCCAAAAGAGACTAGGGTACACCGCTAAAATCCCAGTGGGGGGTTCGCCTAGCTCTTCCACTTTGAACCAATGAATGTTACAACAATGAGAGACAGTTTGAACACAAGTATCTTAGTACCACTATGAAGAAGTTCTTAAATATATTTCTAGGATAATCTAGGGGGCAAACCAGTGGAAGGAGATGAATTCCAATGTCACCGAATTGAATTGAGGGTTGGTGATGAAATATAACTACTCAATGTTTAAAAGAAATGTGAGTGTGTGTGGTTCATTTTAATATTGCATGAATAAAAATGCATCATATAGCAGCCATGAAATTTCCCTATATACCTAATGCAAGATGCATTTCAATCTTCAGAAAGATGCATGAACTACTATGAAATAAATGAGTGCACTCTATCGGGTGCGAGTATGGCCTTCAGAAAGGCCTCAAAATAAGTAAACCAACCATACAGTGTCTAGAACGTTGGACTCTAGGGAAAAATTTATAGATAGAAGCTGTTGTTCCTAGCAACACCTAGTGGAAATCTAAAAGAAGAACTAAGATATGCAGAACACCTAATTATTTCTTATTTTATTCTTTCAATTCCCAAATAGAAATGTGCTTTAAGTTCACTATTTCAGACACACAGAAGCAGACAGAAAGCTATAAAATATTGGATAATCTATACCAACCTTTGATCCAGCTCAGAGAATTGGGGTTTTGACCTCTACTGCACTCCAATGTTGGTCGATGTCGACCAGGATGGCTGGTTCCTGGCCGCTGTTAGTAGGAGAGGCTAAGGCTCTGTTGGCCGCTGTGGATTAGAGAAGCTAATTTTTGGCCGCTGTAGACCAGATTGGCTAAGCCTGCACACAAAATTAAGTCAGTATCCATGTAGAAAAATTAAAAGTTAGTGGATCTACCATGGTGGTCACCATCTGTAGTGACCTCAGGGTGCACACACCGCTCTTACTCTACTTGCAAATGTGTTTAAACCTAAAAATGAAATTAAAGACCATGAAAAAGCATATAACACGAAAGTAACAAAGATATGTCTCTTTATTTGTATTGAAACTCAGTTACATGTCGGTCCCTCTTAGGGATACACATTTTAATACAATGAGGTTACAAGTGGGTAAAATATCCCCTCGTAGAGAGGTGGTGCACTATCACAAGCTCCCCAGTTCTGCACATGAAAATGTATGAGGGCTTACAAATGCCTTCTTCTCCAGTTATGTTCCCTAGAGGGATCCATTTTTGCTCTCGTATGTTGCAAATTCTGTCTGATGAACCTATGGCCCTATAAGCAATGAAACAACAACACACACTTAGATGTCCGAGAATGCCTCCCTGGATGAGGTTATTAGCAATGAATATACTTAAATGAAAGCAAGTGAAAATGAAACTAATGCTATGAATTCTAATGAATTAAATTATGCTATGCTAATGATATGCTAAACAAAATAATGAAACTAATGTCTAAAACCCTAAGCTAGGACCGCGGGCCACTGTCTAAGACAACGACCACTAAAGTGAATATTGTTCTCTTTGCTCCAAAACTATGGATCAAAGCTTGTATATGATGTTCTGAAATGGTGATTGCTTTGCTCTCCAATTCGTTAGGGCTTCACCATAAATGTGATCTCCAAGGGAAGCTCTCCAAGTCTTGAATGAATGAAATGATGCTATGCTAATGATATGCTAAACATAATAATGAAACTAATGTATACAAACCTAAGCTAGACCTACGGGCCACTGTCTAAGATAGCAGCTGCTAAATTGAATCTTGACCTCTTTGCTTCAAGGCTATGGATCGAAGGTTGTATCTGATGTTGAAAAATAATGGTTGCTTTGCTCGATATGTTGAATATCCTGTATGTGGGAAAACTCTCAGGTGGACTCTCCCTCTCTTTGATCAAAATTTTGTCCTGTATCAAGATTATCCCCCCTAGTGCTCTCAGGCTTTCACATTTTAAAGTGTGTGAAATCCTAGGTCTATGCCCAAGCCCTAGGATTGAATCCCTCATGCGTAGTGAAGGTTAGCATGAGAAGATTTTTTGTATTTTCTATGTTTAAAGATAAGTTAACTGAAATCTAACTATAAACTTGAGTCTTCTATGCAGACTGGTCGTCTTTGTCTTTGTCTATATTTGAAGGCCAGTTAACTAAAGTCTAAATATAAAATCCAGTCTCCTATGTGAACTGGCCATGAAAGGGAATGCAAAGTTACTCCCACTCACCTTTATTGCATGCAAACTGCCACTTCCACCCGTGATTGAGCATATTTATTGGTAAAATGCTTTTTGTGGCTTAGCCGCTATTGTCTACAATGGCTAAGATCTGGCTGCTGTTGTCTGCAATGACTAAGGCCTGGCCGCTCTAAGCTTGAGCAGCTAAGGTCTGGCTGCTCTAGTATTGAGCGACTAGGCTTGGATGGGCATAAAATGCCCTAGATGAGTGGTGAGATCCACTTTTGATGCTTGGAAGGCCCAATATTATGTCATATGATCTTATGAATGTGCCTTTGTGAGTATCTCCCCTAAAGATGACATGTTTTAGGTGTCTACATGAGGACGTAAGGAAAGAGAAGTAGGTTTAAAAAGAAATAATAATATTATAATATTTCAAGCAAAAGGATGAGGTGAAGAAAACGAGGTCCAAGGAATCTTTAAAAATAATCTATCCTTGAAAAGACCCAATGAGCAGTTTATAAAGGATTTAATTTAATTTATTTAAATTAAAATATTTTAACCTATGATTAAAATTTTAATTTAAAAAAACAAAAGGCGCCAAAGTTTTCAAAGTTTAAAATTTAAATTTAAATTCAAAAATCAAATTTTGAAATAGGCCGACGTGTTAAGTGCAAAGGACAAAGTGTATAAAAGGGGAAAATGATTTTCATTTCCATCACCTATGCTATTTGAATGCTAATGTTGTTAAATTATTTCACGCACAACATTGTTGAAAGAAGAAGAGGATTCATGTGATTTTAATTAAAGGGAGGTAGACATAGGTTGAAATACGTGTGGAGTGCCAAATCGATTCCAAGGTGCTTGGTAGCATAGTAGATGGTCGAAGGTTGGTTAAGACACTCGTGAAGCAGAGGTCGTGGTTTCAAATCCCATGCAATCCATTTTGCAAAGGAGGAAGAAGCATTTTGGTTTACGTTGAAATTCAAGTGAAGGTATTAGTGAAAGGATGTGGAATTAGGTTCACGTGTGAGCGTGTAGCCCAAGTGGCAGCTTAGCCTTGGGATAAGATGCTACGGTGGTAGTTGGTCACGAGTTCAAGTTTGGGTACAACCAAGATGTGGGTAATAGTGTTTGAAATGTGGGCCAAATATTATAAGGTAAACACTTTTAATTTTTTATTTAAACTCGTCAAAGTTTGGAAGGAAAAAGTATTATAAAGGCCACGTGATTATAAAGCACATTGGTTGAATGCATAGGGAGTTATAAGGTTAATTAAAAATATTTTATATTTTTATTACTTAGGAAAATAAATAAAGAATTGGAGTTATAAGGGTTAACAAAGGAATTTGATTTTTATATGTTGATGTTATTTTGAAAAGGTTGGAGTTGATAAGGTGTTAGTAAAGGAATTTGATTTTGAAAAGGTTGGATTTTATAAGGTGATAGTAAAGGAATTTGATTTTTATATGTATTAAATATTATTTTGAAAAGTTTTGAGATTATAAGGTGTTCACAAAGGAACTTTGCTTTTATGTGTTGGATGTTATTTTAAGAGTATTGGAGATAATAAGGTGTATTTGAGGTTTTTAAATAAAAAAGAAAAAAATAAATATTAAAATTTAATTAGATAGCTTGCATTCTAAAACAATAGCAAACATGACTAGTATGCATGTTAAAATTTGCTCATCTTGGAGGGAAAAACTAGGGCATCAGTTGGGTAGCCGAAGAGATTTCTGGTTACTGTGGATTTGAAGACAAGATTGCTGCCCTAGGAGGGTCCAATGGGGACACCTTTGGATCCTCTTCTAGAGAGACAGTTCTTTTGCAGATTTGTTAAAGGATAAATCTCCATCAAATACTGAAGAAGCACAAAAAATTGCATTAAAAATGCTCTTTACAGCTGCTAGAAATAGATCAACATCTCAACGAGTTAATGGATGCTTGCCACAGTCAGAATCAAGGCCAAATATTGTCATTGAGCAAAGGATGGTTGAAGAAACAATTTTATATAGAGCCAATCATGATTTGATCTGTAAATTCATGGGTATTCGCCCTACCCTAAATTTTTTGCATTCCTGGGTCCGACAAAATTGGGAGCCTCTTGGTGAGTATTCTTTATGGTTTATTAGCAATGGATATTTTATTGTTAGTTTTTCTTCACTTGTCGATAGAAATAGGGCTTTCGAATCAGAAAAGAGAAATCGTGGTCCGACAGGATTATTTGTTCAACCCTGGAGAGTGGGATTTGATCCTCGAATTGAACCCACTGCTGTCCCGGTTTAGATCTGTTTGTATGCACTTCCAATGGAGTTTTGGAGTGAGCAGGTATTGGAAATTATCGATAATTCCCTTGGAAGACATTTGGGTGTTTCCAAAGACACAATAGAAGGAAACACAACTGTTTATGCAAGATTATGTGTGGAAATGGATCTTAGCCAACCTCTACCGACAGAGGTGGAACTTGAACTTGTAGGACTATCTTGGATTCAACAACTGGATTATGAGGTATTGCCCTTTAGATGCAGAGTTTGCCACAAATATGGGCATTTGGCCCGATCTTGCCCAAATAATATGAACATAAAAATGGAGGCTCCTCTAGGAATGTCAAATCTTCCTAAGGAGGGTAAGTCAACAATCAACAAAGAACCAAAAAATATTTCTTAGGGTAAAGAAGCACAAGGAGATGGTTTTGAACAGCCCAAAAGAAGGAGAAGGCAAAAGAAAAAAGATGGTAAAGAGCAAACCCAACTCAAGCCCTCCAATAGGTATGAGATATTTAAGATACTAATGGACCAATAAGAACAATTCATGGAAGGAGTGGATGGGAATAATGAAATAAATAACATCCATGTTCAAGCTCCTCTTTCATCTCCCCCCATCATAGAGAAGGTAATTGAGTACAGTGAGTTACCGCAGTCTGAAAGTGCAGGGGCATTGATAGTGCATAACCAAGAGCAGGCAATAATTAAGGATGTCAGCATGGGCATAGTAGAAAATAACAGAGAAAGGCCAACTTTAGGGATAACTCAGGTGGAAAAGATAAAAAAATAGCAACTCTCAAGGAGTGGGTAGAAAATCAAATAAGGAATTGATAGCAGTTCAAGGAGACAAACTAATCACTAGAGGATCGGTGAGGCCAATAGATTTTTACTGCTCTCAAGGTAACCAATGATTATACAATCATGGAATGTTAGGGGTTTAAATAGTAGAACCCATCAATCTGCTGTTCGAAGACTCTTAGAAAAATGTAAAACAATTTTTTTTCTTATCTAGGAGACAAAAATGTCGTTAGATCTTATGTGTAAAACAATTAACAAAATTTGGAGGGGTGCTGGTCATATGGAAGTGGCTGCCCAAGGTGCCTCAAGGGGGATAGTTACTCTTTGGAACTCTCTTGAATGGACTGCAATAGAACATATAGCTTGGAGGGGTGTTCTCACATCACATTTTAGAAATAATGTCACAGTTGAACATGTTTTAATCACAAATTTTTATGGGGCTCAAAACCTAGATGGTCAGATGCATCAATGGAAAGTTGTGCATAACATGAGAGTCTCAAGGGAAGATTTAGACTGGATTATTGTTGGGGATTTTAATGCTAAATTATCCTCTAGAGATCAGGAAGGGGGAACCCCAATTTTGGGCCCAAGTCCAGGCATTACACTTGGTGGATATTAAATGCCCTGGAACCAACTATACTTAGACTAATAAGAGGAGGGAGCCACATAGTAGGAAGGTGAAGTTAGACCATTTTTTGGTTTCAAAGGAGGCATTTGTAAAATGGAATATAAAATTTAAGATTTTGGAGGGTCCAGTTTCGGATCACTTTCCCATTTTGTTGGAAGGAGGGATCAAGACAGTGCAACATCACAAACCATTTAAATTTGAAAACTTTTGGTTACAAAAAGAGGAACTTCGAAAGAAAATTCCACAGTGGTGGGAAAAAGGTCGCCCAACATATGGGACAACAATGTTTAGATTCCACAAACAACTTCATTATGTCAAAGATCAACTGAAACAATGGAGGCGAGCTAACAAGACAGACTTCCATGTCCAAAGAGCTCCATTGGTGGCCAAATGGGATGAGGTTCAAAAACACTTTAGGGAAGGAACAATTACAGAGCAGCTCAAAGAAGAGGATGATGCATTGCGTAAAGCGATTGAGGACATTGACAACCAAGAGGAGACCTACTGGAAACAAAGAGCAAGAACCACTTGGTTATTAGAAGGTGATAAAAATACCAAATTTTTCCATCGGATTGCTTGTGCTAGGAGACAGATGAACAACATGGAAGCTCTTCAAGATGAGAACAAACACTCCTTTGATACAATTCCAGGTATGCATTTCCATTTAGTGGATTATTTTTATAAAATATTTAAGGAAAGTATGGTGCAAGATGAAGAGGCTCAAAAAGAAGTTATTGTTGTCATACCATCTATTATCTCTGAAGAAGAAAATTAGACCCTACTAAAACCCATTGATAGAGAGGAACTGAAGAATGTAGTCTTTGGAATGAACACCGAAAAAACACCAGGTCCAGATGGCTTTCCAATTGAGTTTTTTCAAGCATTTTGGGATAACTTGGAGGAGGATATAATGGCTGTTATAGAGGAGTCCAAAGGTAGTAAAAGAATGCTTAAAGCATTAAATCATACTTTCATTACCTTAATTTCCAAAAGGGGAGGAGGGGGTACATATTTTAGATTATAGACCTATTGCCTTATGCAATGTCATATATAAAATAATCACAAAGGTAATGGCTGAGCGGCTAAAACCTCTTCTACATAACATTATCTCCTCAGAGCAAGGGGGTTTTGTAGAGGGTAGGTAGATCTTGGATGGTGTGGTTCTAGCTCAAGAGGCAATCCATTCAATGCAAACATCTGGTAATAGAGGAATGTTCATAAAATTAGATATGTCAAAGGCTTATGATAGGGTGGAGTGGAGCTTCTTGTCAAAGATGATGGCAGCCTTTGGTTTCTCTTAGGATTGGATAGAATGGGTCATGAGTTGTGTTTCTACTTTGACATACTCAGTGTTAATCAAGGGTCTTCCCTCGCAACCGTTTGGAGCTACTCGAGGCCTTCATCAAGGAGATCCTTGCTCTCCCTATATTTTTCTCATATTGGCTAAAGGATTGGGTAGACTCATCTTGAGGAGAAGACAACAAGGTTTGCTAACATGTATCAAGGTGGGTGAGGAAGTTTTGACTCACCTACAATTTCTGGATGACACAGAATTGGTGGGAGTGGCCAGCTTCAAGGAAGCAAGAATGATTAGAGATACACTTAATGTCTACCTTAGGGCTACAAACCAAGTCATCAATGATAAAAAATCCAAAGTGGTATTTTTCAATCTTGATCAAAGGCTTCAGGACAAAATTTTAGAGATCTTGGGATTCACAAGGATTTATCTCCTAGTGATATACTTGGGGGTCCCTTTGCATTTTAAAAAACTAAAAATAGATATCTGGAGGAATATTTTGGATTGTATCAAGGACAAAATTAATCATTGGTATCACAAATGGTTAAGCTATGGGGGTAGATTAAATTTTTTATAGTAAGTCATTCAGGCCATGCCAATTTATAAATTTTCTATCCTTGCTGCCCCACATACCATATGGAAAGAGTTGGACAAGATGGGTAGAAAATTTTTATGGGAAGGAGTAAAAGGAGAGAGGAAATGGGCCTTAGTAGGTTGGGATAAAGTAAGCCAGCCCAAGGTAAAAGGAGGTTTGGGACTGAGAAGATCAAAGTTAAATAATAAAGCTTTGGCTGGAAAGCTTTATTGGAGGTGGATTTCCCAACCAACTTCTTTATTCAGTAGAATATTACCTAGTAAATATTTGGGACATGTAAACCCAAATGAGGTGGGTCGTTTCCCTTTGTATGGTAATGGATCCTTAGTGTGGTAGGCTCTCAAGTTAGGATCTCAGGTAGTAAAAGATATAATATTTTGGAAAGTGGGGAGAGGGGAGAAGGCACGATTTTGGACAGATTTATGGGATCAATACCCATCTATCATTGTTGAATTTCTTGAATTGCAACCAATAAAAATAGCCATAGAAACCAAGGGATGGGTCCAAATTGAAAGTTATTTCAACACAAGTCAGCTAGGGGATTATAAGTTTAAGCAGTTTAAGAAGTTGGATGAGTGGCCAATTTCAATCCCTCAAGATTTGACACCCATCATGACTAAAATCTTGGCAGAGAGATTTCTCACAGGTAGAGATGAGGAAAATGAATTAGCTTGGGGCTATGGGAGCCTTGGTGTCTACACAGTGAAGGATGGATATGATAAGATCCTTCCAGAGACTCCTCCTCATACATATCAGGTTGAGTATTGGAGAAAGATTTGGCAGTCCAAGGGTTGGTCGAAAGTAAACTTTTTTGCCTGGCAGTTCATGCATAATGGAATTCTTACTTTTGATAATCTCAGATGCAGGGAAATCATTGGTCCATCTCAATGTGTTTTATGCTACAAGAGTGAGGAAATAGCTGATCACTTGATGTTTGAGTGCCCATTCACGTGCCAGATTTGGGAGAGATGGTTTTTATATTATAAAATTCAAGTTAATGGTGATTTGAATCGGATTAATATTTGGGAAAGATGGAAGAGGGGTAGATTTAAATCTAAAGCTCTTTGTATTGGTTGGGAGCTTGGATTAAACTTTATTTGGTGGCAAGTGTGGTTGGAGAGAAATGCTAGAATTTTTAGAGAAACTTTTTCTTCTTTAGATGGAGTTTGGCAGGTCATTTGGAGCAAAGTCACAGAAACTGTGGTAGTCTATGCTAAAGAGGAAACTCAAGTTGTTATTGGGGCAATGGAGAAGAAAGTTGAAGTGCAAGAGGGATAGGACAGAGCTAGTTTGAAACCACCCCCATAAGGTTGGAAAAAAATTAATACTGATGGAGCTGCAAAAGGCAATATGGGTAGAGTTGGAATTGGAGTGGTTTGCCAAAATCATGTTGGAACAATGCTCTATTGGGAACTACAAGGCTTTGGAAGAGCCACAAACAATGAAGTAGAAGCATTAGCTATAAAATCTGCTTCTATTTGGGCGATAAAACAAGGTCATAGGAGGATAATCCTAGAATCAAATTCTCAAATAATGGTTGGAGCTCTAGATTGCATGAGGAACTTTGCTTTGAAAACATGGAGGTTGAGGATTCTTGTCACTCAAATTAAGGAATTATGGAGGGAATTAGATGATGTGATTCCAGTTTATGTGAGTAGAGATCTAAATAAAGTGGCAGACTTCTTGGCTAAGATGGGTACTGAGAAGGAGGTAGGGGTTTAGTGGCACAATGACATGGCTATTGAGGATGAGATGATTAGGCAGGTTGGTGAGCAAATCCAGTACTTAGCTAATTGGATAACCATTCAAGAAATACTGTTTAGGAGATTTATGTTTCAATATAGATCTTTTATAGTTGTAAACAGGTGAACAGTCATTGTAGAAATACGGTTTAAGAGATTTGGCTCCAATGCAAATCTTCTTTTACTGTTGTAAACATGTGTTCTCTATGACTAAGGCTGGGAAAAGTCTCATCCCAACTTTTAAATGATCTTTGTTTTAATACAAGTTTTTTCAAATTATTTTTCAAAAAAAGGTGTATTTGAGACTTGATATTTCATTGTATTTATTGAATGGTGAGATAAATTATTGAGGTGAATATTTGTGTAGAGATTTTGAGATAGACTGTTGCTATCTAACCTTGAAATTGGCAAAGAGGATTTGATTGTGATTAAGACTGGTTTTGAAGATATATCTCCATCAAAACAAAAGGTATGGGCACATCATCCTTATAATTGAATTGTTGTTGGATTGAATGCTGTGAAATGCAAAGGTGGAGCGAAAAGGATTGTTTGATAAGCATTATTGGAAATATTTGAGTGAGTTTTCATATGCATGATTGGTGAATGATTAAGAGAATATTTGAGTTAGAGATTGAAGATTATTTGAGTTAGGGTTTGATACCCACATTGTGCATTTGGTTGGAAGAAGTATGAACACAATTGTTTAGGGTTTGTAAGCAAGCTCTGATTCATTGGTTGAAATAATTGAATGAAATTTTTGAATGTTGGGTTGAGTATGTTTATGATTGAGCATATCTTATGAGCTACATTGAGCATGTGTTTGAGAATATTTGAGTAAGCTTTTGTTAAAGCTTAAGGATAGGTTTGAGCAAGATTTTGTGAAATCTTATGGGCAGATTTAAGACAAGTCTTAGTGAAGACTTGAGAGCATATTGAGCAAGTTCTTGAGAGGACTTGAGGATAGATTTGAGCTTTGTGTTAAGGCTTGAGGATAGATTTGAGGATAGAGTTTGGTGCATATTTGAGAGTAAATTTGTGCTAGACCTGAGATAGAGTCAGAGCAGATTTTTACTAGATCGAGGACAATGTTTGGTGCAGATATAAGACAAAGTTAATAGTAATATTTAGAGGTGATAGAATACAGGACAATATTATCTAGTGGATAGATATCCATTAGCCAAGGTAGTGAGGATAGAGGTCTTCTGAGTGAGGACAAAGTTCTTCTATGGAGCGAGATCCACAAGCCAGTGTAGTGGAGGCAGTAGTCTTCTAGAAGATTATTAGCTAGAGCAAAGGAGAAAGAGTTCTCCTATGGATGGAGTTCCATAAATTAGAGCATAGGGGATTGGTGTCTCCTTTGAATAGATATCCTTAAACATTATAATAGAGAAGTGGTTCCCAAAAGATTTGTTTGAGAAAATTTAGTAGAAATATTTTCTCCGTGGAGTAGCCCACATTGGGTGAACCATGTTAAATCATGTCTCTCATATGTGTGATGATTTATGCAATGTTTACTACTTTGATATGGTTAATGCTATTGATTGGATTAAAAAGTAAAATTTTTTATCTTATATTGTTCACCCCCTCTCAGTATAAGCATATGTTCTTCAATTGGTATCAGAGTGGGTCTCTTCGTGAAAAGACTAACAACTTGGAGGAAGATCCGATAGGAACACACATGAATTAAGAAAATGAAGAAGAGGCCATGATCGACATAAAAGAGGAATTATTTGTTGCTCTCATGAACTTGGAAAATGTTAGAAAGAAGAACTTAAGTTTTAAGGATCAAATTCAAGAGGATGAAGAAGAAAAAATAGAACTACAAAATCTCATACAACTCAAGATAAAGGTGGAAGAGGAAAAGACAATTAAATAGGATACAATAGATCTATTAAGGGCAATAGAAGCAAAGTGTGAAAAATTAGAATAAAAAATTGTCTCTCCAAGAAATGAAGTTGAAAAGACTAAGTTGCGATAAGATATAAAGTTAGGGAAACAAAAGGAGAAGTCGAGCTCTCAAGAAACAAAGAGACCAAACAAAAATAAGCTCATGACTTATACTAATACTTTGGAAGGAAAAGACATCAGGAAAGAAGAGGGCAAAGAGGAACCATGAACAAAATTCTATCACAAGAACAACAAAATAAGAAATACTCGACCATATTTTCCAAGGTACTAAA
The DNA here is from genome assembly GCA_028583015.1 of Wollemia nobilis. NCBI lineage: Eukaryota > Viridiplantae > Streptophyta > Pinopsida > Araucariales > Araucariaceae > Wollemia > Wollemia nobilis. The sequence continues at coordinate 12,626,556 of JAQPPZ010014788.1, forward strand.
ATAGGTTAAAAAATATCTTCCATGGCTATTACTTTACATGTAATAAATATGGTCATAGGGCTGCACATTGCACTAGTTATGTGAAAAATAATGTTAATATAAATTTTAATTCTTTTGCACCTCTTATGAATGATGATGTCATATGTTATAAATGCAATAATTTTGGGCACAAGGCTAGATGGTGCAAAATGGTATTTCCTAAGTCAAATAAAAAGAATACAACTTCAAAAATTAGGAGAGAGAGGTTCGAGGTGTAGACCAATTGGTTCATCCAAACCCCATAAGGGGGCAGAGGTCCAAGGTTCAAATATCGGGCCTCACTAGACTGAACGCTTGTCCCTTTCCTGGTGCTTTCAGTAGCATAAAAGTTTTAAAATGATTGTGGCATGGCGGTTATAGGGATGGACTATGCAAATATCTGTGTGGCGACTTCCAGGGTGGACAACGCAAAATACTATGGCAGCCATAAAAGCTAGACAACCTACCCGGATTCATGGCGGCTACCGATTCCACCATGTTAAAAAAAAAAACAATTAGGAGAGAGAAAAGAGCATGAGAAATTTAGATCAATGTTAGTAAAAACAACTTTTCATGTTCAAGATAAGCGAAAACAATGGTTTCTTGATAGTGGTTGCTCTAGTCATATGACAAGAGAAAAAAGTAATTTTTTTATACTCAAGGAAACTGATGGAGGATCGGTAAAATTTGGTGACAATGGATCGATAAAAATCTGTGGAAAAGGAACCTTGAGTTTAGATAATAGAAAAATAAAGACAGAGAATGTATTGTATGTCAAGGGGTTGAGAAACAATCTACTAAGTGCTAGCCAACTTTGGGATCATGGGCACATGGTTATATCTCATCCAAGTAGGTGCGATATTACAAAGTTTAAAACTGGAAAACTTATCACAAAATCTAATATAACTACAAACAACCTCTACACGATAAGTGAGATTAAAGGAGAGAAGTATTTTCTATCACAAGAATATGAGAGTTGGTTGTGTTATAGAAGATAGGGTCATTTTAAATTTGACAACATAGTGAAAACAAGCAACAAACAAGCTGTTAGAGATTTACCCAAACTAAAAAGGCCACGAAACACAATTTGTTCACAATGTCAGCATGGGAAGCAAACTATAACAAGTTTCAAGTCAAAATGATTTATGTCATTTGAGCCATTGAAACAAGTCCACGCTGACCTATGTGGTCCTAAGAGGACAAAGAGTTTACAAGGTGAAAGTTACATTATATTATTTATAGATGATTATTCTAGGATGATTTGGGTAGCTTTCCTAAAAGAAAAATTAGAAGCTCTTGAGAAGTTTAAAGATTTTAAAGAATTAGTTGAAAATAAAATAGGTAAAAGGATTAAGTGTTTGATGTCAGATAGAGGAGGAGAATTTATCTCAAATGAATTCATAGACTTTTGTGAACAACATGGGATCAAAAGAGAATATTCAGTAGCAAGAAATCCCCAACAAAATGGAGTAGTTGAATGGAAACAACATGACTATTGAAAATATGGCCAGAGCCATGTTAAAAGAGTCTAAGATTTTAGATGGTTTTTGGAAAGAGGTAGTACATACAATAGTATATAACATCAATAGAGCTAAAGTGAGAGTAAACCATCACAAAAATCCATATGAGCTTTTGAAAGGAAGACTAGCCACTCTAAAGTACTTCAAAATTTTTGGAAGTATATGTTACATAAGATGGAAAGAGAAAAATTTGGGTAATTTTGACTCAAGATGTGATGAGGATGAAGAACACAAGCTTATACTGAGAGGGGGGTGAACAGTATAAGACCTCTTTATAATTTTTCCATTATACTTCAAAACAGTAAAGCAATATACCCAAAGCAATATCAAAGCAATGCACAATATCATCCACAAAGTGACACCAATTTTAACGTGGTTCACCCAGAATGGTCGGGCTACGTCCACAAAACTTTTCTCTAAAAGTTATCTCAAAGTTCTTTGGGAATCCTTCCCAATTACAATGTTTATGAGCCTCAGCCCAAAGGAGATACCTTTCCCCAATCAGAATTTATGAGCCTCTCCTCAAAGGAGATACCTTCCCCCAATCAAAATTTATGAGCCTCTGCTCAAAGGAGATACCTTCCCCTCTGCTCTAGAAATGATCCCTAAGAAGATCAACTGCCTCTACCTCTTGCCAGCACGTGGAATTCCTTTCCATTGAAGACCTCCTGTCGTCAATGCTTAACCTAAGAGACCTCTGCCTTCTATGATCACATCCACAGCAGCTTAGCAACCTGTACCAAACACAGTCAGTCAGTCTAGTACAAGTCTTCCTTTGTCTGTCAGATCTGTCCAACTCTTGAACAAATAAATCCTCTACATACAAGCCTTCTCAAAGACTTGCCAACTATCCTCGAGTTCTTCTCATAGAACCAATGCACCTCTGTCCTCAAGTTCTCTGCTAGAACTATCAAACTCAGCTCACAAGTCCTCTGCTAGGATCTGTCCAAATCTGCTCACAAGTCCCCATCGAAACCTGTCCAAAATTGCTCACAAGTCCCCACCGGAACCTGTCCAAAACTGCTCACAAGTCCCTCTTTGGAACCTGTCCAAAAACTGCTCATAAGTCCCCACTGGAACCTGTCCAAGAACTGCTCACAAGTCCCCACCGGAACCTATCCAAAAACTCAGCAAGCTCACCAAGAAAAACTTTCTTAGTAGGAAATCACAAAGTGAATTGTTAGAGACCCAATGTGATTTGTCAAACTCATAGAAGCATAAAGAGAATTGTTATAGACTCAATATGTTCTATACTCAAATCCCAATCTCAAAACTCAACTCAAATCAACTCAGCTCAATCTCAATCTCAAATCTAAAAACTCAACTCAATATCTGAAATGGATAGGATAGAATGTTTTCTTTCAAGAACATGAAACCCCAACAATTGCCAACTATGCAAAGAATCACATAACAATGATACTCATGTTCTTTTCACCATAAATTAGGGTTTCAACAATAATGCTCATCAAACAAGGTTTAGTCAACCAACACCATTCAACTCAACATCAACCTTGAAGCATTCAACCAATCATCACAAGAAAAGGAAACAAGTAGAAATCCTTTTCCCTCCAAAGATATTTAAACAAAACAGCCACCAACACAATATCACCAAATGTAAAGAATAACTTGCTCAAATCAACTCAATGGAGTAAGCCCAATATCATGAATCAAGTAAAGCAATAACTTGATCAAACAACCTCTATGGAAGCAACTCAACCATCAAACTCAAAACAACCAACCAAGGGTTCCACCAACTCAATGCAAGTAGCTAGACTCACAAATATAAACCCTAGTGCACAAAGCTTCCACTATCTCAAACCAGAAACTATGCATTCACCAAAAAATCTTCTTAAGGATAACAATGCATAAGTAGTCTTCAACAAACCAGAAAATAGGATTTACACCTAGCCAAAGGATACCTAGTAGAATACCTTTTCACTCCAACCTTATTTCAGAAAACATACACCAATCATACTCATAAGAAGAATGTGCCCATACCTTATTGGAGTAGAAGATAATTGAACCTTCAATCTGTCACCACACACAACTCTCAAACTTCCAACCAAGTTAGGGTTAGAATAAAAAGAAATGAGCAATAATATAAACTTCCTTTATTACACATTTTAGCTCCACTTCTTTAAACACAACCACCATAACATGCCAATAAATCACAGACTCACACCTTATACCTCCATTTTTAATTTTAGCATAGCAAAGAATAATCTTAAAAATACATCCAAAGAAATATGCCCTTATTTCTCCTAAGCTTTTATTCAATGCTAATCACAAAAGCCAAAACTCATAAAATTTAATCACACCTTATAAATCGCTGTCCAAGAAACTCTGAATTTCACGGCATAAAGACGTTTTAATAAAAACGTGTGTTACTCTAGCAAAGCACCCCCGTGAGACTCGAAACGGCGACCTCCACCAATGCAACGCCCAACAGTAGCCTTCGCTACCACTAGCCCACACGGGCTACGAAGTTCACAAGTGAACTTCCCTCCACTTCACCCTCGAAAAAACTCTCGAAGACTTTTCAACCGCACGTGCTTCTAAGTCTTCCTTCGATTGCAGCGAATACAGAGCACAAACACCACAAATTGCATTCGGGGAATTTCAAATTAATTAGCCTTCCAACCTTAGGATTTGGAGAATAAATAGTCTCTTTGAAGACACCTTGAAATTGATGGAAATAAAGACCATTTCAAAATTAATCAAAAGTCTTTTCAAAAAGGGTTTAAAAACCCTTAAATAATTTTAACTTGGTTTTAATAAAAATCGGTTTGGTTTTAATGAAAAACCCTTGCCAATGGAATCTCTCCGGATTCTCTTAAAAATATTCTCTTGGAATCTTCCACCTTTGAAGCCAACACATCCTCTTAACATTAATGTTATTTCCTTTTGACATCAATGAAAACTCATAGACAAGAAGCTAGGATCTCAAACCCAAAATTGCCAACAATCTCCCCCTTTGTCATTGATGGCAAACCATGCTTCTCAACAACACAGAAACTCAACATAAACAGCTCCCCCTATCTTGAGGCTCTCCCCCTTACTCAAATCTCTCCCCCTTTGTCATCAATGGCAAAGGGTCACCTTTGGGGCTCGGGACTAAGAATGAGCCTCTTAGCTTAGTCCCTCCCCCACCTCCCGATGAGGTGATTAATTCTTGGGCGGGAGTAAAACTCCCATTAGGAACTGATCATCATCAGCGTCTATAACTTCCTTGTCGGGCATTCTCTTGAACTCTTTGTCCATATTCCTGTTCTTGTCATCTGTTCTTGTTCTTGTTCTCATCCCTCTTCTTGTCCATGCCTTGATCCTTGGACCTCGATCATGCCACTCGTCCCTCGTTCTCGTATTCTAGAATTTCAGCTCTACACTTTCTGATTGTGTGACCTTCATTGTTGCACTTGAAACACTTGACGATGTTGTTTCTCTGAGGTAAACCTAATCTTTAAATCCACCAGTTCTGACCAAACCTATTCTAACCAAACCTATTTTGGCCAAACCTGTTCTGACCAAATCTGTTATGACCAAACCTGTTCTTGTTATTTGCCTTGCAATAAACTACCTTGTGCCCAAACTGTTGACAAGAGTAGCAATACCCTTGAAAGTAACTAGCACTTCTAAAACTATCATTTACCTCCTTCACTTGAGCCATGCAATGTGAAGCCATGTGACCAAACTCGTGACAAGCAAAACATCCGCCTTGAAACTTTCCTTTAATTGACCTCTTAGGTTCGAAAACTTCTTCTTCTCATTCTGAATTCTATTTTTTGTGCATCTATCATTCAAGGACTCCTTTTCCGAAATACTTTCCTCATCGAACTCTCTTCCTTTTGGAGTCTCTTACTAGACTCTCCAACTTGTTCCTTGTGTGGCTTAACAAAACCAAGGCCTGTTTTATTTGTTGTCTTTCTTTGACCTTTGATGAGTGACTTAACCTTTTTTGAGCTATCTTGAAACCTGTAAAGCTTATCCTTGTACTCTTTAGTTTCCTCTTTCAAAGAAGCCATTTTTGGTTCTAACTCACTATAATCAAGAACCTTAGACTCTAACTCATCCTTGAGTTCTTGTGTCTTAGCCATAGAGAAGTCAAGACTTTCTATAAGATCATATCTCTCCATACAACATTCATCTAACTTATCCTTGAGTCTAGCATTCTTCTTTCTTTCCTTTTTCAAAGCACTAAGAGCACTAATAATTTCACCTTCAAGATCCACTTCACCTTCTTCTATATCTTCCTCTATTTGTTTGCTTTTTGAATCATCAAAGCCTTTTTCAAATTTCTTATCACTAGAGGTGCTACCCTTTTCAAAAACCATACATGCATCTTCCTTATAGTTTTCTGAAGAATCCTCATACATACTAGAAACCAAATCATTATTTGTGCAATCATCCTCAAGGTGACTAAAATTTCCACATCTAAGACATTTCATGATAATGAATCTATGTTTTGGTTCTTCCTCTTTTTCTGATATGAACAACATATCATTTTCATTATCACTTGAAGAACTTTCACTATCACTACTAGAACACTTACTTGCTTTGTCTAGGTAGAAACTCTTCTTATGCTTGTGAGAATACCTCTTTCCTTGATTGCTGTGCTCATCTTTGTTTTTCCTGTGATGCTTGTGCTTTTTAGAATCCTTGCTCTTAGAATCCTGTTTATCTTCATCACTTTCATTCTTGGGAACAATACAGTTAGTAGCATAATGACCAAACTTTCCACAATTGAAACATCTTATATTTTTCATACTTTTGTGCTTTCTAGAGAACTTGCCTTTCTTGCTAGTAATATGCCTCTTTATCACTAGAAGACTCATCACTATCTTGAAGCTGTTTACCCTTGGATTCCTTGGTAGCCTTGAAAGCTGCCTCTTTCTTAAAATCAACCTTCACTTGAGTTCTCAACTCAAATTCTGCAAGTATACTATGGAGATCATCCTTTTTCAACTTATCCAAATCTTTAGCTTCCTCAATAGCAGAAATATTTTCACTAAATATATTAGGAAGAGATCTTAAAATCTTATCACAAACATCATTTTCAGCAAGCTCAAGACCTAAGTCTTTCATGGAGTTAACAACCTCATCCATACGAAGCATGTAGTCACTAATATTTTCATCATCATTCATCTTGAGTTGTTCAAACATACCTTTGAAGTGTCTCAAATTGGCCTTTCTGACATTTGTATCACCTGTATGAACCATCTTCAACTGATTCCACATTTCACTAGCTGTCTTGCAGTGAATCACTTTGGTGAGATCTACTTTCTGTAAGCCTTTCAGGATTGCATTCATTGATTTTGAATTGCTTGATGTAGGAGCCTTTCTTCTTTAGTATTAGGACCATGTTCAGGAATAGTGTACTCATCTTCAATCACTTCCCATACCTCATTACCAAGTGCCATTAGATGAACCTTCATCCTTGCACTCCAAAGACCAAAATCTGACCCATCAAGAATAGGTGCTACATTTCCACTTGAATAATCCATTGTGTTCTTTACTAGCTTTTCCTTCAAGCTGGTAAAATTTTCGAAGGCACCTGCTCTGATAGCAATTGAAGAACACAAGCTTATACTGAGAGGGGGGGGTGAATAGTATAAGACCTCTTTATACTTTTTCCATTATACTTCAAAATAGTAAAGCAATATACCCAAAGCAATATCAAAGCAATGCACAATATCATCCACAAAGTGACACCAATTTTAACGTGGTTCACCCAGAATGGCTAGGCTATGTCCACAAAACTTTTCTCTAAAAGTTATCTCAATGTTCTTTGGTAATCCTTCCCAATTACAATGTTTCTGAGCCTCGGCCCAAAGGAGATACCTTCTCCCAATTAGAATTTATGAGCCTCTCCTCAAAGGAGATACCTTCCCCCAATCAAAATTTATGAGCCTCTGCTCAAAGGAGATACCTTCCCCTCTGCTCCGGAAATGATCCCTCAAAAGATCAACTGCCTCTACCTCTTTCCGACGATGTGGAACTCCTTTCCACCGAAGACCTCCTGTCCTCAATGCTTAGCCTAAGAGACCTTTGCCTTCTATGATCATGTCCACGAGCAGCTCAAGCAACTTCGTACCAAACACGATCAGTCGGTCTAGTACAAGTCTTCCTCTCGTCATCGGGATCTGTCCAACTCTTGAACAAATCAATCCTCTGTATACAAGCCTTCTCAAAGACTTGCCAACTATCCTCAGGTTATTCTCATAGAACCAATGCACCTCTGTCCTCAAGTTCTCTGCTAGAACTATCAAACTTAGCTCACAAGTCATCTGCTAGGATCTGTCCAAATATGCTCACAAGTCCCCACCAGAACCTGTCCAAAAATGGTCACAAGTCCCCACGGAAACCTGTCCAAAACTGCTCACAAGTCCCCACTGGAACCTGTCCAAAAACTACTCACAAGTCACCACTGGAACCTGTCCAAGAACTGCTCACAAGTCCCCATTGGAACCTGTCCAAAAACTCGACAAGCTCACCAAGAAAAACTTTCTTAGTAGGAAATCACAAAGTGAATTGTTAGAGACCCAATGTGATTTGTCAAACTCATAGAAGCATAAAGAGAATTGTTAGAGACTCAATATGTTCTATACTCAAATCCCAATCTCAAAACTCAACTCAAATCAACTCAGCTCAATCTCAATCTCAAATCTAAAAACTCAACTCAATATCTGAAATGGATAGGATAGAATGTTTTCTTTCAAGAACATGAAACCCCAACAATTGCCAACTATGCAAAGAATCACATAACAATGATACTCATGTTCTTTTCACCATAAATTAGGGTTTCAACAACAATGCTCATCAAACAAGGTTTAGTCAACCAACACCATTCAACTCAACATCAACCTTGAAGCATTCAACCAATCATCACAAGAAAAGGAAACAAGTAGAAATCCTTTTCCCTCCAAATATATTTGAACAAAACAACCACCAACACAATATCACCAAATGCAAATAATAACTTGCTCAAATCAACTCAATGGAGTAAGCCCAATATCATGAATCAAGTAAAGCAATAACTTGATCAAACAACCTCTATGGAAGCAACTCAACCATCAAACTCAAAAAAACCAACCAAGGGTTCCACCAACTCAATGCAAGTAGCTAGAATCACAAATATAAACCCTAGTGCACAAAGCTTCCACTATCTCAAACCAGAAATTATGCATTCACCAAAAACTCTCCTTAAGGATAACAATGCATAAGTAGTCTTCAACAAACCAGAAAATAGGATTTACACCTAGCCAAAGGATACCTAGTAGAATACCTTTTCACTCCAACCTTATTTCAGAAAACATACACCAATCATACTCATAAGAAGAATATGCCTATACCTTATTGGAGTAGAAGATAATTGAACCTTCAAGCTGTCACCACACACAACTCTCAAACTTCCAACCAAGTTAGGGTTAGAATAAAAAGAAATGAGAAATAATATAAAATTCCTTTATTACACCTTTTAGCTCCACTTCTTTAAACACAACCACCATAACATGCCAATAAATCAACAATCACAGACTCACACCTTATACCTCCATTTTTAATTTTAGCATAGCAAAGAATAATCTTAAAAATACATCCAAAGAAATATGCCCTTATTTATCCTAAGCTTTTATTCAATGCTAATCACAAAAGCCAAAACTCATAAAATTTAATCACACCTTATAAATCGCTGTCCAAGAAACTCCGAATTTCGTGGCATAAAGACGTTTTAATAAAAACGTGTGTTACTCTAGCAAAGCACCCCCGTGAGACTCGAAACGTTGACCTCCGCCAATGCAACGCCCAACAGCAGCCTTCGCTGCCACTAGCCCACGTAGGCTATGAAGTTCACAAGTGAACATCCTTCCACTTCACCCTCAAAAAAACTCTCAAAGACTTTTCAACCGTACGTGCTTCTAAGTCTTCCTTCGATCATAGCGAATACATAGCATAAACACTGCAAATTGCATTCGGGAAATTTCAAATTAATTAGCCTTCCAACCTTTGGAGTTGGAGAATAAATAGTCTCTTCGAAGACACCTTGACGTCGACGAAAATAAAGAACATTTCGAAATTAATCAAAAGTCTTTTCAAAAAGGGTTTAATAGCCCTTAAATAATTTTAACTTGGTTTTAATAAAAACCGGTTTGGTTTTAATGAAAAACCCTTGCCAATGGAATCTTTCCGGATTCTCTTAAAAATATTCTCTTGGAATCTTCCACCTTTGAAGCCAACACATCCTCTTAACATTAATGTCATTTCCTTTTGACATCAATGACAACTCATAGACAAGAAGCTAGGATCTCAAACCCAAAATTGCCAACAGGGGATATTTTTATTGGCTATTCCACTAAGAGCAAAGCCTATAGATGCTATAAAAAAAGGACACATACTATTATAGAAAGTATAAATGTAACAGTTGATGAGAATATAGGGTCAAGAGAACCATCTCGAGAAATTGTGTATCAGGAAGATGAAAGTTGCCAAGAAGAGTTACATGAAGAATCAGAAGAAGAAGAAGAAGAAACACAAAGATTTTTTCCTAAGACTCCATCCCAAAAAAATCATCCAAGAGATCAAATCATTGGGAATCCAGATGAGAGATAGACAAGGAGCAGGGTAATAGCAAATTTTGAGCAAGCAAATTTCTCTTGTTATCTAAAATTGAGCCAAAAGTTTTCAATGAGGCAAGTGAAGAAGAGTTTTAGATTAAGGCAATGAATGAGGAACTAGATAAAATAGAGAAAAGTAAGACTTGGGAACTTTTCCCATGACCAAAAGGTAAGAATGTGATTTGCACTAAATGGATTTTCAGAAATAAGTTAAATGAATATGGTCAAGTAGTTAGAAACAAAGCAATATTAGTATGCAAAGGTTATGCACAGGTTGGGGGAATTGATTTTGATGAGACTTTTACTCCAGTTGCATGACTTGAATCTATAAGGATGTTCTTAGACTTATCAAGTTTCAAAAACTTCAAAGTATATCAGATGGATGCTAAATCAGCATTTCTAAATGGTGTTCTAGAAGAAGTTTATATTGAGAAACCAGAGGGTTTCAACCTAATTGATAAACCAAACTATATATGCAGATTGAAGAAGACACTTTATGGACTAAAGCAAGATCCTAGAGCTTGAAATTCAAGATTGGATAAGTACCTTCAAGAACATGGTTTCAGGAAAGGAATAGTGGACATTAACTTATACATCAAAAATGAACGAAATGACTTACTAATTGTAGTTGTTTATGTGGATGATATCATTTTTGGAGGCAACAATGATAAAATGTGTTAGAAATTTTCAAAAAACATGTAGAATGAATTTCAGATGTCAATGCTTGGTGAGTTGTCCTTCTTTCTTGGACTTTAGATTTCACAATCAGAGAAAGATGCATTTCTCTCACAAACCAAGTATATAAAAGAAATTCTAAAGAAATTCAAGTTAGAGGATTGCAAACTAGTAAGTACCCCCATGGTTACAGGATGCAAGTTAAGTAAATATGATAAATCTCCTGAGGCAAATTCAAAATTGTATAGATCTATGATTGGCAACTTACTGTATGTTACAACTAGAAGACTAGATATAACGCAGGTAGTGGGACTAGTGGCAAGGTTTCAAGCAACACCCAAGGAGACACATGTAGTAGGAGTAAAAAGGATTCTCAGGTATTTAAAATGGACTATAGATTTTTGGCTTTGGTACCCCAAAGGTGACAATTTCACTCTCACAACATATACAGATCCAGATTGGACTGGCATCATTGATGATAGAAAAAGCACAAGTGGAGGAGCATTCTTTCTTGGAGATTATTTAGTCTCTTGGCTAAGCAAGAAATATGCATCAGTATCCTTATCCACAACAGAGGTAGAGTATATTGCAGCAGTTTCTTGTTGTACATAGTTATTATGGATGAAGTAAACTTTAGAGGACTTCAATATAAAACATCATCACCCTATTCCCATACTATGTGATAATACAAGTGCTATAAATATCTTAAAGAATCCGATGATGCACTCTAGGACCAAGCACATTTTGATAAAATATCATTTTTTGAGAGAGCACGTGACAAATAAGAAAGTCAGGTTGGAATATGTTACTATAGAGGAGCAAATTGTGGATATTTTCACTAAGCCACTTTCAAAAGAGACTTTTGAATATCTTAGAGAGAAATTGGGAAGTAGTTATACTCCCACCCCAAAATTAACCACCTTAAGGAGATGCCGTGCGAGCAAAGCAGCAAGCAACACCAAGATACAGGCCAAGGATCAACATGATAGCCTGGGAAATGGCATCAGGGTCCTCAAAGAAAAAAATGGGAAGACTCTGCTTGAGCCTGAAAAGAGGACCAACACTACTGGGGATATCTACAGGTGAAGATATCCCTATGCACAACAAGGAGAAATATAGGGAATCCAGAAGGATCTAGGGAAAACATCAATAGGTGAAAAGACAGGATATCAGAAGCCAAAACTGAAGGAGGAAGGAGGGACCATAGCTGCAAACACACTGATCTCCCCCTAGACCAAAGAATACATAAGGAAGCCCCCACCACTCCAGTAGAAAGGCCCAGGAACCACCATCCTTGCTCATGAATAGATCCAAGGAACTGGGACCAGAAGCCCCTAAATAGGAACTAAAATGAACAACCTGAGGATCCTAGGCGAGAAGCAGGAACATGCACAAAGATGAGATCCTTAGAAGCCTAACCTTGGGGGAACCGGGGTCTGCATGCAATAATCATGGGCCCCCCCAAGATCCATACATGCAATAGAAACCTTAGGAACCCCATAATAAGGGACCAAGACCCCCCATCCTTGCTCATGGAAGCTTCAGGGAACTGGGACTGGGTCTAGGAACAATCCAAACAGAGGAAGAGACCCACCCTGAAGGCCAACCAATGCCTTGGGTGTCCACCAAATTGTAGATCCAGCAAGAAGAAGCCTCCGAACAAGAAACCGAAAAGGGCCCTACCCAACGAGATGGGACCAAAAACAACCATAGGCATCCCATAGAGGATTCACTAGCAGAAGAGGAAACTGGCCCCCCAAGACCAACCTCGAAGTAGAGATGACCTCGCGAGATGCACCCAAAAGTAGTTGAAAATCCAACCTGCCACCACCACCGATCGAGGAAGCCCTAGGAACCGAATCCAAGTAAAAACATGTAAAAAACCCCAGGGGTAAGCCTGAGGGAGATAGAGGAAGGGATCTCGAAAGCATGCAATAAACCCTAAGAGACCCTTGGGATGAACTGGACCCCAGGCTCGGGCAGGGAAACCATGAAACTGCTTGGAAAGGAGTAGAAAGTGGAGAAGGATCTCCCCCAAGGTGATCATCTACTACAAAGCATTCCTAGAGTGGGATGACCCAATATGATCCAGGGACTGGGTAAGGACTAGGGGAGAGAGAGTAGGGAGAGGGAGCATGACCCTCCCCCTTTCCCCCTAGTTTTCAATTGGAAATTTTTAACTTCCTCTAAAAATATCAACCCAAATATTTTATATTTTTGTTGCTTAGGAAAATAAATATATAATTGGAGTTATAAGGGTTAACAAAGGAATTTGATTTTTATATGTTGAATGTTATTTTGAAAAGGTTGGAGTTTATAATGTGTTAGTAAAGGAACTTGATTTTGAATGTTATTTTGAAAAGGTTGGAGTTTATAAGGTGTTAGCAAAGGAACTTGATTTTTATATGTATTAAATATTATTTTGAAAAGTTTGGAGATTATAAGGTGTTAACAAAGGAACTTTGCTTGTATGTGTTGGATGTTATTTTAAGAGTATTGGAGATAATAAGGTGTATTTGAGACTTGATATTTCATTGTATATCTTGAATGGTGAGATAAATTATTGAGGTGAATATTTGTGTAGAGATTTTGAGATAGACTGTTGCTATCTAAACTTGAAATTGGTAAAGAGGATTTGATTGTGATTAAGACAGGTTTTGAAGATATATCTCCATCAAAGCAAAAGGTATGGGCACATCATCCTTATGATTAAATTGTTGCTGGATTGAATGTTGTGAAATTCAAAGGTGGAGTGAAAATGATTGTTTGATAAGCATTGTTGGAAATGTTTGAGTGAGTTTTCATATGCATGATTGGTGAATGATTAAGAGAATATTTGAGTTAGAGATTGAAGATTATTTGAGTTAGGTTTTGAGACCCACATTGTGCATTTTGGTTGGATGAAGTATGAAAACAATTGTTTAGGGTTTGTAAGCAAGTTGTGATTCATTGGTTGAAATAATTGAATGAAATTTTTGAATGTTGGGTTGAGTATGTTTATGATTGAGCATATCTTGTGAGCTGTATTGAGCATGTGTTTGAGTAGATTTGAGTAAACCTTTTTTAAAGCTTAAGGACAGGTTTGAGCAAGCTTTTGTGAAATATTATGGGTAGATTTAAGACAAGTTTTGGTGAAGACTTGAGAGCAGATTGAGCAAGTTCTTGAGAGGACTTGTGGATATATTTGAGCTTTGTGTTAAGGCTTGAGGACAAATTTGAGATAGATTTTGGTGTAAATTTGAGAGCAGATTTGTGCTAGATCTAAGATAGAGTCAGATAAAATTTGTACTAGACCAAGGATAATATTTGGTGTAGATTTAAGATAAAGTTAAGAGCAAGCTTTGGAGGTAACAAAATAGAGGACAATAGTCTCTAGTGGATAGAGATCCATCAGCCAGGGCATTGAGGACAAAGGTATTCTGAGTGAGGATAGAGGTCTTCTATGGAGAGAGATCCACAAGCCAGTGTGGTGGGGGTAGTAGTATTCTAGAATATCACCAACCAGAGTAGAGGAGAAAGAGTTCTCCTATGGATAGAGTTCCATAAATTAGAGCATAGGGTATTGGTGTCTCCTTTGGACAGAGATCCATAAACATTGTAATAGGGAAGTGGTTCCCAAAATATTTGTTTGAGAAAATTTAGTAGAAATATTTTCTCCGTGGAGTAGCCCACATTGGGTGAACCACGTTAAATCATATCTCTCATATTTGTGATGATTTGTGCAATGTTTACAACTTTGATATGGTTAATGCTATTGACTAGATTAAAAAGTAAAATTTTTTATCTTATACTGTTCACCCCCCTCTTAGTATAAGTGTATGTTCTTCAATTGGTATCAAAGATGATGTTCACACAATGACACTGAGAGGGGGGGTGAATCAGTGTAGTTATTTAACTTCAAAACAGCAGCATTCAAAGACTGAAGCACAGAAAACTTATAAAACCGAGAAGAACAAAATGAGAGCACACCACAACACACAATATAACGAGGTTCACCAATTTGGCTACTCCTCAAAAATTAACTGCTTGGACTTCAATCCAAATCCAGTCTTTGCAAAATTTCAATTTTACAACTTCTTTACCAGCATCCACTGGAAGGAGCACCAACCCCTGTAATTTTCTGCTGCAATGAGATGGAGCACCAACCCCTAGTACCAAGCACCAACTTGGACTACAATTCTGATCAATTAGAATGACATAAAAGTGTCTTCACTTCATGCACAACCACTGATCAGTCTGCAATTAATCCAACTCTGCACACTCTCACGGCTCTGCTAATTTTCTTATTCAAACCCTCTTTTCACAGCAATATTTCTCTTTCTGCAACAACTTCTCTCTCACAGCAACAACATTATTCTGTGCTCGACTGTCCTTTTATACCCTATTTTTCTCATCGGGACTCTTTGTCTTCTATCGCGTTTCAATTCTTCATGCAGTCGGATGACATTCTCGAGCCGTTCGAATTCTTTTCTTCTTTCCAATGCGGCTTTTCGAATCCTTCCAAATGCGACTGTTCGAATGCTGCACATCCTTCTTCTCGAAAGCTTTTCGATCCTTCCTATTTTATGTTTTGAATGCTGTAAATGCGTCTATTTTAATCGGCTGTTCTAATGCATTCTTCAATCAGCTGTTCGTTTGCACTTTCAATCGGCTGTTCGAATGCTGCACTTCTGCCGTTCGAATGCTTTTTCGATACAGCCTATACGACACTTAGAAAGCGTTTCAAGCATGCATCTACATCTGTTTCCATGCATGTTCGACACCTGTCAATGTGTAACTGTCTGTCTGACATCAGTTACTATTTACGTAACAGGCTGCATGATTATGCTTTTTCGACACGTGTCATTTTGCATGCTCCTACGGCTTTTACCCGCCAAACAGTTGCCTGTCGCGATATCGCGACACTTTTAATTTTTGCTGACGTCATCCTTCATAATGTCGTGAAATCACGACGCTTCCAGATTCCAGCACCTTTCCTAGCATCCTGTCGCGAAATCGTGACACTTTCTGACTTTGCTGACGTCATCATCATTCTTGTCGCGAAATCGTGACGCTTAAGCTTCGCTAACGTCATCATCCTTCTTGTCGAAATCGTACTCTTTACGTCATCATCCTCCTTATCATGAAATCGTGACACTTTCGGCTTCCATACACTCTTCTTTGCCGCGAAAAAGGAACATGTCGCGAAATCGCGACACTTTGCTCTTCCGTACAACTCTCCTTGCCAACTCCAGCAAAAATGGAACATGTCACTAAATCGCGACACTATGCTTCATGCAATGGCAAAATTTTTACATCTTTGTGCCTTGTGTTTTCACCTTGCCTCTTTTCATGAAATTTTGACTTGTAATATCATTGCTGCATCTTTCAGTTCTACACTTTTGACTAGTAGCGAAATCGCTACACCTTAGTTTCCCTTTGTTTCAACATGTAGCGCCATCGCTACACCTTAGTTTCTCTTTGTTTCAACATGTAGCGCCATCGCTACACCTTAGTTTCTCTTTGTTTCAACATGTAGCGCCATCGCTACACCTTAGTTTCTCTTTGTTTCAACATGTAGCGCCATCGCTACACCTTAGTTTCTCTTTGTTTCAACATGTAGCGAAATCGCTACACCTTCTTCTTGTGAATTTTTACTTGTGTCGAAATCGTTGCAACTCATTTTCTTAACTTCGATTTGTAGCGAAATCGCTACACCTTTGTTTCCATACATTTCCATCTATGCTTTGAAATGCGAAACTTCAACATGCATGGAAATCGCTACTCTCTTCATTGAGAGCTCCTTTCCTCCATTTATCGACAGAAAACATGTCGCGATATCGCGACAGATTTTCTTCCTTGTCTCTTTCTGCCAATTTCTGAATCTGGGTCACCTCTGTTTTGCTTGAAACTTTTTGCACTTGATCTGACTGACCTCTGAACTGCATCAACTGCATCAATCATGTCTGTGTTGACAACAATGACAATACTTTCTCAATGCTTTTGCTGCACCTTGCTCAACAATCTCCCCCTTTGGAATTGTTGGCAACACACGACAACCTTGCTCAACTTCTTCTCCCCCTTTGCCAATAATACCAAAGGGCTGCTGCAGACTCCCCACGAGTCTCTGTACACCATTCTCAGGAAAATATTGTTATAGTTAGCAAAAATCATAAATATAAGCAAAACTATAAGTATAGGCATGCATGCACCCATTGAGAATGTGATCCCTAATGATAGTCAGTTCTTGGGAATTGTGACCACTCCCAACTTATTCCTAAGGTACTCAAAAACATCCTTGGGCAATGGTTTTGTGAATATATCAACTACTTGCTCTGTAGTTGGAACAAAATCCAACTTGACCTCTCCTTCTGCAACTTTATCCTTCAAGAAATGATATCGGATTGCAATGTGTTTGGTTCTTGAATGCATAACTGGATTCTTGGATATGTTGATAGCACTAGTGTTATCACATTTTATTGATATTGGCTCTTTGAAGTGGATACCAAGATCTTTCAAAGTTTGTCTCATCCATAATATCTGTGTACAACAAGTTGTGGCTGCAATGTATTACTGCCTCTGCAGTGGATAGAGAGACTGATTCTTGTTTCTTGCTGTGCCATGCTACCGACTGTCTCCAAGATAAAATGCTCCTCCACTTGTACTCTTCCGGTCATCAATGCACCCTGCCCAATCTGCATCAGAATATGCAATCAAAGTGAAGTCTTTGCCTTTTGGGTACCACAACCCATAATCCATGGTACCTTTGAGGTACCTGAAGATCCTTTTTATAGCTGTGACATGAGTTTCTTTGGGACTTGCCTGAAATCTAGCAACCATGCATACTTCCTGTAGTATATCTGGTCTAGTAGCTGTTAAATACAGCAGGCTTCCAATCATAGACCTGTACATTGTTTGATCCACATCTGGAGATTTATCATCCTTGCTCAACTTGCAGCCTGTTGTCATGGGAGTCTTGACCGGTTTCTTGTCTTCCATTGTGAACTTTTTCAGCATTTCTTTTACATATTTAACTTGAGAAATAAAAATGCCTTTTTCATTTTGATTGACCTGCGGTCCTAAGAAATAAGAAAGTTCACCAATCATTGACATCTCAAATTCTTTTTTCATTTTAATTGATATGTCTTTGCGGTATTCATCCATCTTCTTGCCAAATATTATGTCATCTACATAAACAACAAGAACAATAAGATGACCCTTCTCTGTTTTGACATATAAGTTGCTATCCACCAAACCTTTCTTAAACCCTTGTTTAATTAGATAATTATCCAGCCTTGCATACCATGCTCTGGGTGCCTGTTTTAATCCATATAAAGCTTTCTTTAACCTGCAAACAAAATCTGGATTGTCACCAAGTTGGAAGCCATCTGGTTGTTCAATGTAAACCTCTTCTTCCAGTTTTCCATTCAAAAATGCTGATTTTACATCCATTTGATATACTTTGAAGTTTTTATGAACTGTCTAATGCAGAAACATTCGATTGCCTCTAGTCCGGCTACCGGTGCAAAAGTTTCTTCAAAATCAATGCCTTCAACTTTGAGCATAGCCTTTACATACCAATCTTGCCTTATTTACGACAACTTTGCCCATCTTCATTCAATTTATTTCTAAAAACCCATTTAGTGCCAATTATGTTTTTATTTGTTGGTCTAGGTACTAATTCCCAGGTATTGTTTTTCTCTATCCGATCTAGTTCTTCATTGATTGCCTTCATCCAACTTTCATCAGTGCTTGCTTGAGCAACATTTTTAGGTTCAATACTAGATAACGAGAGAATAGTTCCTCACTTCTTTGTTCTTCTTGTCTGAATACCATCTGTGGGATCCCCAATAATCTGTTCACTTGGATGATTTTTTTGCCGATTGCTTGTTTTAAATTTCCTGTTTTCTTCTTCTTTAGATTCAGTTTTTACACCATCTGGATCAATTTTCTGATTCTTCTCTGTTTCTTTTTCATCATCACCTTCAATGACTTCTTCATACATAGGGTAGTTTTCTTGATAAGTAGTTTCTTGTTCTCTACCTTCATCAACTTTCACATCGGCACTTTCAACAATTTTCTTCAACCTCTTGTTGTAACATGTGTAGGCCTTGCTTTTTGTTGAGTAACCAAGAAAGATACCTTCATCGACTCTATCTTCAAATTTACCGAGGTTATCTTCGATCCGTTTTATGTAGCACTTGCTGCCAAATACTTTGAAATGTCTTGTTGTTGCCTTTACGCCAAACCACAACTCATAAGGTGTTTTGCTTTCATGTGGTCTCGGCATGCACTGTTTTGAATGTAAGCTGTAGTATGAGCTGCCTCTTTCCAAAATTTGTCGGCTATTTTGTTTTACTGCGACATTGTCCTTGCCATTTCCTGCACTGTTCTATTCTTCCTTTCTACAACACCATTATCTTGAGGTGTCCTAGCTGCTGAAAACTGTCTTCTTATCCCATGTTTTTGATAGTATTCTGCAAATTCTTCGGAGATAAACTCTCCTCCCCTGTCTGATCTTAGGCATTTAATTCTTTTTTCTGATTGATTCTCAACAAGATTTTTGAAGGTTTTAAACATCTCAAAGGCTTCTGACTTGAGTTTTAGAAATAGTACCCATGTCATTCTTGAGTAGTCATCTATACACGGCATAAAATATTTGTGTCCATTTATGCTTTCGGTTCTCATGGGTCCACATAGATCGGTGTGAATTAGTTCTAATGGCTTGCTAGTGAAGTATTCTTTTGCTTTGAAAGTGGCTCTGGTTTGTTTTCCCTTTTGGCATGACTCACGGATGCTATTTACGGGTTTGCCAATGTTTGGTATATCTCTAACTGCTCTTTTTGAGCTGATTTTTTCCAGATTGTCAAAACTAATATGCCCAAGCCACTTGTGCCATAGCCGGTTTTCATCTTCTGTCCAATCAAGCATGTTCCTTCTGCGGTTTCGAAAGTGTATACTGATTTCTAGAAGTTCTCGATCCAGTGGCTATTAACTTTCCATTTTTTGTCTTTCTTACTTCATGACCCTCCTTCTTGAAGATTACATCATGACCTCTGTCACATATTTGACTTACACTTAGCAAGTTATGCTTCGGGCCAATTACAAACAAGACTTCTTTTGATTTTATATTGCCATCACTGATCTTGAATGATCCCTTTCCAACAATATTTGCTCCATCATTATTTCCAAATTTCACAGAACCACCTTCATAATTCTGTAAATTCTCAAACTTTTGCTTGTCACTTGTCATGTGACTGGAACAACCATTATCAAGTATCCAAGGTGCTGATTTGTTACGAGCTTTAAAAGCAGTCTGGACAATCAAAGATTCCTTTTCTTTCCATTCTGGTTTGATAGCAGATTTTGCTACTTGTTTTGCCTTTGTCCTTTCATTAGCATGTGCCTATTTTTCAGGAAATTTCTGGTTTTGTTTCAACCCACTTGGCTGAGATTTTCTACCCTGATAATTATTTGATGCAAAAGTGCTTCTGCAGTTTCTAGCAATATGTCCAAAATTATGACAATTATAACATTCAACTGCATAATTCATTAAAGGAGAAAAAACATTTCTGTTGGTAAAATTCCTTTGAGATACATTATGCATGCAATCTGAAATCTTATGGCCATAAGCATTGCATTTAAAACAATAACCAGAAAATGCATGATTAAACCTGGGTGCCGGTCTTTGCCAGTTTGAAGTAGGAGCCATGACTCTTCTCCTCCTTGGATGTGTGACTTTTGTGAATCCATCTTTGTCAGTATTCTTCTTGAATCTGGCATTATTGTTTTCTTTTGCATGATTTGGTTTTTCTGGTTCAACCCTGATCTTTTCTTCTTTCTTTATGGGTTCTATATTCAAGTTCTTTGAATCCTTTGAAGATTCTCCTTCATCAAAGCCTAAACCAAATTTTATGCCAGAAGGCCTTTGGTTATTTAACATTTTATCCAGCTTTACAGTACTTTCTTCAAACTTATGAAAACAGTTCAATTTTCTATTCATCTCCTCTAACTGCATCCTTAACTTAACAATGTCTTCCTCTAGCTTGCTGCATTCAACTGTCTTTATAGTTAATTGTTCATCAAGAACTTCAGACATTTTCTTGAATTCCTCTGTCTGTATTTTTAGATTGTTTATTATGTCTGTGGCATTCTCTAATTTCTTTGAAAATTTCTTATTCTTCTTCCTTTCTGCACTCAACTCTTCAAGTGCAGCAACCAATTCTCCTTCCAAATACACTTCGGCTTCATCCTTGGAATTTTCATCACCTTCCTGATTTTTCTCTGTTCTTTCTTCTTCAAGTGCCATGAACAGAGCTTCACCTCCTTCTTCTTCAGACTCCTCATCTGTGCTTTCTTGAGAACTGCTGACATTCTTGGTTATGAAGCTTTTCTTCTTGAAGTTGTTCTTTCTAAAATTTTGTTTCTTCTTCCAGTCACCTTTTTCTTGGTGTGAACCTTCACCATTTTTGGTTCTCTCCTGCATTGGACATTTTGGCTGCAAAATGACCGACTCCTCCACAATTGAAGCATTTAAAAGGTAGCTTCCCTCTATATTTTCCTTTTCCTTTTGTGAGTTTTCGAACAAAATTGGCTTCTGTTTCATCCGGTGTTCCTTCATCCTCAGATTCATGTTCAGCTTTTACATTCTTGTGTGCTTTAAAAGTCTGCTTCTCTATCTGTAGACTTGGTTTGTCCTATTCTCATTTCATATGCTTGTCGAGGGAACCATGCAACTCATCCATCCTGAAGTTGTTTAGATCTTTTGCCTCTTCTATTGTAGAGACTTTGGAGTTAAATCTTTTGTGAAGTGTTATGAGAACCTTTTTCACAACAAGTGCATCATCAATTTCTTCACCGAGTCCTCCGATTGCATTAATAATTCCGTTGACTCTCGGCATATAAGTCTCTATGTTTTCATCTTCATTCATTTGCGAGTGCTTCGAGCTGTGCTCGATGAGTTTGCGGTTTTGCTTCCTTAATCTTCTTGTCTCCTTCATGGATGCTCTTTAGTTTATCCCACATGTCTTTTGCTGATTTACAACTCATGACTCTTATCAGTTCATTGTCAACAAGCCCACACATTATGGCATTCTTAGCTTTGGAGTTGTTCTCAAATTTCTTTTTCTCGGCGAGTATCTGTTGGAGGAGTAGTGGGTCTTGTGTATCCACTATCTACGGAATCCCAAATATCATATCCCAATGCACTCGGATATGTTTGCATTATGAGTTTCCAGAAGGTGTAATTTGTTCCATCAAATAAGGGAGCTTTGTTGGATGAAAATCCTTCACCGCCTGCCATTGTTTCTTCCAAGATCTCCTTAGCTGATTAAGCTTGTACAAGGAACCTTGCTCTGATACCAATTGATGTTCACACAATGACACTGAGAGGGGGGGTGAATCAGTGTAGTTATTTAACTTCAAAACAGCAGCATTCAAAGACTGAAGCACAGAAAACTTATAAAACCAGAAGAACAAAATGAGAGCACACCACAACACACAATATAACGAGGTTCACCAATTTGGCTACTCCTCAAAAATTAACTGCTTGGACTTCAATCCAAATCCAGTCTTTGCAAAATTTCAATTTTACAACTTCTTTACCAGCATCCTTTGGAAGGAGCACCAACCCCTGTAATTTTCTGCTGCAACAGATGGAGCACCAACCCCTAGTACCAAGCACCAACTTGGACTACAATTCTGATCAATTAGAATGACATAAAAGTGTCTTCACTTCATGCACAACCATAACTGGTCTGCAATTAATCCAACTCTGCACACTCTCACGGCTCTGCTAATTTTCTTATTCAAACCCTCTTTTCACAGCAATATTTCTCTTTTTGCAACAACTTCTCTCTCATAGCAGCAACATTATTCTGTGCCCGACTGTCCTTTTATACCCTATTTTTCTCATCGGGACTCTTTGTCTTCTATCGCGTTTCAATTCTTCATGCGATCGGATGACATTCTCGAGCCGTTCGAATTCTTTTCTTCTTTCCAATGCGGCTTTTCGAATCCTTCCAAATACGATTGTTCGAATGTCTGCACATCCTTCTTCTCGAAAGCTTTTCGATCCTTCCTATTTTATGTTTCGAATGCTGTAAATGCGTCTATTTTAATCGGCTGTTCTAATGCATTCTTCAATCGGCTGTTCGTTTGCACTTTCAATCGACTGTTCGAATGCTGCACTTCGACCGTTCGAATGCTTTTTGATACAGCCTATACGACACTTAGAAAGCGTTTCAAGCATGCATCTACATCTGTTTCCATGCATGTTCGACACCTATCAATGTGTAACTGTCTGTCTGACATCAGTTATTGTTTACGTAACAGGCTGCATGATTATGCTTTTTCGACACGTGTCATTTTGCATGCTCCTGCGGCTTTTACCCGCCAAACGGGTTTCCTGTCGCGATATCGCGACACTTTTAATTTTTGCTGACGTCATCCTTCATAATGTCGCGAAATCGTGACGCTTCCAGATTCCAGCACCTTTCCTAGCATCCTGTCGTGAAATCGTGACACTTTCTGACTTTGCTGACGTCATCATCATTCTTGTCGTGAAATCGCGACGCTTCTGGCTTCTGCTGACGTCATCATCCTTCTTGTCGTGAAATCGTGACGTTTTCGACTCTTGCTGACGTCATCATCCTGCTTGTCGCGAAATCGTGACACTTTCGGCTTCCGTACACTCTTCTTTGCCAGCAGCAGCGAAAAAGGAACATGTCGCGAAATCGTGACACTTTGCTCTTCCGTACAACTCTCCTTGCCAACTCCAGCGAAAATGGAACATGTCACTAAATCGCGACACTATGCTTCATGCAATGGCAAAATTTTTACATCTTTGTGCCTTGTGTTTTCACCTTGCCTCTTTTCATGAAATTTTGACTTGTAATATCATTGTTGCATCTTTCAGTTCTACACTTTTGACTAGTAGCGAAATCGCTACACCTTAGTTTCCCTTAGATCTGTTCCTTTGTTTCAACATGTAGCGCCATCGCTACACCTTAGTTTCCCTTTGTTTCAACATGTAGCGCCATCGCTACACCTTAGTTTCTCTTTGTTTCAACATGTAGCGCCATCGCTACACCTTAGTTTCTCTTTGTTTCAACATGTAGCGAAATCGCTACACCTTCTTCTTGTGAATTTTTACTTGTGTCGAAATCGTTGCAACTCAGTTTTCTTAACTTTCGATTTGTAGCGAAATCGCTACACCTTTGTTTCCATACATTTCCAGTTGTGCTTTGAAATGCGAAACTTCAACATGCATGGAAATCGCTACTCTCTTCATTGCAAGCTCCTTTCCTCCATTTATGTCGCGAAATCGTGACACATTTTCTCTCTCCTCAGTGAAAACTCGACATGTCGCGACATCGCGACATTTTGGCGTGCATTTTCTCTCTCCTACTTTTTGTCGTGAAATCGCGACACATTTTCTCTCTCCTCAGTGAAAACTCGACATGTCGCGACATCGCGACATTTTGGCGTGCATTTTCTCTCTCCTACTTTTTGTCGCGAAATCGCGACAGAAAACATGTCGCGATATCGCGACAGGTTTTCTTCCTTGTCTCTTTCTGCCAATTTCTGAATCTGGGTCACCTCTGTTTTGCTTGAAACTTTCTGCACTTGATCCGTGACCTACGAACTGCATCAAGTGCATCAATGCATGTGTGTTGACAACAATGACAATACTTTCTCAATGCTTTTGCTGCACCTTGCTCAACAAAAGAGGGTCTCTCCATGAAAAGACTAATATCTTGGAGGAAGATCCGAAAGGAACACACATGACTTCAAAAAATGAAGAAGAGACCATGATCGACATAAAAGAGGAATTCTTTGCTGCTCTCAGGAACTTGGAAAAGGTTAGAAAGAAGAACTCAAGTTTGAAGGATCAAATTCAAGAGGATGAAGAAGCAAAAATGGAACTTCTACAAAATCTCACAGAACTCAAGATAAAGGTGGAAGAGGGAAAGAAAATTGAATAGGATATGACAGATCTATTAAGGGCAAGAGAAGCAGAGTGTGAAAAATTGGAATAAAAAATTGTCTCTCTAAGGAATGAAGTTGAAAAGACTAAGTTACGACAAGATATAAAGTTAGGGAAATAGAAGGAGGAGTCGAGCTCTCAAGAAATAGAGACATCAAACAAAAATAAGCTCATGAATCATACTAATACTTTGGAAGGAAAAGACATCAAGAAAGAAGAGGGCAAAGAGGAACCATGGACAAGAGTCAATCACAAGAACAACAAAATAAGAAGCACTCGACCATATTTTCCAAGGCACTCAAACAAGTTACAAAATCTCTTCCATGGCTATTGCTTTACATGTAATAAATATGGTCATAGAGCTGC
This sequence comes from Wollemia nobilis, assembly GCA_028583015.1. NCBI lineage: Eukaryota > Viridiplantae > Streptophyta > Pinopsida > Araucariales > Araucariaceae > Wollemia > Wollemia nobilis. The sequence goes on from JAQPPZ010014788.1 coordinate 12,651,710, forward strand.
ACATTGCACTAGTTATGTGAAAAATAATGTTAATAGAAATTTCAATTCTTTTGCACCTCTTATGAATGATGATGTCATATGTTATAAATACAATAATTTTGGGCACAAGGCTAGATGGTGCAAAATGGTATTTCCGAGTCAAGTAAAAAGAATACAACTTCAACAATTAGGAGAGAGAGAAAAGAGCATGAGAAAGTTAGATCAATGTTAGTACAAACAACTCTTCATGTTCAAGATAAGGGAAAACAATGGTTTCTTGATAGTGGTTGTTCTAGTCATATGATAGGAGACAAAAGTAAATTTCTTGTACTCAAAGAAACTGATGGAGGATTAGTAAAATTTGGTGACAATGGATCAACAAAAATCTGTGGAAAAGGAACCTTGAGTTTAGATAATGGAAAAATAAAGACAGAGAATGTATTGTATGTCAAGGGGTTGAGGCACAATCTACTAAGTGTAAGCCAAATTTGTGATCAGGGGCACATGGTTACATTTCATCCAAGTAGGTGTGAGATTAGAAAGTCTAAAACTGGAAAACTTATCGCAAATGCAAATAGAACTACAAACAACCTCTACATGCTAAGTGAGATTAAAGGAGAAAAGTGTTTTCTATCACAAGAAGATGAGAGTTGGTTGTGGCATAGAAGAATGGGTCATTTGAACTTTGACAACATAGTGAAAATAAGCAACAAGCAGGCTGTCAAAGATTTACCCAAGCTAAAAAGGCCACAAAACATAATTTGTTCACAATGTCAGCATGGGAAGAAAACTAGAACAAGTTTCAAGTCAAAAGGATTTATGTCATCTGAGCCATTGAAACTAGTGCACACTGACCTATGTGGTCCTAAAAGGACAAAGAGTTTACAAGGTGAAAGTTACTTTATATTATTTATAGATGATTATTCTAGAATGATTTGGGTAGCTTTCTTGAAAGAAAAATTAGAAGCTCTTGAGAATTTTAAAGCTTTTAAAGAATTAGTGGAAAATGAAACAGGTAGAAGGATTAAGGGTTTAAGGTCAGACAAAGGAGGAGAATTTACCTCAAATGAATTCATATACTTTTGTGAACAACATGGGATCAAAAGAGAATATTCAATAGCAAGAACTCCCCAACAAAATGGAGTAGTTGAAAGGAAAAATATGACTTTTGAAAATATGGCCAGAGCCATGTTAAATGAGTCTAAGATTTTAGATGGTTTTTGGAAAGAGGTAGTACATACAACAATATATATCATCAATAGAGCTCAAGTAAGAGTAAACCATCACAAAACTCCATATGAGCTTTTGAAAGGAAGACCAACCACTGTAAAGTACTTCAGAATTTTTGGAAGCAAATGTTACATAACATGAGAAGAGAAAAATTTGGGTAAGTTTGACTCAATATGTGATGAGGGTATTTTTCTTGGCTATTCCACTAAGAGCAAAGCCTATAGATGCTATAAAAAAAGGACACATACTATTATAGAAAGTATAAATGTAACAGTTGATGAGAAGATAGGGTCAAGAGAACCAACTCGAGAAATTGTGTATCAGGAAGATGAAAGTTGCCAAGAAGAGTTATGTGAAGAATCAAAAGAAGAAGAAGAAGAAACACAATATTTTTTCCTAAGACTCCATCCAGGTATGTACAAAAAATCATCCAAGAGATCAAATCATTGGGAATCCAGATGAGAGACAGACAAGGAGAAGGGTAATAGCATCAAATGAGCAAGCAAATTTCTCTTTGTTATCTAAAATTGAGCCAAAATATTTCAATGAGGCAAGTGAAGATGAGTTTTGGATCAAGGCAATGAATGAGGAACTAGATCAAATAGAGAAAAGTGAGACTTGGGAACTTGTCCCACGACCAAAAGGTAAGAATGTGATTGGCACTAAATGGGTTTTTAGAAACAAGTTAAATGAAGATGGTCAGGTAGTCAGAAACAAAGAAAGATTAGTATGCAAAGGTTATGCACAGGTTGAGGGAATTGATTTTGATGAGACTTTTGCTCCATTTGCATGACTTGAAGCTATAAGAATGTTCTTAGCCTTCTCAAGTTTCAAAAACTTCAAAGTATATCAGATGGATGTTAAATCAACCTTTCTAAATGGTGTCCTGGAAGAAGAGGTTTATATTGAGCAACCAGAGGGATTCAACCTAACTGATAAACCAGACTATGTATGTAGATTGAAGAAGGTACTTTATGGACTAAAGAAAGCTCCTAGAGCTTGGTATTCAAGATTGGATAAGTACCTTCAGGAATAAGGTTTTAGGAAAGGAATAGTGGATAGTAACTTATACATCAAAAATGAAGGAAATGACTTACTAATTGTAGTTGTTTATGTGGATGATATCATTTTTGGAGGCAACAATGATAAAATGTGTCAGAAATTTGTAAAAAGCATGTAGAATGAATTTGATATGTCAATGCTTGGTGAGTTGTCCTTCTTTCTTGGACTTTAGATTTCACAATCAGAGAAAGGTGTATTTCTCTCACAAACCAAGTATATAAAATAAATGCTAAAGAAATTCAAGTTAGAGGATTGCAAACCAATAAGTACCCCCATGGTTACATGATGCAAGTTAAGTAAAGATGATGAATCTCCTAAGGCAAATCAGAAATTGTATAGATCTATGATTGGCAACTTACTGTATGTCACAACTACAAGACCAGATATAATGCAAGCAGTGGGACTAGTGGCAAGGTTTCAAGAAGCACCCAAGGAGACACATGTAGTAGCAGTAAAAAGGATTCTCAGGTATTTAAAAGGGACTATGGATTTTGGGCTCTAGTACCCCAAAGGTGAAAATTTCACTCTCACAACATATACAGATGCAGATTGGGCTGACAACATTGATGATAGAAAAAGCACAAGTGGAGGAGCATTCTTTCTTGGAGATTGTTTAGTCTCTTGGCTAAGCAAGAAATAAGCATCAATATCCTTATCCACAATAGAGGCAAAGTATATTGTAGCAGTTGCTTGTTGTACATAGGTATTATGGATGAAGTGAACTTTAGAGGACTTCAAGATAAAACATGATCACCCTATTCCCATACTGTGTGATAATACAAGTGCTATAAATATCTCAAAGAATCTGGTGATGCACTCGAGGACCAAGCACATTTTGATCAAATATCATTTTTATGAGAGAGCAGGTGACAAATAAGCAAGTCAGGTTGGAATATGTTACTACAAAGGAGCAGATTAGCAGATATTTTCACTAAGCCACTTCCAAAAGAGACTTTTGAGTATCTTAGAGGAAAATTGGGAGTAGTTCTACTCCCACCCCAAAATTAACCACCTCAAGGAGAGGAGGTGGGGAGGGGGCTGAGATAAGAGTCTTATATTTAGTCCCAAAGGTGGCCCTTTGCCATTGATGACAAAGGGGGAGAGATTTGAGTTAGGGGGAGAGCATTCAGTCAGGGGGAGCAGTTTTTTAGGGGGAGCATAACTAAAAAATGTAAAAGAAATGGTTAAAGGAAAAAGGGTTGCCATCAATGACAAAGGGGGAGATTGTTGGAAATTTGAGCAAGTTTTGTTGTCATTGATGTCAAGAGGTTGATGTCCAGTTTTGTCATCATTGATGTCATAAGGTGGTTTTTCCAAAAGGCAAGGAAGTGGTTAAAAGAAATAGGATATAATATTTATTTTAAATATTATATGCCTAAAGAGGCCTAAAAGATTGAAGACCCAAGGAAAGAGAAGTAGGTTTAAAAAGAAATAATAATATTATAATATTTTGGGCAAAATGATGAGGTGAAGAAAATGAGGTCCAAGGAATCATTAAAAATAATCTATCCTTGAAAAGACCCATTGAGCAGATTATAAAGGATTTAATTTAATTTATTTAAATTAAAATATTTTAACCTATGGTTAAAATTTTAATTTAAATAAACAAAAGGTGCCAAAGTTTTTAAAGTTTAAAATTTAAATTTAAATTTGAAAATCAAATTTCGAAATAGGCCGACGTGTTAAGCGCAAAGGACAAAGTGTATAAAAGGGGGAAATGATTTTCATTTCCATCACCTATGCTATTCGAATGCTAATGTTGTTAAATTATTTCATGTGCTGCATTGTTGAAAGAAGAAGAGGATTCATGTGCTTTTAATTAAAGGGAGGCAGATATTGGTTGAAGTACGTGTGGAGTGCCAAATCGATTCCAAGGTGCTTGGTAGCATAGTCGGTGATCGGAGGTTGGTTAAGATGCTTGTGAAGTAGAGGTCATTATTTCGAATCCCAAGCGATCCATTTTGCAAAGGAGGGAGAAGCATTTTGGTTTATGCCAAAATCCAAGTGAAGGTATTAGTGAAAGGACATGGACTTAGGTTCACGTGTGGGCATATAGCCCACGCGACAACTTAGCCTTGGGCTAAGGTGCTGCAGTGGTAGTTGGTTGCAGGTTGAAGTTCGGGCACAACCAAGATGTGGGTAATAGTTTTTGAAACGTGGGCCAAATATTATAAGGTAAGCGATTTTAATTTTTTATTTAAATTTGCCATAGTTTGGAAGGAAAAAGTATTATAAAGGCCACGTGATTATAAAGCGCATTGGTTGAATGCATAGGGAGTCATAAGGTTAATTAAAAATATTTTATATTTTTGTTGCTTAGGAAAATAAATAAAGAATTGGAGTTATAAGGGTTAACAAAGAAATTTGATTTTTATATGTTGAATGTTATTTTGAAAAGGTTGGAGTTGATAAAGTTTTAGTAAAGAAAATTGATTTTGAATGTTATTTTGAAAAGGTTGGAGTTTATAAGGTGTTAATAAAGGAACTTGATTTTTATGTATTAAATATTATTTTGAGAAGTTTGGAGATTATAAGGTGTTAACAAAGGAACTTTGTTTGTATGTGTTGAATGTTATTTTAAGAGTATTGGAGATAATAAGGTGTATTTGAGACTTGATATTTCATTGTATTTCTTGAATGGTGAAATAAATTATTGAGGTGAATATTTGTGTGGAGATTTTGAGATAGATTGTTGCTATCTAACCTTGAAATTGGCAAAGAGGATTTGATTGTGATTAAGACAGGTTTTGAAGACATATCTCCATCAAAGCAAAAGGTATGGGCACATCATCCTTATGATTAAATTGTTGTTGGACTGAATGTTGTGAAATGCAAAGGTGGAGTGAAAAGGATTGTTTGATAAGCATTGTTGGAAATGTTTGAGTGAGTTTTCATATGCATGATTGGTGAATTATTAAGAGAATATTTGAGATAGATATTGAAGATTATTTGAGTTAGGGTTTGAGACCCACATTGTGAATTTTGGTTGGAAGAAGTATGAAAAAACTTGTTTAGGGTTTGTAAGCAAGTTGTGATTCATTGGTTGAATAATTGAATGAAATTTTTGAATGTTGGGTTGAGTATGTTTATGATTGAGCATATCTTGTGAGTTGTATTGAGCATGTGTTTGAGCAGATTTGAGTAAGCTTTTGTTAAAGCTTAAGGACAGGTTTGAGCAAGCTTTTGTGAAAGCTTATGGGTAGATTTAAGATAAGTCTTGGTGAAGACTTGAGAGCAGATTGAGCAAGTTCTTGAGAGGACTTGTGGATAGATTTGAGATTTATGTTAAGGCTTGAGGAAATATTTGAGGATAGAGTTTGGTGTAGATTTGAGAGCAGATTTGTGCTAGACCTGAGATAGAGTTAGAGCAGATTTGTACTAGATCGAGGATAGTGTTTGGTGCAGATCTAAGATAGAGTTGAGAGCAAGCTTTAGAGGTGACATAATAGAGGAAATTAGTCTGCAGTGGATAGAGATCCATCAACAAGAGCAGTGAGGAAAGAGGTCTTTTGAGTGAAGACAAAGGTATTTTGTGGAGAGAGATCCATAAGCCAGTGTAGTGGGGGCAATAATATTCTAGAAGATCACCAAACAGAGCATAGGATAAAAAGTTCTCCTATGGATAGAGTTCCATAAATCAAAGTATTATTGGAATAAATATTAAGTCCTACTAGGAGAGTCTAACTTGAGTTACCACTCTTGCATGAGGTAGGTAAACTCCCAGTTAAAACTAGCTTAGATCTATTGGGTTGTTGTAATCCAACGGATCACATTGATCAACTTTGTTATTTATACAAAGTTGATCCCATGGATTAAATCAATCAGTTCTATTCTTCTCTTCAAAGTTCTTATGATGCTTAGTATATCCACTCTTGGGAATTTTCAACATGGTACCAGAGCCAGATAGATTTTGCTAGCATTTTCTTTGAAGGCCCTTCTAGGAATTGGTTCATTGTCTTTTATCATTTTTTTAAGCCTTCTTTGTCTCAACAAAGATGAGGCCTTTTTGAAAAAATAAATATCTCTTGTAGATTGATCACATTGTATTTTTTACTTTTCTAGATTTTTTTTAAGTGAAAGCTTGACAAAATTTGGTTATACTTTTTTCACAGTTTGATAAAACATTGGGAAAAGATAAAAAAAAAATTTGAATAATGTTTTGTGTTCTTCACTGTTGTTGCCTACTTACTACTATAGCACGTGTTATAATTAGAAGTAAGTATTGAAGGCTATCACTTTTGATGATGTGGAAGGCTGTTTCTTTTTGCTGTAGTGCAAACTTAAAGTAAGTTGACATCGTTTTATGACAATTTTTTTCAAAGACCGCAAACTTCTTTTCCTCTCCACAATCTTCAAAGCCTCATATCGAGCTGAAATACGGTGAGCAATGTGGAAAAATCTTATTTTTTTGGCTATTATTGTGGTGGTTTGTAATCCACTAGTGCATGGCGAGCATATCCTCATGCTTGAAATCGGGCAGTGCATTGCACATCTTGTGTATACACATTAGAATTTTTTCTAAGGAAGGTGGAGACATGCGTCTCATTTTTTTTGGCCTCCGATGCTGACTCATTAAAGAGAAAGATTTTAGATTTTTTTTTAAATAAAAGTGAATACCTTCCACATGTTGATAAGTGTAGATATTCTCTCCATAGCGTAGGAGACTAGAGATCATTGCATGATGTGTAGCTTGTAATCAATTGGAAACTAACATAGAACTACTCTCTTTTGGCATGCAAAGACACTACTACCTATTATGTCATGCTTTTTAGCATTAAATATCATGGCATATGTTTTTTTTGGAGTTAGTCGTTAGCTACAAACGACCATTTTTCACCATCGATTTTTGTGGCAAATATTTTGCTTGTTCAAATGACTATCTCTACTGTCGCTCGTGTGACAGTTCTTTCAAACTTATCGTAAATATTTGGAACTTATCTCTACTGTCAATACATCCTCCTTATTATTGGTAGTAGCAAGGCCTAATGATGCTCTATGTTCACATCATAGTTGAATCTGCGATTGTGGTGCTAGAGCATGATCGTGACTGGCATCTGCTGCTATGAAGATTTTAGAAAAATGAATGCCATGTACCTCTTTTTTACACTGTAAAACAAGATTCGAGCATCCAACGAGAACCCACTGATATATTTTTTCTCTCGATCCATCCTATATAAAAATTTAAAGAGCCATAGTATCCTAGGTACTAGCTTCGCGGGTCTTGGAGCATGACTTTACACTGTGCGACTTGGAGGCGCCTTGTTTTATCACAATTTGACATTTGCAACTCTGATCTGAGTGATGCCAAATATCTTGGGCATATTTTGGAGTGTTGATAAGTTTGGAAGAACTCACGAGGGCAAAAATATCCTTAATATACTCAAGTACCATCACTGATTCAATTTTGAGCACGTTGAAGGTTCAGTTTGGACCAATACAGGCACAATTATCTGAGAATCATGAGTAATTTTTTTTTCAGACAACGTGATTGATGTGCTATGTGATAACTCAAGCAACAAGAATTTCTTTCCTCCTATTCATGCATCCTCGCCTGGCGGTCTCCGTTATGTGGATGTGCCAACCTGTTTGTGCTACACTACACTTTTTTTTGCTACAAGCTGACTGGTGCATTCTTCTACGAGGACAACTGGATTTTTTTTGAAATAGGGAAAATTTTTTTGTAACCCCTGCAGATTATGATTTGGAGTTTTTTACAGAGATCAAATATTTTTACAGAACAAATTTTTCTATTGTAATATTCTTTGTCCCTCTTCTTGGACTCATCTCACTTTCTTTTGCTCTATGCCTATTCAAGAGGCACTCAAAGTGATAAGTCTCATTGTAAAAGCATAATAAAATATTTATTTGGGTTTTTTTTTTTTTGTGCTGCTTATGCACCATTGTCTTGGATTTGTTCAGGGGGAGTTATTATTGTCTTTTCTGGAGAGGGTGTTATTGCTGCATTTTTATTGGGTATTTTTAAAAGGGGGGGTAATTGGTACTGCTGCACTTCTTCCTTCATGGGCACAATGAATTATTTTTACAATTGACCCACTCACCCCTCATAAATATCACACATGGAAACCCATAATATTAAATCTCATTGCTCAAAAAGGTCTAACACATTTTACCAAAGAGAAGCAACCTGAATTTGAAAAAGAATATGAATTTTTTGTTCATAAAGGGAAAATGTATGAAACAATGGGCATTATAAGCACAAATGTGAGTGAAAGCTTATGGTTTCACATTTTTGAATGTAAAACTCCATTTGAGAGTTGGAAAAAACTAAAAAATGTGTTTGGTAAAGTAGATCAAATAAGATCAATGCAGCTAGAGGTAGAGTTAACAACTTTATCTCCTAAATACTTCAACACAATTGTAGATTTTTTCACAAAATTTAATTAAGTCCTCATGCAATTAAAAGGCAGTGGAAAAAATAAAATAGAAGAAGAATACATTTATCTTATTATTTCCAAATTAAATGGAGCATTTCAAATTTTTACAACCACCTTTTTGTCTACAAAGGATGCACTTGGTACAAGTTTTACAGTGCCCACTTTAGAGGAGTTTAGTGATAGGCTAACTAGAGAGGAAATGAAGCTTTCAAAATTTGAGACCTCTCCCTCCTCCTCAAAAGCCTTAGTAGCTTCAAAATCCAATAAATAAAAATTCAAAAAGAAAGAAAAAACACCTATAACTTGTACTCATTTAAAAAAGGATGGTCATTCAGTGAGTAGATGTTGGAAAATACTACAACAACTTGAGGCAACAATGAAGGATCATAAAAATGACATTAAAAAGCAAATTAGAAAAGCCTTAAATGTTCAAGGAAAATCTATTAAAACTTCATCAAATTATTGGGTTCTAGATTCAGGGGCTACTCATCATATGACTTCTTCACATGAGTCATTTACTTCTCTTTCCTCAAGCTCAACTTGCAGCATTGAAGTTGGTGATTCATCCTTTATCCCCATCAAAGGAAAAGGTGACATTACCATTAATGGTGGTCATATCAATGATGTTCTCTATGTACCAAATATTTCTACAAATATTCTCTCTATCTACCAAATATGTACATCGAGGAAGGGCAAAATAGTACTATTCTCCCCCATAGGAGTTGAGATTAAATACTTGCAAGAACCATACTCCCTTATAGCTAAAGGTGACATTGATCATAAAGCTCGCCTATTTCACTTCAAGGGATTCAAAGACTCTAATGGAGCTTCTTGTTTTGTAGCACATGGGGATATTGAAAGCAAAATTTGGCATGAAAGGTTTGGTCATCTTAGTTATAGCTACTTGAAAGAGTTGAGTTCTCATAAAATGGTAATTGGGTTGCCAAAGGTCTCTTCTATTAAAGGAGTTTGTCTTGGTTGTGCTCTTGGGAAACAACACCAAGATCCATTTCACCAAAGTGTTTCCCAAAAAGCATCCTCCCCTTTGGAATTAATCCATAATGATTTAATGGTCTTTCCACATCCATATTTCAAAGGAGCCAAATATGCCTTAACCTTCATTGATGGTTTTTCAAGACGTACTTGAGAATATTTTATAAAATACAAAAATGATGTCCTATCTCACTTCAAAAACTATAAGAAATTAGTTGAAAATAAAGCCTCTTGCAAGATTAAAAAGCTTCATATAGACAATGGGGGGAGTACTTTAGTAATGATTTTTCCAATTTCCTTTCCACTTATGGCATTATTCATCAACATTCAGTCTCTCATAATCCTCAAAAAAATGGTGTAGCATACAAAAATAATATATATAAAGGAAATGGCTAACTGTATGCTCCAATCAAGGGATATTTCAATTTTTTTTGGGCAGAGATAATAAATTGTGCAAATTACATTCAGAACCACACACCACACAAAGCTCTTGCGCACTTGAATCTAGAAGAAGCATGGTCTATCTACAAACCTGATGTCTATCCCTATTATTTGAGCCTCAATCTGATGAAGAACCCAACATTGAAATACTTAATAAAAATAAAGATCCTATTCTTCACACTCCACCACAAAATTATGTAACACCAATTACTCCTCCAACAATACCAAAATGGGCCTGCACTACTGTTCAAGAGGCAACACCTTATATCCAAGATCTTCCACCTTCCAGGCTTAGTCATTCCTTGGGTTCTGGTCTTGTCTGTCAATCCATTTCTACTGATCCACAATCCTTTATTCAGGTAAAATGGAATAAAATAATGGGATAATGCCATGGCAAATGAGTATTCTTCCTTTATGAAAAATAAAATTTGGGATCTAGTCCCTCTTCCTAAAGGAAGAGAATTGGTTCATTGTAAATGGGTTTACCAAACCAAATATGCAGCAGATGGAACCATAGACAAACACAAAGCTCACTTGGTAGCTAAGGATTTTTCATAAGTTAAAGGCATTGACTATTCTAAGACCTTTTCCCCGATTACAAAAATGGATTTTGTTAGGCTTGTCCTTACACTTACTATCTCACAAAATAGGCCTATTTTTTAGATGGATATAAAAAATGCTTTCTTGCATGGTGACTTAAAGGAAGAAATATATATGGAGTAGCCCGTTGGATTTATTCAAGACTCCTTCCTTGTGTGTAGACTAAGAAAGTCTCTATATGGTCTCAACCAAGCTCCATGAGCTTGGTTGAGACCATATGGATTCATTCCTTATCACCACCAGATTTTATCACTGTGAGTCTGATGCTACAGTTTATATTTGGCATGAAGAAGATAACATCACCATTATTTTTCTCTATGTTGATGATCTACTTCTCACTAGAAATGCCACTTCTCACATTTAGACTGTAAAAAACTCCCTTTTAGAGAGATTTGATATGGCTGATATGGGTTTAGCTCATTAATTCCTTGGGTTTTAGATAACTCAAACAAATACATGGATTTCATTATGTCAGTATAAGTATACTCTAGATCTTCTTCAACGGTTTAATATGGCTGATTGTAAGCCTTCTCCAATACCTTTTTAGTCTGGGGTAACTCTAACTTCTTCCTGCACTTCACCTCTATGTGATTCTACTCTATACATATAGCTCATAGGGAGTCTATTGTATCTGAATCATACTCGCATGGATATTTCTTATGGTGTTGGCTTAATTTCTAGATTTTCTGAGATGCCTCATCTCAACCATTGGCAGACAACAAAGCAAAGTCTTTGTTATTTGTAGGGGACCACTCATTTTGGGTTGTTCTATAGTAGTGGATCCACAGAGATTGTAGGATACACTAATTCCAATTGGGAAGGTTCAGTTGAAGATAAATGTTCCACCTCTGGATATGTTTTTTTTCTTGGTTCTTCACCTATTTCTTGGTCGTGCAAAAAATAGTAGGCTATTGCATTATCATCTACAGAGGCAGGGTACAAGGAAAAAGTTTTGACAAATTAGGAGGCTCTTTGGATTTGTCAGATATTGAGAGAGTTTGATTTTTTCCATGATCAAACTACTATAATTTGGTATGATAACCAAAGCATAATTTATATGTATTGAAATCCAGTTGAGCATCAGTGCACCAAGCACATTGAGATTCACATGCACTTCATTCGGTAACATATTTAGGATGGAGATCTTTGCTTAGAGTATATTCTAACATAGAGTCATATTGTAGACATCTTCACCAAACCCTTTGCTTCCCCATGCTACCATCATTTGCATGAGGAACTTGGGGTAAGGAAGTTGTCTTAGGGAGAGTGTTGTTGAGGTTTTATCCTCTCCATTCTTCTTCTTCTTCTTCTTCTTCTACCTCTTTTGGAAGATCATTTTTTCCCATGTGGTTTTTTATAATATCTCCAAAAGAAGTTTTGCTATATATATTATACATGAGTACCTATACAGGCCTTGTTGCTGGGACTCATTTTCAGTGGATGTGCCACTCATATATTGTACATGAGTACCTAATCAGGTCTTGTTATCGGGACTCATTTTGTGCTATTCCACTTACCCCTAGTATCACTTAAGAGGGGGTGTTAGAATAAATATTAAGTCCTACTAGGAGAGTCTAACTTGAGTTACCACTATTGCATGAGGTAGATAAACTCTCAGTTAATACTAGATCAGATTTATTGGGTTTTAATCCAATGGATCACATTGATCAACTTTCCTATTTATACAAAGTTGATCCCATGGAATAAATCAATCAGTTCTATTATTCTCTTCAAATTTATTATTATCCTTAGCATATCTACTCTTGGTAGGTTTTAAAAAGCATAGGGGATTGGTGTCTCCTTTGGATAGATATCCATAAACATTGTAATAGGTAAGTGGTTCCAAAAATATTTGTTTGAGAAAATTTAGTAGAAATATTTTCTCCGTGGAGTAGCCCACATTAGGTGAACCACGTTAAATCATGTCTCTTATATGTGTGATTATTTATGTAATGTTTACTACTTTGATATGGTTAATGCTATTAACTGGATTAAAAAGTAAAAAGTTTTATCTTATATTGTTCACCCCCTCTCAAAATAAGCGCATGTTCTTCATAATTTACTACTATAGTGTTGAGGTTGGGAGTACTTCAGTGTGGCTCAACCTGTGGGCTTGAATACTAAGGTATGGGATGGGAAGAAGCCATACACTTTGAGATGGAAAATATATGAGGAGGTGTAGTCGAGTCATCCTATCTAGACTAGCCAGGAGTATAGGTATCTATAGGTAGGGTTAACACCTACTTATTTGCATTAGAGACCATGGTGAGGTTCTAGTTGGATAGATGATGAGGAGCAACTACAAAGAGATTCGGTAGGCAAGATGGGTGGTTGGGAGACATAAGAGTGAGGTGGAGCTATTCCAGTTATCATGGGTGCTATGATAATTTGGGCTATGATAGGGGGTTCCTAAGGCACCAGTGCTATATAGGCATCATCGAGATGAGACAGGTCTACCTTGTGCGAAGGCATGGTGGGTGACCTATGAGGATGATGAGGAGATAGATCTCCTAAATATGGATGATGCAGGAACTACCATTGAGTATGATGCATGGTTCACTGCATAGCCACCATGGATATTGAGTTTCATAGTAGATGAGAGGAATGGGGATGAGGATGAAGAAAAGGGTTGCATCGAGATGCAGAGATAGTAGCTCGAGATGTAGAGATAGCTTGAATATAGGTAGAGCTAGAGGTATGAAAGATTACAAGTGAATATGAGGATAGGATTACGAGACCCTAGGAAGAGCTAGCACAAAGGGACCATTTTCAGAGGTAGAATGTACTATGCATTCAGACCTGAGATGGATACATCCAAAATTTGGATGATCTATTGTTGCAACACCACATTGGGCTACCAGATCAACCCTCTTATTCCTTATTTGGGTCTTTTAGGTATAGTGAATCTAGGTATAGTGATTCTAGATCTAGGGCTTCTTCAGGGTCACATGGATCCTCTTATAAGCAATAGATAGTTCTTCGATGCACTTTTTGCATATGAGCCTTGGTGCTCCATTGTGTATAGCCTTTGAGCATTCATTGTACATGCGATATTTATATATACATGGCTTTTACTTTTGTGTTATGCTTTTGTATGGATGCCTTTATTTGAATGCATGTGTATATGTGTGATGCAATGATAATGCAATGATAATATGTATGAATGCAAATTAATTAATGCTCTAATTATCGTTCGAAGTTTAGATTTTACTTGACCATGTATAGCATTGTTGTTTAATCAGGGGCATCAAAATGGTGGCATGTGAAATGGAAGACTCATGTAATGATGTGGATGTTGATATGGAAAACTGATATGGATGTTGATATGGAAAAATAATTATTTTGTAGACTCAGACATACTAGTGATATTTGACAAACTCACTAAATGCTATCTAATTTCTTTAAGACCAAATGTGTGTGCAGTGAATTTATTTATCGAAATATGAGTATGGTAATGACTCGAGGTAATTAGGAACCAGTGTGTGTTCAAGTGAGTTCATTAACCCATATTGAGTAAATTGAGATGAAACATTTCTTGGAGGATACCAAGAAGCTAGCTTGTCCTTATGTGTGGTTAGAGGTTACTTCAAGAGAGACATATCACCATGCATGAGTGTACTCCTCTGCTAGTCAAGCATCTATAGCCTTGATGGAGGTTAGCTCCATAGTCCAAGAATATGATCTCTAAGCCTTGGAGATTCAGACTACCTAATTGTCTGATTGGAAATGTAGTTCTATCCTTACAAATTGAGGATCTGTGGTGTGTGATGTGTAAAATATTTAGAGCTTTGGGAAATCAGATTCTCAACTAAAGTGTGATGAGAAATTTACCCTATCCTTACCACTATTTATTTTGTTTGGAAATGATTGTGATAGTGGTAAAAACCATTGATTTTGATTTTTGGACTATGTGCATAATGGGAAAAGTAAGGATTACCCTTTTCACTTTGAGGTTCAACCCAAATATGGTATTATCCCTCTTTGACACAATATATTTTTAAAATGTGTGATTGTGTTTGGTTCAAGAGTGCTGGAGTCAATTTCTCACACTCAATATTTTCTTAGTGAAAATGTGTCTTGGTCCTAAAGAAAACTCGACATGTATTAGATATTGCTAGAAACAATATTAGTAGCTGAGTGATCAAAAAAACCTAGGGATTTATGGGCATGTGATATGTAAATGACAATTTGATTTTATGGAATGGTGCAATGAAGTGGATGATGATTTGAAGGTACTCCTGATTAAGGCAACATGACTTTATCAAACCAATTATTATCTAAACTAAATAAATGACCCCTAATATGTGTGAATATGGTTGTGAATGCAATGAATGAAATACCATTTATGAAATGAAATGTGTACAATGTAATGTGTGGAATGTAAAGTGTAAAATATAATGTGTAAAATGCAATGTTTTTTTTGTGAATTAGCCATGTATATATACATATATATAAATCACATTAAGCATAGAATACTCTCAAGTGGATGATGTTAAGTGGTTTGGGATCTTCGACTCCCCCTAGATTGGCAAGTGGGTAAGTTCCTTTACCCACTTTTTGAGTGATAATGTATGGACCTAGCCAATTAGCCAGGAATTTATCATGAAGATGTGATAATACATTGGTATTTTGTTGATTCTCTTTAAGAACAATATCTCCTACTTGGAATTCACGTAGATGAAATTTGGTATTGTAAGAATACTTTAGGTGGTCTTGATAAACTCATAAATTATCTAAAGTATTGACCTACCTTTCATCTAGAAGCGTGAGTTGGTCAATATGTGCTTGTCTAGCAGTATTGTAATAGACCAGGTCTACTCACCTGGTTGTCATAATGCAAATTCAAAATTTTGCTAATTACAAACATAAATGTCGCAAATTTATGCAAATATACCCAACTTGATATTAGTACTTTGGCATAGAGATACACACTTCAAGAACGTTTACCACTGTAGATGGCATCTTAAGTACTCGAGACCAATCAACTTCCTGTGGTAGGTTGCCATCTAAAGATCCTTACTCTTTTCTCAATTTCTCTTTGATCTTGGCATGGGATTGCCTTTTCAGGGCCCATAATACTTGGAAAGGTGGATGCTCTAATTTCCCATCTCAAAGCATGGAATACTTGGTTTCACAATCCTGCTATCGTCTTTACTGGTCCACTGACTTGTCAGTTCCTAAAGATTTATGCTTTGGGTTAGCATAGCTATGCCAGTGCCTGATCATCGACCTTCAACTAAGAGTTAACCATGGTCCACCATCACATGGATTTTAGACCAGATGTCTCAGAATAAAATTCGATTGACGGTAATGCTGCCCATACCATCTATTGCTGGTTTTTCCAACTTCATGGACCAACACTCTAGCCATGTGTCTTGTGGGCAATTCCACAATCAGAGTAGGTTTGTGAGCATCCTCATGTACTACTCATATGGTAACTTGGGTCGATGTCCTATTCCATTGTCCTTTACTCTCTACAGCGTAGGACCACTATCCTTTTTTTCATACTGGAGAACGGTTATCTTCGAATCACAATAGACACCACTGCGAGCTATCGGTGTTGGATAGATATTTTGGCCCTTCTCAACAACTTTGGTTATATTTGCATTGTGATGCTAGTATAAATACTCTTAGCCCTTCTCGGCTTTTCCAGGGTTCATAAATGATTTTCACAATATGATGATTTCTATGTTTGCTATTTCAACTTGTAACATATTTAATAAGGTAACTAAGAATCTCAACCTGACTTCTATCTCGATTTCCATTATTCTAACTTTCACAAACTTTCAACTCTAATCATAATTTATTCATTTCATAAGCTTATAAAAGTCAATTCTTATATAAACATGAAAAATAATAATTTATTTGATCAAGAGATGTAAAAATGTTTATCATTATTGAATAATTTAATAATAATACCTCAGTTAATGTTTAAACATTAACTTCAATACTGATAAGTCAAAGTATTATATATTTATTTTTGTTTCTATATATTTCCTAATAATTTTAATCCTTCACTATAATAAATTTAAATTTAAAACTAGTTAATCCATCAACTAACCAGATTTTTAGCATATTGTTTTCCACAACAAACAAATTATTATGAAAGTACAACGAACTTTTAGAGCTAGCTAAATATTTAATACTTTATATGAGTGTTAATAAAACTACGAACAAATCAATTCAACATTACCAAATTATAATATACTACCATATTATTACAATATCTATATTAATAAAATAGAATATTTGATTAATTCATTCAGTAAATAAAGTTTGTCTCATACTCCGTCAAAACTTAAACGTTCACACACTTTTATTTTATTTAACTTAAAATAATCTTTTCATGAAAGGCGGATGATGCTAATTTTAGTAAACACATGATACATACGAATAAATAATGAAAGCTTAACCCAAGTTTACAATAATTGTTATTAACCTAGCCCATTTTTTAACTATTCATAAGACTCCAATGTTTTTATATCATCACTTATCTCGAGTTTTCATTCAAAAGAAATAAATTTTTTTTCTAAACCAATCTTGCATTTTCTGCCTTCTTTTAAAAATTGTGCAGCGGCTAGAGAGGACTCATAATCAGCCACACTACTTCAGCCTGCGAATCAAAAGTCTAGGTCCTTAGGCATTGTGGATAGAGACTACTCTTTGGGACACAATTTAGAGCTATTATTTCATATTTACCTTTTTCTAGCTTATTTTCAGGTGAACACGGTGATGATGTTTCAGTCCCTTTGACTCTGATATATCTCAAGATTAACATAATAACTAACGACTACTAAAATTTAAATATTTGGATTAGTTTAAAACTACCGTCATTTACATGAATGCTCTTTCAAACAAAAACTTTTTAATGTAAAAATTCATTTGTTCTCAAGTTCCAAAGATTGATACACACATATATACTCTTGTTTCGATTACGCATACGCATAAGATGCCACTCTATTAGGAATTAATGAAACTCCTATATTGACTTTTGAGTAAACAAAGGGTTTAATTTTTGCTCAGGTGAACAAAGCCTAAAATATTTTTAAGTCTTCAATTACCGGCAATGGTTGTGCTAATGCGTATTCATAGAGACAGAAGATTGAACTCATTTCGCGACTTAAAATATTATAGTTCCCTTGCTTCTCATCTCCTTTTAGCTAAGATAGGTTTAGAGTTCTCTTAACAGTCTGATGTTTCATAAGTTTAATATAGATATACAGGGTAAATGAGTTCCACAAGCTGTATGGATAAAAATAAAAAGACATACTATACTAAGACAAGCACTGCCTAATTTAAACAATTTGTATTTCAATTACATTTAACATGTGACCTGCTTTTCATCAAAGACAAGGATTATATTTCTATCTATGGCCGACAACAAAAGGCATAGCTAATTTGTTTACAGTATTAAACATCCTGGTTTCCAGTAACCGGACCAACACTTAGACTCATGCACTTCACCCAATACATCGTTTGGATCGTTTATATAAAATGATAGAAGTTCAATTCTATATAATGGACAAATACTTGCATACACTTCCAAAGGATGAAATATCTTGCATAATAGGGTTTTGTTTCATATATAAAAGCATTTTATAATGTGATATGATGTTAGAAAATATTGTTAGTAAAGGAACCATTACATCCTATACTGCATAAAGACTATCACAGACTTTGAAAGACAAATATTAGTAATGTTGTTTGCTCTCTCTTTAGTTCGTTTCCCTACAACAATTTGCATATACAAGATTTGGGCTTCTGACCGAGTTATGCTCTAAGTTCTATAGTACACAATTCTCTTAAAATACATCCATATTTCACTGTTTTAAACTATCACAAATGAATCTTACACAACCAATAATCACACTTACCAAAGAATTTCAATATAGCAAACAATTCAAGGCAATTCTTGCTCTAATGAAACTAGCGATCGTCCGCACACAATCATTCATCCATTGTGACATAGAGTAAGTGGTTAAGCAGAAGATTAGGGTCAGCATGGCTCTTGCATTTCTAATACATACTATGGCACACCATTCAATGCAATTTACATTCTGAAGCACAGTTAGCACGAATTCTATTAAAGTATGCAACTTGATTTGATAATTTACCAGCAAGTAAAAAAATTCTAAAATACTTCACATACCATTCACATCATTAGAATTTTTACACATTCTTAAAAAAAACTAAAAACTTTCTTCTGAATTTAAAGAACAATATATCCAATAATTAATAAACTTGCTTTCCCCATTCCATCAAGGTAGATGCTAAGACCAACCTGGTTGATGCTGCTATATGGCAGAGTTTTGTTACTAACACTTCTTCCAAATTAACGTGTCCACACTTTCCAAAATCCAGTAATCCCTACCAGACCATCACCAAAATAAATGATAATGCCCCCTTAATTCAGGTGCCCCTATTCTTTTAAAGGAGGTAGAAGTTACCTTCTCCCCTATTCTTTTAAAGGAGGTAGAATTTGCCTTCAGGAGATGCATAAGCCTCCTATAAAATTTTTGGTGAGCAATGAGTGTCACTACTCGTGGTACCATTACATTGAGTTTATATTGTTCCATATATTTCATATTTGTATTATATATATTTTATTATTAACATGTTCCAATATGATATAACATACATTACTAGTTATTATTTATATCTTTATTATATATTTTTAGTAATTAATTAATTATTATTATTATTTTTAATTTTATTTTATGATATTTTTTTATTATTTATATTAAAAAGAAATTTGTTGTATTATGTTGATGCATTTTTTTAAAACTATTCTTGTATTATTTTTAAAACATCGAATTGGTGGCATGCAAAATGCAACTTAATGCAAGAGCAATAAGATGCAATTCACAGGAAACAATGTACCTATATGATTATTTTAGTGGGCTTCCATGTACCCACGAGCCATGGTGCATAATGCACAACATCATATCCCCACCTTACTTAACGCTTCTATACACTGTCTCTACTAGGTGGTGGTATTGCTTCAACCGATTTCTTGCTTCAGAGTGGAAACCTGTACTTGCAACCACAACCACTTGCAGTAGTATCACATTCTTCCAACAAAAATCTAATTAAATAATGGGGATGTTATAAATATCATCATTATGAATTCCTACAATGAAATTTGCAATGAGGGGACTCAAGCTTAAAAGGCATAATTGCTTTGGTGCCATAGAACAATGAAAATGGTGTTTCCCCAATAGGTGTGTCAATGCTTGTTCAATAGGCTCATAATACCAATGGAATTTGAGTATGCCAATCTCGATGATTTTTTTTGACTAGTTTCTTGAGAATAGCAATTAAGGTCTTGTTGGTAGCCTCAACTTGTCCATTTGCTTGTGGGTAGTAAGTAGTCAAGAAACTATGTTGGATATTATATTTCTTGCAAAGTGCTTGAATATCTTTGTTTTTGAAAGACTTACCATTATCAGAGATGATTTTTGAGGTAATACCAAAATGACAGATGATATGGTGAAGCATAAACTCCATAATTTGAGGTCCTATCGTACTAGTTAGAAGAATTACCTAAACCCACTTTGAGAAGTATTTAGTGGCTGTGATGGTGAATGTATGTTATCACGAGGAAGGAGGTGAGATTTTGTCAATCAAATCAAGACCCCATTGTGAAAAGGGCCAAAGGATTTGAATAGGTTGTAATGCTTGTGATGGCACATGAATTAAATTAGCATGCTCTTGACATTGCTTACAATGCTTGACGTAAATGCAACAATCACGTTCCATGGTGGGCCAATAGTAATACATACATAGAATACACTTTGCAATGGTCATTCCTCTAAAATGACCATCAAAAGTACCATCAAGAGCTTCAACTATGGATCTTTGTGCCTCTATAGGCTTGAGACAACTAAGGAGGACTCCATCATAACCATGTCTATACAACACATCCTCCAAGAGAGTAAAATGAGCTACTTTTTTCTTGAAAGTGCATTTAGCAATTCGTGATATATCTAATGGGAGTGTTATAAACTTGAGGAAGGCTATTATTTGGTTTGACCAAGGCTCATATGACTCTGAATGGATAAAGCAAACATACTTCTCATCCTTAGATTCAACACGAAAAAATGTAAATTTAGAGATCATTGTGATAATGAGTGAATGTACCTCTCCTACAGAGTTATTTGGAATCAATGATCCTAGAGAGGCCATCACATCTGCAAATATATTAGTCGAACATGGCAAACTATCGATTTCATACCAATCAAATTTGGCAAGCAATTTCATTACTACTTCATGGTAAAGATTTATGGTAGGTTCTTTGCATTGGTATTCTTCATTGATTTGAAGAACGAAATGTTGAGAATCACAAAATATCCTCATAAAATTTATGCCCATAGCTATGGTTGCTTGAAGATCTAAGATTAAGGCTTCAAGTTAAGTTTGAATGATAAGGGAATAGGTACCCCCTGTGGTGTATGAAACATGACTCCAACACCTTGACATTTTTCACACTTAGAACCATCAAAGAATAGTGTGATATTGAAATCTTCCTCGATAATAACATCTTCTTCTTGTTCAGTGATAGTGAATACCAAATCATCTAGAAGCTTAATAATCAAGGGTTGATCTGAAGAACACAAGCTTATACTGAGAGGGGGGGTGAGCAGTATAAGACCTCTTTTTATTTTTTCCTTTATACTTAAAAATAGTAAAGCAATATACCCAAAGCAATATCAAAGCAATGCACAATATCATCCACAAAGTGACACCAATTTTAACATGGTTCACCCAAAATGGCTAGACTACGTCCGCAAAATTTTTCCCTAAAAGTTATCTCAAAGTTCTTTGGGAATCCTTCCCAATTACAATGTTTATGAGCCTCAGCCCAAAGGAGATACTTTCCCCTAATCAGAATTTATGAGCCTCTGCTCAAAGGAGATACCTTCCCCTCTGCTCTAGAAATGATCCGTCAGAAGATCAATCGCCTCTACCTCTTGCCAGCACATGGAACTCCTTTCCACCGAAGACCTCCTGTCCTCAATGCTTAGCCTAAGAGACCTCTGCCTTCTATGATCACGTCCACAATAGCTTAGCAACCTGTACCAAACACAGTCAGTCAGTCTAGTACAAGTCTTCCTATGTCTGTTATATCTGTCCAACGCTTAAGCTTGAACAAATCAATCCTCTGCACACGAGCCTTCTCAAAGACTTGCCAAATCTGTCCTCAGGTTCTTATCAAAGAACCAGTGCACCTCTATACTCAAGTTCTCTGATAGAACTATCAAACTCAGCTCATAAGTCCTCTTCTAGGACCTGTCCAAATCTACTCACAAGTCCCCACCAAAACCTGTCCAAGACTGCTCACAAGTCCCCATCAAAACCTGTCCAAAAATCGGCAAGCTCACCAAGAAAAAAGCTTTCTTAGTTGGAAATCACAAGGTGAATTGTTAGAGACCCAATGTGATTTTTCAAACTCATAGAAGCATAAAGAGAATTGTTAGAGACTCAATATGTTCTATACTCAACTCCCAATCTCAAAACTCAACTCAAATCAACTCAGCTCAAACTCAATCTCAAATCTGAAAACTCAACTCAATATCTGAAATGGATAGGATAGAATACTTTCTTTCAAGAACATGAAACCCCAACAATTGCCAACTATGCAAAGAATCACATAACAATGATACTCATGTTCTTTTCACCATCAATTAGGGCTTCAACAACAATGCTCATCAAACAAGGTTCAATCAACACCATTCAGATCAAAACACAACCTTGAAGCATTTCACAATCAACATTAGAAAAGGAAACAAGTAGAACTCCTTTTCTCTCCAATATTATTTGAAAAAAAAGCATCCACCAACTCAAATTACAATAGCACAAAACTAATTTTCAAATCATCAACAAAGGAGTAAGCCCAACACTTTAACCAAGTAAAGAATAGCTTGATTATTACCAATTTAATGAAAGCAAATGTCAATCTCAAAGCTGCCCACTTAAGGTTTCACAACTTCACACAAGAAGCAATTTTAACCTTAAAACATCATGCTTTCATTTCCATAATCAACCAAAAGCACTCTCAACATTACAAGAAAAATTTATCCCTTATACACGTTATTTCTCCCTTATAGTCTTATCAAAAATAAAATTTATCTCTCATAAGAATGCAATAAGATATTTCAAACAACACCTTCAAAATAATATTTTATAAAAATAAAACAAGCTTTAAACTCCTTATAACTCCTAAGCTGTTTTTCCCTCTAATAAACTTCCTCCATCCGCAAAATACACTTAGCAAAAAATTAATTTCGAAAATACCTTGGCCAACATCAAAAATCATGCTATGGAGAAATTGCACACGAATTCTAACACCACCTGCTGCGTCCACTTCATGATGAAAAACCCTTTCATGTTATTTGAATGCGAAACCTCCCGTTCGGGTAGCGCGCCAACAGCCTAGCCGCTACTGGTGCGCCAAAGGTGCCCGATGAGGTTTAAACCTCATGCTATTAGCCTTGTTCCTTCTGTGCCAGGGATTAAATAAAACAACAATGCCTCCCTTTCTTCTGACATGAACACAAAGACAAAAAACTTACGACGGATTTATGACAAATGACGAGTACAAAAAAAATAAACAATGGATTCACGAAAATGGCGAAGACAGTCAAACAGTAGATCACGAATTCACAGCGAGCAAATCTTTTCAAAATGCGGATGGGATGATTCTTGATTTTTATTGAGGGAGATTTATATGCATTTTTACCATAAGCTCTTGATGTTGGCGAGGAGTTTAACACGTCGGCGGAGGTCTTGGCTAGCACCCACAATCTTAAAACATAGCGCCATGGGTTAGGATAACCCATTGCAAACAATAATTTAATATTTATTTAAAAATAATTAAATGGAACCTTAACAAGGTTTTTAATTATTTAAATAAATACTTCCTCCTGGACCCAAATGCATTAAACTAATGCATCCACCTGTAATCTTTAAACCTGCCAACTTGGGGTTTACAAAAGACCTTTGAAACTGTCATGCCGTAACCTTCATCAAAACAAATTATTTGACATCAATGACAACTTATACACTTGAGCAAAGGCAATGTACCCAAAGTACCCAAAATTGCCAACAATCTCCCCCTTTGTCATTGATGGCAAACCTTTACTAAAAACACTTCTCAAGAGCCAAAACTAAAACCAACTGTGCTAACAACTGACCAACTATGCCCAAAATTGAGAATCTTCCTTTGAAGTTTTGCTGCCCCTGACTTGAAGCTCTCCTCTTCACTTTGAAGCTCTCCCCCTTACTCATATCTCTCCCCCTTTGTCATCAATGGAAAAGGGTCACCTTTGGGGCTCGGGGCTAAGAATGAGCCTCTTAGCTTAGTCCCTCCCCCACCTCCTGATGAGGTGATTAATTCTGGGGTGGGAGTAAAACTCACATTAGACACTGATCATCATCAGTGTCTATAACTTCCTTGCCGGGCCTTTTCTTGAACTCTTTGTCCATATTCTTGTTCTTGTCACTGTTCTTGTTCTCATCCTTGTTCTTTTCCATGCCTTGATCCTTGGACCTGATCATGCCACTGTTTCTATTCCTGTATTATGGAATTTTAGCTCTACACTGTCTGATTATGTGACCTTCATTGTTGCACTTGAAACACTTGACGATGTTGTTTCTCTGAGGTAAACCTGATCTTTGAATCCACCCGTTCTGACCAAACCTGTTTTGACCAAACCTGTTCTGACCAAACCTGTTCTGGCCAAACCTGTTCTAACCAAACTTGTTTTGACCAAACCTATTCTGACCAAACTTGTTCTGATCAAACCTATTCCTGTTATTTGCCTTGCAATAAACTGCCTTGTGCCCAAACTGTTGACAAGAGTAGCAATACCCTTGAAAGAAACTAGAACTTCTAAAATTGTCATTTACCTTCTTCGCTTGAGCCATGCAATGTGAAGCCATGTGACCAAACCTGTGACCAGCATAACATCTGCCTTGAAACTTTCCTTTATTTGACCTCTTAGGTTTTGAAAACTTCTTCTTCTCATTCTGAATTCTATTTTCTATTTTTGTGCATCTATCATTCAAGGACTCCTTTTCTGAAATACTTTCCTCATCAAAACTCTCTTCCTTTTGGAGTCTCTTACTAGACTCTCCAACTTGTTCCTTGTGTGGCTTAACAAAACCAAGGCCTGTTTTATCTGTTGTCTTTCTTTGACCTTTGATGAGTGACTTAACCTTTTTGGAGCTATCTTGAAACCTGTAAAGCTTATCCTTGTACTCTTTAGTTTTCTCTTTCAAAGAAGCCATTTTCTGTTCTAACTCACTATACTCAAGAACCTTAGACTCTAACTCATCTTTGAGTTCTTGTGTCTTAGCTATAGAGAAGTCAAGACTTTCTATAAGATCATCTCTCTCCATACAACATTCATCTAACTTATCCTTGAGTCTAGCATTCTTCTTTATTTCCTTTTTCAAAGCACTAAGAGCACTAATAAGTTCACCTTCAAGATCTACTTCACATTCCTCTATATCTTCCTTTATTTGTTTGCTTTTTGAATCATCAAAGCCTTTTTCAGATTTCTTATCACTAGAGGTGCTACCCTTTTCAAAAACCATACAAGCATCTTCATTATAGTTTTCTAAAGCATCCTCATATATACTAGAAACCAAATCATTATTTATGCAATCATCCTCAAGGTGACCAAAGTTTCCATATCTAAGACATTTCATGATAATGAATCTATGTTTCGGTACTTCCTCTTTTTCTGATATGAACAACATCTCATTTCCATCATCACTTGAAGAACTTTCACTATCACTACTAGAACACTGAATTGCTTTGTCTAGGTAGAAACTCTTCTTGTGCTTGTGAGAATACATCTTTCCTTGATTGATGTGCTCATCTATGTTCTTCCTGTGATGCTTGTGCTTTTCAGAATCCTTGCTCTTAGAATCCTATTTATCTTCATCACTTTCATTCTTGGGAATAGTATAGTCAGTAGCATAATGACCAAACTTTCCACAATTGAAACATCTTATATTTTTCATAATTTTGTGCTTTCTAGAGAACTTGCATTTCTTGCTGTAATATGCCTCTTCATCACTAGAAGACTCATCACTATCTTGAAGTTGTTTACCCTTGGATTTCTTGGTAGCCTTGAAAGCTGCCTCTTTCTTGACATCAACCTTCACTTGAGTTCTTAACTCAAATGCTGCAAGTATACTATGGAGATCATCCTTTTTCAACTTATCCAAATCTTTAGCTTCCTCAATAACAAAAATCTTTTCACTAAATCTATTAGGAAGAGATCTTAAAATCTTATCACAAACATCATTTTCAGCAAGCTCAAGACCTAAGTCTTTCATGGAGTTAACAAGCTCATCCATACGAAGCATGTAGTCACTAATATTTTCATCATTATTCATCTTGAGTTGTTCAAACATACCTTTGAAGTGTCTCAACTTGGCCTTTCTGACATTTGTATCACCTGTATGAACCACCTTCAACTATTTCCACATTTCACTAGCTGTCTTGCAATGAATCACTTTGGTGAGATCTGCTTTCTATAAGCCTTTCAGGATTGCATTCATTGCTTTTGAATTGTTGTGATGTAGGAGCCTTTCTTATTTAGTATTAGGACCATGTTCAGGAATAGTGTAATCATCTTCAATCACTTCCCAAACCTCATTCCCAAGTGCCATTAGATGAACCTTCATCCTTGCAATCCAAAGACCAAAGTCTGACCCATCAAGAATAGGTGCTGCATTGCCACTTGAATGATCCATTGTGTTCTTTAATAGCTTTTCCTTCAAGCTGTTAAACTTTCCGAAGGCACCTGCTCTGATACCAATTGAAGAACACAAGCTTATACTGAGAGGGGGGTGAACAGTATAAGACCTCTTTTTATTTTTTCCTTTATACTTCAAAATAGTAAAGTAATATACCCAAAGCAATATCAAAGCAATGCACAATATCATCCACAAAGTGACACCAATTTTAACGTGGTTCACCCAAAATGGCTGGGCTACGTCCGCACAACTTTTCTCTAAAAGTTATCTCAAATTTCTTTGGGAATCCTTCCCAATTACAATGTTTATGAGCCTCAGCCCAAAGGAGATACCTTCCCCTAATAAAAATTTATGAGCCTCTGCTCAAAGGAGATACCTTCCCCTCTGCTCTAGAAATGATCCCTCAGAAGATCAACTGCTTCTACCTCTTGCCAACACATGGAACTCATTTCCACCGAAGACCTCCTGTCGTCATTGCTTAGCCTAAGAGACCTCTGCCTTCTATGATCACGTCTATAGCAGCTCAACAACCTGTACCAAACATAGTTAGTTGGTCTAGTATAAGTCTTCCTCTGTCTGTCAGATCTATCAAATGCTTAAGCTTGAAAAAATAAATCCTCTGCACACAAGCCTTCTCAAAGACTTGCCAAATCTGTCCTCAGGTTCTTCTCAAAGAACCAGTGCACCTCTGTCCTCAAGTTCTCTGATAGAACTATCAAACTCAGCTCACAAGTCCTCTACTAGGACCTGTCCAAATTTGCTCACAAGTCCCCACCGAAACCTGTCCAATACTGCTCACAAGTCCCCATCGAAACCTATCCAAAACTTAGCAAGCTCACCAAGAAAAAAACTTTCTTAGTAGGAAATCACAAGGTGAATTGTTAGAGACCCAATGTTATTTTTCAAACTCATAGAAGCATAAAGAGAATTGTTAGAGACTCAATATGTTCTATACTCAACTCCTAATATCAAAACTCAACTCAAATCAACTTAGCTCAAACTCAATCTCAAATCTAAAAACTCAAATCAATATCTGAAATGGACAAGATAGAATGCTTTCTTTCAAGAACATGAAACCCCAAAAATTGCCAACTATGCAAAGAATCACATAACAATGATACTCATGTTCTTTTCACCATCAATTAGGGCTTCAACAACAATGCTCATCAAACAAGGTTCAATCAACACCATTCAGCTCAAAACACAACCTTGAAGCATTTCACAATCAACATTAGAAAAGGAAACAAGTAGAACTCCTTTTCTCTCCAATATTGTTTGAACAAAAAGCATCCACCAACTCAAATCACAATAGCATAAAACAAAATTTCAAATCATCAACAAAGGAGTAAGCCCAACACTTTAACCAAGTAAAGAATAGCTTGATTATTACCAATTTAATGAAAGCAAATGTCAATCTCAAAGCTGCCACTTAAGGTTTCACAACTTCACACAAGAAGCAATTTTAACCTTAAAACATCATGCTTTCATTTCCATAATCAACCAAAAGCACTCTCAACATTACAAGAAAAATTTATCCCTTATACACGTTATTTCTCCCTTATAGTCTTATCAAAAATAAAATTTATCTCTCATAAGAATGCAATAAGATATTTCAAACAAGACCTTCAAAAGAATCTTTTATCAAAATAAAACAAGCTTTAAACTCCTTATAACTCCTAAGTTTTTTTTCCCTCTAATAAACTTCCTCCATCCGCAAAATACACTTAGTAAAAAATTAATTTTGAAAATACCTTGGCCAACATCAAAAATCATGCCATGGAGAAATTGCACACAAATTCTAACACCACCCGCTGCATCCACTTCACGATGAAAAACCCTTTCGTGTTATTCAAATGTGGAACCTCCCGTTCGGGTAGCGCACCAATAGCCTAGCCGCTATCGGTGCGCCAAAGGTGCCCGGTGAGGTTTAAACCTCATGCTGTTAGCCTTGTTCCTTCTATGCCAGGGATTAAATAAAACAACAGTGCCTCCATTTCTTCTGACATGAACACGAAGATGAAAACCTTACAGCAAATTTATGACAAATGGCAAGTACAAAAAAAATGAACAACGGATTCACGAAAACGGCGAAGACACAGTCGAACAGTAGATGACAAATTCACAGTGAGCAACTCTTTTCAAAATGCGGATGGGATGATTCTTGATTTTCATTGAGGGAGATTTATATGCATTTTTACCATAAGCTCTTGACGTTGACGAGGAGTTTAACACGTCGACGGAGGTCTTGGCTAGCGCCCACAATCTTAAAACATAGCGCCATGGGTTAGGATAACCCATTGCAAACAATAATTTAATATTTATTTAAAAATAATTAAAGGGAACCCTAACAAGGTTTTTAATTATTTAAATAAATACTTCCTCCTGGACCCAAATGCATTAAACTAATGCATCCACCGTAATATTTAAACCCGCCAACTTGGGGTTTACAAAAGACCTTTGAAGCTGTCATGTCCGTAACCTTCATCAAAACAAATTATTTGACATCAAATCAAATTCCTTCAAGAGCTTCTTGACATCAATGACAACTTATACACTTGAGCAAAGGCAATGTACCCAAAGTACCCAAAATTGCCAACATGATCACTAGGAAGTGGAGCTTCCACAAGCTGATCGACTATGACCTGATCTTTAATGGATTTTTAGGTAATGAAATCAAGATCAAATTTAGTGAGAAGCATTATCCATTTTCAAAGACATCATATAAGGTAGAGGTTTTTCATGAGATATGATATATGTGGTGTGATTAATCATGTAATGTATGAGTTTCTTAGTGGCAAAAACCACTGCTAAGCACAATTTTTTTATGTAAGCATATCTAGTTTTATAGCTTACCAATGTCTGACTAATGTAATAGACAACTTGCTCTTGATTGTTTTAATTCTTTTGTGCAAGCATTGTCCCTAATGCAAAGTTTGTTGTTGAAGCATAAATATGAAAGGGGACCCTCAAATGAGGAGGAGTTAAGAATGGTGGAGAAGCCAAGTATTGCTTGATGTTATCAAAATATTTTTGGCATTCATTTATCCATACAAATGTCACCCCATTTTGTAGCAGGTGATTGAATGGCCTGCATTTATCATAAAGTTATGCAATGATACGATAGATTGATTGGATATTTCCTTATAAAATATGTAATTATTTCAAGTCTTTTAGGGGATGCATCTCCATGATGGTCTTGAATTTTTTTAGGTCCACCTCAACGCCTCTTTTAGAGATAATTAATTTTAATAGTTTGCCTGAGGTGACACCAAAGACACACTTTTTGGGGTTCAACCTTATATTATGCTCTAGAAGTCGATCAAAGATTTTTTCCAAGACACCAATGTGCTCTTATCAAGTTTTAGATTTTTCCAAGAGATCATCCACATAATATTTGATGATATTATGCATGTAATCATGGAATATGTATGTCATGGCACGTTGATAAGTGAAACCTATGTTTTTGAGGCCAAAGGGCATCACCTTGTAACAAAAAATCCCCCAAGGTGTAGTGAATGTTGTTTTATTTTTGTCATTAGGATTGATTCGAATATAATTGTATCTTGAAAAACCATCCATTAGGGAAAGCATTTCATAGATAGTGCAAGTATCGACAAGAGTATCGATGTTTAGTAGAGGAAAGTCATCCTTAGGATACACTTTGTTAAGGTCTTGAAAGTCAGTGCAAATG
Source organism: Wollemia nobilis (assembly GCA_028583015.1). NCBI lineage: Eukaryota > Viridiplantae > Streptophyta > Pinopsida > Araucariales > Araucariaceae > Wollemia > Wollemia nobilis. The sequence goes on from JAQPPZ010014788.1 coordinate 12,681,872, forward strand.
TGTATCGCCCTATTAGGCTTATAAATGGGTACCATGTTTGAAAGCCACTCATGATAGTCAATGGGGACAATGAAACCTACATGTAATAGCTTTTTAAGCTCTTCTTTGACCATGAGGGCAATGGTAGGATTCATCTTTCTTAATTTTTGTTTGATCGACTTAGCATCAGAATGCAAGGTGAGATTATGGACAATCAAATTAGGGTTAAGACCAGACATCTTTGTAGGACCATGAAAAAATGCCCTTCTTATTCTTGAGGAAAACAATTAATTACTCTTGTTCATCTGTGGATGAAAATTTACCAGGTTTGAAAATTTGGGGATTTTCTACATCTAAACTAAGGTTCACATTGATGGTATCTTCAATGGACATATGGGAACCTTACTCAAGCTAATGGGATGTTGGGATTAGATGAATGTTATATATGATGTCATAAAGATCTTCTGACTCAACCTATTCTATGTCTACCTAGAAAACCTTAGGATCTAAAGGCGAAGGTGAAGGCGAAGGTGGAGGCGATAGAGGAATGTAGTTGGATGAAGCCCTTAACAATTCCTTAGAAAGGATAAATCCAAAAAAGGGTGGAGGCGAGGAGATTCGGTCCATATAAATAAATCTCGTGTCATTTGGAATTGGCTTTGCCAAATCATAAGGATTACGAAGTGGGGTGAATAGGTCAATAGGATTCATGTTGACTTAAAATGGAAAATGGGTGATTGGCAAGGTGGAGGATGGATGGATCTTGTCTGCTAGAACTGATGCTAGAGCTATGGAAACCTAAACAATAATGAGCAACACAAATAAATGCAATGGGCAAAAATCCATGTATATGCAATGCAATGATTTTTTTGTTTGTTTGTTTATTTTTTGAATTTTTGTGTGTTTTTATTTTGTGTTATGTACATATATTATAAGAAATTTTTTTGGTAATGGATTAACGAAATGGATGTGGTTCACCGGTTGGTTCGGCTCACTCTTGTGGAAGAAGCAAATGAAATATGGGCTAATGTATGGAGAAAATTCAGAGGTAAAACTCATCTCGTTTTATGTATAGAATTATGGATGTCAATTCCTCATCAGATTCATCAGAAGCTATCGACATAATTTTGAATTCTTCATAGATTTCATCTTTAAAGTCATCGGTTTGATGGTTTTATTCTTCTGAATTCAAATGTAGATTTTGAAAAGCTTGTTCAAAATAAGAGGTGGAAAAATGAGAATGATAGCCTAAACCTGAACGGTCATACACTCCTTGATATGATGTATCAATAATTTCATGCATTCAATGTTCATGTCATCCTAGGTCATAAACTTACCAATTGACTCACTAAAAGTATCAGGATGGAAAACTCGACATGTGTTGTATGTTGGCATGTGTTGGTTGCTTGGGTTCATCAAGGGAAGATGGATTGGACAATGAATCAATTCCTCCATACATAAAATTAATGTTGTTGGGCATTGAACCCATGTTGTACATCACTCCTATGGATAAGGGTGGGTCACGTGGGCAACCGTAATTCATAGTAGTTTGGATGTTAAGTGGTGTGACAGTAATATCATGGACCACATATTCACCAATACCAAGATTAGTGAGGTAGACCACAACTTGGGATGATATGGAGGTGAATGTGGAAGTGGATGTGGAAGACTCGCTATTGGATCAGGGATTTGATAATGGGTGAGGTATGAAATGGAATGACATCTAATAATCTGTTAATTTGACTTGTGAGACATCGATTGATGTGGTTGAAGGTGGATTTGGCTAAGGTGTTTGATGAATGGGTGATGATGTGGAGGGAGTGATAATGGAGGATGCTGATTTTGATGATCAGATTGATGTGGATTGAGTTTGACCACATGTACATGTAGTCAATGATGATGAATATGGGGGCATAGAAGTGGAAGCTTGATGTGGGGTAGTGATGGGAGTTCCTCAACAATAGTAAATTTAGATGAAGAAGTGGATGGTATGGTGGATAATGTGGTTGATGTTTTTAGGAAAAGATGAATGGATGGAAGCATGGATTCATAGGGATTCAAAATAAAATTGCAATACTTAAAACAATTTGACGTTCATTGGTATGCAATGAATTTGTCCCTCATGTGTATATTTCAAGCATTGATGAAGTATAGAAGGGACATATCTCATTTTCCTAATCCAAGGACATTCAAGGAGTACATTGTACACCATGGACCCTTCCAAGATGTAAAACATTGTGTGCAACAATTTTCCCCCACTTTGATGGGTAAAATTACAGTGTCAAATGCAGAACAAAGAGTATCATTAAATGCTTTTAGGGTGAAAGTATATATGATGATGTGAGATGGTGGAATGTTTAGATTTTGGAGAGTAGATGTGGTGATGATATTAATGGAGTCAGTATCAATCAAAACTTGTTTGAATAGATTCCTATCAATTTGCGCCATGATATGTAATGGTCCGCCAATCTTGATGATATTGGTTTGATTTCAAAATCATAGAATGTAATGGTAGGCTCCACACACATTCAAATAATTCCCACAAAATTTCTAAAGGCATTAGAATCCTGATATTGGAGTTCAATGGATTTAGAATCTCCATTAATACCTTGCGATGTAGGGGAAATTATTGAATTAGCTCGTAAATGGATAGTTTTGTTGAAGCCATTTTAAGGCTAGTGGTTAGATGACTACTCATAGAGATGATTGAAATTGATGAATTATTGGGAGGATGAATGGGTGGAGATGGACAACTTGGAATATGAATGGGTTGGGAAGAATTGATGAAGAACTAGATGGGAGATGATGAATTGGTAGGTTGAGGAGACACACTTGTCGGTGGTGCTATGGGATATTGAATAGGCTATGGTTGTGTATTTTGTTGATTTATGCGCTATTAAACTCAGGTGACTAAATGAATAGCACCCAAAAAAACTTGGTATTGTTGTAAATGGTTAACTTGATTAAGAGGTGTCTTGGTATTTGAACCTCTTGTTGTTGGTTGCACTTCCTCATGATGAGGAAGTGGTGTTTGATAGATGTCAAAGTTTTAATTTTGTTGAGCTAAGGGACTATCAATATTGATTGCCCCTAAGTCAATTAGGTCTTGCACCATATATTTAAATGTGTAACAACTATTAATATCATACCCATTTTGTCAATGATAAGGGTAAAAAAAATGCTCCTGATAACTTTTTCTACGTTTTGTGGGATAATTTGGTTTGACCTCAGGTAAGGCAAGTTGATTTGTATCATACAACCTACAAAATATAGAGGTATATGACTTGGATAAGGGATTTTATTTTGTTATTTTGTCAAATATATTGTCGACGTTGGTGATTTTCCATGTTAGTCTCACAATGACACTGAGAGGGGGGGTGAATCAGTTTAGCTATTTATAAATTAAATCTTCAACTCTTAAATCCAAAACAATGAAAACTTAAAACCAAATAAAGCAAGTATAACAAGAGAGCATGACACAACACAAGATGTACCGAGGTTCACCGATTTGGCTACTCCTCAAAAATGACTGTTTGGACTCCCATCCAAATCAAGCCTTTGCAAAGCACAAACTTTACAAACAATTTACCAGCTCCCACTGGAAGGAGCACCAAACCCTAATTTACCAGCACCAAATGGAAGGAGCACCAACCCCTGATGCCAAGCACCAACTTGGACTTCAATTTTGAAACTAGAAGATTGACATAAAAATACCTTCACTTTTACAAGACCCTGACTGGTCTATTGCTTACTCAACATTGCTCACAATTCACACAACACACACCCTTCTCACTCTCTCACTCACCTCTCACTCTCTTCGTAAGATAAAATCCCACTAAAATTCTCCAAGCAACACTCCTTTTATAACAAGCCTTTCTCTTTGTAACTCCAGTTGTAACTCCTTTCATATTCTCATGTGCCACTTGTCAATTGTAACTCCTTTATGTAACTCATTTTGTATATAATGAGAAGGCATTTTGTCAAACACGTCACATGCAAATAATTGACACCATATTCTCCTACCATGACTATTCATTTTCTCGGTCATTACTGTTCATTTTCTCCTTCGATGAATGTTCGTTTTCTCCTTCATGATTGTTCATTTTCTCCTTGCATGACTGCTCGTTTTCTCTTTGCATGTCTATTCGTTTTCTCTTTGTATGACTGTTCGTTTTCTCCTTCGATGACTGTTTGTTTTCTCCTTCATGATTGTTCATTTTCTCCTTCCATGATTGTTCATTTTCTCCACATGGGCATGCATCCGCTTCTTTCCATGTGTAACGACCATCTTAAATGATTTCAAATCATTAAAGATTCCTTATGGGTCCACGTCACTATGCAGTCTTCAGTTTCACCATCCAGGTGTTCATCACTAATATCAGACACACTGTCAACTACTCTGTTCCTTTGGCAAAAATACATGTCACGATATCGTGACCCTTTTGTTTCTTTGCCTGCCTACCCTTTTTGAGTCGTGAAAATGCGACATGTCACGATATCGCGACACTTTTTCTTTCTCTGCCTGTCTGCCCTTTTTGAGTCATGAAAATGCGACATGTGATATCGTGACACTTTTTATTTCTCTGCCTGCCTACCCTTTTTGAGTCATGAAAATGCGACATGTCGCGATATTGCGAAACTTTTTCTTTCTCTGCCTGCCTACCCTTTTTGAGTTGTGAAAATGTGACATGTCGCGATATCGCGACACTTTTTCTTTCTCTACCTGCCTGCCCTTTTTGAGTCACAAAAATGTGACATGTCGTGATATCGTGACACTTTTTCCTTCTTGCTCTTTCTCTTTGCTTTGGACCGTGAAAATACAACATGTCACGATATCGTGACACTTTTTATCCTTGCTCTTTCTCTTTGCTTTGGCCCGCGAAAATACAACATGTCGCGATATCATGACACTTTTTCTCCTTGCTCTTTCTCTTTGCTTTGGCCCACAAAAATACATGTCGTGATATCGTGACACTTTTTCTCCTTGCTCTTTCTCTTTGCTTTGGCCCGTGAAAATACAACATGTCGCGATATCGCGACACTTTTTCTCCTTGCATTTTCTCTTTGCTTTGGACCGCAAAAATGCAACATGTCGCGATATCGCGACACTTTTTCTCCTTGCATTTTCTCTTTGCTTTGGACTGTGAATATGCAACATGTCGCGATATCGCGACACTTTTTTCTCCTTGCATTGTTTTACTTTTTATTTGATCTTTAGCATATGGGCCACTTCGGTCTTCTTGGAAAATATGCAAAAAGGTGGGTAAACATCCTCATAAGAATTTAACTTCACTGTACATACTCTGAGTAGCATTTAAACTCTTGTCCACTGCATCAACCAATCTATCTGACTGTGTTGACAACAATGATAATACTATCGCTGCACCTTGCTCAACAATCTCCCCCTTTGGAATTGTTGGCAACACACGTGCAATTTCTTGTAACTCTTCTCCCCCTTTGACAACGATATCAAAGGGCTACTGCAAACTCCCCCTAAGTCCATTCACAACATTCTTAGGCAAAAATTATTACACTTAGCAAAAATCACAAACATGAGCAAAAAGATAAAAAAATACATAAATGCTCCCCCTGAGAATGTGGTCCCAATAGCTAGTCAATTCTTGGGAAGCATGACCACTCCCAATTTATTGTGAAGGTACTCAAAGACTTTCTTGGGCAACGATTTTGTGAAGATATCCGCTACTTGCTCTATTGTTGGAACAAAATCCAACTTAACCTCACCTTCCACAACTTTCTCTTTCAAAAAGTGATACCGGATAGCAATATGTTTTGTGCAAGAATGCATAATCAGATTCTACATACAACACGCTGTCACTGCAATATATTCAGCCTCTATTGTGGATAAGGAGATTGAATCTTGTTTCTTACTATGCCACGCAACCAATCCTGTATCCAAGATAGAATGCACCTCCACTGGTACTCTTTTTGTCACCTACACATCCTTCCCAATCTGCATCTAAATACACAATAAGGGTGAAGTCCTTACCTTTTAGATACCATAACCCATACTCCATAGTACCCTTGAGGTATCGAAGAATTCTCTTCATGGCTGTCACATGAGTCTCCTTGGGACTAACCTGAAATCATGCTACCATGCATATTGCCTGCAAAATATCTGGTTTGGTAGCTGTCAAGTACAGTAAGCTCCCAATCATAGATCTATACATGGTTTGATAAACATGTGAAGATTTGTCATCCTTGATCAAATTGCAACCTATTTTCATGGGAGTGCTAACTAGCTTACAATATTCACATCAATGTGTAGTACAAATACACACTGCTTTTATCAAAACACATATATGCAGCCAGGGCAACATTCTTTCACTAAACCAAATTATCAGAATTGTTATAATCTGTAACTTTGAACAATGGCAGTAAGAACCATCAAAAGTACAACATTGACATATAGCAATACTACCAATGGTGACAACTCTCAATTTAATCACCACCCTTCACGGTACCGCCACAAACAACTACATGAACTGAAACACACTTTGAAAACTATACGACAACTCCCCCTGACTACTTGCCTTTCATCCTCAGATAACCAAACAAATACATAGGAGCATTAAAATAAAACTTTAAGATTGTTCCCCCTAAGGATGTGCTACCTCAAGTTGCTTAGTGCAATAGAGGAGTAGTCTCCTTCAGTCCAAGGAGACACAATTTCCTTTCTTCTTTCTTTCTCCACTCTGGTTTGATTACAGTTTTGGGCTCTTGTTTTGACTTTTCTTTTTCAGTAGCTTGTGCATGTTTTTCGGGAAATTTTCTATTTTGTCTCATTCCATTTGGTTGAAATTTTCTTCTCTAAAATTGATTTGATGCAAATGTACTTCGAAAATTTCTTGCAATGTGCCCAAAATTGTGATAGTTATAACATTCTATTGCATAATCCATCAAAGGTGAAAAAACATTTTTACTGGGTGGTTGTCTCTTGTGCATCCTTGATGGATGATTATTTTCCTTTCTTTGATGCACATGATTTCTTCCCTTTCTGTGTTGCATTCTTTGTTTGTGATGAAATCTACTGTCTTGCCTTAGATTAGATACAAAAGTTCTTGGACAAAACCTTGCTATGTTCCCGTGACCATTACATTTAAAACATTGCACATGGTGTTCAACCAAAAAAATAGATGTATTTCTACCAGCATAACTCTTTGATCTACTATTCAATCCATAATAAATTGCCTTGTGACCATAATGGTTGCATCTAAAACAATAGCCATTAAAAGCATTATTATGAATAAAGTGAGAGTGATAGAACCTCTTTTGTTGTGGTTGCTTTGCTGTAGATCTCCTTTAAGATTTTATTTCTTTTGAAGATTTAGCTTCAAGCTTTTCTTGTTTTGATCCTTCAGCAGTGGACTTCTTCTCTGCAGATTTAGAAGATGAAGGTTTTTCAACTTCACATCCAAGACCAAGCTTACCCACGAAGTTTATTTGTTGCCTTATCATTTTATCTAGCAACTCTGTGCTCTTCTCAAATTTGAGATTTGTATTGGCCTCTTCTAGTTGTTTCCTCAATAAAACAATCTCCTCTTCTTGTTTGTAGCAAACAATATCTTTTTCATTGATCTGTGACCTAAGAGTTTCTTCAATCCTTTTGGACTCTTCTACTTGCAGATTTAGATCACTAATAACTTTGTTAGATTCCTCTTCACGTTTTCTACATACATCGCCTTTATCATCCAGGTGTGACTTCAAGGCTTCTTCTATTTTCTTGGATTTATGAATTTGTAAGAAGAGATCTTCAATATTATCCCCATATTCTTCCAACTTCTTGGATAGTCTTTTGTTCTTTTTCCTTTCTATATCCAACTCTTCAAGTGTAGTGATCAACTCACCTTCTAGATATACTTCACCCTCAAGGTTTTCATCACATACTTCAAAATTCACTCCTATATTTTCTAGTTCAATTTTATCTCCCACAAGGACTAAAACTGACTGAGATGCCTTATTTGAGGAGGATCTATTCTTCTTACCCATTGCATACTAATCCAAGATCGACCCTAGCTGATTTAGCCTGACAAGTGAAACTGACTCTGATACCAATTGTTAGTCTCACAATGACACTGAGAGGGAGGGTGAATCAGTGTAGCTCTTTATAACTTAAATCTTTAACTCTTAAAGCCAAAACAATGAAAAATTAAAACCAAATAAAGCAAGTATAACAAGAGAGCATGACACAACACAAGATGTACCAAGGTTCATCGATTTGGCTACTCCTTAAAAATGACTGTTTGGAATCCCATCCAAATCCAGCCTTTGCAAAGCACCAACTTTACAAATAATTTACCAGCACCCACTGGAAGGAGCACCAACCCCTGATTTACCAACACCAACTGGAAGGAGCACCAACCCCTGATGCCAAGCATCAACTTGGACTTCAATTTTGAAACTAGAAGATTGACATAAAAATACCTTCACTTTTACAAGACTCGGATTAGTCTATTGCTTACTTAACATTGCTCACAATTCACACAACACACACCCTTCTCACTCGCCTCTCGCTTTCCTCTCGCTCTCTTCGCAAGATAAAATCCCACTAAAATTCTCCAAGCAACACTCCTTTTATAACAATCTTTTCTTTTTGTACCTCTAGTTGTAACTTTTTCTTTCATATTATCATGTGCTACTTGTCAATTGTAACTCCTTTATGTAACTCCTTTTGTATATAATGAGAAGGCATTTCATCAAAAACGTCACATGCAAATAATTGACACCATATTATCCTACCATGACTGTTCATTTTCTCCTTCGATGACTGTTCGTTTTCTCTTTCATGACTGTTCATTTTCTCCTTGCATGACTGTTCATTTTCTCTTTGCATGTCTGTTCATTTTCTCTTTGCAAGACTATTCGTTTTCTCCTTCGATGACTGTTCATTTTCTCCTTCATGACTGTTCATTTTCTCCTTCCACGATTGTTCATTTTCTCCACATGGGCATGCATCCGCTTCTTTCCATGTGTAACAACCATCTTAAATGATTTCAAATCATTAAAGATTCCTTATGGGTCCATGTCACTATGCAGTTTTCAGTTTCACCATCCTGGTGTTCATCACTAATATCAGATGCACTGTCAACTACTCTGTTTCTTTGGTGAAAATACATGTCGCGATATCATGACACTTTTGTTTCTCTGCCTGCCTACCCTTTTTGAGTCATGAAAATGCAACATGTCGCGATATCACGACGCTTTTTATTTCTTTGCCTGCCTGCCCTTTTTGAGTCGCGAAAATGCGACACGTTGTGATATCATGACACTTTTTCTTTCTCTACCTGCCTGCCCTTTTTGAGTCGCAAAAATGCGACATGTCGCAATATCATGACACTTTTTATTTCTCTTCTTGCCTACCCTTTTTGAGTCACAAAAATGTGACATGTCCTGATATCGCGACACTTTTTCTTTCTCTGCCTGCCTGCCCTTTTTGAGTGGGAAAAATACGACATGTCACGATATCGCGACACTTTTTCCTTCTTGCTCTTTCTCTTTGCTTTGGCCCGTGAAAATACATGTCGTGATATCGTGACACTTTTTCTCCTTGCTCTTTCTCTTTGCTTTGGCCCACAAAAATACAACATGTTGCGATATCGCGACACTTTTTCTCCTTGCTCTCTCTTTGCTTTGGCCCGCGAAAATACAACATGTCGCGATATCGCGACACTTTTTCTCCTTGCTCTTTCTCTTTGCTTTGGCCCATGAAAATACAACATGTCCCTATATCATGACACTTTTTCTCCTTGCATTTTCTCTTTGCTTTGGACTACGAAACTACAACATGTCGCGATATCGCCATTAAAAGCATTATTATGAATAAAGTGAGAGTGATAGAACCTCTTTTGTTGTGGTTGCTTTCTTTGTAGATCTCCTTTAAGATTTTTTTTCTTTTGAAGATTTAGCTTCAATATTTTCTTGCTTTGATCCTTCAGCAGTGGACTTCTTCTCTGTAGATTTAGAAGATGAAGGTTGTTCAACTTCACATCCAAGACCAAGCTTACCCACGGAGCTTCTTTGTTGCCTTATCATTTTATCTAGCAACTCTGTGCTCTTCTCAAATTTGAGATTTGTATTGGCCTCTTCTAGTTGTTTCCTCAATAAAATAATCTCCTCTTCTTGTTTGCAGCAAACAATCTCTTTTTCATTGATCTATGACCTAAGAGTTTCTTCAATCCTTTTGGACTCTTCTACTTGCAGCTTTAGATCACTAATAACTTTGTTAGATTTCTCTTCACGTTTGCTACATACATTGCCTTTATCATCCAGGTGTGACTTCAAGGCTTCTTCTATTTTCTTAGCTTTATGAATTTTTAAGAAGATATCTTCAATATTATCCCCATATTCTTCCAACTTCTTGGATAGTCTTTTGTTCTTTTTCCTTTCTATATCCAACTCTTCAAGTGCAGCGATCAACTCACCTTCTAGATATACTTCACCCTCAAGGTTTTCATCACATACTTCAAAATTCACTCCTATATTTTCTAGTTCAATTTTCTCTTCCATAGGGACTAAAACCGACTGAGATGCCTTATTTGAGGAGGATCTATTCTTCTTACCCATTGCATAGTAATCCAAGATCAACCCTAGCTAATTTAGCCTGACAAGTGAAACTGACTCTGATACCAATTATTAGTCTCACAATGACACTGAGAGGGAGGGTGAATTAATGTAGCTCTTTATAACTTAAATCTTCAACTCTTAAAGCCAAAACAATGAAAACTTAAAACCAAATAAAGCAAGTATAACAAGAGAGCATGACACAACACAAGATGTACCGAGGTTCACCGATTTGGCTACTCTTCAAAAATGACTGTTTGGACTCCCATCCAAATCTAGCCTTTGCAAAGCACAAAATTTATAAACAATTTACCAGCACCCACTTGAAGGAGCACCAAACCCTAATTTACCAGCACCAAATGGAAGGAGCACCAACCCGTGATGCCAAGCACCAACTTGGACTTCAATTTTGAAACTAGAAGATTGACATAAAAATACCTTCACTTTTACAAGAATCAGACTGGTCTATTGCTTACTCAACATTGCTCACAATTCACACAAAACACACCCTTCGCACTCTCTCGCTCGCCTCTCACTCTCCTCTCACTCTCTTCGCAAGATAAAATCCCACTAAAATTCTCCAAGCAACACTCCTTTTATAACAATCCTTTCTCTTTGTAACTCTAGTTGTAACTCCTTTCATATTATCATGTGCCACTTGTCAATTGTAACTCCTTCTTTATATAACTCCTTTTGTATATAATGAGAAGGCATTTCATCAAAAACATCACATGCAAATAATTGACACCATATTATCCTACCATGACTGTTCATTTTCTTGATCATTACTGTTCGTTTTCTCCTTCGATGACTGTTCATTTTCTCCTTCATGATTGTTTGTTTTCTCCTTGCATGATTGTTCTTTTTCTCTTTGCATGTCTGTTCATTTTCTCTTTGCATGACTGTTCATTTTCTCCTTCGATGATTGTTCATTTTCTCCTTCATGACTGTTCATTTTCTCCTTCCACGACTGTTCGTTTTGTCCACATGGGCATGCATCCGCTTCTTTCCATGTGTAACGACCATCTTAAATGATTTCAAATCATTAAAGATTCCTTATGGGTCCACGTCACTATGTAGTCTTCAGTTTCACCATCTTGGTGTTCATCACTAATATCAGATGCACTATCAACTACTCTGTTCCTTTGGCAAAAATACATGTCATGATATCGCGACACTTTTGTTTCTCTGCCTGCCTACCCTTTTTGAGTCATGAAAATGCGACATGTCACGATATCACGACACTTTTTCTTTCTCTTCCTGCCTGCCCTTTTTGAGTCACAAAAATGTGACATGTCGTGATATCATGAAACTTTTTCTTTCTCTACCTGCTTGCCCTTTTTGAGTCACGAAAATGCGACATATCGTGATATCGTGACACTTTTTCTTTCTCTTCTTGCATGCCCTTTTTAAGTCACGAAAATGTGACATGTCACAATATCGTGACACTTTTTCTTTCTCTGCCTGCCTGCCATTTTTGAGTCATGAAAATGCGACATGTCACGATATCGTGACACTTTTTCCTTCTTGCTCTTTCTCTTTGCTTTGGCCCATGAAAATACATGTCGCGATATTGTGACACTTTTTCTCCTTGCTCTTTCTCTTTGCTTTGGCCCACGAAAATACAACATGTCGCGATATTGTGACAATTTTTCTCCTTGCTCTTTCTCTTTGCTTTGGCCCACGAAAATACAACATGTCGCGATATAGCGACACTTTTTCTCCTTGCTCTTTCTCTTTGCTTTGGCCCACGAAAATACAACATTTCCTGATATCGCGACACTTTTTCTCCTTGCATTTTCTCTTTGCTTTGGACTGCAAAACTGCAACATGTCACGATATCACAACACTTTTTCTCCTTGCATTTTCTCTTTGCTTTGGACCGCAAAAATGCAACATGTCGCGATATCATGACACTTTTTTCTCCTTGCATTGTGTTGCTTTTTCTTTGATCTTTAGCATATGGGCCACTTCGGTCTTCTTGGAAAATATGAAAAAAGGTGGGTAAACATCCTCATAAGCATTTAACATCACTATACATACTTTGAGTAGCCTTTGAAATCTTGTCCACTGCATCAACCGATCTATCTGACTGTGTTGACAACAATGACAATACTGTCGCTGCATCTTGCTCAACATTCCATAGTTGGCACTATATTTTGAACTTGTGGTGATGGAGGAACCACTTGATTTGTAATTTTTTATAGTTTTTGTTGATGACCCACTACCAGATAAATCATGACTACTTGATTTGCTTGATTAGCCTAATTTGGCTTGAGTTGGCCAGAATAGGTTCCTTTGGATTGGCCCTTATTTTACCATTCTTTATTTTTAGGCTTTAGCACACCTTCTTGGATTTTGATTTCCTCAATTATGCTAGCTTGGGCAAGAGCTTCTTCAAACGATTTAACTATTGTAATTGTAATAAATAGGAGATGGATTTAAAGCAAATCTTGGTAAATAGTCGAGTTAGATCTTCCATTGGTAGGGAGAATGGAAGTTTTGTGATAAAAACCCTCCAATGATTGCCAAAATCAAAGACCGACTCATCGTAAAATTTCTTAAGATTATATAAGTTAGTGAAATTTTATTTTGAACATTGAGGGTAAATATTTCAAGAAATTGGTCTACCAACTATTCAAAAGTATAAATACTATGATGAGGTAGATGGTTACACCACTCTACAACATCTCCTCCTAAAGTCTGAGGAAATTTTTTGAGAATTAGGGCATCTTGATTTTGAATTCTGAAACATGAGTGAATGAATGTGCTCATGCTCTCTAGGGTCCTCACTCCCTTGGAATTTTTTAAATTCTGGTACTGTAAAATCTTTCTGATATGGTGGTGATGGTACCAAAAAGTGAATTGGTTGATTGATAAGCTATCTTAAAGTTGGATTTTGGTTCATCATACCAGGAGTATGTTGCATAAAGCTATCAATATGTTATTGCATTGCTTGAATTCCAGGGTCTTCCCTAGGTATTTGGAAGCCTTGAACCACATGATGATTATGTGGATATGAAGTGGTGAAATGTTGAGGTGTGATGAGATGATGATTTGATGGACTGGATTGAATTTGGTGATGTTGAGTGTGATGATGAAATAATTGCAGATGATGGAATGAAGATGATGTTTGAGGACTATGGATGGGTTTACTCATGTGAATGGAATAGGTGTGGGTTGATGGAGGTATGGGAATGGAAACCGTAGAAGGTTGCAATACCCATGATGGATTTGTAGTGAAGAAGGTAGGCTGAGCATAAGTGGGCTAATGCTTAATATTTACCACCTGTACTTATTGTTGGGGACATGACTAAGCATTCTATCAATCCTTGATCAATTTATTAAGGTGTTTCCATGCTTCTTGTATGGCCATATCTAAAGTATATGGTGTGAATGTGGTTGGAATGGATGAAGTAGGTAGAGGATAAGTTGCAATAGGGATTGCAACTGAATGTGGGATAGTGGATGCAGTGGAAACTAGAATTTATGAAGCAATATTGAAATGTGCTTCATACAATGGATTGCCATAGGTAGTGGTATATGAATATGGAATGGAAGTGCTTTGAGAACATGACTATTGTGGAAGGGACCAATGATGGGGAGGTGTAGATGACACCTCAAAAAGAGGGTTAGCATACACCTGCGTGAAACTGGAAGTCTGCAAATGGGTAAGTTCCTACTGAAAAGAAGGATCATGCCTAAGTGGACTGTTTATTTGGTCTAGAACATAGTTAGTGGATATTCAAAAAGCTTCCACTTTAACCATATCTATGTGGGTGATGTTTTGATCGATGGGAGATGATGAATTAGTTTTTGAAATGGGGATGCTAGTGGCTCTGTACAACACATCAGTGTTTGAGGTATACATAGTATGTGATGGTCTCACAAATAAACCATAATAGCTTATCTATATCACACTGATAGGGTTAACCACTAAAGTGGCAAGGGAATATGTGGAACACTCTATGGATGAAGTAGTTTGAATGATAAAGGTTTGACTCAAAATATTTGCTTGTATTCAAGTTGAAACCATAAGCTAAAGAGTCAACTGGGAATGGTGAGTATATGGAATGTGTAGAAATAAAATGCAAATAGAGAACACACAGACTCAAACAAGCAATTTAACCCTATGCTTTGAAACATATATATTTTTTATTATTTTTTATGTGAGGTTTGTGTGTAGATGTGCTAAACTAAACTATTATGCAAGGTGAAATCTAAGGTTGGATGAAAAATGAGATTCTTCTTGGTGATGAAATTGAGAAAGTTTTCTCATGGGTGACTATGAATTCTATGGGCGAGATATGATGGATGGAGATGAAGCCCACCATCACCAATATCAAACAATGGTTGGTGATGAAATCTAACTCACTATTGTTTATTGTAAAATGTGCAAAGTGTGTGATTAATTTTAATATTTGTGTTATCTATTGTGCTCACTCAATGTCAAAAACACTCTATTTCACTTGTCTAATCTAGAAACCAAGAACATCAACACTAAACTCATCAAAATAACTTAGGGGTACACCTCTTAAGACCCATCCTGAACCATAAAATGATTCCAACAGTGGAGGGTTCACCCAAATCTTCTACCCTAAATCATCAAGTTATTCCAATAGCAGGAGTATACTTAGGTATTGTGACCTTGTTCCAAATTAGAAAAGTAAAAATGGAAGCTTTCAACTCTACTATGCAACTATTTTATGCTTTTGTAATTTCAAATGCAAACAACATACAAAAATAGTGAATGAATACACCATAAAGCAACATAAATCTAAATATGAAAATGTGAACTATAGCGAATGCAATTTTACTCTAAATGTAATCTATATGAAGAATGTAAATACCTAAAATGAAAATAAAAATGCAACTACTTTAAATAGAAAATGAATGATTTTCTTTTGTTAATTTTACTATTAAAAGTAGGAAAATGAAAATAGAAATGGGTTAGGGTTTGAACCAGGCTTACCAAGAAGCCTATGTATTTCTTTACCACTCTGTTAAACACCACCCAAAATCTCTATAATTCTATAGGGCATTTCCTCAACACTGCAAGGTATTCCTCGAATGCTACAGGGCATCCACACGATCTCTGATTGAATTCTACAACTTCTCAAAACCCTCACTTTTCATAATTTTTTTGTGATCAAACTTCTAGAACCTGCAAGATAGAAATAGAAACATAAATTAGTGACAAGAAAAATTAAATTGAAAAACCCTTTGGGGGTCCTGTTGGAATGAAATACACCTTAGGTTATAATTTGCATCCAATACTTTGCCAACATTGAACGACCAGGCTTAAACAAGGTTTGCCTGGTTTAGTCTCTAGAGAAGGTTGGTTCCTTGCTTTTATAGGAAAAGGGTAGAGATAAAGGAATGCTTAAAGAGAGGGAAATGTAGCCAATGCTATGAGATTAATATGGTACAGATTAAGCAACAACACAATACTAATTCAACCTTTTGTAGAAAAGCATAATAAGACCCAACACAGAAGCTAAGATCATTCAGTGTATATCTAACTCTGAAGCAGTTTATCCGTGAAGTATATTATAGATCTAATAGAACATTTAATACATCTATTCAAGTTAATAATTAATTTATGATACATTCAACATAGATTTAAACTTAGCAATATACAATCAAATACATAATTGCACACCAAATGAGCTTAGAACTAGGGTGAATGATCTCTATTAGTATTTCAAAAATTTGAATACATAACCTTGTAAACACCTAAGAGCTGAAATAGAAATTAGATTGCTCATCCTATATATAGAGTTTTACATAACAAAAAACTAAAATTTGTTATAACAAACTGCCCGTGGGCTTATTCTAGCAAAGGAGTGGTTAAATATCAAGATCTTTCTTGTTACAGAGATATCCTTCTAGCTACGAAGCTTATAACCAAAAAGGTTAAGACATTCTTTTTATAGAGATCTTCTCCACTTATTTTTAGAGATCATGGTTTGCTTGTTCTTCAAAATGTTGTGCTATCATGACTTTTCTTCTTGGATGGCTGCTAGCTCTTCAAAATGTTGTGCTATCATGACTTATCCTCTTGGATGGCTACTGGCTCCCCAAAATTTTGTGCTATCATGACTTCTCTTGGCTGGATTTTGGATCTCCAAAATGTTGTGCTATCACAACTTCTCCTCTTGGCTAGCTATTGGCTCTCCAAAATGTTGTGCTATCATGAATTCTCCTCTTGGATGGCTATTGGCTCTTCAAAATGTCGTGCTATCATGACTTCTCCTTTTGGCTCCTGCTGGCTCTCCAAAATATCGCACTATCATGACTCTTCTTCCTTGCTTGGCTCTAGACGGGTAAAATGTCACGCTATTGTGACTCTTATTTCTTGCTTGGTCCTAGCTCATCAAAATGTCATGCTATCACGACTCTTCTTCCTTGCTTGACCCTGGCTCATCAAAATGTTGTGCTATCACCACTCTTCTTCCTTGCTTGGCCCTGGCTCATCAGAATGTCATGCTATCGTGACTCTTCTTCCTTGATTGGCTCTAGATGGGTAAAATGTCACACTATCGCGACTCTCCTTCCTTAACAAAATTTGAGGAAAGTACCTTTATTTCCTTGGGTGTTGTCATTTTGACCAATAGGTCCCACCGTGATCACCATTTTTTAAACCAAAAATTAACAACACCAAAGCAATAAATAAAATCAATTACACAATATGTTGCATAATGAAGAGAGACAATATTTTATTGATATAAATGGAGCCTTGATCTCCAATTTTACAACATGATTTGGTATTGATACAAATGTTACAAATCTAGGGTTTCAAAACCCTAGTTCAAAGAATAACTGGTGTCTTTCGGCTCATATTCAATCCAAACAAGAGTGTGGGTGGGCTTGTGTATCCCTACGGGACCACCCTAGCTACAATAACTTCTAGAAAGATGATTCCTGCACCTGCAAACAAAAAACAACAAAAATGATTAGATTCACCTGTGAGGGCTCCATTGTGTGAGGTCCTCAAAAAGATAAAATCTATAAACACTAGATGCTACAATATAATATTGTAAAAAAAAGTACAAAAATATAAAACAAATGCAATGGATACCTTATCTTGTCGATGCTAATATCTATTTTTTCTTCTATCGATGATGGTCATACGAACACCTAAAAGGTTCCCAAGGGTTGGGGGACTATAGATTTTCTACAAAAAATACCCAGAGGCATTCTATGATGGCTGTGGATACCCACCAACATTCCAAAAATGCTCAATAGATTTCAGTGAACTCTAGGGGGCATTCAGGGGATGAAGGAAGGTGTCACAAAACTAGATCTGGTTTACGAGGTTTGGTGGCTACGAAAATGGGGGATGCGATGGTGACAGTGAGGGAAAAATATGATAGCAAAATGGCTAGGGTAAATATTCTCCTAAAACTTTCTAAGGTGCTTAAAGGTTTGATTCATCAAAATGACTCATATTTTATAAACTACCCTTTGAACATGTTATAGTTTTGATTACACAAAATAGGCCGTTGAGATTAAAACATGAGGAAGGGTGGAGATTAAGCTTGGGCAAATGACATGGATTAATATGGATGGATGGCTAATATTAAAATATTGCGGATGGCTAAGATTTATTTATATAAATACATATATATTTATTATATAAATATAATATATAAAATGTTAATATATATATATATATATATATATATATATATATATATATATATATATATATATATTAAGTAGATACATACAAACACACACACACACACACACACACACACACACACACACACATATATATATATATATATATATATATATATATAATGGACGACTATGATTGGAGGACATAGATGGATGACAAGTGGCTAAATTTTGGTGTCTACAATTTCCTTCTAAATAAATTTCTTCACCAATTTTTATTTTCCCTTTAAACAATATTTCCTTTCAAATATGCTTAAATTTTTCTTTCAACCTTAATATTCTTAAACTTTCAAAAAAATACTTGGTAATAATCTTCTTTCCTTTTAAACTTTCAATTCTCAACTAATAAATTTTCCCTATACCTTTTCTTTCAATTTCCACTTTTCAATTCTTCACTTTCAAATTATTTTTCTCTTTTCAAATATTTTCCTTTCTCAATTATATTTTCAATTTGCACATTCAAAATTTCCTTTCTTTTTCAACCTTCTTTCCTTCTAAAAACTTTGAGTTATAAAATTTTTTCTAGCACACTTTTAGAAAGGATAAATTTTATACCTTATAAATAGCCTTTAAATATTTGTCCTTTACTTGCCTTTGCTTAAATACCTTAGCAATCACTTTGAATATTATGAGAGGTGCCAACTAAAGCAATAATTCACTTTGGAAATTATTTTTCCAATGAAACGATAATGATTTGAGCATTTCACTTTACACGCTTTTGTTTAGATTTGACTACAATATTCAATGAAATATTTTCTTGTAATGTGCTCTTCTAATTTCTAATGATTCTGTCTTTGGTGTCTTTGTCTCCTTAGGTATTCTCATTTCTTATCCAACGTATTCAATTCTTCAGACATCCTCGTCCTTATTTTGCATACCAACACATCCATCATATTTTATTCTAACATCTAATTCACATGAGTTCTTATTGATCAAGAGTCTGCCCTAGGATAAAATATATGTATGTTCCCTAGACTCAACCAACATTGAAAGGTTGAAGGAAAGAAATATCCTTCAAGCCAATATCAAGAGGGGGCTGGTTCCCTTGCTACTCTAAAAACTTGATATAAATATTAGGAAAATATGTTAACAGAAAGGAATGAAAATATGGTTGTAAGCTAAAGAGATAATATGGGGATGAATTAACAACAATATTAACAACCCAGTTTAAACTAACAACATTCAATAGAAGGACAGAACAAAAATTGAACCTATATCATATTATAAAGCATAACTTCCAATAGAATTCCAGCATTCATTCCTATTGAAAAAATAAATCCAGACTCAGAATTTAATCCACCAATGATGATATAAATCTAATAGAAATACAGAGCAAAAAGTATAAACATACAAAAAATGTCAGGAACTCAGAGCCAAATAGTCCTTGAATCAAATAAAATGTTTAGACGGTGAGAGTTTCACAAGAAAATGTCCATCCTCTTTTTACATCAAGTCTCCTAGTATTTATAGAGGATTTTGCCTCCAAAATTGAATGATCATTAAATAATATGATGGTTAGTCAAATTTTTATCGACAACAATTTCCTCCTCGACAGTAGCAATGAACCAATTCGATGGTACATTGGGAAGGAACGAGCAATTTTGGTAGATGTCACATTGGGACTGAGCCAGAATCATTGGTAAAATTCTTCATGGTAGTGCCTCAAAATCAACAAGTGAACAATATTTAATTTCGGCAATCCTTTGGTTATTTTTCAAATCTAATTTTTGTCAGCAATAATTCCAAAAACATTAACTTCTTTGCCCCAAAAATTGAATTTGTTGGCATTGGAATTCCCCTCAAAATGATCTTCGCTCAAAGCGCCATCGAAAATGACTTTCACTTGGAGGAAATGACAAAAATTAATTTCGTGAAGACAAGGCTTGAAATGTGTTTTTGCCATGATTTTCGCCCAAAAAGCGATTTTCGTCATGATTTCGCCTAGAAAGGGATTTCACTAGGAATTTTGCTTGAAATTGGATTTTCGCCATGATTTCACCTAAAAAGGGATTTCTCCAGGATTTCACCCGAAATTAAATTTTTGCCATGATTTCACCTAAAAAGGGATTTCTCCAGGATTTCACCCAAAATTGAATTTTTGCCATGATTTCACTTGAAATTAGATTTTTGCCACGATTTTGCTTGAAAACGGTATTTTGCTCAATGCATTACCCAAAAATGGATTTCATTGAGCGAAACTCATTGCACACTTAGGCAAAATTTTAAATTTAATTTTAGTGTGGTAAAAATGCCAACACTTTTGGCATCTTATGGGGTATTCAGCTCGCATGAATGCAATTAAAACTAGGGCTTTTATCCATTAGGCTCATTATTATTATCACCAACTACATCGGATTATCTACTACTTGCACCAGTATCTTCCTGCCCTTTGAGATGCAAACATTTAGTTTCATATACTATGACGACTTCGGACCAAGAAATAATGCTAATCGCTTGACGATTCTGGAGCATATCAACAATGTATCAAAAGGTTTGAACCCACTCCAAGTCAATGGAATCAATCCTCTGGATGAGCTCCAACAAACCATATTTGATGTGAGTAAGCTTCTTCATCAATGGCAGCACATGCTCTTCAGTGATGGGCTCTTCCTAGCCATAAATATTTGAAGTGTCATTTTTGAAAACAACCTATACCACATCCAAGTCCTTCTTTGCCAGAATATTCCCGTGATCATCAATCAAATTGGGGAAACCATTGCTTGCTACAGTATCAAAATAGACCAACAAAATACACCTTTATTGTTCAAACATATATAGTAGCTTTCAGAATTCTTTGACCAGATCCAACCTAGAAAAATAAGTGCACAATGTTATCTTGGCATTTGCCCAAGCTCGGGCTATGTCGCTCATTGGGCCAAAATTGAAATCCATTTTAGCTATCGTTTGGATCTTCATCACTATTTCCAATTTTAGTTTGAGGTCCTCTTCTAAATACTCCACTATGTGTAAGTTGTATCAAACAACATGTTGCACCTCTCGAAGGAACATGAGAACCAATTTTGCTTTTGATGCCATTATTGAAAAATTGGTAAGCAAATGACTATGAGCCTCCTTAAATTTTTCTTCATGAGAGCTAATGATTGTGTTGCCTTGTCTGCCAATTGATCTTGCAGAATATGAATTTCACCTTCAAGGCTTGGACTTGTTGCTTTGCTTCTTACCATGTTGCTTGATGTTGTTCAACCTCCTACTTGTATCCTTCAATTTTGCCCTCCAAGCTTATCACTTTTTTCTACCATCACTGAGATTCTGACTGTGTAGTGTCTAGTTGGACCTTCTGCTTAGATAAAGTGTCTTCTAGTTCTACTATATTCTCTTCAGCTTAAAATAAATGATCCTTGAAATGTTCATCATGCAATTAGATTGAACTCATTTCCACTTGTATGTTACCCATTTTATCAATCGTATAAATTTTTGTGAGGTCCTCGATGATGAATTGATATGAATAATCATTCGATGTCATTTCTTCTTGGAGTTTTTGGACCTGAGGGACCATATTCACAGTGTGTGCCTCCGTAGCCTCCAGATCAAAAGTTACCTTCTTCAGTGTCTTAGCTGGGGCTTGCATATCCTTTCACTTACGAATTTTCAACCATCGTGAGGAGCTTTGTCATGCTCGACTGATCTTCTCTAATACAGGGTGCTCTGGTAGAAGTTTCATTTTTGAAGCCAGTGGCTCCTATGATGCAAAAATTGAGGAAAACAGGAAGAGAGCCTATTGAGGGTTTGGCTCAATAGAGGGGGCAAAATTGGAAGGCACTATAGTTACACTTACCCTTGGAGGGGCTTGTGTACTTATAGTGACAATGGGATTGACAGGGGTAGAAGACAAAATGGAGGATAATGTAAGGGAAAATGGATTAGGGGTGGATGCAAATGAAATGAAAGAGAGAGGAATTGAAGGAATGTAAGAAATGAGAGGAGCATTGGTGACCTACGACTATGAAATAGATAAGGAAGCAAAAGATATAGATATGACAAATGGAAGTGAAGTGAAAATAGTAATTGCAAGATGATAGGCAATGGTCACTAGATGTTTATTATTGAGAGAAGAAGAAATAAACTACATACCTACGAGCTCTAACACCGTTTGAGCCAATAATGAAGGCTGTTGCACTACTGGATCTTTCTCTTCCTTGTCTTTTACTACCTTTTCTTCAAGATCTACCAAATTCACCATTTGGCTTGGCTGTCTTCACTGAGTTGAAGAATATGCCTCCCTAAAACTAGTTTGTCCAATTGTAAATGAAGAAAGAGGGTTGGCACTAGGAGGAAAAACTACACCACTTCTGGGCTTCTTTACAATTTTAGGGAAATAAATTTTTATACCCACACTCATTTTTTTGAGTAAAAGTTATTCCTCAGGTGGTAGGTGTTTCTCTTCTTCTGGATCCTCCTCAACCAATGAATTTTATTCTCTTGCCATGACCTCTTCATTGTTAGGACTTTGAATACTTCGAGGTACCAGGTCAGTAAAAGAGATGGGCTGGTACTTATCATAATGCTCATCATAAATTTACAAAAATACTTTGTCCATAGCCAATGGTAAGCTAAACTAGACTTCCCTTGGTGAACTCTCATGATCCACCAGTTGGCAATCTTCTCATTAGACCATTTGGGCAATTTATTTTTCATTTGATTAAACAAATCCTAGGGAGGAACTTGCTTTGAATGGTTTGTGGGATCATACTAGACTTCCATTTTATAGAAATTGTGCCAAGGAGGGAATGACATCATATTTTCAATATGCCACTCAAGGTCATATCCCTTGGGATTATTCCTTTGCTACAAGATATCTTCGTTAGAGCAAAAATGAAAATTCTTAGCCTTGGTAAACTTCCCAAAGATGCCCAAAGGGTCATATCGCCATTGTTGGGGAAGCTCAATTAACCCGAGGTCATACAATATTTTGGTAATCAACTCGTTTTTCCTGCATTGAGTCACTTCAATGTTGCCAAAGCAAAAAGGTATGGTGCACATGGCTAGATTTCTCCTACTTGATCCATATGTGTCATTGGTAAATTCATTCTATTGAACTACTTCAAATGCAAATAGATGCTTTGTGGCAAAATACGACAAAAGAAAATGCTTGTCGTAGAAACCAAAAATTCTAACGACAACTCCTTGCATCAGTAAAAATATGTCATATTTCCCTTTTCTAACAATCTCCTTATTCATCACTTTTGACACTCTATCACATGCACCGTAAATGAGTTCAAGGGCGTAGTTCTCCAAATTGAGGTGTTTTTAGCAATTGATTTTCCATGAAATATCAGTACTGTGGAATGATATCTTTCCTCCTAAATTACAATATTGACCTTATTATAATGATGTTAGAATGTGGTCTCACACCATAAGTGAAATATTCTTTGACAGAGTTGGATGAAATGTTGAACAACTTGTCTCCGTGGGCATTTCGAATGACTCTCATAGAAGAGTCATAAAATTGTGCAATTGCCTACACCAACTTTAGACATGCATGAACTAACGTACAAAGATACCAGGAAACATGGGAATAAAATATCATGGTATGCGAACTTTCGATGGATACCTTTTGAAGAGAAAATTTGACATCTTGCTGCAAATTATTGATGCCTTTGTTTGTGATTTCACAATCATTGATTTTTGCAAGTCAGTCATAATAAGGTGCCAATTTTTCTTCTTCATCCTTTTATTTCTTGGCTTTTTCGTTGCTTATTTCCTGCATCAACCTTCTTCTAGAGCTTTTATTTCTTGGCTTCTATGATCTTCTTTGCCATCTTCTTCTTTCTTTAACTGAACATAGATAATTCTATACCTTCGAGCAACAACTTTGCAAATAGGAACTCTGCAATTTTATTTGTTTATGCAACTAAAATATACACCATTTTATAGCTTTTCGACCACACCTACCAGATTTAATATATGCAGTGCACTTGTATATTTGAGATGAACGTACACCTAGGTTCTTGAGCATGTCACACTTTCCCATGATTTTAACATTTTTGCCCATATATTTTTTGAGCGCGGTGATAGATTTTTTTGTTTTTTCCTTTTTGGGGCACACAACCTATCACCAAAAACCAACCTTAGAAATCGTGATCGCCTTGATTTTTACCTTGAACTATGTGATCGAAGATTTTTTGGAATGAAATCACGTTTTCATTAATTTTGAGCATCATGAATATTATGTGATGATTTCATTACCGAAAATAGTCTTCCGTGCATCTGGGAGTTTCATTGCCGAAAAAGCCAAGCATGTAAGAAAAAAGTGCTTTTGCAAACTTGGGAGCCAAAAATACCTTTTTGTGGTTTTGCTATCAAAAATAGCCGTGGCTGATCTTTCATGCACCAAAAAAGCAAAACATGAAACATGCATGTGAAAATAAAATTTTCTAGGTAAATTTTATTTTGCTTTTTGTAAGGTGTTTTCGACTCCATGAATGGGAAGAAGTCGTGAAAATGATATTCACTGGAAAAAATGATTTCGCTAGTGAAAACACCTTTTTCTAGTAAAAATGTTTTTTTAGAGCCAAATTGGCAAACTATGTACATATTTACATATGTTCCCAAATTTCTTACTGATAATAGGCCTTCAGATGAAGACCATTAATTGGAATCGATAGAACACGACCTTCCATGTCCTGCAAATAGAATGAATTAACCTGATTACTATTGGCGATCTAGAAGGGACCTTCCCATATTGCTTCAAATTTATGATAATTTCTTGGCTTGGCATTATTTTCATTCTATTTCAACACAATATCACCAACACTGAAGCTTTGTCTAAAGTTTTTTTACTGAACCAGTTCTTAGTCACTTGGATATGCTTCATGAAAGTATCATATGATTTCTCTTTTTACTCTTCCAAATGCAAGAGCTGAGACAAATTTGTACTCATAGGATCAAACTCCCCCTCTTCATTGTTAAAAAAGTGCAAGGATTAGAGCACTAGCAACTCTATATAAATAGGTAGGACTTCTTCCTTTCCATACACCAAAGAGTATGAAGATGTATTTATGGATTTCTTAATTGAGATATGATCAGCCTATAGAGCTTGATTCAGGAGCAAATTCCAGCTCTGCTTGTTAACTTATAGAGTTCTTTTCAAAATCATTAGAAAATTTTTATTTATCAACTCAGCCAATCCATATCCCTACGGGTAATAGTTGGACGAAGTCTTCAAATATATTATATACTTGCTTGCAAATTCATTAATTTTGGCTCCAATGAACGGTGTCCCATTATCTATCACAATGGAATATTTTACACCAAAGCACATTATCAACCCCTCTAGGAAAGAAATGACAACTTCTTGATCTGCTTTCTTAGTTGGCGCTACTTATGCCCACTAGGTGAAATAGTCAATGGCTATTAAGATATAATTATGCCCATCAGATGAATTAGGGTCAATAACCCCAATAAAATCCAAGCCCCATTGTTGAAATGGTGCTTCTACTTGAATTTGGTGAAGCGAAAATGAAGAATTTCTACTTCGACCAACATATATTTGGCATTTGTCACAACTTTGGCTAACCTTGAATGTATTAGAAAAGAGAGTAGGCCAAAAATAAATTGCCTTTATGATTTTTAGAGCCACGAGTCAACCTGCATAATGTCCTCCCGATAATTTGGAATGGAAATCTTCCAAGATTTTTTGTTTCTCTGACTCTTTGACACATCTTAAAAGGACTCCATCAATGTTCTTATGGAATAGCCCGTTTATCAACATAATATATCTGTAGGCTTACAACCTAAACCTTCTTATTTACGAAGCATTAATATGAGAGGGACATCTTCTTGTATTGAAGTATTTGACATGGTATTCTATCCAATCTTGGTTAATGACAAGTTGATTAGTAAAATTGCTTTCTTGTACTGGACCTTCAAACTAGCATGCAATTATTTTAGAAGCAACACTCCTTACAAGATCTTGACACAGTGTTCGACCACAAACCAACTTGATCGGCCGAATATTGATATCATATACATGGATCTTGGAGACCCAACCAACTCTCTTATCTCCAAGTTCTCCTTGGATAATGAAACTTCAAACATTAAGATGTATAACATGAACTATCATTTTGCTCAGTGAAATAAAATTCTAAAACTTCTTCAAATATTTCATCACTACATACACTTGCTTCACAATGAAGTTGTATTTTTCTTCATGCAGTTGAATCACTTGACTCAAGAATGCAATAGGTTGTTCATTTCCATATTCTCCCTTTTGTGTAAGGATAGCCACACAAATTTATTTCTCACCGACAACATAAAGGATGAAATCATTAGAATAATCAAAATTCACCAAGACATGAGCATGAGCAATCCTCTCCTTAATATCTCTTAATGTTTCTTTTATTTTCTCCATCCATTTGAAATCAATATTCTTTTTCAGGAGTTCAGTCATTGGCTTCACTACTTGAGCAAAGTCTGCAATAAAATTCCTAACGAAGTTGATTTAGCCAAAGAAAGATTGTAAAATTTTCTTGTTAGCTAGTAATGGAAGCCTTAATAGAGCTTTGGATCTAGCCGGGTCAACAACTAACCCTTTCTCACAAATCACATGACCCAGGAGCTTTCCTTATTTTACCATGAATATGGACTTCTTTGGATTGATGGATACCCCAAATTCTCAACACTTCTCAAATACCTATCATAAATGTAAACCATGTTCCTCCCTTTTATGGGAGAAAACTATCATATCATCCAAATAAATGACAATGAATTGGTTCAATAACTCATCAAAAGATAGGTCCATTGCTCTCTAAAATTTTCTCCAACATTTGAGAGACCAAAAGGCATTCGTTGGTAAGAAAATGTTTCCCTCTTTGTGGTGAATGCCATTTTGTGTTGTTCTTCATCTTTGACCCAGATTTGATTATACTTGAAGAATCCATCAAGTAGAAAAAATATCTGTGCTCCTACAACCACGTGGAGGATATGATCTATCTGGGATAAATAATAATGGTTCTTTGGAGAAGCCTGATTAAGATTTCAAAAATTAATGCATAAGAAAATATCTCCATTTTTCTTTCGCATAGGGACCAAATTTGCTACCTAGGAAGAGTGTTTGATAGGATAAATTATTTTTTCCGTGAGCATAATAAATTTTTTTACCTTCTTCAAGGTCTCAATTTTGGGATTGAATCTAAAAGGTTTTACTCTTTCTTGTAGTTCAATTGTATGCTGGATAACATTCTTGTTGTACCCTTTGCGGTCCTAATAACTACATGTGACAATGTCTAGAAATTCTTCGCATAGTTCCTTGATTTGCTCAAGTTATTTAGGTATGTAGTCAATTTCAATCTTGATTGATTTTATAGATTTTAACTGCAACTCTTTGTACTCATTTTCATCCACCTTGATCGTATGCTTTATTATTTTGTCATTTTTATCAAAGAGACTTTCGAGCGAAATCAATCCTTTCGAGATCTGATTATTTTTCAACTAGATCAATCCCTCAGGTTCTTCTTCATAAAATATTCTCCCTTCAATACTGCTAGCTTCATTTATCAAGAAATTCACAATCTTATCATCATTCTCAAACACTTGCCAATAAATATTCTTATCAAGCACTGAAGACCTATAAACAAGCTTCACAGTCTTTGGTTTTTGCATCATGTGTTCAGTTGGGGAAAACCTGGCACCAATGGATGCCAAGAGATCAACATGCTTATTTTATTCCCGTGAAATCACTTGGACATTTAACATCGTGTAGGGTACAAATAAGTCAAATTTTTTATTGTGATACACCTTCAAATAGTGTTGTTTGAAGACATACTTGTTAGTCACTTGATTGACAATCAGCTCTAAATATCCAAAAATATAGAGTTGTTTGATCTTGAGTTTCTCTGCTTTCTTCAAACCTAAGCATAATGCTTCATACTCGATAGCATTATTTGTACAACCCCAGGTCAGTCGATATGAATATTATTTTTTATTCCAAAAGAGGAGATGAGGACAATCCCTACTCCAACACTATTTTTACATCCTACACCATCGAAGAAGAGTTTCCACAACTGATCTGAGACATGATCTCCATCATTGGATACCTTAAGTTCCACCTTTTTAGGATTGTTAATGGCCTAGTAACCAATCTTAGTTTCAATCATTGCATTGAAGTAATTCATGGAGAATTCATCTTCTGTGTGGTGCTCACCCAGAGCTTCTTCCATTAAATCTAACTCCTCCATCTCCTCGATCATTAAGTTAGTAGAGTCCATGCACTTTTCTGCATCCTCAATCCTTTCTATATGAAAGGTGGGAGGTTTCTCATTGCAGATATGAATTATTTTCCCTTTGAAAGGAATTTCCAGATGGGAATAATATAGAGGAAGATAGCCTCTCAGCTTGGTGGTGAATTCTCTCGAGAGTCACATACTAAAGTATGGTTCCAAATCAACCATGACCACCTTCTGGATCATAGTGATTTGGGGTATTTTATGCAACATAATTGGGATATCTTTAATAACACCCACTATTTTTACAAGGATTTCATCCAACTGCAAAATACTCAGGCTGCTTCTGGTATACTCCATTCCCATGATCTTGCAAACCACTTTTGGCATGATAGTTGTTGCAGCACCAGAGTCAATCATATAGTTATGCACAATCCAACCCTCCATCCTAAGAGACAAGTAAAATGGTGGCGGTCTATTCTTTCTAGTAGCTGAAATTATAAGTGTTTGATCTAACACAGTCTAAGTAGAATTTTTATTTTTACCTTTAACAAACTTTAGATATTATTTCAACAAATCAACCTATCCAGATAACTACAAGGCATCATAGAGACTAACCTTGGTAGGAACTTTCTTTAATTCTTCAACAATATTGTACGTGGACGAGTTAGATTCTCTTCCTTCATCAGTGACCTCATACTTGCTCCGATATTTCTAAGTGGTTTCTGCCCTATGAAACTTGGTCAATGATGGGTATTTAAGGTGTTATTTTTTCTATTCCTTTGTCTTAGCTTGCATTTGTGACATTGATGCCTTCACTTGAGATATTCTTTCTTTTGCTTGTATGGGCAAGAGATATTTTAAGAGAATAGATTATTCCAACTTAGGAACTGAGTTAGGTGCCTTCACCTTTGCATATCTCTTTTCATTCTGCACCTTTGGCTCTACATGTATCTTCAGTGGCTCCATCTCAGCTAGATCCACTATGACCAAAATTTTCCCAGCTCTCATGAGAACTAAAACTTGTTGAAAGGGATCATAAAGTTATGATCAACTTCTCTAATCATGTTGATCTGACCATCGAAAGAGCTATCTCCCAATGTTTGCACATATTTTAGATGAACCATGCAATATTATTCACCATGCAGATCATTGCAGGTAGAACACAAATACATTTTGTTTGATGGGCCAACTTCTTCATTTGTCAACACAGATGCATTTCTTTTAGGAATCTTGCTGGTCAAAGCTGCTTGCTCTCTAGTGATTGGTAGAGGTTGAAATTGCCTAGGCTGGAAGCCTAGAAAATTGTCTCAGATTGGATTTTCTTTAGGGCTATGATCTCATTTGTCATCATTCTCATTGTTGATTGCATTTATTACATCTATTATAGTATCTTCATTTGAGGATAAGGAATTGAGGGTGTTGGAGGAGCTGGTAATGTTAGAAATTATTAGGGTTTGAGAGTAACAAGGATTCCATGAAGGAATTGTATACATGGGAGACACTGGTAAAGACATAGAAGACAAACTCTCATGAGAGCTCAAACTTGTTCTACGAAAGGGATCATAAAGTTATGATCAAATTCTCTAATCATGTAGATTTGACCATTGGAAGAGCTATCTGCCAATGTTTGCACATAGTTCAGATGAACCATGAAATATTATTCACCACGTGGATCATTGCAAGTAGAACACCAATACATTTTTTTTTATGGGCCAAATTCTTCATTTGTCAACACAGATGCATTTCTTTCAGGAATCTTGCTGGTCAAAGCTGCTTGCTCTCTAGTGATTGGTAGAGGTTGAAATTGCCTAGGCTGGAAGCCTATAAACTTCTCTCAGATTGGATTTTCTTCGGGGTTGTGATCTCATTTGTCATAATTATAATTGTTGATTGTATTGATTGCATCTCTTGTAGTATATTCATTTGAGGATAAGGAATTGAGGATGCTGGAGGAGCTGGTAATGGTAGAAATTATCAGGGTTTGAGAGGAACAAGGATTCCATGAAGGTATTGGATACATGGGAAACACTGGTAAAGACAAAGAAGACCAGATCTCATGAGAACTGAAACTTATTCTATGAAAGGGATCATAAAGTTATGATCAAATTCTCTAATCATGTTGATCTGACCATCGGAAGAGCTATCTACCAATGTTTGCACATAGTTCAAATGAACCATGTAAGATTCTTCGCCATGTGGATCATTGTAGGTAGAACACCAATACATTTTGTTTGATGGACCAACTTCTTCATTTGTCAACATAGAAGCATTTCTTTAAGGAATCTTGCTGGTCAAAGTTGCTTGCTCTCTAGTGATTGGTAGAGGTTGAAATTGCCTAGGTTGGAAGCCTAGAAACTTCTCTTAGATTGGCTTTTATTCAGAGCTGTGATCTCATTTATCATCGTTCTCATTGTTGATTGCATTGATTGCATCTCTTGTAGTATATTCATTTAAGGATAAGGAATTGAGGGTGCTGGAGGAGCTGGCAATGGTAGAAATTATTAGGATTTGAGAGGAACAAGGATTCCATGAAGGAATTGAATACATGGAAGACACTGGTAAAGACAGAGAAGATGCATTAGGAAATAAATATTTTGGGAGATCAAGAAATATTGACATCATCATTTTTTGTGGGAGCTTACCAATAGTAATTAAATCAGCTTTAGTCTTTTGTGCTTGGGAGTACAATATTGAAAATGTATCAACATTGGAATGACATATGGCCATGCTAATATCAGAATTAAGGACCTAGAGATAATAAAACATAGCTTGTTCGAGAGTCGATCAGAGGCTGTTACAGAATCTATACCAAGTTTGATCAAACCTAACATTGAAGTAAATGATTTCCTCATGTGGATGCCTATGAATATTAGTAAATTTATGCAACAAAGAAAAAGATCCGCTTGTTCATTGAAGCCTTTTATCATTAACTCAATCAATTGGTCCCATGTGGTAATAGTGGTAGGTGGTAAGGACCGGTACCAATAAATCATCTTCCCTATGAGAGAGAGCATGAGAAATCTAACCATGATATCTTCGTTTGTGATGCTATGAATAGTTGCCAAAGAAGCCACAACTTGAACATGCTCATAAGCTATTTTTCCTATACCATCGTAAGTAGGTAAAACCTTTAATGTTGCTGTCGAGATCTAATTTTGAGCTTGCATATTCAAAGATTCAAAATGATTCCATGTTGGAAACTTCATGGTGGATTTTTATCCATATGGACCAGAGAATTTTCTCAAGGAGGAAAGATAGTGGTAGTGCTAGAGGGACTTGAAGGAATGGAAAACATACTAGCTACCTGTGAAGACGTTACAATTGATGAAATAGTTGGAGTGATTAATATAGGATGCTCTCCTAAGACTTGGGTGTCAAGTTCAAAAAACTCAACAAGAATTTCTAAATTTTTGGCCTTCGATCTTGTGATCATGAAGTAAATATTTTTCCAACTTCACATTTGGAGGCTTCTGGGAAAAACTGATTTGCCAGGTGTTCTAATCAAACAACAGAAGACAAAAATCAAATCTTAATACTGCTTAAGGTGAACCTTTCGTATCCCACCAGGCATGTCAAAAAATGTTGGTCAAGAGTCTACGCTAGGATAAAATATTTATATGTGCCCTAGACCCGACCAACATTGAAAGGTTGATGGAAAGAAATGTCCTTTGAGAAAATCTCTAGAGGGGGTTGGTTCCCTTGCTACTCTAAAATTGGTATAAAGGTTAGGAAAATAAATTAATATAAAGGAAGGGAAATATGGTTGTAAGCTGAAGAGATAATATGAGGATGAATTAATAACAAGATTAACAACCTAGTTTAAACTAACAACATTCAATATAAGGATAAAAAAAATTCTAAACTTAGATCATATTATAAAGCACGAATTCCAATAGCATTCCAGGATTCATTCCCATTGAAAAACTAAATCCAGACTTAGAATTTAATCCACCAATGAAAATATAAATCTAATAGAAATACAAAGTAGAAAGTATAAACATACATAAAATGATCAAGATGGCTCCCTGGTTTTTACTTTCAGATGGCTCCCTGGATTTTACTTTTGTTGAGAATTTGGGTATTCTTTCCAATAACCTTGCTGAGGGGTATGGTATCCTTAGAGGTCTTCGAGAGGCTACTATGGTTGGATGGAAAAATATGTTAGTTGAGTCTGACTCTCAACTTATGATTAATCTCTTGAAGACTCCTTCTAAGAATCATAAGGTGGATTGGAGAATAAAAATAATTATTGAGAAGATTCAGTTAATCCAGATGGGATTTTTGAAAGTTGATTACAATCATGTGGTTAGAGATCAAAACAAGAGTGTTGATGCTTTAGCTAATTGGGCTTTGGACAAAGGTGATCTTACTTTTTATGGCCACCCTCCTATATGGTGGGCTTCTCAAATTAGGGAAGCTCTTCTTTCTATCATTTCTTTGGATGGCTCCAATTCGAAGGTACCTAGTTTCTTCTTGTTTTTTTTTTTTGCTTCTCTTTGGTTCATTCAGTTTTTTTTTTTTAGTTCCCTAGCTCATTTTATTCTTTATTTTGTTTCCTCGGTTGATTCTTGCCTTAATAGTCTTCTGGTCTAGATAGGTCATTGTTTTGTTTATTTTTTTTTCTTTTTTGTTTTTTTTTTTTAGTTTTTTAAGGTGGGTGGGTTCTTTTGTTTTGTTTTGTTTTTGTGTTCTTTGTGTTGTTTTTTGTTGTTCTTATGTTTTTGTTGTTTTGTTTTTTTTGTTTTTGTTTTTTGTTATTGTTCTTGTGTTTTTTCATTCTTGTTCTTGGGTTTCTCTTTGTTTGTGTTATTTCGTGTTTTTATGTGAGTGTTTTCTATGTATTTTATTTTTGTTTATGTCTGTTGTTGGTTGTTTTTTATTTTATTTTTTAACTTTTTTAGGTTTTGGTTGTGTTTATTTTTCATGTTTTTTTGGGTTATGTCTTTGTAGTGTTCTGTTGTTTTTGTCTTGTTTGTGTTTTGTTATGTGGTTCTTGTGTTTTTCTATGTGGTTTGTGTTGTGGTTTATTTTATCTTATTGTGCGTGTTTTGTTGTGCTTTTGTTTTTGACACACTTAAGGAGCATGTTTTTTATTTTATTTTATTATTTTTGTTGTTATTTACTTATTTTTAAATTGGTTTTGTGTGTTTGTTTGCTCCTTGAGTATGTCAAAGGTGGTAGGCCAGGTTTGAGTCCTGGGCATTTTTGGTGGAATGGATACCCCTGCCTCTTTGGGTCTTACCCGAAAGTGGCATCCCTTTTGGGATGTTTTCCACAAATAATAAAAAAAAATGATCAAGAACTCAAAGCCAAATAGTCCTTGAATCAATACGAATGTTTAAACTACGAGAGTTTCACAAGAAAATGTCCATCCTCTTTTTACATCAAGTTTCTTAGTATTTATAGAGGATTTTGCCTCCAAAATTGAATGATCATTAAATAAAATGATGGCTAGTCAAATATTGGTTGAAAAAAATTTCCTCCTTAGCAGTAGCAATGAACCAATCCAGTGGTACATTGGTAAGCAACGAGAAATTTTGGTAGATGACACATCGGGACTTAGCCAAAATCATTGGAAAAATTCTTCATGGCGGTGCCTTGAAATCAACAAGTGGATAGTATTTAATTTTGGCAATCCTCTGGTTATTGTTGAATCTGATTTTTGTCAGCAATAATTTCGAAAACATTAACTTCTTTGCCCCAAAAATTGAATTTGTGGGCATTGGAATTCCCCTCAAAATGATCTTTTCTCAAAGCCCTATCAAAAATGACTTTCGCTTGGAGGAAATGACAAAAATTAATTTTGCCAAGATGAGGCCCAAAATGTTCGCCCGAAAAGGGATTTTTGCCATGATTTTGCCTAAAAAGGGATTTCGCTTGGAATTTCACCCAAAATTGGATTTTTGCCATGATTTCACCTAAAAAGGGATTTCGCTAGGATTTCACTTGAAATTGGATTTTCACCATGATTTCACCCAAAATTGGATTTTCGCCACGATTTCACCCGAAATTGGATTTTTGCCACGATTTTACCCGAAAATGGTATTTTTCTCAATGCGTTACCCAAAAATGGATTTCGCTGAGCGAAACTCATTGCACACTTAGAAAAAAATTTAAATTTAATTTTAGTGTGGAAAAAATAGCAACAGTTCTCCAGGCTTTGATTTCCTTCAAGGATGCACATTAGCTTCTACTCTGGTTCAAATGTCTTCTTCACAATACTTCTTTTGAAGGCCCCTACACTTTTGGTTATCTTTCTACTTCAATTCTTCTAAGTGTAATGGCCCACCCTGGTAGGATTTTTTATTGATGCTTTATTTAAGTATTGATGAATGGATATCAAATGCATAATCTCATTATATTTAATCAATATGTGTTGATAGTTGTAGTTTATGTTTTTAAAGTTGTATTATATTACTTTTAAAAAATGGTATTGCTGATGAAATTTATGGTTGTAGGACAAAGTACTCTCATGGATGGATTGGTATGGGAAAACCACCAAATTTGAGAGAAAAAAAAAAATTATGGATGAAATTTCATCGACAACACAAGGGTAAAAAGAAAACCCTTCATATAGGTTCATTGCACATGTTTATGTTTAATTGAATGCATCATTGGGAAAGGAGGTTGCTATTAGAAAAAGAGCCATCCTTAGTAGGTTGGTGTTGACGTTGCAATTTTGGAAAAACCACCTACTTAAGAAAAATATCGTTGTGCATATTATTGATTGCATTAGGGTGCATTTATGTTTATGTTTTAAGCATAAAAATTTTGGTTAATAATTTTATTAAGTTGGTACTAATAATTATGTTAGTATTACCTACGAAAATTAATGTCACTATTAATGGTTAATATTAACACTCGGTATTAATTATATTGATTAGGTGAGTAATTAATTTAATTATTATTCTAATATTGGTGGCATTAGAAATAAAATGATTAATAAGAAGAATAAATGATTTATTTATTAATTCTAATCATCAATAGACTTATAGCATTACTTAAGGTGTATATTTAATATAAATTAAGTTCTTAGTTTAGTAATATTGGAAATATGTTTTTGAAAATATGGAATCATGGGAAACGTTTATAGCATGGAAATAATTTAATGTTAAATCTTGAAAATATTATCTTTATTGCAACGAACTAGAATGAAGGAGGATTTCCACATCGATTAAGATTACTTTCCTTCTCTTTTAAAAATGCTTTCTGAAAAGTAAGAAAGGGGTTTTAGCAAGGAAATAAGGATCGGCTAGAGGTGAAATATTAGAAGGATAATTGGGAGCTACTATTGTAGACGTATTTTTCCTCTAGTTATATGCTTGTTGAAAACCATAACTAGTTTAATGTAGTGAGAATTGATGCTTTTTGTTTACGTTTTCTCATGCACATTCATGGTTATTTAGTTGATTATTCAAATAAATCATTTATGGTTTCCATGAGCTTGCATTATTGTTCTTTTGAAGTTAAGGATTGAGCAGTTGTGATCTAGAGTATAACTTTTTCCTCCACCCTGATATTGTTCTCTGGTCACTTAAGCCATAGATGCACTGTTATGTATCGAACCCTGTATCCAATGCATGCTTTCATGTTCAGTAGATCTTTGGGAGTGTAAATATGGAGAGGTGTTCTTGGTTTTGTCCCTGTGTATTTATATGTTCTTTTTAGAAGAATTCAATGCTATGCGATCATTGGAGTTGCATATTTGATTGTTGTTAGGTTTTATCTTTTACTTAAACCTTTTTTTGGGTACTTTAGCATCCTTAATTGTTATCTAAGAAAGGATAGAGATGCAATAGTATGGTTTGCTAAGGCTTAGAGTATCTACTTTGCTATTTCATAAGGTTTTGTTTAAGGTTGTAAGTATTTTAATGTGTTTTCGATTTTCTAGATTTACTCTAAAACGTGACTATTAGAACAATAAAGATCTTAGTATTGTTTTTAGTCCTCCTACAAGTTTTTTGGATTGGATATTTTTGCACCTGGTAGGTGAAAGCCTAGCTTCATTTATTTTTTTAAGTGCTTGTGTTTCTTGTTTTGGAAGCTTTTGAATGGCTTGATCCTTAACACCTAGTTTGAGCATGTGTAGTGTTTACTGGTATGCATCTTCTACTAGAGCATAGTTCTATTGTTGGTGTTCACATTGATGTTGTAGCTATATATTTTCTTTAGAAATCATTGTTTTGCTTTTACATTAGCTTAACACGTCACCTTGCTATTTTTTAGTAATGTCAAATAATCATTTAATATTTATGCTCATAAAGTCTAAATTGGATTTTATATTTTTAGAAATGGTAGGTTCTTGCATAGTGCATGTTAGGCTTGCATATGCATTCAAGAGCTATCTTGATCCCTAAAGTTGCTTCAAGTTCATTGGATAAGAACCAACAAGTTTAAGATCTTTAGAGAGAAGACCGATTCGGAACCATTTATTTGTATTTGTTGAAATATAATATTGTATTAGAAGATGAGGAATTTTTGGAAAGCATATTGTATAGAATTATGCTTTAATGAAGGAAACAATGTTATGAAATTTTATTTAGTGTTCAAGAATAAAGATAAATTAGTTAATATAACTCTTTATGATACTTTCTTAGAAAAATATTATTGTTTGAAATAATGGAAGGGATGTGTTATAGATAGAATATAATTAATAGGTCATGGTGATGATTATTTAGATGTTTATATCGTTCTTTTAATTTCAAATAAATGAAATGCTAATTTCTAGTTTTATGATTTGAAAAGTATTTAAATTCCTAGTCTTTAGCAATGTGTTATGTTGAATTTAATTATGATTTAATATAACACTTTATTTCCTTTTGGGAGAGATGTTTATTTCATTTATTAATAAGACTCTTGGGTTTGGATGGGGGTTATTTTTGGGCATGAATCTAGAGCCATATTAGAAAACCCTCGATTCAAGATGTACCCAATCCTGGTAGGAGTTACGGTGAGGCAATACCTAGGTATTTGTGAATGATACACCTTGAACAGTGAGGCTCGGGTGTCCCAAAGTGGTGAGGCTTTTGGGTAGTCCATAGCGGTGAGGCTTGGACATATTCCTAGTGGTGAGGTCTAGGAATATAAAAGGTGCATTGGTATGGGATAATCCACTAGATCATTCATAAGATAATATAGTGGTGGTATCTTATGGTGAGGCAAGAGTGACCATGCTCATTACCAGGTGAGTGGTAATGGCTTTAGTTAGCCCATAGAGGTACACATAACTAAGCACTGAGGCATTATGCTAAAATAATCCTAAATAGAGGGATTTATATAGGGTTAGGGAAAAGACATCTCCCTTTAAGTGTTAGGGCCTTAAAGGATAATCTCTACATTGTGGTCAAGTTGTCCTATACCGATGAGGGTATAGCAAAAGTGGGGGAACCACTGGTATCTTTTCTAAATGGTGAGGTTTAGAAAGGTGAATACCAAAAATATGATAAGTTGGCCACTCTTGTCTACTTGAGTTTCGTCTACAGTGAAAATGAACTCAAAATGTGGTTATGCCTTATATTGCTAAAAAATATTGAGACTTGTTTATGAGTTATTCCTTATAAAATTGAAAAAAATATCTCTCCCTTGGGTTGATACATAAAGTACCTACTATGTTCAAACTTGCACACCCTAGTTTTAGAAATGGTGGCTTCAAAATTGTAAACTTACAATCACTCACTTCTCATGTACACTTCTTGTGCACAACCTTAAATGAATTTTTTTTGGTGACTTTCATATGTGAAAACTTTCTACCAGTGGAGACTTTCAATATTTTCTCCGCTGACAACATTTTCAATGTTTCTCTCTATCTTACCAACCACTTTTAACTTAACTCTCTCTTTCTCTCACCAAGATTTTCCAACATGGATCTGATACCAATGTTAGCATATAATCTATTTTATCACTATAAATCAATATTAAAATTATCACAAATGATATACACAAATATTCATACAAATAGATAAAATTACTATATTCCAACAGATTAAAAAATTACTATTCCAGTACTAATGAAGTACTAAAATTTCAATACATACATCTCATATGCTTGTTCTACATATAGCCTTTACAAAGACTCTTGACATTTTGACTTCAAAAAATTATTCATCTCCTTAGACTCCTCAAACTTTTGAGAGATATGACTCTTCATATATTCATAAGAGAAATATATTTTATTGACTCCTAATAGTGATAAACCTCTAATGATTACTATTGAAAAAAAATAAATGACTAATATTTACAAGACTCTTTTCATTCCACATATTTATAAAGAAAGGTTATGCATAAGGGGTCAGACCCAAAATCTAATTATAAATAAAAAGCAAATCAATTTCAAAACCCAGGCAAATCCTGGCCAAAGTTTTGTAGGAGACATGGCAAATTGCATTTGATTTCCACAAAAAATTATAATAATGGGGTAAATTTCTATTAATATTTGGAAAAAATATTAAACAAAAAAATGACTATCGATAAGACAATGCAAGGATGAAGTGAACTATGCAAGGTGAAGTTTGAAGTAAAGTTTGTTTTAAGGATCATAATGATTGTAAAAGTTTATACATGTGAAATATCTTTGATTAAAAAATATGAAGAAATACTATAAATGTTGAAGGGAATCAAATTCTCTATCACAAGCACCTACTATCCATAATACTTGAATAACTATGTAAGTGCTAGTACATTGCTAGATATGACTTCTAATTCTTGTTTTACCTTTTCCTCTATTATCTCATGGATTGTCATGTTCTTTACTATGATAAGCCTTTGCATATCTTCCTCTTATACTGTATCAGTGATGCATGCAACAAAGGATTTTATCCAAACCTTATGTCACCTCCCTCTCTTTGGCCTCAAGTTATTACAATTCCAACATGAATGAGCTTTCAATTATAATAAATTTGAGTGTAATCAAAGTGTGAATACTTTCTAATTAAGTCATTAACCCAATAAATAAAAAGATAAAAGTGCTTCCTTCTCCTTTCTCCTCGATGAATATGTGGGATAATTTAAAGATGTAAAATATGAATAAGAGAGTTCATTATATAGGCTGAGTCACTCTCTAATTCTATTTCTCATTCCAATCTAGACATGTCTTATTTACATATATTAGTGAATATATTGATCTTAAATCCTATTTAGATAGACTAATGCATGTGATATTATCAAATCCTTGTAATTGGAATAATGGTGAAGAACTATCTAGCATTATGTCAGACATGAGTGATAGATTTAGAAACTTAGGAAGTTGATCAATGATGCAGGTTCTATTTTTGGAATAATATCATAATAATGAGTCATTATTTAGATACATGGTATAAATATGTTTCTTTATATGAAATAAAATTTGACAAGTAATGTTTCAATGCCAATAGGATACCAAATTGCTAGTGGAACCGGTAGCCACTTGAGGTTATCGATGGATGTATGGGGAAGATAGCCTTTAAAGGCTACTGATCTATAATAGGTGCCAATAGCTTGATGAGGCTACCACACTTTGGATGGGGTTGATAGCCATATGAGGCTATCATCCTTTGTAAGGGGTCGGTAGACATTTGAGGCTAGCATTATTTGTAAAGGACCGGTAGCCATCTGAGACTACCTACATATATGATGGAAAGGAAATCATGATGTAAATTGATAGGATGAGTTCTTAAGATTAAGATATGAGATGGACTACATGGGATGATTCACTAGAAAATACATGATGAGATGTTCCACAGATTCTTTTGTGGGGGCTATTACATGCAAAAGCGACATCCACCTATTGACTTCCAAAAGGAAGGTCACCCTTTTGGGAGCCTAACTCATTTTTCCCATGGGGCACACAAGGTGGTGCACCCTAATTTAGCCTAGTGCGCTTCATTCCTATGGAGTGCATTCAAATCCCCCCAGGGTGCATAAGGTCGTGCGTCCCACGTCCACCTTTTGCACTCCACATAGTGGAGCGTACAAGGAATCCATTGGGTGCATAAGGTTATGCACCCACCTATAGCCCATGCACCCCATTGGGAAATGGGACACACAATATCCCCTAGGGGCGCATAAGGCTGTGTGCCCTACAAAAGCTCTGTGCACTCCACAGGGAGGTGGAGTACACAAAATTCTAGATGGGTGCACAAGGTCATGCACCCCATCAAAGCCCACACACTCCAAAGGGTGGAGCGTGTATCCATCCAAGAAGGGTGCACCACGTGGTGCACCCCAAAGAAGTTGAGTGCTACACCTTTTGGAGCACACAAAGTCCCTATGGGTGCACTTTGATGTGCACTTGTCTTCCCCGTGCACGTTCCATTACTATGGAGTACGTGTAAATACCTTGGAGCACACAAGCTATGTGCTCCTATCCAGGTCAATGCGATCCACTTCAGAAGTAGAGCGCATAATCTTCATCGAGATGCACAAAGTTGTGCACCCCATCCTGAGTCCATGTGCCTCCCTTATCGAGGTGCACAAGTGTCCAAGTCGGATGCACAAGGTAGTTCACCCATATTTGGGTTGTGTGCTCCATTACAATGGAGTGCACAAAGTTCTTAGGGGTGCATAACCTATGTGCCCCACAGATTCTAGTGCATCCCACTCCCTTGGGATGCACAAAGGTCAAACGGGTGCACAAACCTATGCACCTACCTTAGGAATCTTGCACCCCAATCCCTAATGGATTGCGTGCAATCATTAAATCTAGTGCACTCCACGTGTGCGCATACCTACTTATGTTTTGTCTGCTCTAATACCGAGTCACCATGTGTCTGGTCTACTACCACTAGCTTCAATTACACCTCATTGGTACCTTGAGCCGATAAAGAGACATTCAACATGGCATGACCGAGCAACCAAAGACCTCCATGACATAAAAAAGTGCATGCGCCCCATCTAACCATAATTGATGCACATGTTTTAAAAGGTGGTGGACTTGCTTTGCGCCATTCATGCATGAAAAATTATCTATCGACAAGGTCAAACGTAGAGTGAAGCACAAAGAAAGAATTACAATTTTGCTATTTGAATCAGATGGCATCCACCAGTTATTTTACTCCTAAAACATTCATTGTTCAACAAAGAATCAACAATATTACTGGGTCGTGGCCCATGGTAAAGAAGCTGAGAAGGGTGCAAAACCCTAAGGCACTTAAAAATTTTCTAGATACTAACTAGGATATCACTAAGGAGCAGTAGAATGAAATAGGAGGGGTCACAATTTATGAATTCAACCCCATAGAAGAGGATAACTAGTGCCATATAATGCTCCTAATAAGCCTCTATACACAGGCTTATCGAGACAGTACCAAGTTAGCTCCTGTGTGCAACAAATGGAATGCAAATCTAGGCCGGTTAACCTACCTAAGGGTGTACCACTATTTTGACCTGTTAGCATGACTCGCGATCTCCTACAACTCTAGAGAATTCACCATTCACAATTTCAAAGGCTAGGCAGTGGTCCGGGTGCCGACCGATAGAAATCGGTAGGTCTTCAGCCTAGCCACCCCGTCCAAGGGGGTGGGCTTCAAGACATTGGCCCTCTAGGCCAATTATATGCTAAATACCACGTTTCCCCAGTCACTATTGAAGAAATGGAGAAATAGACCAACCAATTTTCCTATCAGAAAAATCTTGCTTCGTCCCTAGGTGCAAGACTACACCGACATGATCAATTTGGCATTGGGAGTGAAATACCTGGAGCCAATCATGAAGGAGGTTATGTTTTTGATCCTCGAGTGCAATAGAATTGACAAGACCCCTCTCTATCGATGGTAGGATATCATCAGTGATAAACTAGATGAAGAACCACAACTATTGCAGGCAGCCATATTGGTCGAGGAGGAGATGCCCCCCTTCTCTTATTACTCATTTTTTATTCATTTGTTTATAGTGTAGTTAGAAAAATATTTGGTGGTCTAGTTGGGAGGAGTGACTGCACTAACTATGAAGGACTGGTTATTGTGCATCCAAGAGGGATGCTACAGTTGTACAACCTTCTTTGAGAAGGTCCTCACCACGGTGCACTTCAGGTTATGTAGGAACTTCCTAGACAGAATTGGGATAGGGGTTAGGAAATTTTTGCACCAAGAAAATGCAGGAGACTACTTCTATGTGGAAGAGATTTTCTAAATTAGGATATATGGGTTGAAGCTACCCTCAAAGGTGCTCCCATTGCCCTACCCAAATTCCATTTCCATATTGAAGATCACTCGATAGATGGTCGAGGAGGTTAAAATCATACATTTAAGAAAGAAAGGGCCAATGAAATGGCTGCCCATTCCCTACTCAATGGACCATTACACTTATCTTCACCACTTTGCCATGTTGTAGGCTATCTAGAATATGGACATCTACTATTTTCTAGATGTCGCTTGGAGGGCCTAGACCCAGATGGCCATCATAAAGGAAAAATTACTGGCAAGCTGGCCCTTCTAGAAGTCGTGCATAGTGTTGGTGATTTTGAAGATGAAATGCAAAAATATTTTAGGAACAACCTAACTCTGGACTTAGTGTGGATAATGGATAAGTGGCCTTATAACAAATTGGAGGTCGTTGGTGATTATAGCGCTCAGCTAAAGTTGCACCAAGGCTTGCTAGTTGATAAGATGGTCCCACTGATCCTGATAGCCCCTCCAAAAGAATTTAAGGATCCCACATTTGAGATTATCTAATAGGATGCTGACCTCTTCGAGGTCATGATGCAAATCATTGAAGAGACCCAATAGGAGTAGGCCAAACTCCATTCGTCTTCCAATTACACAATTGCCACTTCAAAAGGGAAGGAGATGGCTATTGGCCCATCTCATCAATCTGCCACCTCCTTAGAACTGACTTTGATAAGCCCCCAAGAACAAGGACAGTTAGTAGAAGGCCAATGTTCCTTATATTCTGCCACCTTAGTGATCAATCAAGAGGAATTCCAAGTACATACAAAAGTTATAAATAAGATAACTGAAGTTAGGGGGTTATCCAATATCTTAAGAGGCTATGAGGTGCAAAGCCCTACGTAGTCCCCCACTTGTAAAAGAGCTAGAATTGAGTCCTAGAGATAAGGAATTAAAATATTGACAATTTCAAGGGTCACTGACACCTGCCAATTTATAGATGATGAGGAGGATCAAATTCAAGGTATGAAAGAGCAAATATGTCCTAGCAAGGGGATAGTCAGGTCCAAGGAGACAGTTGGGCAAGGGGCCACTAACACATATGTTGCCACATTTGAGATACCCTTGCCACCTAGCATCAAGGAGGCCACCATTGGTGTAAGTAAAGGTGTCATCAGAGCAACCAGACTCTGGACTTAGTGTGGAGAATGGATAAGCGGCCTTACAACAAATTGGAGGTCGTTGGTGATTATAGCACTTAGATAAAGTTGCATCGGGGCTTGCTAGTTGATAAGATGGTCCCATTGATCCCAAAATCCCCTCTAGAAGAATTCAAGCATCCCACATTTTATATTTCCCAACAAGACACTGACCTCTTCGAGGTCATGATGCAAATCATTGAAGAGACCCAACAGGAGCAGACCAAACTCCCTTCATCTTCTAGTTCTCCCGTTGCCACTTTAAAAGGGAAGAATTTGGCCATTGGCCCATCTTATAAATATACCACCTCCTCAACACTAACTTTGATAAGCCTCCAAGAACAAGGATAGTTTGCAGAAGGCCAATATTCCTTATATTCTACCACCTTAGTGATCAATCAAGAGGAACGCCAAGTACATTCCAAAGTTATGAAGAAGATAACTGAAGCTGAGGCGTTATCCAATATCTTAAGAGGCTATGAGGTGTAAAGCCCTATGCAATACCCCACCCATAAAAGAACTAGAACTGAGTCCTCGAGATAAGGAATTGAAATATTGACAATGGCAAGGGTCACTAACACCTTCCAGTTTACAGCTGATGAGGAGGATCAGATTCAAGACATGGAAGATCAAAGATGTCCTAGCAAGAGGATAGTCAGGTCTAGGGAGATAGTTGGACATGGGGCCACTGACACATCTACTGCCACATTTGATATACCCTTGCCACCTAGCATGAAGGAGGCCACCATTGATGTGAGTAAAGGTGTCATCAGAGCATCTACTGCACCCGTTCAAATGATGAAGTCCCAGGTGGCTACCCAAGCACAGGTGGCCAAGGTAGTAGAGAAAGAGCTTGAAGGATGGAAAGCCAAGGCTACATAAGTGGAGCCATTACAACTCAAATTCAAGCAGCTTCAAAATAAAGTTGATACATTGAAAATGCCCACTTCTTCCATTGTGCAGGCTAGTATTTAGCTTGGGTCAGCATATGAGCTCAAGTAAGAAATGAAGGAGAAGATCCAAGAGAATATGGAGGATTTAGAATCTATTCTTGTAGATATCTATGTTTCTCGACATATAATGGGCCTCATCCAGAACAACTTGCAACAAGGAAGGCAAAGGATAAATGGGATCATGTTGATCTACCAGAGATTTTAGGACTACGTACCCATTTCTGGGATAAAGACCACCTTGTCTGACAACTTTTTCTACTTATTTATGGAAGAATATATTAAGGTCTTCTTATTTTTTC
The DNA here is from genome assembly GCA_028583015.1 of Wollemia nobilis. Classification (NCBI taxonomy): domain Eukaryota; kingdom Viridiplantae; phylum Streptophyta; class Pinopsida; order Araucariales; family Araucariaceae; genus Wollemia; species Wollemia nobilis. Next base: position 12,726,828 of record JAQPPZ010014788.1, read on the forward strand.
AAAATGATCAAAGTTGGCTCAAGTGGAACCAAGAGGTGGCAAATGCTGAGTATGAGGCCAACAATGAGCTGGCAGATTACAATCTCTCCATTGAAGACTTTGGGTGGGCCCCAATATTTAAAGATTTTGTGTTTCAAAGGATCTAGAATTTTGATTTAGAATTTTGTGACAAACCATCCAAATACTTCATGGCTTTGGTGGAGATGGTAGACCGCCTGTGCATTTTTACCAAAAACAATGTACAATGGGCCAAGGATAGAATAAAAAAAGCCACACAGGACTTGAACCTGCTACTTTTCTCATTAAATTTTCATGATGAGGCTTGGGAATTCATTGACCAAGCCATTCAAAACTTGAGATCAGGAGTGGGGCCCACTACCACAGGAACACACATGCCAAGAGGGCCACAACCACCAACGTAGGGTAGTACCGGTGGTGATACGCAACCACTACCTGCATGAGAAGGAACGTGGGCTACATGCCCATTTTTGAATGCATCCTAATGTTTGGTACAATAGGATTCATCCAAATTGAACATATGGTTACAAAATCCAGGTGGCCTCACACTATAAAGGAGAGGAATACTACAACTAAAGATTTTTTATATAACCTCTAAGAGAGAAAAGCTAGGTATAACTTTATTTGTTGTTTGAGTCATATTTTCCCTTGTATCTCCTACGTATGTTTCTTACCACCCTTCCTTCTGCCATTTCTAGGGATTTCTAAGGAGTGTTGTTCATCGAGATTATTTCCTATGGATGCACCAGAGTTGGAGGCCCTTACGTCACTACAATCAGGATGGAGGGAGATCACCCCTTGTTATGAATATTCAAACCAGGGGCTATTGTAACTCAGTGACATCACAGGACTCAAGAATTCTGCTAGGCCTATTTCATGTAATATTTTAAATATAAATATAAGCTCCAACTCTTCCCTTGGCATTTTGTATGTTTATGGTTTGTTTGATGCTCATTCATGTGTTCTTGTAATCAAAACCTGTGAATGACGCTTTCTCTTTTGCCAGTTAAATATTTATTTACATTACATTATTTGAATGGAGTGAAACAAACTGGTTCTCCATGATTTTATTTTTTTTAAAGTCATTTATCAATTTTATACGACTCTATAATGGATAAGGCATCGATCTAGATTTTGTAAGCTTTAATATCGATAGGTTCGGTCACTAAAAATACCAAAAATAACTAAATAACATTTTGTCTGGCATCGTGGGCATGTGCATTGTGAAGCATTAGTCAAATAACCCATTGATTGAAGTTTCCTTACCCAACCTGGTCTGTTTAGAGCTGTTCAAGGTAGTTTATTCTTAGGTTAAAGAAGTGGATCAACTAGAATCCACAGTGTTGGTTGTGATTTTAAGCATTTCCCATGATATGATAGATATTTTAAGGGTAAGCGAGAAAAATCCATAACAATTTTTAGTGCTGCTATCAGGGAGAGGGCCTTTTTAATTTCTTTTTGTCATGTTATTCCATTTTGTGACATATATTTTTATTTTTGTTTCCCTATGAGGTTATAAGTTTTTGGACTGAGCAATCTTAGCCAGATAGCACTCCTCCATTTTTACACCTTGTGCTGGCTACTATAAAAAAAAGAAGCTGATTTGGTAGCCACGAGACACAGTAACGAGGAGCTCTACCTTGAACTATTGGACCCATAGGTACTTTTTTGAAAAAGTAAAAACAAAAAGTGCACTTCGATTTCTGTTCATTTTAATAGTCAAAGTAGTAATAGTTCCCTGTGCATTCCTCAAAATCCCCAAACTAGTACTCCCACTATCCAAGAGGCCCAGTTCCACCAATGGCAAACCCACCTTTGAATAACTAGTATTTGAATAGGTACAAACCCTTTGTATTACCTCAAAATCTAAACCCCCTACCCCCAAAGGCTCATAAATACCTACCCAAGTTTTTAGGGGACAATACTATGACCGGGGAGGATCACGTGAAGGAATTCCTATATGCTATGGAAAGTCTGGAGGTAGAGCATGAATATGTTGTCCTCAAATTATTTCTATAGACCCTAGAAAAAGATGTTATGGAATGGTTTAACAACTTACCTGCAGATACCATTGGGAACTTCCATTAATTAGAGGCTACCTTTATTAGAAAGTATGGGGAGAAGAAAAATGAACAATCCCTTTTGACGAAGCTAGACACCATGAAGAAGAAAGAGAATGAGACCATGGATGACTTTAATAGGTGGTTCACCAAGCTCAAAAATAGAATCCCCATCGCCCTCAGGCCCAATGACCACCAGTACATTTGTTTTAGCCTTTCCAGGCAATTTTAACTACGAGTTGAGACATCAGCCTATGCTCACTATTGATGCTTATATGGAGAGGGCCATTATGATAGAAAGGGACTTAAATGACAATGGGAAAATAAAGGTCAATTCCATGGATCCTAGTCCTAGTCAGCCTAAAAAGAAAAATAAGAGAGTGGAATTTAGTATTTTGAAAAAATTTGAAGTAGACCCCATTGAAAATTTGTCATCACAAGTTACTGAGTGGTTTTTTTCGATGAATAACCGTATGTCTAAGATTGAGAGATACAAGAATGACAATGGGAAACCCTCCCAAAACTAGAATTACAATAGACCTCCTTTTAGATGGAATTTCAATAGAAATTGGAATAATTAGAGGGGAAAGAATTCAAATAACAACTAGAAAAGAAAGGATAATCAGAAAGACCAATATACTATTCCAAACCTCATGACCTCTGTCAACATCACTGCTGATTTCCCTTTATTTTACCCAACATGTGATTCTCCTCATAATCCTACTGACTACAGTATTTTTCATGGTCTCCACTCAAATGTTAACCTAGAAGAAGAGTCTAATGAGGAAACCAGGATAAATGCATGTTGGAATTGGGAAGAAACTGTTGACAATCCCCCAATTTTAGAAGAAACAAGTCAGCCTCTAAGTCCTAATAACTGGCCAACTACCTTTGTTAATGATGATGTAAAAATCTTGAGGAGACCCCAAAACAATAGGTTTGAGCAAATAAGGTAGGGTAAGTTGACCCCTACAACTGAAGAAGTCAAAACTTTAGAGAGGGTCCATGCTACCAGGCTGCGTAGTAGAACCATTTTGGATAAGGTTGATAAGAAGAATGACAAGGAACCTATTAATGAGAAAATAAATCATGAGGCTAACCAACCTCCCCCTCCGGAAAGAACAAAACCTATTAATGCTACCGCAGGGCTTAGAGGGATAGAGTTTGACATAGGGATGGAGCTAGCTAAATAAAAAATTAATATAACCTTTGGGGAATTAATGATTGTCCCCAAGTACAGAGAGCAAATTTGTAGGGCCTTTGGGTTGACTGACCAAGGGGGGGCACATCTTAGCAACCTCAAATTTTGGCCCTTCAAATAGAACTCTCACCTCAGTAAGGCCATTTTACATCTCCCTCAGGTATACATCCGGGTATGGTGACCGTTATGTAATACACAATTGCATGCTCGACAACAGAGCGTCTCACAATGTCATGTCAAAAAAAGTGGCAGATCAGTTGGGGATGATATGCACTAAATATTCCCCTCCCCCCCATTTCTATGATGGACAACAAAAAAGTTCCTTGTGTAGGAATAATTACAAGTCTGTTGGTTTTCCTAGATCAATATCCAAAGAAGGGGATTGTTATGGATGTAGCAGTGGTTGATGTAGATCCATTATTTTCCCTATTGCTATCTAGGCATTGGGCAGAACAATTGGGAGGAGCAATACAATGAGATTGGTCATTTGCCACATTGCCATTTCCTCCAAAGAGTAGGCTACGTTAAGAAGAGAAGCTTTTAATAAAAGATCTATAGAACTTTTGAATCCTGATAATACTATCGTAAATTTGGTTAGTTCTATGGAAGAGAAAGATTTGGGGGTTTATTCCATTTGGCACACACATTTTCTTAAAGAAATACCCAATGCTGAAGGGTTGGATCCTTTACTCAAAGCAACTATAGATGCTAAATCAGACAGGGTCCTCACTACTAAAATGTGGACCTTGAAATTTGATGGATCCAAGTCATAAGCTAGGGCTGGGGCTGGAATTATTTTAACAGACATACAGAGAAACTATCTTGGAGTGCCTTATATATTGAAATTCCCCTGTACCAATAATGTGGTAGAATATGAGTCCTTACTACTAGGTTTAAGAAAGGTAAAATAACTAGGTATTAACTATCTAACTGTGTATGGAGATGTAGAATTAATTATCCAACATATAAAGGGCAGGTACCAAACCAAACATCCCAGATTAAAATAGTACAAGCAAGCTGTCCTGGATGAGATAAGTAAATTTTTGGCCTTCAATATCTCACATATCCCAAGGCAGAAAAAACATGTGGCCAACCTACTGGTTGTAAATGCCTCTAGGGCAGATGACCCTAAAATTAATACTGAATTCATGGATATATTTCCCACCATATCTGTTTATCACCCCTCTTTCCTAGATAATGTAGTGTACCTACAAGTCTTCTAGGATGATGTTGATATAAAGGACTTCATGAAAGTACAAAACCAATTTGCTAGGGTAATTTGTGATGAGGATGATGAGGAAATGCCGCAACATGTTATAGGTACCCCCACTGAGGTGATACAGTTGAAAAAAAATAAAATTCCAAGAGGATTGATATCCCTAGAATCTCTGTTTGATGACTTTGACAAAGCCCATAGAACTGCATCTAGTGAGTCAGAAGGTGAGGTCAATGTGGGGACAACTGGTAATCCTAAAATGGTCATAATTGATAAATCATTACTGACCAAAGAAAAGAAATAGTACATAGAGTATCTAAGAAATAATAGAGATAGCTTTTCTTGGGGGTACGATGAGTTGAGAACTTTTAATACAAAAGTGATGACCCACATTATTCCCTTGAAGGAAGGTGCCAAACCATTTAGGCATAAACAAAAAAATTTCAATCCTACACAACACCCTATTATGCAAAAGGAGGTACATAAGTTTCTTGATGCAAAAATAATCAAGAAAGTGAGGTTTTCCTCATGGATACCAAACCTAGTGCTGGTTAGGAAGAAGAATTATGAGATTAGGTTGTGTGTGGATTTTAGAAATTTAAACAAGATATCCCTCAAGGATAATTATCCCCTTCCCAATATGGAGCAGCTGCTACAAATAATAGTAGGGTCTTCCTGAATATCCCTCCTGGATGGTTTTTCAAGGTATAACCAGATTTTAGTGAATCCCAAGGACCATTTTAAAACTTCCTTAACCACACCTTGGGGAACTTTTGAATACCAAAGGATGCCATTTGTATTGATGAATGCTAGGGCCACATTCCAAAGAGCTATGGATTTTGCTTTCAAAGGGCTGATTTTTAAGATGGTGGTAGTTTACTTAGATGATATTACTGTTTTCTCTAAGGATCCTTCATACTACTTTTCCCACTTGTCTCAAGTGTTTCAAAGATGTAAAGAGTATGGGATCTCATCGAATCCAAAGAAGTGTCTGTTTGGATCCACCAATGGTAAGTTATTAGGACATGTAGTCTCAAAATAGGGCATTGGTATTGATACTAAGAGAACAAAAGCAATTGCACAAATACCACCCCCAAGAGCCTCAAAGGAGTCGGGTCTTTCTTCGGTAAGATAAAATTTTTCAGAAGGTTTGTACAAAATTTTGCTGAGATCGCCAAGCCGATAAACTATATGATTAAGAAGGATGTCAAAATTAAATGGAAAGAGGACAACCAAAAAGTATTTCAGTAGATTAAGGATGTCATCACTACTGCCCCTGTCTTGACTTGTCTAGACCATTCAAAGAGTTTTAACCTATACTCCTTTGCCTCAGAGCACACTATAACATTTGTACTATCTCAAAAGGATGAAGACGGGAATGAGGGGCCAATAGCATTCATGAGTTCAGGCATGAAAGGATCTCAACTAAGATACAATCCAATTGAAAAATAGGCTTATACCCTCATACAGGCTTTGGAGCACTTTAAAAGCATATTTGGAGCTTACAAGATAGTTATATTGCTATTAAAGACGTTCTTATCCAACCTGAGCCCATAGGTAGTTCAACAATATGGATGATTAAACTATCACATTACGATGTGGAGTTGAAGGCTATAAAAATTATTAAAGGCCAGGGGATGGAAAAATACATGAATTACCAAAAGGAGCAAGGAGCAGATAATGCTATCTTGATTCAAGGAGAACAGTAAGAGGAACATTCAGTACACGAAAATTCTGAGTGGTATAAAGATATCCTATTTTATTTAAAAAATATGTCCTTTCTTGGAAAGACTCCCAACAGAATGAGGAGCATTAAGTAGCAATCTCAGAAGTATCATCTCCAAGGAAATAGGCTATACTGGAGACACCCAAGTGGGATATTACTCCTATGTGTAACTGAAAAAGAAGTCCCTAAGATTATCAAGGAGTTTCATACTGGGTTTTGCGATGGCCATTTTGCTCCCAAAGTGATTGCTAATCAAATCATGAGAGTAGGGTATTATTGGCCATCATTGTTCAAGGATGTTTACCAATCGTCCAAGAGTTGTTACAGTTGCCAAGTCTTCACTGGGAAGAAGAACCTGCCTGCCATGCCTCTTCAGCAAGTAATTATACAAAGTCCATTTTATCAATGGGGGATTGATTTAATTGGGGAAATTAATCCCAATTATTTAGGGGGGCACAAGTGGATCATTACTGCCATAGATTACTTAACCAAATGGGTGGAAGTAGCCCCTCTGATAAGGTCAACAACAGTTGCAATCATTAATTTCTTGGAGGAAAATATATTGACCAGATTTGGGGTACCTAGGAAATTAGTGACTGATAATACCAAATATTTTACCTCCTATGAGATGATTGACTTCTGTAATAAGTACAACATTGAACTGGCTCACTCTACCAATTATTATCCTTAGGGTAATGGGCTAGCTAAATATTCAAACAAGAACATCATCACAAGGATTAAAATGTCTTTGGAGAAGAATAAAATAGGATGGGACAGTGAGCTTAAGTATGCTTTATGGGCAAACAAACTATCAATAAAAAGGGCTACTGACATGTCACCATATGAGCTAGTTTATGGAGAAAGAGCATTGTTACCACCACAGATGGAAAGGGCAGCCCTCTCCTTACTGCTGCAAGATCATGAACAATCAAATGAACTGCAAAGGAGGATGGACCAATTGGAGAAATTGGAAGAAGACAAGAGGGAGGCTGTCGCTAGGATGATTGACCAAATGAGCAAGACAGTAGAATTTTTCAATAAAAATACCAAAGGGCAGACTTTTGCCATATATTATGTGGTACTATATTGGGACCCAAAAAATGATAAGCCTGGGGAGAAGGAAAAATTTGATTCAAAGTGGGTAGGACCCTACTAGATTGCTAAATTAGTGGGACAACATACTTACAGGCTGAAAGACATGGAAGGAGAGGAACTACCTATACCAGTTAATGGGAAACACCTAAAGAATTTTGGCCCCACTAGTTAAGGCATGATGTTAAAAAAAAGAGGTGTGTGTGTGTGTAAGTCAAATGTTGGTCTAACCAGAGAGTTTGGAGTCCTCAAGTCGGCGTCTTCCATCCACCCCCTTGTCCCAGTCAGAGCCGGTGTTGTCTCCCAAAAGGATAGTCCCCATTTTGGGATCCTAATTCATTTATCTTTGGGGTGCACCCCAATTTAGCCTAGAGCACTTCATTCCTATGTAGCACATTCAAAGCCTCCTTGGGTGTACAAGGTCATGCTCATCAAGTCTGCCTTTTGTACTCCACATAGTGGAGCACACAAGGACTCTTTCGGGTGCACAAGATCGTGTACCCTCCTATAGCCTATGCACCTCATTGGGGAATGAGACACACAATATCCCCTAGGAGGCACACAATACTATGCACCCCGCCAAAGGTCTATGCACTCCACGAGGAGGTGGAGTGCACAAAATTCTAGAGGGGCACATAAGGTCGTGCACCCCATAAAATCTCACGTGCTCTAAAGGGTGGAGTGCGCATCGACCCAAGAAGGGTGCACCACCTAGTGCACCCCAAAGAAGTCACGTGATTCACCCTTTGGAGCACAAAAAGTCCTCGTGAGGGCACTTCACTGTGCGCCCATCTCCCCTTGCACACTCCATTACTATGGAGCACATGCAAATACCTTAGAGTGCACAAGCTGTGCGCTCCTCTCTAAGCCAATGCGCTTTGCTCCTGAAGCGGAGCATATAATATCCATCGGGGTGTACAAGGTTGTGTGCCCCATCCCAAGTTTGTGTGCCTCCCTCATCAAGACATGCAAGTGTTCACTTCAGGTGCACAAGGTAGTGTGCTTACCTCTGGGTTGTGCACACAACTACGATAGAGCACACAAAGTCCGTAGGGACACACAACCTTTGCACCCCACAGAGTCTAGTGTGCTCCACTCCCTTGGGGCACACAAAGGTCAAGCAGATGTATAAACCTATGCACCTACCTCAGGGATCGCATGCTCCAATCCCTAATGGAGCACACACGATAATTAAAGCTAGTGTACTCTGCTTGCGTGCACACCTACTTATGTTCTATCTACCCCAATCCTAAGCCACCATGTGTCTGGTATGCTGCCACTAGCTGCAATTACACCCCATTGGTACCTTGAGCTAATAAAGTAGTATTCGACGTGGCACGCCCGACCAACCAGAGACCTCCATCACACAAAAAAGTGCATGCACCCCATCTACCCGTAATTAATATACATGTTTTAAAAGAAGGTGGCGGACCTGCTTTGTGCTATTTGCGCATGCAAAATTATTTGTCAATGAGGTCAAACGTAGAGTGAAAAGTGAAGTGCAAAGAAAGAATTACAGTCTTGCTATTTGAATTAGATGGCATCCACCAATTCTTTCACTCCTGAAACATCCATTGTTCGATAGAGAATCAACAACATTACTGGAGTGTGGCCCATGGTAAAGAAGATGAGGAGGGTGCAAAACTCTAAGGTGCTTGAAAATTTACCAGATACTAACTGGGATGTCATTGAGAAGCAGTAGAAGGAAGTAGAAGGGGTCATAATTTATGCATTCGACCCCATAGAAGAGGATCACCAGTGCCATATAATGATCCTGAGAAGTATCTATACATAGGCTTATTGACACAGTACCAAGCCGACTCTTGTGTGCAAAAAATAGAATACAAATTTGGGCCGGTTAACATGCCCAAGGGTGTACCACTCTTCTAACCTATTAGCATGGCTTTCAGTTCCTACAACTCTAGAGCACACACCATTCATGGATTTCAAAGGTTAGGTAGTGGCCCGGGTGTTGGCCTATAGAATTCGATAGGTCTTCGGTCTAGCCACCACATCCATGGTGGTGGACTTCAAGACATTGGCCCTCCAGGCCAATTATATGCTAAATATCATGTTTCCCCAGTAACTATTGAAGAAAGGGAGAAACAGGCCAAGCAATTTTACCATAAAAAAATTCTTGCTTTGTCCTTGGGCACAGGACTACGCTGACATGATCAATCTGGAATTGGGAGTGAAAGACCTAGAACAAATAATGAAGGAGATGATGTTTTTGATCCTCTAGTGAAATAGAACCAACAAGACCCCTCTCTATAGGTGGGAGGATGTCATCAGTGATAAGCTAGATGAACTGTAGTTGTTGCAGGCAACTATATTTGCTGAGAAGGAAGAGATGCCCCCTTCTCTTATTACTAATTTTTTATTCATTTATTTATAGTGCAATTAGACAAATATTTGGTGGCCCAGATGGTAGGAGTGACTGTTGTGCAAGACCGATTATTGTGCATCCAGGAGGGATGCTCCAGTTATACAACCTTCTTCGAGAAGGTCCTCATCATGGTGCACTTCAAGTTATGTGGGAACTTCCCAAACAAAATTGAGGTAGGGGTTAGGAACTTTCTACACCAGGAAAAGGTAGGAGACTTCTATGTGGAGGAGTTTTCCTAAATTAGGATATACGAGTTGAAGCTACCCCCGAAGGCGCTCCCACTACACTGCCCAACTTCCATTGCCATCCTGGAGATCACTCGACAGATGGCCAAGGAGGTTAAAATCAGATATTTAAGGAATAAAGGGCCAATGAAATTGCTACCCATTCTATGCTCAATGGGCCATTACACTTATCTTGGCCACTTTATTGTGTTGTGGGATATCTAGAATATGGACACCTACTGTTTTCCAGAAGTCGCTTGGAGGGCCTATGACCCAGATGGCCATCACAAAGGAGAAGTTACTGGCAAGTTGGACCTTATGGCAGTCATGCCCAATGTTGATGATTTTGAAGATAAAATGCAGAAAGCTTTTAGGAACAACTAGATTATGGACATAGTGTGGAGAATGGATAAGCGGCCTTATAACAAATTAGAGGTCATTGGTGATTATAACGCTCAGATGAAGTTGCATCGGGGGTTGCTAGTTTATAATATGGTCCCAATGATCCCTAAAACCCTTCTAGAATAATTCAAGGATCCCACATTTTAGATTTTCCAATAGGATGCTGACCTCTTCGAGGTCATGATGTAAATCATTGAAGATACCCAACAGGAGCAGGCCAAACTCCCTTTGTCTTCTAGTTACCCTGTTACCACTTAAAAAGGGAAGGAGTTGGCTATTGGCCCATCTCATCAATTTGCCACCTCCTCAGCATTGACTTTGATAAGCCCCCAAGAACAAGGATAGTTAGCAAAATACCAACATTCCTTATATTCTGCCACCTTAGTGATCAATCAAGAGGAACGCCAAGTACATCCTAAAGTTATGAAGAAGATAACTGAAGCTGGGGGGTTATCCAATATCTTAAGAGGCTATGAGGTGCAAATCCCTACATAGTCCCCCACCCGTAAAAGAGCTAGAACCGAGTCCTCGGGATAAGGAATTGAAATATTGATAACGACAAAAGTCATTGACACCTGCTAGTTTATAGCTGAGGAGGAGGATCAGATTCAAAATGTGGAAGAGCAAAGATGTCTTAGCAAGGGGATAGTCAGGTCTAGGGAGACAGTTGGGCAAGGGGCCACTGACACATCTGTTTCCACATTTGAGATACCATTGCCACCTAGCATGAAGAAGACCACCACTTATGTGAGTAAAGGTGTCATCAGAGCATCTATTGCACTCATCCAAATGATGATGTCCCAGATGGCTATCCAAGCACAGGTGATCGAGGCAGTAGAGAAATAGCTTGAAGGATGGAAAGCCAAGGCTGCATAAGTGGAGCCATTACAGCTCAAAGTCAAGCAACTTTAAAATAAAGGTGATACATTGAAAATGCTCGCTCCTTCCATTGTGCAGGCTAGTATTCAGCTTGGATTGACATATGAACTCAAGCAAGAAATGAAGGAGAAGATCCAAGAGAAAATGAGGGATTTGGAATATGTTATTGTAGATATATTTATTGTTCGACATATAGTGGGCCTCATCCAGAACAACTTGCAACAAGGAAGGCAGAGGATAAATGCTATCATGTCTATCTACCAGAGATTTTAGGAGGACTACGTACCCATTTTTGGGATAACAGCCATCCTGTCTAATGAAATTTTCTACTTTTTTGTGGAAGAATATATTAAGGTATAGCTTTATCTGTTGTTTGAGTCATATTTTCCCTTGTATCTCCTGCGTATGTTTCTTACCGCCCTTCCTTCTACCATTTCTAGGGATTTCTAAGGAGTGTTGTTCACCGAGATTATTTCTTGTGGATGCACCAAAGTTGGAGGCCCTTACATCACTGCAATCAGAATGGATGGATATCACCCCTTGTTATGTATATTCAAACTAAGGGCTATTGTAACTCAGTGACATCACAGGACTCAAGAATTCTATTGGGTCTGTTTCATGTAATATTTTAAATATAAATATAAGCTCCAACTCTTCCCTTGGCATTCTGTGTGTTTATGGTTTGTGTGATGCTCATTCATGTGTTCTTGTAATCAAAACCTATGAATGACGCTTTCTCTTTCACTAGTTAAATCATTTTATTTACATTACATTATTTGAATGGAGTGAAACGAACTGGTTCTCCTTGCTTTTATTTCTAAAGTCATTTATCAATCTGCTACAACTCTGTAATGGATAAGGCACCAATATAGGTTTTTTAAGATTTAATATAGATAGGTTCAGTCACTAAAAATACAAAAAATAACTAAATAATATTTTTTTTGGCATCGTGGGCATGTGCATTGTGAAGCATTAGTCAAAGAACCCATTGATTGGGGTTTCCTTACCCAACCTGGTCTGTTTAGAGCTGTCCAAGGTAGTCTATTCCTAGGTTAAAGAGGTGGATCAACCAGAATCCATAGTGTTGGTTGTGATTTTAAGAGTATTTCGTGACGTGATAAATATTTTAAGGGTAAGCAAGAAAACTCCACAACACCACCCATCATGGTACTATGCCATTTTTCTTCATAATTTAATCAAATGTTCAACATTAACCAATAAAAAATAGTCATTAAATGGAATTCACTAGTATCTTGAACAATTGAATGTTCAACATTTAAAAATTTAAAAGGACAATAAGAAGATGTGCTGAAAAATCCAGACAAATTGTTTAGATATACACAACCAAATGTCCAATGCTAGTCCAATGCTAGTTGTCCAAAAGAGGATCATTATGCCATTATGGTCAATGTATTCTAGTTTTTTTAATAGGTTATATTATTTATTCATATTTTATTATGATTTAAATTTAAATTAAAAAAAAAAAGAATTTAAAATATTGAAGATATTAATTTTTGTTTTTTAAAAAGAGAGTTTAAACTACTGCATATATTTCACAAAAACAAATACAATCTTATAGTAGTTTAAATCTAAGTCTTCAAGAAAAAACCAAAGTCATATTCCATAGGGATGCTTATTTATTTATTAATTAATTAGAAAGTTTAAGATTTTGAAACCTGAAACCCAAGGTCCATAATATTGGGTGTAATAGTTATGGCTTTAAAGTCCTCCATCTTAATGTTACTCAATAAAGCATCTACTACCAATAGAAAATCAACTAGAAGCACGTATCTAATTTTATTTCTCTATGTTTTTTGTTGACTCCCTCCCATCAATGATGGACTTGTAAGAGTGCTTGTATTCATTCATGATCATATTGTATTTATTCATGATAATATTAAATATTTTGGATGGTGTTGGTAGCCATATGAGGCTACCATATTGCTAGTGGAGCCGGTAGCCATATCAAGCTACTGGAAAATATATGGGGATGGTATCCTATAAAGGCTACCAACCTATAACTGGTGTTGATAGCCTAATGAGGCTACCACCCTTTGGATGGGATTGGTAGCCATTTGAGGCTACCATCCTTTGGATGATACTGATAGCTTCATAGTCTACCATCTCCTAGTGGCACCGATAGCCTACTAAGGCTACTGATGTTTACATGGGGTTGATAGCCTACATTGGCTATCGACAGATAGAGGACTCAAACATTGACACGTGTTAGCATCTATCAATACGTATCAACATGCATGGTTATAGACTCTATAAAAGGTCAAAACCATCTCATTTTTTACTTTATAATTACATTCTTAGAGCCATTCAAAGTCGTACAAGCCCTTCCAAATGCTAGATCTGTTGTAGCAATGACCATATTAGCCTGCACTGGTGCATCAAAAGTTCAATTCAAAAACCAGTGTTGCACAACAATCTTAGAGATTCTCACCACACCTGAATATGATCATACATGGGTAAAAAATGTGGGTATTTTTGGATTGGTATCAATGTTGTAGTTTGATACAAACACACAAATTTGATCTTGAAGATTGTTAGATGTTACAATTTTGACACAGGTGTCTTTGGTATTGATATTTTCAACAACAAGAGTCTATCCTTCATAGTGAACCCTTTGGATATCAAGAGATTGATTGGGCTCCCACATAGGGGTTATCTAATGGTTACTTCCAAGTTCTCTTTAACCGATAACGAGAAAGACTACCTTGAGGAGAATTATGATTTGGCTTCAGAATCATTGTCAAGTACATTCTTAGGACTCATATCCTAGATGTTAATTAGAGGAGGGTTCTAATAGGGTTATAGGCTAAGGCTATTTCATAACACTTTTGTCCCCATTGTTACAGTTCTATCATTTTCTGGTTTAGGTGTCACTGAGAGTTCTGGTCTGTTTCATATCTATAAATTTAGAAGAAAAAATCTTGGAATAAAGTGATGTGTATGGGTCTTTATTTTTATTTTTTAAATATATATATATATATATTTTGTTTTCAGTGTATTAGGATGCTGAACATGTTGGATTATCTATTTCATGTAGTCCAAGTTTGTTAATATAATTGTATTGAAGTAGAATTGATAATTAAGTCCTATGGAAAAATGATGGTTTAAGGTGCAATATACATAGCAAGGCACACATTTGAATTACACAAATAAAAGAGGTCCACACCCTTGTAAATGCTTAATAGTAAAATACATAAAATGAGATCATTCATACCATTTATCATTTTCAAATCATCTACTGCAGAACAATTTCTCAATTAGAAAAACTATAAAACTGATTCATAATCCATTTGGTTTACGCAATCATTACATCCCACCACGGGAAGGATTTATATATAAATATCAACACAAATTACAATTTATAAGGCCATACTTGCAAGTACCATAAAAAATATTCATATGGATTTCACAATAAATTTAGATGATACTGAGTTACATAGTTTGATTTCAAATTCTTAGCTAACACAATAGATAATATTTAAATAATAAACATAAATTTGTCTAGTCTTGGATCAAGGAAATTTTGATCATGGATGGACTAAAAATGTCTTGGTATATGTCCTCTAGTTTGGATCAGAGGCATTGTAGACACAAAAATAATCTTACTAATAGATATTTCAATAGAACCTTCTTACTAAGAGACATTCCAATAAGCCATCATTACCATGTCCAAATAGTTTGGAAGGTTTGAAGAAGGAATGCTTACCAAATTTTAGGATTTCACAAGAGTTTGGAAAGGTTTAAGAAAAAATTTAGAACTGGGGAACACAAAACTTTATATATTTATATGCAACAAAATAATGTTAATAATAACTATACATAATCACAAAATAAATTGCACAGAGGAGGAGGTAATTGTGTTATATGGTCAATTTGTGAGATTTTCATTCCACCTATCAGGGTTCTCCTTTAGTTGTGCCTATCACAATTGAATGACCAGAAAATTAAGTGGGTGGCGATAGGTACAAGTCCTAATTGACCATAATGGAATATATATATCCCTATTACTTGGAATCTAATACAGTGTAGCCCCTCAAGACATGTGTGTTGAGAAGCATTCAAACAAAATAAAAGGTTGATGAAAAGGACATCACCACTCAAGTAGAGGTGTTAATGGATAGTAAAAAATATGAAATCAAAGGTTTGTGGAAAGCTACAAATATTTATTCTGTTGTCCAAGAAAAATTAGGCTTATTAGTTGAAACTTTAGTGTCCATATGGAAGTAAAATTAAAGGCAAGCAACTTTCTAATGCTTACGGTCTAACCTAAGTGTAAGCACTCACATGGGAATTTTCAACAGGTAATTCAAACCTATTTGGCCACCCAGAAAAATATAGGTCCAGTTAAATTGTAACTAATTGAATAGCAAACAATGGCAGTAACTTATTGCATCTCAGTCTAACACAAAGCCATACAAAACCAGAAATAAAAATATATGACTATGAGATATGATCTATGAAACAAAATATTTCTATAATTATGACAAAGATAAAGAGAGGATAAGAAATAAATATGCTAAGAGAGCAAGAAGAAAAAATAAAAAAAAAATACTTAGATTGTCTTAATGTGTACTTCAAGGAGGATTATATGGATACAAATTTTGTATGCCTATTTTAGAATCTACAGATTCAACTATTTTTTCAAGATCTATATTTGTATTTTTTGGTGATTCATCCTGCTGAATTCTAGCCTTAGCACACAAATCCTCCACTTATTGATTTGGATCTATGTGTCTTAAAGTAATAGTATTTAAGTTCACAACATCATAGTTTGATTTCAAATTCTTATCTCACACAATAGATAATCTTCAAATAATAGGCATACATTTGTCTAGTATTGGATCAAGGAAATTTTGATCATGGATGGACTAAAAATATTTTTTGGTATATGTGCTCTAGTTTGGATTAGAGACATTATAGACACAATCTTACTAACAAAACTAGCAGAGTTTCATAACATTTTGGCCTACGAGGAAATCTATTGGAGGTAAAAATCAAGGGCTCTTTGGTTGAAATATGGAGATTCAAATTCCAAATTTTTTCACATCACCACACTTAGAAACAGAAGCAATAACAAGATAATTTTTTTTTAAAAAGCAGATGGTTCTATTACTCAGGACTTAACAGAAATCAGAAAGGAGGCAGTAACTTATTTCAATTCTATCCTTGGTTAGGAATTGTAGTGTAATGAGGAGGCCAAAGATATTCTCTTGCAATCCATTCCTAGCATAATAAATGATGATATAAACCTTAAGCTTCTAGCTCCCTTTTATGATGAGGAAATTAAGGAAGCCTTGTTTAGCATGGAGCCAGACAAAGCCCCGAGACCCGATGGCTTTCCCCCTCGTTTCTATCAAGCTTTTTGGGACATCGTAAGTGAGGATGTAATTTTTGTTGTTAGAGAATTCCAAGAAAGCAATCATATCCAAAAATTTCTCAACTCTAATTTTATTTCTCTAATTCCTAAGAAGCAAACCCCTAAATCTATGGCTAAATTTAGGCCAATCAGTCTGTGCAATGTTTCTTACAAGATCCTAACTAAAGCCATTGCAAATAGAATAAGATATGTTCTGCCCCACATCATAGATCCATGCTAGGGAAGCTCTATCCAGGGTAGGTCAATATTGGATGGAGTTATCATAGTTTATGAAGCTCTGCACTCTGATCATAAGACTAACAGGTCTATTTTTGCCCTCAAGCTTGATATGAACAAATCATGTGACAGGATAAATTTGGAATTTTTGATTATTGTCCTTCATAAGTTTGGTTTTCACCACCAATGGGTTAATTTGATCAAATAATGCATTTCTAAAGCATGGTTCTCAATTCTGGTTAATGGAACAACTGCTGATTACTTTTAAAGACGTAGAGGAATTCGGCAGGGGACCCTATCAACCCCATGTTATTCATCATAACTTTAGGCAGAACCATAAAAAATGCTTGTAGTTAAAGGCTAATATCAAGAATCAAGGCAACATCTCTCACTAGGGCTATTTCTCACCAACAAATTGTCGATGATACCCTTCTATTAACTAAGACGTCGATGGTTGAGGCCAAAAGAATTAAATACATATTGCAACTCTATGAGGATGCTGCTATTCAGAAAGTTAATTTCAGTAAAAGCAAGTTATATTTCTTGAAAACCCCCATTTAGAGGTAAGGAAGGATTGTAGAAATTTTAGGGTGTGATATAGCAAACCTCCCCACTTCATATCTTGGTCTCCCTCTTTTCATTAGTTCTCCGAGAGAGTCAATGTGGGACAGGGTTATTGAAAGAATTAAAAAAAAACTTGCTAGATGGAAAGCTTATCTTTTATCTCAAGCAGGAAAGTTGACCCTCACTAAGGCCTCTCTTCAGAGCATTTCAGTCTATTTCCTCTCCATTTTCAAAGCCCCTATGAAGGTTTTCCAAAAAATTGAGAAACTCCAAATTTTTTTTTTATGGACTGGATCAGAGGAGAAAAAAAGGATACACCTTGTAGAATGGACCAAAGTGTGTAGACCTAGGGAAAATAGGGGATTAGGTATGAGGAGAATTGCTCATATAAATTTAGCTTTACTAGCTAAGCAGGCGTGGAACCTCATTTCTAGTGAATAAAATGAATGGACAACTATCATTAAATGAAAGTATCTTCAAAATATAGAATTTCTAAGTGACTCAGTTCCAATCAGAGGTTCTACTTTTTGGAAAGCAATTCTCAATTGTAAGGATATCATCAAAAAATATTTAAGATGGTTTTTAGGTAATGGTGAGAGGATAAATTATTGGAATGATAGGTGGGTTAAGGATGAACCACTAACGCAATATCCTAACTTAGCCCGAATCAGAGATATCATGAAAGAACTCATTGGCATAAAATTCTCTGATTATATGGTTGAGGACAGAGGCAGAATGAAGTGAAAACAAATAAGGATTCAAGAATTTCAAGTAGAATCAAATGATCTTTGTAACATTCTTGGGTAATAGTTTATCCCCATGAGACCCAAGGAAGATCAAGTGACCTGGGCTCCTATAGAAAATGGGTAGTTCACTGTTAAATCAACTTACAAGCTTCTGCTTGATGACGATGATTTTGTCCTCCAAAAGGACTTAGTTTGGATAAAAAATTTAATTCCAAAAATTATAGTATTTTCATGGTTGGTTATCCAAGGAAGAATTCTAACCATTGATAATATGATACGTAAAGGTATTTGTATCACTAATCGTTGTTATTTGTGCAGGGCTAATTGGGAGACCATTTATCACATTTTACTTGAGTGCCCTTTTTCCTTGACTATCCTAAGTGGGGTTTTTTAAGCCTTCAATATTTCTTGGGTTAAACCAGCCATCGTACTTGATTTGTTCGTCTAGTGGCCTTACCCATTTTCAAGCCAAAGACTTAGATACATGTGGAAAATTTGTCTCAATCACTATATTTGGTAGGTGTGGTTAGAAAGGAACCATAGAGTATTTAATGAGTCTATCCATGATCATCAAACTATCATTGCTAGGATCCTATCCTTTGCCAACGAGAATGTGAACCTTATCCCTTTTGATAGCCATAAACCTCATCTGTAGGAAACAATGATTGCTCAGTATTTAAGCTTAACCTTGTTAGATGAGTCTATACATAGGGTAGTCAACCCCAGAGCCAATGTTAAGTGGTCCCCACCTCCTACGGGTTGGTTTAAGCTTAATTTT
Source organism: Wollemia nobilis (assembly GCA_028583015.1). Classification (NCBI taxonomy): domain Eukaryota; kingdom Viridiplantae; phylum Streptophyta; class Pinopsida; order Araucariales; family Araucariaceae; genus Wollemia; species Wollemia nobilis. The sequence goes on from JAQPPZ010014788.1 coordinate 12,745,731, forward strand.
GATGGAGCAACTAAGGGCAATCTTGGAAAAGTAGGCGCTGGTGGCATTGTGCGAGATCATAATGGGAATATGATGCTTGCATTTTTTGAATATTTGGGAACAAGGACAAACAACAAAGCTAAAGCTAGAGCTATGTGGAGAGGCATTCAAATGACTCAAGACTTAGAAGGCAATTTGATCGTAGAAGGAGACTCTATGTATGTTATAAATATCCTAAGTAATTGGAAAACACCTCCTTGGAGGATTAAAAAAATTGTTGAAGATGCTAGGATACTTTTACAGGGAAGACAGGACATAAAAGCCCAACATGTCTTTCGGGAAGCTAATAAAGTTGTTAATAAACTAGCCAATTTGGGTGTCGATGGTGACAAAATTTTCAAATGGGAACATGGTGTCCCGAGTGAAGTAGAGGAGCTTATTCAATGAGAATTCCAAGAATGATAGTCAAATTTACCAACAGGGAAGGCACTGTAAGTTCGAAGGCTATGAGTATTCTAGTCTCTTTTTGAAATGGACTCATAATAAAAAATATCCGAGCTATCAGTCTTGGTGGATGTTGCTTGGAAATACCACAAAGACTAATGGGGACAGTCACATGTTAGATAACATGGCTTCTAGTCGTATTAGTAATTTGAGGTTGGTTGATAATCATAGGGTAGGAAAGAAACGATAATATAAGACTTTGAACCAAAGCCACATGGACCACTAGATAGCCACCGCCATAAATATAGCCAGAAGGTTCACTTCTCCAAGGCTGATTGGCAAAGACGAGATGTGGTACCAAAGCATGTCATATACGAAAGAAAGCAATTACCAAAGAATTATTAAGAGTAACTATCAATATAGAGCTTGTGGGAGTTTTTTTAGTACTCTGCTATGTGTGTCTGTAGCTTTTTGTTTCTCTACTATTTCAAGGAAGGGATCTGTGTCTGTTTATTTTTTTGTAATTATGATGCAGGTGTGTTTTCTTGGGGTATACCCAAAATGTTGTATGGGAAGTTTCTTTTTGATAATAGGCTATGTGCCTTACCATATGTAATGGCTTTGGCGTCATGTAGATTTTACATATATAGGATCCTTAGTAAGGACATGTTCATAAACAAACCTAGGCTGATTTTTGTAAAAGATTTTGGGTCAACCTATAAAACCCGGTATTAATGCTATAGTATCTTATCTACCAAAAATAATAATCTTACTAACAAATATTTCAACAAAACAATCTTACTAAGAGACATTACAATATGCCATAATTACCATGTCCAAATAGTTTGAAAGGTTTGAATTAGGAATGCTTGCAAAATTTTAGGATTTCACAAGAGTTTGGAAAGGTTTAAGAAAAAATTCAGAACTATGGAACATAAAACATTATATATCTATATGCAACATAATTATATTAATAATAACTATACATAACTGCAAAACAAAATGTACAGAGGAGGAGATAATTGTGTTAAATGGTCAATTTGTGAGATTTTCATACCACCTATTAGGGTTCTACTTCAACTATGCTTGTCACAATTGAATGACAAGAAAATTAAGTGGGTGACGACATGTAACAAACAAAAAAAAAGACACAAGAAAACACACACAAAGAGAAAGATATTTTCTAACTAAGGAGAGGGATTCATAAACCCCTAACCAACCTTAGATTAACTTAATGTTTGACAAATCCCTTAAGTTTATCAAGATATATACCTCACAAGATTACCCTCATGCAAGTCCCATATGCGTAGGTATATCTCATGTTATGCACATAAGTCCATCCATATCATTAATCCTCGATGAGCTAGACTTATCACCTTCAATCATTAGAAGGTCTACACGCATCTCCATACTCTTCGTAAGTAATTATGCATAGGTATGCTATGTTAATTGTAAGTTAAGCTATCAATATTGTCTTTCACCAAGCTATCTTAACTCAGGTATGGTCTCCCATAAACCTAGTTACCATTCTCCCTAAGGGGGTCTCAAGCCCTTAGGTTATCCTCTAAGTTCACCCTAGAACTTACTACTAAATTATGTGAAATGATTATTCAATATGAAAACAAAATATAGATCTAGATACTAAATCTAATAAAACATAACCATAAAGCATACAAAGATAACTAAAAACAAAAAGCAATACTTAACAATAAACATGAATTAGAAGGATCTAAATATAAACATAATAAATCAAATGGAATATAAAGGTGCATCTTCCATCATTAATCATTTATTACATAAGCATGTATGGTAAAACCTTCATACCCTTAAAAATTACATTACATAAATTCCATCAGGGAAAGTCTATTTGAGCATAAGTAAGTAAAGTTTAAGATATACCATTACAAGTTTCCAGCTACTATCCTCATTCATCCACCTCAATCCATTAATGAATTGAGGATAGTAGGAGATTAGAACACTCATGGTTTATGATTGGCATACCTCCAATTGTATTTACTCATTTCATTGCCAAATTGCAACTATACAATCAAATCAAACAATATAACCATATTTTGCATAGGTGATATCATAGAAACTACTCTTTCTATTTCTCCTCTCATCATCCTATGAGAGTCTCCAACAATGCATCTAGATTTCATATTTTACTTGAAGTAAATGACTCAGCCCTTATTCAACAATTAAAGTCTCATACCCTTAATTGCCAAACAATATAGGTTCATATTTATTTAATGAATCAAAGACATCTACCTTTATCCATAAATAAATATTTTCCTTTCATTTCATAAATTAAAGACCCATATCAATAACTTACAAAACTACTACTTGTATATTTACTTATTAAGTTAAAGTCAACTACTTCAATTCATAAATAAATCATTTTTCTTCATTTCATAAATTAAATACCCATATAAATAACTTATAAAAATACTACTTTCATATTTACTTATTAAATTAAAGTCAACTGCTTCAATTCATAAATAAATCAATTTTCTTCATTTCATAAATTAAAGACCCCTATCAATAATCTATAAAACTACTACTTTTATATTTACTTATTAAATTAAATCCAAATACTTCAATTCATAAATAAAACATTTTTATTCATTTTATAAATTAAAGACCCATATCAATAACTTATAAAACTACTAATTTCATATTTACTTATTAAATTAAAGCCAACTACTTCAATTCATAAATAAATCATTTTTGTTCATTTCATAAATTAAAGACCCATATCATTAACTTATAAAAATACCACTCTCATATTTACTTTTTTAAATTAAAGTCAACTACTTCAATTCATAAATAAATCATTTTTTTTTTCATTTCATAAATTAAAGACCCATATCAATAACTTATAAAACTACTCCTTTCATATTTACTTATTAAATTAAAGCCAACTACTTCAATTCATAAATAAATCGTTTTTCTTCATTTCATAAATTAAAGACCCATATCAATAACTTTTAAAACTTCCACTCTCATATCTACTTATTAAATTAAAGTCAACTACTTCAATTCATAAATAAATCATTTTTCTTCATTTCATAAATTAAAGACCCATATCAATAACTTATAAAACTACTACTTTCATATTTACTTATTAAATTAAAGTCAACTACTTCAATTCATAAATAAATCATTTTTCTTCATTTTAATTAAAACACAGTCCTTTCAAAAGGCCGTTTAGTTTTGAAGCAATGTGGATCGAACATCCCGACCTTAGGAATATGATCTCTCAATGGTGGCAACAGGTTGGATAGGGATGTACTTCTTTTAGATTGGCTCAAAAACTAAAACATGTAAAAGAAAATATAAAAATTTGGAATAGAGAAGTGTTTGGAAACTTATTTGAAAATAAGCAATCCATTGAAAACATATTAGCTTCAATTGAAAATAAGATACAGATTGGTCAGTGTGATGAACAAACTAGATCAGAAGAAAGACGCATCTTGGCTGAATATCATAACATTCTTGCCTGTGAAGAAACCTTTTGGAGATAGAAATCCAGAGCCTTATGGCTCAAAGTAGGGGATTCAAATACCAAATTTTTTCATGCCTCAACCTTGAGAAATAAAAGCATTAATATAATCAAGGAACTTGTCAAGGGAGATGGGTCCACTACTTCTAACATCATGGAAATCAAATATGAAGCTATTTCTTATTTCAACTCCCTTCTTGGAGATTGTAATCCTGCCTCAGAATTAGCTAAATATTCCATGCTCTATCACATTCCCCAATCCATCCTAGAAGACATCAACACCAAGCTTATCTCTCCTTTTTCTGATGATGAGATCAAGCAAGCCTTATTTACCATACCCAAATAAAGCCCCAGGCCTAGATGGTTTTCCTCCCCATTTTTTTAGACCTTATGGGATATTGTAGGCCATGATGTTTGTTCCTCTATCAAAGAATTTCAAGCTTCCAAAACTATTCCTCGGAGCTTCAATTTTCATGTCGTAAAATCATGATATTCAGGAACCTTGGCTCTCTTTTCTCCTTCAAGCTCGTGAAACTCTATCATGTTGCGAAATCACAACATCCTTCATGCCTTAGTATTTTTTCTCCTTTCAGCCCCAAAAACTCTAGTATGTTGTGAAATCATGACATTATGGTGCCTTGGCCTTCTTTTTTGTTTTGATCCCACAAAACTCTATCATGTCATGAAATCGTGACATTCTGGTGCCTTGGCCTTCTTTTATGCTTTGAGCCCGCGAGACTCTAACATGTTGCAAAATTGCGACATTCTAGTACCTTGGCCTTCTTTTCTACTTTGAGCCCATGAAACTCTAACATGTCATGACACCACAATATTCTTCATGCCTTAGTCTTTTTTTGCTCATCTTTCACAAAAATTGAAAACTAATTCAGGTCTCAAAATCTTCACTATCTACAGTGTAGTCTTTTTAGACTAACATTATTGGCACCTTTCAGGGAATTTTGATAGCAAAAATATTAGAATCTAGGACCTTCATCCATTGGGAAATGAAGTCAAAACAATATGGAAGAGGGAGTTTTGGAAAATCAGAAAATAATTTCTTGAATAAGAAAAATATTACCTTTTGAAATACCTCTTACTAGCTTATTGTAGACACCTAAAACATGTCATGTTTAGGAAACCACTCATATGAGCACATCTGAAGACCATATGACCAATTTTGGACCTTTCCAAGAGCAAGCAGTGGTCCTAACCACTCAAAATGGCAGTTTTAGCCCATCTAAGCTTAGATGTTGTAGACTAGAGCGGCCAAATCCTGGTCGTTATAGGCCAGAGCAGCCAAAGCTTAGTTGTTGTAGACTAGAGCGGCCAAATCTTGACTGTTGTAGGCTAGAGTGGCCAAATATTAGTCACTATAGGCTAGAGTGGCCAAACCTTAGTCACTGTAGATGACAATGGCCAAATATTAGTCGTTGTAGATGATAGTGGCTAAGCCATAAAAAGCATTTTGCCGACAAATAGGCCTAATCACGGGTGGAAGTGGCAGTCTGCATGCAATAAAGGTGAGCGGGGATAACTTTGCATTCCCCTTCATGACCAGTTCACATGGGAGACTTGAGTCTAAATTTAGACTTCAGTTAACTGGTCTTTAAACATAGAAAAGACAAAAGCTTCTCATGCTAACATTCACTATGCATGAGGGATTCAATCCTAGGGTTTTGAACATAGACCTAGGGTTTCACACAATTATAAGGAGTAAACCTAAAAGCACTAGGGGACCTTCTTTTAATCAATCTAGAGAGAGAGAGAGAACATCATATATCATAATTTTGAATAGGTTGGATCATTGAGGAGAGCTTCTAGAGACTTGGAGAGCTTCCCTTGGAGATCAATTTTGTGGTGAAGCCCTATCATATTGGAGGGCAAATCTGAACATATACGGTAATCATTCTAACATTAGTAGCAGACTTGAGCCCATAGCCTTTGGGTCAATAGAGACATATTTCACCTTAGCGACCACTATCCTAGACAGTGGCCCGCAACCTAGTCTAGGGTTTAGGTAATAGTTTCTTTTATTCTGCTTTCTTCATGTTTTCATGTCATTAGCATAAGCATTATTTTAGTATTTGCATTCATAGTATTAGTTTCATTGCATCTATTTCCATTGAGCATATTTATTGCTAATAGCCTCATTCGAGGAGGCAATCTTGGACATCTAAGCGTGTGTTGTTGTTTCAATGCTTGTAGGGCTATAGGTTCATCGGATAGATCCACAACATTCAAAAGCACAAATATCCCTCTAGGAACCAGACCTGGAGAAGGAGGCATCTGTAAGCCCTCATACAGTTTCATGTGCATCACCGAGAAGCCTTTGAAAGTGCACCACCCCTTTGCAAGGGGATATTTTATTCACTTGTACTTCATTGTATCGAAATGGGTATCCCTTAGAGGGATTGATATGTAACCAGGTTTCAATATAAATAAAAGGATATCTCTTTGTTATTTTTATGTTATATGTATTTCATGGTCTTTCATTTCATTTCGTTATAATATTACAAGTAGAGTAGAGGTGCATGCTCCCCGGGGTCGCTACAGATGGCGATCACGGTGGGACCTCCACTAATTTTTCATTTTCTACTTGATTACTAATTGGGGTTTTGTGTGCAGGTCTAGCCGCTCTAGGCTACATGGCCAAAAGTGCTGCTCTGCTCCTTTCTCGATCTATAATGGCCAAACAACAGCCGCTATGATCTACAGCGGCCAGAAACTAGCCGCTCTGATCAAAACAACCAACAAAGAAGTGTAGCAGAGGGTAGAATTTCTATCATCTGAGCGGGATTCAAGGTTGGTACCCCTTCTCGATATTTCTTTGATTTTATATCTGCATTTGATTTCTAGAAACAACAAGCATAAACATAGATTAATTAGGGAAAATAAAAGAAAAAGAAATAAAAACTGCATTTTGCATTTCCTAGGTTTCTTTTAGATTTCCTCTAGGTGCTGCTAGGAATAGTGGACCTCTGCCTGTAAGGTCCACCCTAGTCTCCAGCATGCTAGGCCATTGTGTTTTGGTTTGCTTGCATGTGGCCCAATCAATGGCTATTTTCATCACAAAATAGGAGAGTGCATTAAAATCATATAGACTAGTTATAGATGCATTTGTCTGAAAATGAAATGTTCTTTTTAGGCATTGTAGGAAAGTAGTCATGAATTTTGGTTGATGCATTACTTTCTATTTCAAAATCTAAAAAGAATCACACACATTTGCACGTATCATTTTAAACATTGGGGAGTTGGATTTCATCACCAACCCCCAATTCAATCCGATGACGTTGGAATTCACCTCCTTCCACCGGCTTGCCCCCTAGATATCCTAGAATGGAGTAAGGCACTTACTTATAGTGGTACTAGTTACTTATGTTCAAACTATCTCCCACTATTGGAACAATCATTGGTTCAGAGTGGAAGAGCTAGGCGAACCCCCCACTGGGATTTAAGCGGTGTACCCTAGTCTCTTTTTGAGAAAATCATGTTTGGCATGGGTGTTCTTGGTTCCCACTATGGATGAGTCCCCTCATTCTAAATCCAAAGCAAGAGCAAGAAAGAAAGAGCAACAACAAATCTAAACACACTAGAACCAGTTTTAGGACACATTTAATCCATAAAAGAGATAATCATATTGTCTGCTTTGTGTGTTTCTTTGTTATTTGGGACCAAACCCTAACCCTAATTTTTAGGGAAATTTATTGAAAAAAAAACAAGTAAAAACTACTTTTTGATTCTACATCCAACGGATCGAGAATCATGCAAATCGGAGCTATAACGAAAAAGTTATTTTGGTTTTATTTTTACTCTATTTTCGAGGCTGAAAATAGGGAAAAACTACACTGAAACAGTCATAAAGTGGGCTAGACAACTCCAAAAAGTGCCAAATTTATTTTGTTGTCTTAGTTAGCCCCTAGGGCACCTCTCCTAAAAATATTGAGTCCTAACTCTTCACGGTTCAAAAATTCCTAAAAATTCCTAAAAGTGGGCATTTCCCCATGGGCCCTGGTTGGCCAATTATTTCAAAAATATAAATTTTTGACCCAAAATTAAAATTTTGAAGTTATAGCTCATTGTGATCAGTGCGTTGCACTGATCATTTTGATATATAACACCCACAACATTTTTAGGAAGTCAAAAATTTTATAACAAAAATTATGGTTGGGAGACCTCCCATAGTGAGCGAGACCTCCAATCTAGAGAGGGAATCAAGTTCCATACCCACCACATCTCATTACAATGAGAGTTCAAATCAGCCCAATGAGGGGCAAGATAGAGGGAAGAGAGTTTTCAACCTTGTTGTGCAATTCAAAATAGGCAAGAACCCTCGCATGGAGTTGCAGAGTCATAGGCCCAACACAACAAACCGATCAAATCAGTCACATGGGTCACATGCAATTCAGAGAGAACAAATGCTCCAAGATCAATTGGATGAGTGGGATAAAATTTATTCAAGACCGACTTCTAGAACCATAGCCATAGAATATTCTACATCTGGAAGCTCACGAAGCGTGATTGCTAAACGCACCACTCAACCTGGGGATGCTTCAAAGCGACCCCACAAGTCTCATATAGAGTCTGATCATAGAGACACTTATCAACACACTAAACAAGTTACCTTAGCTAGCAAGAGCAAAGAAACAACTGAAACCTCTTCGAGGAATCTATGAATCAAAACCACAAGAACAGAATCAGATAAACATGAGTCTTCTATAACAACGCAAGTTAACCGCATGCGATGGTTAGAAAATGCATTGCAAAAAGAGTGAGAGCTAGTGGAAGCTCTCGAACATGAAAAACAAAGAGAAAGATTTTTGCACCAACATGAGAAGAATTTAAGAGAACAAGCTGAGCAACTAGCTCATATCAACCTACAAGCAAATGGTAATGATCATCAAAGAGATAAATGTGTTGACTCACCAAGAGAGGGGCACACTAGGCAAGAAGAAAGCCCACAATGAAACCACCACTCAAATCATGAAAAAAATCAAACTGGTGGGGAAAGGGTAAACATGATAAATCAGGATCAGACACATCTTGAATCCCCTCTTAGGAGGGAGGAGAATAGAGCAAGACAAGTGGATAGAGGGTTATCTCCATTACCACCACGAGTGGGTCTGCAAGAAGAGGAGCTCCTTGCCTCAAAGGCATTCTAGGAACTCACTGAGAAGATCAAATTCTTTGAGAAGCAAGATGCGGCTGGGCACCAACCAACACTGAGTAAGATACACAACCAACCATTGTGCCCATCAGTCCCTAGCCTCGCATATCCTAAGCACTTTGAGATGCCTAGGTTAGAAAAATTTAAGGGTGAAGAGGATGCACAAGAACATGTCACCAACTTTATCAATGCATGCTTTCATCTAGAAGAGAGTGATGCCCTTATGCTAAGAACTTTCATTATGACATTTTTAGGGGCTGCCACCCAATGGTTCAACCAGATTCCCAAGCACAACATATCCACCTTTGAACAACTAGTGAATGCATTCTTAAAATGTTTCTCTTTTGGTTCTAAGAAGAAGGTGAATCTCTCAACTCGGAAAAAAAAAAAATATTATTGAAGAACCAATCATGGATTATGGGGATAGATGGAGAAAAATCATGGCAAAGTTATCATTTTCCATCCCGATCGAAGAGCTAATCCGAATGTTCACAAAAAGTTATGCCAAGCACATCTCATTACTATTGCAACTACAAAAGTATGATACATTCGAAGAAGCCTTGGCTCAAGCCAAGCTTATTGAAGATATAAAGTTGGAAGAAGGAGACCTAAAGCTCCATAGCGAGAAAGAATGGAACGAGAGCATGCAACATCAACCACAATAGACCGAACCTACACACATCAACCAGATTGTGTTAAACGTTCCAAAAGTAGCACAAAGCCAACAACAAGAAAACTATCAGGCTCAACCTCCAACTGTGCATTACAACCAATGCAACAAGAATCAAGGCAGGGGCAAATAGAAACAACCCCCTCGCAACTATACACCATTGCCTAAATCCTTGGCATCAATTTTCAACCACCTTCTTGAGGCTAAGGTTTTAAACTTGCCTAAGGAGCGCATCCTGGATCCTAATTGCCCCAAACCTAAGGGGTATAGGGAAGATCTCTATTGTGTTTATCATCGACAAAATGGCCATGATATCCAAGATTGTGTTGCATTCAAGAATATAGTGCAGGATATGTTGGAGAAGAATGAATTGCAAAACATCAACATATTCAAAAATCTTCTCCCCAATCATGGGGCCAACAACAATCAAGTTGAGCACGTCAATGAGGTGCACATAGCCCCACCTGAGGAGGGTTTTATTGGTGTGATCAATACTACAATAGGAAGCAAAATATGCCTTGATCAACCCAACATACCAAAAAAGTCAACTAAAGCTGATAATCTATCATAGTCCATACCAACAATAAGTTCAATGCACTTACAAAAGGACCCTATGATTGCCTTTCATAGGCAAGAGATTAAGACAATCTCTCAGGATGAACCTGATCCTCTGCTCCACATCATAGTAAGCATCAATCAAATTTCATACAAGAGAGTCTTGATTGACACTAGGTCATCCATCAACATCATCATAACTATAGCTTTGAAGCATTTAAATTTACCACCTTCACACATTAAGGACACAACATTTACATTGAGGGCCTTCAATGATGCTACTTCCCCAACAATTGGCACAATAATCCTACCTATACAGGTTGGGATAAAGATGATACCTACATTGTGCCATATCTTGGAAGGTGAGAGGTAGTACAACATATTTCTAGGTAGACCATGGATGAGAGATATGGAATGCATGCCTTCCATAGTGCACCAAAATCTAAAATTCATACACCAAGGACAAGTGTATGTGGTCCCCCATGATCCTGAGCCATTCAAATATTACAAGAAGGTCGATGAGACACAAGAAAAAGTGCCTTCTCAAGAGTTTGTGGCAATGGTCAATAGCAAGGCAGAGGACCAAGTGACTCTAAAGTAGATAAAACAAGATGTGGAGCAATCAGATGTTGCTTCCCCATTGAAGGGATCAAAACCATTGGCATTAGTCACCCCTGATTCACTTCTCATGTTGCCTCATCAAGAGCAAAAACAAGTGCCCCTCCCACATCATATTGGGGATACTTAAGCTGGCACATTTCAACACTACGAAGTGAAACATAAACATGAACTAAGTCATAAACATGAGCATGTGGATACCACTATCAAAGTGGGTCATCATGAATCCTCCACATCAACTCAAATGAAGGAAATCAGTGACTTAGAGTTACCTGGTAGATCTTTAGCACCTGCTCTTTTGCCTCCTTCAATAGACAATGGTATTTCAAACCAATCACTAGAAATACACATGAGAGCCTTATCAGTATTGGAGCATATGCAAAATCACCTCTATAATATAGAGGCCCAAATGGAGAAACAAAATGAGGCATTGCACTTTATCATGAACCAGCTTGAGAGCCTAGAATTATAGAAGCCACCCTCATCTGAGATCAAACCACCTCCTATGCATCCACAAGAAAAGCCTCAAACAGAGCAAGCACCAACTCGACCGCCTCAACAACCTAGCAAGCATCCCTCATTGCCTGAGCCTGCATTATCAATTTTCAATCGATTAATTGCCACAAATGCCATCACCCTACTAGAGGTGCAACCTTTAGATGCAAATCATCCTAAACCTCGAGGGTATGAGGAAGAGTCACACTATCTATATCATAGGCAAAATGGGCATGATATTCAATCATGTCGAGGTTTCAGAGCCATAGTACACAACATGCTCAACAAAAAGCAACTTCAAATCATCAACCAACAAGTGACCATAGTCAGCAATCCATCTCTTGCATCAAAAAGGCAAGAAGAGCCCCTTGAGCCAGCAAGTGACATACCTAGGGCTCAACCTGGTCCTCATACCAGGCCAAAGCATGCTAAACAATCAAAGTAGCAGCAACGCATTTGGACTCCTTTAAACGAGTCTATGTCTGATATTTTTCAAAAGCTACAGGAAGCTAGGGTCATCACCTTACCCGACATAAAGCCTCTAGACCCAAACAGAGCTAAACCCAAGGGTTATAGGGAGGACCATTACTACATCTATCATCGAATAGAGGGCCATGACATTTGCAATTGCCATGGATTCAAGAATGTGGTCCAAGACCTATTAGAATGGAATGAGCTCCATACATATGGTTCACTCATTTCATCTCATCAAGATAGGGGCACCCTACAGAGGTCCATGCCCCAATTGGGAGAGCTGATTTCTATCACTCTTCCTAAGCAAGATGATTACATTATAGTGGACAACATGTGCACTAGGGGTCTTAAAGGTAAAATACCTTCCCCATCATCCACATCAAGTTCAATGAGACAAAGTGAGGGTTTAAAGGTATCACACCTTCCTCACTTTCATTGAGTGGCACACACATTGGGGGTATCTAAGGTATCACACCTCCCCCCCATAATATATCAAAAATACAAAAACATTCAAATATGTCATAAAATACAAAAACAATATAAAGCATAAAAATACAAACAAATCAAAAACATAGTAAAATCCAAAAAAATCCAAGGTACCCCCTTCAAATTCAAAATGCTCCAGGGCATCTTCACCCTGGTCAAAGGCCATTAATCAAAATGCTCCAAGGGCATCTTCATCCCTTGGTCAAAAAATTCTCCAAGGCATCTTCATCCCTGTCAACCCCACAAAAATCAAACAAACCTCAAAAAACAAACTAAATCAAATCAAATCACAAAATGCTCCAAAGGCATCTTAAAGCCCTTTGGTCAATAATCACAAAATGCTCCAAAGGCATCTTAAAGCCCTTTGGTCAATTAATCACAAAATGCTCCAAAGGCATCTTAAAGCCCTTTGGTCAAATCAAATCACAAAAAGCTCCAAAGGCATCTTAAAGCCCTTTGGTCAAATCACAAAAACCAAAGCATCTAAACCTTTTCATCAAAACCCAAAGGCATCTTAAAGCCCTTTGGTCAAATCAAATCACAAAAGGCTCCAAAGGCATCTTAAAGCCCTTTGGTCAAATCAAATCACAAAAGGCTCCAAAGGCATCTTAAAGCCCTTTGGTCAAAAGCAAAACATAAAAGCATAAAAACAATTTAAAATCAAAAATTCAAAAACATGCATAATAATCAAAACTCAAAAACAATTGAAAGCATCAAAAATACAAAAATATTTGCATCTTACATTTGCATCCATATAGTTGCATTACATCAAACATGCATATCCATTGCATTTGCATATGTTATGATCATATTCTTGCAAATGATGCCACAGTTTGTATCATAATCACAATATTCAAATCCATCTTCATCCATGCATCCATGTGTGTAACTATGTTTTTCAACACAACCATTTCATGTTGCTATAAGAAATATACTAAGGTTTCCTAGTCATTCAACCATATCTAGTGGTCTTATCAGCTTTTGTAGAAAGCCACCTTGATTAGTAGAGGGTAAGGTCTAGTTGTGATAATACCTTGGATATTCAGGATCCCATCACTAATTGAAACACTAAAATCCTAGCTGGTACAAGGGAAAGATGAAAGCTGCAAAAGTGGTCTAGGTTACCTTAAGTGAAAAGGATTTTCCTTGCTTATCCCCCTGTGCGACCGGTTTAAAGGTGCTGAGAATTGGCAAAAGGACAAGCTTCACCCTACCCAATTAAATCCCTTGCTTAAATCAAAATGAGCAAAAATCCTAAAACAAAGTGCAAATTCAAGATTCCCAAGCACAAATTCAAAAGTACTCAAAAGCACAAAAACAAAGAAAATAGTGATTATCATCACTACATGAATCCCTTGCTCAAAAAAAAAAAAATCAATAAAAAATAAACAGTGATTTTCATCACTAAACATGAGCAAGTATCCCAAATAAAATGAAGAAAAGAAGGGAATGGAGCTTGAATCCCTAGAATTCTCAGCATTGTACAAAACTGGAAGGTGATAGGTTGGGTTGCTGGTGGTATCCTTACGCATGATGATATGTCTACCACAATAGCTTCTGGCATTTGTGTAGACCAATGTTTGCATGTGGATGAGCTAGCTTTGGGTAACCCAATACTACCTAGTGGTATAGTCCAACTAAGTCCAACATAAGGATCAGATGAACACTTGAGGATCCCCGATCTTAGCAATGGGCTGAAAGAATCCCGCCTGACATCGGAGGAAATGCTTGAGTTCTATCTAAATATATTCATTTGCACACACAGGGATAATGAATATCTAGGTTCATAATGAAAGCCTCGCTTTTCAAAAGTCTTGTATGGTCAGTACATAGTTGTTGATAGGGTAACTAGAGTGTTTGAAGTCTCAGGAAAAGCCTCAAAAATTCCTACATAGCAACAAATCATATCATCAATCACATCATCAATTCTCTTTATGAGATTTTGTGAATTAAGGGGTATTAATAAAGTAGGCTAGATACCGGATAGATGTCAAAAATGATATTTACATGACCACTGACTATTTTGAATCCTTTAAATTACATAAGCTTATCAAGAAAGCACATACATTCCACACCATTACATTTCACATATGGATGCTTAAATAATTAATTCTTATGATAAGAATGATTATTGACATTCATGGTTGTTATACTTTCTGTGGTGTCACCAATTAGATTGTTAAAATCATATCATATGCATTTCTTACGTTTTAAGTGATTAAAGCATACAGGTTCATGTACATTAGATCACCATCATAATGCATTTCACACATTTCATTTACCATATCATAACAACATGAGTTAGATGCATACAATACACCAAAATTAAACATGCATCCACATATGCATCCATCATCATCATCTAGATCATACCATCTAAAGCATACATCCATCATCTAGCTAGCACATGTCACCAACACATTACATACATATAGAAAAATCAAATCATTATCTAGGCATAGCATCCATCATTACATCCATAACATAAAATCAAAACAAAAATATTTCTAAACATCAACTGGGGCATTATTGGTATCATACCTCCCCTAATAAAAAATCAAACAATTAAGCAATCAATTCACAAAAATCCCCAAAAGGCATAAGCCCTTTGGTCAACAACAAAATGCCCCAAAGGCATAAGCCCTTTGGTCAACAACAAAATCCCAAAGGACATAAGCCCTTTGGTCAACACAAATTCCCCAAAGGACATAAGCCCTTTGGTCAACTAACAAATGCCCCAAAGGAGATAAGCCCTTTGGTCAAACAAATCCCAAAGGACTAAGCCCTTTGGTCAACTAAAAATACCCCAAAGGCATAAGCCCTTTGGTCAACTTACACAAATGCCCCAAAGGACATAAGCCCTTTGGTCAACTTAAAAATGCCCCAAAGGACATAAGCCCTTTGGTCAAAACCTTAAAAATGCCCCAAAGGAGCATAAGCCCTTTGGTCAACAAAAAATGCCCCAAAGGCATAAGCCCTTTGTCAAACCAAAAAACCCCAAAAAAACAAAAACAACCCAAAGGAAATAAAAAAAAAAAAAACCCCAAAGAAAAAAAAAAAACCAAAATCCCAAAGGTAAGCCTAAAATCCCCAAAAAGCCTTTGGTCATACACAAATGCCCCAAAGGACACAACCCTTTGGTCAACCTAAAATGCCCCAAAGGACATAAGCCCTTTGGTCAACTAAAAAATTCCCCAAAGGGGACAAGCCCTTTGTCAACTAACAAATGCCCCAAAGGGAACAAGCCCTTTGGTCAAACCAAAATGCCCCAAAGGCACAAGCCCTTTGGTAAAAAATGCCCCAAAGGCATAAGCCCTTTGGTCACTAACAAATGCCCCAAAGGACACAAGCCCTTTGGTCAAATTAAAAAATGCCCCAAAGGACAAGCCCTTTGGTCAAAAAAATTTCAAATCAACAAAAAGATAACCGGAAACAAAAAAACAAAATAAAGGATAACTGTCAAACAAAACCCCAAAGGGGATAAGCCCTTTGGTCAACAAAATCCCCAAGGGATAAGCCCTTTGGTCAACCAAAATTCCCCAAATGGGATAAGCCCTTTGGTCAAACCAAAATGCCCCAAAGGGGATAAGCCCTTTGGTCAAACTAAAATGCCCCAAAGGTATCACAAACCTTTGGTCAACTCACAATATGGCCATAGGTGATCTATATTTTTGCTCCACGTTATGTTTTTCCACACAACGCATCCCAAAAAGGGCATATGTAGACACCTAAAACATGTCATGTTTAGGAAACTACTCATATGAGCACATATGAAGACCATATGTCCAATTTTGGACCTTTCCAAGAGCAAGCAGTGGTCCTAACCACTCAAAATGGTAGTTTTAGCCCATCTAAGCTTAGCTACTATAGACTAGAACGGCCAAATCCTGGATGCTGTAGACTAGAGCGGCCAAAGCTTAGCTGTTGTAGGCTAGAGCGGCCAAATCTTGTTCATTGTAGGCTAGAGTGGCCAAACCTTAGTCACTACAGATGATAGTGGCCAAATCTTAGTCACTACAGACGACAACGACTAAGCCATAAAAAGCATTTTGCTAACAAATAGGCCCAATCACGGGTGGAAGTGGTAGTCTACATGCAATAAAGGTGAGCGGGAGTAACTTTGCATTCCCCTTCATGACCAGTTCACATGGGAGACTTGAGTCTGAATTTAGACTTCAGTTAACTAGTCTTTAAACATAGAAAAGATAAAAGCTTCTCATGCTAACATTCACTATGCATGAGGGATTCAATCCTAGGGTTTTGAACATAGACCTAGGGTTTCACACTTTAAAGGAGAAAAATTACATGGAGTAAACCTAAAATCACTAGGGGACCTTATTTTAATCAATCAAGAGAGAGAGAACATCATATATCAAAATTTTGAATAGGTTGGATCATTGAGAAGAGCTTCTAGAGACTTGGAGAGCTTCCCTTGGAGATCAATTTTGTGGTGAAGCCCTATCATATTGGAGGGAAAATCTGAACATATACGATAATCATTCTAACATTAGTAGCAGACTTGATCCCATAGCCTTTGGGTCAATAGAGATAGATTTCACCTTAGCGGCCATTGTCCTAGACAGTGGCCCGCAACCTAGTCTAGGGTTTAGGTAATAGTTTCTATTATTCTACTTTCTTCATGTTTTCATGTCATTAGCATAAGCATTATTTCAGTATTTGCATTCATAGTATTAGTTTCATTGCATATATTTCCATTGAGCATATTTATTGCTAACAACCTCATCCGAGGAGGCAATCTCGAACATCTAAGTGTGTGTTGTTGTTTCTATGCTTGCAGGGCTATAGGTTCATCAAACAGATCCACAACATTCGAAAGCACAAATATCCCTCTAGGAACTAGACCTAGAGAAGGAGGTATCTATAAGCCCTCATACAGTTTTGTGTGCATCATCGGGAAGCCTTTGAAAGTGCACCACCCCTTTGCAAGGGGACATTTTATTCACTTGTACTTCATTGTATCGAAATGGGTATCCCTCAGAGGGACCGACATGTAACTAGGTTTTAATATAAATAAAAGGATATCTCTTTGTTATTTCCATGTTATATGCATTTCATGGTCTTTCATTTCATTTCGGTATAATATTGCAAGTAGAGTAGAGGTGCGTGCTCCCCGGGGTCGTTACACTTATGTATACTTTACTTCATTACATCAAACTTACAATTACTCAACTTTTATGAATCTCCTCATGTCTGGCCATTGGTCCCACCTTCTATCAGCTGATTTTGCTCAGCTCTCTTGGAACTCTTTTGTTCTTCTATATTTTTAATAACTTCATTATAAGTGAGGTAGACTTACCTCCAAGTTTCATCATCAGGTTCTGAAGATTCCATAAACAACTGGTACACATATTGCAACTCTTCTACTTTATCATGATACAATATCCTCTACCTCAAAATCAACTCTTGTAATCATGAATTAATTTTTGTTAGATTCTGTACCATAGAAAATGCATGTATTTCTTGGATAGGCTCTTCCCAACCTTCTATTTTTGATTCATCATTCATAAAGGATCTCAGACACACTGAGTGCATCTTCACTTAGAACATTCAAATTTTGATCTCAAAGATATGGAAGCCCAAATTTATTTTCTAGGTTCAAATGTTTCACTAGCCCTTTAGCTTTGGCTTCGAGCTCTTGGAGGTGTTTTGCTTCTTGGTTGACAAGTTTAAATCTCCTAAAGAAACTCCTAGCTTCACTTCATACCTTGGCAGCAATATTCTTAGGAATGGTATCAAAAAATACTTGTATTATTATTGCAGCGTCTGATATTACCTGTAAAAATCTCACTGAATATTTAAGCTCATCTTCAATCGTTCCAAGCACTTCTTTTACTTTGGCCAAGTATAACCACATAGATGTTGTTGTCAGACTCAACTACAAGATATATTCAAACATTTCCTTTCTAACTGCTTTGGCATTTTCTTTTAATAGGTCGTGTGCTTTTTTTTGTCCTTCCTGGACTTGTTTTTGGAGCTCTTGTATTTGTTGATTTAGATATTGAATTATTTTAGCTACTTTTTTATCTTCTTCTTTGTACTTAGTTGCTTCTCTCGCAGCTTCACTGAACCTATCTTCCCACTGTTGCGGGCCAAACAAGGTTAAATTCTTTCCAACTTTTGTCACATGCCCGTGCATTTAATTTATCAACCCAGGGATCTTCGTAAACTTGCAAAGGGTCTTGAACAAGATTGCTTACAATACCACTTTAGATGAGTCCGCTAGTTCTACTATTAGGGTGTGTTTCAACGGTCGTCAATCATTCATGCACTTAATAATTTACGTAAAAACAATTAAATCTATAGAAAGGAAATATTCACGCATTCCTAGAAATAAACCTATTGCAATACTAGAAATAACAATGCAATAAACAATCTTATAAAAGCGATAAACTAATCTAGAAAACACAGGAAAAATAGGGGAAAAAATACTAGCTTGGAGTGGGCCCAGGCTCCAGCAAATTCCTCCTAGCTGAACACACACTTAGAAACTCTTAGAACTGTATTATAATTATCAAAGTATTACAATGCTTCTTTTGTATATCTCTCTACATTTACTATCAAAATATTCTATATCCTCAAAGAGGTCTGCATGTGTTTATATAGCACACCCATAGATCTTCTGTTACAAAGAATTTATAACAGTTGATTCATTCTAGACTAAACTAAGAAAGTCTGGTAAATGTGATAGATGTCTGCTAAAACTGGCATTCGTTTCTAATGATGGCATGCTCACTGATTGGTTTGTGCTTTGCCTGGAATTGGTAGGATGTTCTCATACATCGGTGCGATCCCCAATTTAACTCTACATGACGTAGAGTTGGAACTGCACCAGTCTATGTTGTCCACGTCGTGCTTGTCTAGTCAACGGGCAAAGAACATGGATGTCTTCCCTATGAGGAAGGTGCCTAAGTATGTCGAGTACCTTCTCTATGCGAAAGGTGCCTTACTGCCATTGGCACCTTCCTGGAAGAGGAAGGCGCTTATCTTCTATTGGTGTCTTCCTATGAGAGGAAGCCACTTGCCTTCTAGTGGCACCTTCTTGTCGGTGCCTTCCTGTGAGAGGAATGTGCTTGCCTTCTAGTGGCACCTTCCTGTCGGTGCCTTCCTGTGAGAGGAAGGCACTTATTTTCCTTTGGCACCTTCCTGGAATAGGAGGCGCTCGCCTTCTATTGGCACCTTCTTGGAAGAGGAAGGCACTTGTCTTTCCTTGGTGCCTTCCTGGAAGAGGAAGGCTCCTACTTACGCTTGGCACCTTCCTGGAAGAGGAAGGCGCCTACCTTCTCTACGTTGATTTCGAAAGAAACAAAGTTCCAGGTCCATGAAAAGACCTCGACTGATCCAAATCTGACTAAATCAACTACAATTTCACAAAAACACACTAAAGACACACGAATTAGATAACACACATATTTCATCAAATAATTATATAATCATTCATAAACATATACAATCATTATTATACAAACGCATAATAATCAAGAAAATGTATACAAAATATGAGCATTTTTTATGCTCATCATCCCCCCATGCCTAACATATGCCACGCCCTCGTGGCATCAAAACTACAGGTAGCCCTGTTGACCCCTCATCATTGTCGTTTCTTGGTGGATCCAACTATACCTACGGCCCGTGTCTACCTCTTCTACACATTGACATCTGGAGGTGTGGCTCCTCTTTTTCTATGCAAGGCTGCGGGTGCTACTGTCAGCTTTGCTTTCCTTGTCCTGGCTACTATCGAAGGTGATCTAGCCAGTTTCGTCTTTGTTTCCTGAAATGTAGCTTCTATGGCTTGCCATAGGTCAGGTCTAGAGGTCTGACCACTGCAAGAGGGATATCTAAATTATCCCTCTTGAGATGAACTACTTGGGATTTGTACAATCGGGCTACTTCAGGAGTAAGCCCTGTGTTCTCCTTTGCAATGGCAGCGACTTCCAATTCGGGGCCATATACCCCCCATCGTTCAAAATACCTTCTTATCTTGGAGGGCCATCCCCGGGATGACTCGTAAATCTCCCATAATTGGCTGTCCTCTATCGGATTGACGCAGATACCAGAGTCCCCCTACATCCTCAAGGTTGCCTTCCTAGTCTCCTTAGCTGCTGTCATCTCTTTGAGAAGCCGTTCAAACTATTTTCACCTCTCTGTGAATGGCTGCATATCCCAATCATATTCTTCTGGCTCGGTGAAGGTCACCTTCACCTTCTTTCGAGTCGTTCTGGGCCCTTTTACTTTAGCCTCTATAGATAATACAGTGGCTCAAATAGGGGTTTTCCCTTTCTCCTTGGCAGATGTCTTCTCGCTCTGAGGGGCCTGCTCTGTAGTCCTCAAAGCGTTCTCTTCACTCTGGGGGACCTGTGCTACCATCCCTTGGGGTGCTTCTTTGCCCCCCTGTCTGTCCTGTGCCGACTCCTCAGGTTCTTCTCTTTCTTCCTTAGGTCCGATGGTAGGAACCTAGGGTTCCTAGCACATACAATGATAAATAAATAATAATCTAAATCTAAAAGAATCGCTTTTGAATTGTCGAGAAGTCCCTTCAATGATTTAATAAATCATATATTATATATTTCATGGATGATTTGAATGATAAGTTCTTACAAGGTTTTATACCCACTCTAGGGTTATAGGTGAAAGGTTGCAATGCTTCCTAACCCTAATCTTATAATAATATAATAATTAATTATATTAATTATTATATTATTATTATAACCATAGGAGAAAATATATTATTATTAATTAATGATGTTAGGATAGGATCCTAACATGCCATCCTCCTTTGAAAAGCTTTGTCCTCAAAGCTTAGGTTTCTTCTCTATTTGAATCTGGCTTCACATTGGAACACCTTTCACACATAGTACATAGTTGTTTTGGCTTTCATAGGGTCTATATTTTAGGTTAAGAACCTTCAATGTGCAAAGGGTATTATAAAGACCTCCACCTCTGGGATACGTTATTTGTAGGTAGAGATCTCGATTAATCTCAGGGTGATGGGACCCACATCAAAGAGTTTACGTGATGTCATGTTGCATATAACAACCTCATATAAATCGACCCTTTATTTTTTTATTTCAAGGTCTTCAAACATAAGCAGACCCCTTCTCCGTATTAAGAAAGTTGTGGCATGATTTTATGAGACACGGACCCCAAAATTTGTATAAGCCCTTAAATCAGTTACGATGCTCTTGGCTCCAATGTTTGAGGAGTCGGAGGTCTCACCTCCAAATCAGAATGCTTGAGCATTGTAGATGTATATGTTCAGAAAGAATGGTACCAGAGATGTATATACTCCATTTGCCATCCATCCCAGTATGCAGTGCCAAACAAAGATATATTTTTTTTTAATGCCTTGTCGAAGCAAACTGCATGCAAACCTAATTTTGATTGCAGTCTCATTTTTATCACCATTTAGCACCAAAATCTTGATACCTTCTTGTGCAAGCTTATCGATGCACTCTGGAAGATGGGTCCGATAGATTCATTTTTTCGTGGACCTTCTAAATAACAATATAGGAAATAGAAACAAATAGGTAGACTTGCCATTTTCACTCATTTTTGTGCCTTGGTGACTGAAAATTTACGAGGTAGATTCATTTTTAAATCCTAGAGAAAACTGCCATTGCTGGCTTTATTTCAATGACGTTGTATCTAATTTGTGCACTTCTTCCCAATGATGCTACATTTGGGGGCCATAGAGAAGATAATGGAAGTGATAACAATGCTCACTCTCTATACCTTATCTTGATTGACATTCTCAATGAGTGTTGTCTGAATTCATTGTAGGTGCAACGTTTAGAAGAACTTAAGGTTGACCTGCACATCTTATTTTTATACTGATGTGTTGGCTAAAACATCAAATATTTAATTCAGCTATTATTTAATTTTATCTCCATGATCTTTGATGAAAGGGGCCTAAGGGATATTTTACAAATATTTTATATTTTCTCATAGAATCCACAAGTATGATATTTCTCATATTTTACAATAAGCAAGTTATGCAAGTGATCACAACATACACAATAAAGGATAAACACAGCTTAGACAACCTCTCGTATACAGAAAGGTCCCCAAGTTGGTTCTTCATTCATACCCTGCTCTTAAAAAAAATAGCATATGGACCATGTTTTCCCTTTGGCAGTAGCATGCATTGCTTGGCATAACCTTTTGCATTAGTGTCTGTTGCAATTTACTACTGAGTTTCATTAATTGTTTGACAAACATAGGTAGTGGTCAAAGTTAGTAATCCTGGTAGACTTCCAGAAGTTGACCAACCATTTTATGAATATGTTGTAACAGTTGAAGTGATCTTCATATTGTCAAGGATTTAAAATGTATTCCTTGAGATCCCCTAATTGAAGCCTTCCTTCTAATATATTGAAAAAAATAACACTAATTAATGCTTTTGGGATCAATGTGTTATGGTGTCGCAAATACAACATTTCGAGACATTCTCCTGGACTTAACTTCGGGGGGAAAATATTTCTACCTTGCCAAAGGATTAGTTTTCCTTAACAATATATACATAGCAGTATACTATGAGATGCAATATTATCAGCACCTCTATTGAAGAGTTCCCATGCCATCTGCTGGCATTTCAGATCAAGCACCCTAAGTACCAAATTCTTGGGCATTGGTTCATCTGGGAGAGAATTTTATTTTATTTTTTTATTTTTAACATCCTCTAACACTACGACATCATATGTTGTGTCGTCTTCGATTACGAAAAGCCACAATAGAATATTTTTCTCTTCGTCAGTATTAGGGCTATCATCTGGTGCTATAAATTTGAGAGATTAGAAGTGGATATTCGTACAATTAAACATAGTTTTGTGAAAGTGAGAACTATCCAATAATGATAATCCACTGACTGTGAGCCCATTAGTGGCTTCAGAGTATACGATCATTGGTCTATTACCGCCATTTGCATTCCATAACTTCTATCATTTTCCATAAATGGTGCCTTCACCTGCCATAGTAAGCTGTTCAACTTTTCAAAAAATATTTAATAGGCCAGACCAACAAATTTTCCAATAATTATGACTTATCGAAGGTTCCAAAAACAAAAATAATCACGGACAGTGTGAGATGGACAATATTTTCCCTCTAGATTTTCTTGTGATGGACATTGCATCAAATAGATATTCATGATTTCATTATTTTTCCAAAGGTTGTTGATGATTGATTGGATTACTTACAACTTGGAAGCATTGAGTATGAATTAGACTGTTAAGTTTTTAACAGGATATTGTCAACTAATTTATAACTGCAACCATACATCTGAGCTCTTCCAAATTCTAGGATTTTCAAGGGCAACTATGGTTCCATCTACATTTTTATGCCAGTAGAGAGAAGAGGAGGTGGCCATGGAGGAGGCCTCAAAGATGAAAGGTTCACACTATGCAGCACATCCAACAGATAACCAAGTTGATTCATTGTTGGATCATATTTTTTAAAAACTACAAAAACGCTTATTCTTCCTTGGGTATTAAATAAATTATTGAAAAAATCTTGTAAGCAATATTGGAGATGTTATTGGAGAAAATATTACTAGGCTGATTTCCACTTTGATGTTTGTGTTTATTTCCCCTATGCAGATCTATAAAACATTGCTTTTGGAAACTTGCATCTTTGATATCTTCTTCTCCCTTGTGCACTTCTATTAAAAATATATTTTCATTATAAGGGTTTTGATTAATTTCTTCCAAAAGTGCAATAGGTATTTCTGAAAGTTCTTTGGTTATGGGCTCATCCAAAGAAACAATTAATTTAGGGTTTGGAGCAATATGTTCAGTTGCATTTTTTTCTTTCTTGGGAAGAGCAATGGGTACCACCTGAGATTCGTCGGCTATGGGTTCTTCCTCCACTACCTGAGATTCCATGGCTAGGGTCTCCTCTTGCATTTCCATTAAATATTGTATAATACGATCAGAACGTTCCATTTGTTTTTTTGTTTTTGTTCAATCATTCTTCTAATTTTTGCAATGTCATTTTTCATTTCCTTGACCAATATGGTTGGATCCATATGGCTCTGATACTAGATGGTAGGAACCTAGGGTTCCTAGCACATAAAATGATAAATAAATAATAATATAAATCTAAAAGAATCACTTTTGAATTGTTGGGAAGTCCCTTCAATGATTTAATAAATCATATATTATATATTTCATGGATGATTTGAATGATAAGTTCTTACAAGGTTTTATACCCACTCTAGGGTTATAGGTGAAAGGTTGCAATGCTTCCTAACCCTAATATTATAATAATATAATAATTAATTATATTAATTATTATATTATTATTATAACCATAGGAGAAAATATATTATTATTAATTAATGATGTTAGGATAGGATCCTAACATTCGGGGAGTTCTTCCTTATCCCTCGGTCATGTCTATTGCTATTGGTCCTCGTCTTGCTCTGTATCACTCAAGTCGATGACAGGGGGTGTTGTGGGACTTCTTTCCCCTTCACTCCCAAAAATAGAGGAATTTTTTCCTGCCTCCGGGCTGCTCTGTCGGGCATCTGATTGAAATTCTCCTGAAGAGAATACTCATTCTACAGATACGAGAGAATTCATCGAGACCTCTATTGCCCAGTCAATTTGGGTTGATGCGTACCTTCTTTCTATTCCCCTATCATGGAATTGTTGGTTCTCCTCCTGCAACTACTGGACTAGCTGCTCGAGCTGGGTGATTTGTCTTTCTCGTTCTTCCAATTCCCCTCTATGCTCGTTCTAGTAGTCCTCCAAAATTTTTTGGGCCATCCAACAATTGGTCTGCCACTCCAACGCTTCCTCCAAGGCTGCATCGACCTGATCATTGCTCCTAGAATTCCTTGCATCTTATGGGCTTCGGTTTGTCAATTCCTAGAGGGTTTGGGCTGCAATATCGACTTTCGGGTCATTCTCTTCTTCTTCTGTCGAGAGGAGGAGTCACCGCATGCGTTTCCTCTTGGGGAATGGTTCTAGCAGTTGGAACTCAACCTCACTGCTAATAAGAACCACTCCTTCCTCTTCATACTTAGGCACTAGGGAATGCCCTCTTTCCTCTACTTGGCTATCATTTCCCTCTGTGTCGGGGTTCTACCTCTGCGCTTCTGCATGGCAGACCAATGTTGATATTAGCCCATGGTGGGCCAAGGCGGATGATGCTCCCTTCTGGTACCTAGATGCTTCTTCCTTTAGGGCATTTTTTAGGTAGAAGGGCACATTCAACTTCCTTCCATGCACCAGGTGATTTAGAAACTACACATGGTCAATGTGCAAATGGGTATAATTCTTGGTGCATGTAAAGAATCGAGAAACCTCCTCGAATATCTTTCACAGATTCATGGGAAGGCTGCTTTTGGGTAGCCCCTTCTTATATTTCCACACATATTCTCCTGGCAGAAGCACTTGGTGTACGACTTCAGTAGTTCACCTTTGTATATGCATTCACCTGTGAGGGGCAATCCAATCACCTACAAGATGTATTCAGGGGTGATCAAAATTTCTACCCCTTGCACCTAAGCTACGTCGCCCCTCAAGGAGGCAGCGAATTCCTTGGCTGCCTCCATATCCATGGCCTTGACTGACCAAGGTACAATATTTGAACCATCCCTCGGCCTCGAACTGTGTTTTTACCATCCCCTTGATTCCTTCCATATCACTCGGCTCATTATTTTTCATCGCATGATTCTTCGACCTTCCTCCCATGGTGCCTTCCCTTACTACTGTGCTTCTTTTTTTGTCCTTACTTCTTCAGGAAGGCACCTTCTTATAGGGAAGGCGCCTAACCTTAGCATTTAATTCTAGGGTACAACTTTCGAGCCATATCATTGGCACGTGGTTCCGGCCATGGGGGTATATAATTTTTATGATAGCAATATTTTTTTGGTATTGCATAATTTATGAATAATTATATAAAGATCTGAGTTAGTATGCGTGTACATTATTTGGTGTTTCATGCATCGTGAAGAGCATTGATTCACTAATTTGTGACACGGGGGAGGGGTATTTTGTTTATGCGGATTACACTGGACTTTGGTGCTGAGTTGTTTGATGGTTGGTGTTGAAGACAGACTCTCGATTTGCTCAAAAAACCGTTTGCCCATCATCTTTGGAACGTGCGTGTTGATCTCACCCCATAATTATCTGAGATTTTTTTGATTGGTACAGATTTCCATCACATGGGCGATGGTGGTAATCTTATGTCGTTCGTTCATGTGGTGATTTCATTCTGATAGAGGCATCCGTGAGACTTAAGTGCTTGCTATACGTGAAAGGTGCTATTTGGTACCTATGTGGAAGGCGCTTATGTGGTGCCTTACCGATGTGGAAGGCGCTTATATGGTGCCTTCCCGATGTTGTCGGTGCTCTTTGAATGGATGTGCCTTTCGGTGGTGGAAGGTGCCCTTTTGATGATGGCACCTTCCTACTATGAAAGGTGCTTCTAAATGGGTGCGCCTTCCTAATGTGGAAGGCACTGCTGAATACCTACATCTTCCTAGGGTGGAAGGCATCGCTGTATACCTACGCCTTCCTGGGGTGGAAGACGCCTTGGTCTGTATGCACCTTCTTGATGTGGAAGGCACCTCGGGATTTTTTTTTTGTGTGGCGCCTTCCCGCCATGGAAGGTGCCTATTTTTTTTTATGTGGTGCCTTCCCGATGTGGAAGGCACCTACTTTTTCTCTCTTTTTTTTTGTGTGTGCCTTCTTTATAAGGAAGGCACCTTCTTCTAGCGGGGTGCCTTCTTCATACAGAAGGTGCCTTCTTCTAGCTGGGCACCTTCTTTATAAGGAAGGCACCTTATTTTAGTGGGGTGCCTTCTTCATACGGAAGGTGCCTTCTTCTGGCTGGGTGCCTTCTTTATAAGGAAGGCACCTTATTCTGGCTGGGTGCCTTCTTCATATGAAAGGCGCCTTCTTCTGGCTAGGTGCCTTCTTTATAAGGAATGTGCCTTCTTTTGCATCTTCTCGACGTGTAAGGCACTTTTTTCTTGGCAATCATGTTGCGATTTACTGGGAAAGGGTGATCAAGCCTTCTCAGTATCGCTTCACACTGCCTCATCTTCTACTTGCGAGTGCTAATGTCGGAATGTTGAGCCGAATCAGGCTTGGTTTCCTAGATACCTATTCCTCGTGTTGTCAGGTCTTCCACTTGCAAAAAGCAAATGAAAAGAAAAAAATAAAGGTAGTTAGATGCATTCCGTGCCTATTAGGCCCTGGATTAGGATGCCTATAGCTTGCATGTGGGCGTTTTCCTTGCAAAACACACTGTAAGAAACAAACTAAATTAACTGATTTTGGTGAGCACCTCCATGCCCATTATTTCACCTGTTAAGAGTTTGGTCCGGATCTAACAAGATGGGGTCTCCCCCACGTTTATTCTGGATTCCACCTATTAGGTTTCATATGTATTATAGGGATGCAGTCAGTAGCCATTGACCATTAACATAGTGTTGCTACCATCAATTGTTCTAACATGCATTGCCCCATTCTTGATGAGCTCTACCACCTCATACGGTCCTATCCATATTTGCATTAATTTATCTTTTCTTTCCTAGAACTGAGAATCATACAACAAAATTCATTCTCCTTCTTAGAACTACTTCAGTTTAATGTGGCGATCGTGCCATCGCTTTCTTTGCTTTTGTATGATTTTTATTCTCTACAAAGCATCCATTCGGATTTTGTATAGCTGATCTAGCTATCGAATCCTTTATTTTTGAGTGTCATCCAAGCTCAAGTTCAATTCTAAAGTCGTCCTAAATATCTTGATTTCAAATTCAATGGGCATCATCGCACTCTTCCCATAGACTAGTTGGAAGGGTGTGAAGCCTGTGGTAGATTTCCACGTGGTATTATACGCTTAGACTGCCTCCGGCAACCGTGTAGCCCAATATTTTCTATGTTGCTACATGGTCTTCGTCAGGATGTTCTCTATTTCTCTGTTCGTCACTTCCACTTGCCCATTTGCCTACGGATGGTAGGGTGTAGTTTTATTATGCTGAACTTTGTATTGCTCCATCAGCTCCTTGATTAACTTGGAGGTAA
This sequence comes from Wollemia nobilis, assembly GCA_028583015.1. Classification (NCBI taxonomy): domain Eukaryota; kingdom Viridiplantae; phylum Streptophyta; class Pinopsida; order Araucariales; family Araucariaceae; genus Wollemia; species Wollemia nobilis. Next base: position 12,774,167 of record JAQPPZ010014788.1, read on the forward strand.
ATTGAGGCCCTTGGTCTATTGTTATCTCTCTAGGGACCCCAAATCATGTAAAAATGTGGGCAAATAATAAATTGACAACTGTTATTTCTTTTGAATCTCTCAATGCTTGAACTTCAACCCATTTTGTGACGTAATTTGCATAGACCAAAATAAACCTTCTCCCTATTGAAGGTGGATTAATTGGTTCCACAAAGTCCATGCCCCACTTATCAAAGGGTTCTAGGTGTACCTGAGGTTGGAGGGGCATTTCGTCTTGATGGGTTGGTTTGCCCATTATTTGGCATTCATTGCACTTGCTGGCGTACACAACCGCATCCTTGAACAGAGTGGGCCAAAAGTACCTAGCCTGTAGGATTTTGTAGGCAGTTCATTTCCCTAAAAAGTGTCCTTCGCATGGTTCATCGTGACACTCTTTGAGTACTTCTGAGAACTCCTATTCTGCTATGCATATCCTTATAATATGGTCACGTCCTATTTTGAATAGGAGGTCATCAATCCATAGGAACAATGCACTTTTCTCTATGATCACATGCTTTTCTTAGAAAGAGAGAGCAGGTGAGGTTCTTTCGGTGGCCAAGTAATTGGCTATATCTATGTACCACAATATTTGCTCACTAATGGTGAACAAATGTTCATCCAAAAATTGGTCTTCCACTACTGTATGGTCTGTCGGTATCAATCTAGATAGAAAATCTGCTATGAAGTTGTCTTTGTCTGGTTTGTCGACTATTGTGATGTTGAATTCCTGTAGTAACAAGAGCCACCTGATAATTCTTTCGCCAATGGCCAGCTTGCTCATCAAGTATCTGATGGCCACATGCTCTGTGTGGAAAAATACCTTATACTCGATGATATAATGGTGGAATTTTTTTATGGCATGCACAACTGTAAGGAAATATTTCTCCATCATCGTGTAGTTGAGCTCGACTCCTGCCAAGTTTTTGCTGACATAGTAGATGGCATAATTTTTTTTTCCATCCTTCTATCTGAGGACTACTCATATCACATTGTTGGATGCATCATAGTAGATATGGAATGGTATGGCCCAATTTGGTCCTCTTAAAACTTGTGTGGATATTAGTTTCTCTTTAAGCAACTGAAATGCTTCTTCAAAGTCTTCCGTCCAATTGAATTCCACATCTTTAGATAATAGAGTGTGCAATGATTTTGCAATTTTGTTGAATTCGATGATAAATCGCCAGTGGTACCCGACTTATCCAAGAAAATTGCTCACCTCTATTTGCATTCTAGGGCTGGGTAGGTCTCTGATGACCTCAATTTTTCCTTTATCAACCTTTATTCCTTTTGCGGAGAGGTGGTGTCCCAGTACGATGCCTTCTTGCATCATCATAAAGCATTTCTCATTGCTTAGGGACAAATTGTTTTCCTTGCTTCTTTCAAGCACTCTTTCCAAGTTCATCATTGCTTCATCAAAGGTTTCTCCATAGACGGTGAAGTCATCCATGTATACTTCAACCGCGTCTCCCATCATGTCTAAAAATATGCTAAGCACCACCCTTTGAAAGGTGGTAGGTGCATTGCATAATATGAAAGGTAATACCCGATAGGCAAACATTACCCATGGGTAGGTGAACGTTGTCTTATCCTGATCCTATTATCCTATCTGGATCTAGTTGTATCCACTAAATCCATTCAAGAAGGAGAAATACTTCATCCCAGAGAGTGTATCCAAGACGATCAATGAACGGGAGCGAGAAGTGGTCCTTCTTGGTCGCTTTGTTTAACGCTCTGTAGTCCACATAGATTCACCACTTCTTGTTCTTTTTAGGGACTACCACTAACAATGATACCCACTCACTATCAGAAATCAGATAGATGAATTCGATAGTCAAGAGTTTTTGTAGTTCTTCCTTGAAAATGTATTTCATTGCTGGATTCATTCTTCTCTGTGTTTGCCTGCTTGGAGTTGCTTGATCATCGAGGTATATATGATGGGTATAGATCTCTGGGTTGATACCCTTTATATCTAAGTAATACCATGTGAATGCCTGTTGGTGTCTAACCAGGAGCTCTTATACCTTTGTCAATTGTGTGGGAGTCAACCCACTGTTGACATTCAACGTTCTTCCTAGCCCGACATGTATCTATTGAACGTGGTGATCTTGGGCACCAGTCGATGGTGATATAGGTGCAGAGATGGAGGACTCCCCATGGAGGAACTCCATAATAGCACCATATTCATATTCTTCTACCAACTCATCCAACGTCATCATCGGTTGGATCATGGATAGCTCAAGATTTTCATGCTCGATCAACATGGGTTCTCCTAATGAGTCGATGAACTGCACTGGGGGTGAAATAGTCAACCTTTTAACATTTCGTCCATCGAAGATGGTCATCATCCCATCCTAACAGTTGATGTAAGTGTCAAATGTTGCTAGCCATGGCCTTCCCAAGATGAGTGGGTAATCGCCTAGCCTAGTTTTATATTGCAAGAATAAAAAGTCAACTGGGTATTCCCATGCACTGACTATCACTATTACGTCTTCCAACATTCCTTTCGATGCCACGATCAATCGATCGACCAACTATAATACTGTCATAGTGGGTTTTAGGTTCATGAGCTATAGCCTCTGCATGGTCTCCTGAGGCATTATGTTGATGGCTGCTTTGAGATCGACCAACATATTGGACAAGGAATGTCCCTCAACTTTTACAGTTAGCATCGGGCTGCCCGAGTCTACATACTTAGGATGGCATGTTTTGCCCATCATCAAATCTACTAGTTTACCCATGACATTGATAGTCTGGGTTGCTCTTCATCCTGGCTTCCTTAGACACATATCTCTTATCACATTGGTCTATTGAAACATCTCAAATGGCTTGAAATAATGGAATTGTCACGGTGAGGTTCTTCAATCTATACAAGATATCGAACTTTGACAACGTTACTTTCCTCTATTATTGAAATTGGTTGGGAAATGAAGCCTTTGCTCTCTCAGGAATTTCTTCTATCACCTCTTCTACAAGAGGTATTTCTCCTACCTCTTCCTCCTCTTCTACCAATGGAGGCGTTCCTACTCCTAGCTATCTACCAGACCTAAGCTAAATATGGTACATCGGGTACATCTCACCCTCCATGTTGTATGCTGGCTGGTTCACCTTGTTATTAGGATTTGTCATCGATTGTGTAGGGAGCAGCGCAAGTCTCACTACTGGCAACGCTAGTAAATTATGTTAGGGGTGAGTGGGTGCTATATTTTGTGGAGCCTAATTCCACGTAGTGTGGCCTCTTCACTGCTGCCCAGGATATGGATATAGCATCCATGGCTGCTATTTCAGGAATGCTTCTAGGAGTGTGTTGGACTAGGGTGATGGCCCCCACCACCCCATGTTAGGTGGTTGAGGCAGGCCTTGGGGTATGTATGGTCCTCCCCCATATGATGACATTTCGGTTGGCATATTACCCACAAGGGGTTGTGGCCAACTCTTTCGATTACCTATGAAATAGGCATCCATGCTTTTAGCATCCTCCTGATTACTGGGCAGTTACGGGCACAATCAAGTTTTATGGTTCATCTTACAAACTATGCATACTCTGAATTTTTTCTCTGCGTATGCATTATTTGCATGCTTCCCTCTACATTTTGGACAAAAATAAGCCAATGATGATTTGTTTTCTTGCTTCTTTTTCTCTAACAATAGTGTATCCATTTGCAATGCTAGAGATGAGAGCATTTCACTCTTTAAATATTCCAGCATGTTACCTATTTCTGTCTTTGTGACTAAAGCAGTCACTTTCATGGTTCTAGAAGTGGTCTTGCCTCTCCTTCTTGAGTAGTTTTGGCATAGTTGTCAAATGTCTTCCATAGTGTGCTGGTAGACATCACCTCCAAAAATCATGTTAAGAGCCTCCAGTGATTCATTGGTAAGTCCTCTCAAAAATATACTTTTGAGGGACTTATCAGATAGTTTCGTGTGAGGAGATTGTTGAAGATTGAAGTTGAATATCTCTCAGTATTCCTCGAGAGACTCATCTTATTTTTGCGTCATGCTCAAGACCTCTTCTTTAGAGTCTCTTGCTCTCCAAAAATCTTGGTATTGCTCTAAAAAGAGCTTCTTCATTTGATCCCAAGTGGCAATGTGTTTGTATCCTAGACCGATGAACCACCACAAAGCTACATTGTCCAATGTGGAAGGAAAGAGTTTCAGCTTCTACGTATCAAATTTGTAGTCCATAGACCTGCATAAGACATCAAAATTAAATAAAAATAGGTCAGGGTCCTCAGTTGGGTATCCTTTGAAGGTTGAAATGTGAGCAGGGGATATGTTTTTCATTTTGGTATCTCCTACTCCATCAATCGAGAAACTAAATCCAGATGAGACTTCTTCATTGTCAACCATTTTTTCAGGAAATGCGGTCTCTAATGCAGTATTTATGGCCTTACGATTGTTTAAGACTTTATGAGTCAAGGCTCTAAGGTTGTCTAGTGTTATCGTCCGATATTCTACAGCTTTCCACAACAGGGCTTCATCTAAAGCTGTCCTATTAAACAAGGGATTTATGATGATTCGTTCTTCCCCAAGTTGATGGTATGAGGAGGCACTTTGCACAAAGTGCGGATTCTCAATCCAATGGATTGTTGGTGGTGGGTCAGGTGAGTCTAATTAAAATTTAGAATGTTCAGCTGACTCAAGTTCTGGTGGATTGGTTTTTATAAACCGACCATCAGGTCCTCTTCTTCTCGAAGAACTCATACAAGGTCATATAGAAGGCTTCTAGGTATTGTAAATAATCTAGTTGAGACGCTTCCCTAGCAACGGTGCCAAAATGTTGCGGGCCAAACAAGGTTAACTTCTTTCCTACTTTTGTCACATGCCCGTGCATTGAATTTATCAACCTAAGGAGCTTTGTAAACTTGCGAAGGGTATTGAACAAGATTTCTTACTATACCATTTTAGATGAGTCCGCTAGTTCTACTATTGGGGGGTGTTTCAATGGTCATCAATCATTCATACACTCCTCAATAATTTACATAAAAACAATTAAATCTATAGAAAGGAAATATTCATGCATTCCTGGAAATAAACCTATTGCAATACTAGAAATAACAATGCGATAAATAATCTTATAAAAGCGGTAAACTAATCTAGAAAACATAGGAATAGGGGAAGAAATACTAGCTTGGAGTGGGCCCAGGCTCCAGCAGCTTCCTCCCAGCTGAACACACACTTAGAAACTCTTAGAACTGTATTATAATTATCAAAGTATTACAATACTTCTTCTGTATATCTCTCTACATTTACTATCAAAATATTCTATATCCTCAAAGAGGTATGTGTGTGTTTATATAGCACACCCGTAGATCTTCTGTTACAAAGAAGTTATAATAGTCGATTCATTCTAGACTAAAATAAGACAGTATGGTAAATGTGATCGACATCTACTAAAATTGGCATTCGTTTCTAACGGTGGCATGCTTACTGATTGGTTTGTGCTTCTCCTAGAATTGGTAGGATGTTTTCATATGTTGGTGAGATCCCCAATTTAACTCTACATGACGTAGAGTTGGAACTACACCAGTATTTGTTATCCACGTCGTTCTTGTTTGGTCAACGAGTGAGGAACAGGGGTGCCTTCTCTATGAGGAATGTGCCTAAGTATGTCGGGCACCTTCTCTATGCGAAAGGTGCCTTACTAACGTTGCTGCCTTCTTGGAAGAGGAAGGTGCTTATCTTCTATTGGTGCCTTCTTATGAGAGGAAGGTGCTTGCATTCTAGTGGCGCCATCCTATCGGAACATTCCTATGAGAGGAAGGTGCTTGCCTTCTAGTGGCACCTTCCTGTGAGAGGAAGGCACTTATTTTCCTTTGGCGCCTTCTTGGAAGAGGAAGGCGCTAGCCTTCTATTGGCGTCTTCCTGGGAGAGGAAGGCACTTGTCTTTCCTTGGCACCTTTTTGGAAGAGGAAGGCGCATAATTACGCTTGGCACCTTCCTGGAAGAGGAAGGCGCCTACCTTCTCTGTGTTGATTTTGAAAGAAACAAAGTGCTAGGTCCATGAAAAGACCTCGACTGATCCAAATCTGACTAAATCAACTACAATTCCATAAAAACACACTAAAAACACATGAATTAGATAACACACATAATTTCATCAAATAATTATATAATCATTCATAAACATATGCAATCATTATTATACAACCGCATAATAATCAAGAAAATGTATACAAAATATGAGCATTTCTGATGCTCATCACCCACATTTTGGCCTCTAATTTCAAGGCTTTCTCTACAAGCTTCTGTTATTGTAACATAAAATCTAACTCCTTTCTAGATTCTTGTTCTCTGATGAATTTTTCTTTAAAGTATTCCCCATGCAAGTAAATAGTTCCCAAGTGAGTCTGGGCCATTTCCCATTCATCTTGCATATTAAGATGAGTATATCTTCTATTATACTTTTGGCTTGGTAATATTTTATATTTATTTTACCTTCGGGATTTCTTACCATCTATGTGATGTTGCAGTCCAAACATAGCAGCGTCGGCTATGTTTCTCCAAGAGATAGAAATTTATTATATATATTCACCGTAGTTGGTTTGAATTAAAATTATCATATCTTTTATACTTTTTCATCTGCTGCTTCTGCGCAAGGGTGTGCCCACCTTAAGTGGCCTTGATTTTATTTTTATTCCGCATCGTGTTTTCTTATTCCTGTTTGTTCCTCGTTCGATTTGGCAATATATATATTTGTAAATTTATTAGCAAATGATAAGAAATATCATTGCATTGGTATCAGATTCGGCGATCTCCGGGAGTTTTTCGGTCTCATAAACACGCCCATTCGGTTGCGCAATACCCAGCTGCATTTCACCTCGCATCACAGTATTCCCTGCGTCTGCAAAGCGGTCTTACGGCGGTACCAGCGTATTCTAGCATCCAGGGGCTCTGGTTGTCTATCGCAGTCCCCTATCCGAACGCAGCGGCGTATTCTCTCAGGCACAGCGGCGTCCAATCAAAAGGCACGAAATTGTTTTAATTAAAACAGCTTGCTAAGGTTTTTTATGTTTAATATCCGGCTGACGTCAGCGGAAAATTATTGAGGGTGTGGTTTTAAAGCTTTATCCCACATTGGGCGTAGTTTGGGCATTTTCTGGTTTATAAGGAGGAAATCGCGTCTTTGTATTTGTGACTTCGGTCACATCCTCCGTTGCAATTACGCGCGTGTGTGGTTGAGCATGTCGTCTTTCGGTGGTGTCAGTGTCATTCGTCTCTTGTTGTCCGGTCGTGTCCTGTCCTTTGTCTTGTTGTTCGGTCATCGTCGCGTGTCGTCCCGCATGTCCTGTCCACTGTCTTGCTGTCCGGTCATCATCGCGTGTCGTTCCGCATGTCCTGTCCACTGTCTTGCTGTCAGGTCATCGTCCCCGATCGTCATTGCGTGTCTTCATCGCGTGTCGTCTAGCGTGTCCGGACCACTGTCTTGCTGTCAGGTTGTCCGTTCGCGTCTCCAGTCATCGTGTGTGCGTCCGCGCTGTCCAAAGGTTTCGTGTCGTCACAGGTGTCTCGCGTGTTCAAGTTGCTCGTGTCGCATAGGTCATGCTAAAAGTCATCAAAAGTTGTTAAAAGTCGTCACAAGTTGCTAAAAGTTGTCATCACAAGTTGCTAAAAGTTGTCAATAGTTGCTGAAGTCGTCAAAAGTTGTGGTTAAGGAGGTGAGCCAGAAAAATACAGATCCGCGTCGCAGTTGGAGCGACAGTTGAAGCGGAACCCACAATTTTTTGCTAACGTCAACCAAAATTTGTGGCAGTTGAAGCGGATTCTTAAGCGGGCTATGTTAACAAGTGCATGAGCAAAAAGTGGACAAAAGGTGCTGACGGTCGATTATCAAGCTCAGAAACGACCAATCCCAACATAAGAAGAGCTAACCGCAGCCCAGGTACTAAAAATTCTCTTTCTCCTTTTAAAATTGGTAGTTATAATCCACATCATCCCCTAGTAGATCCTATGGCTACTAATCCTTCCCCAACTCACGAAAACATCACGCAAGGAAACTCAAGTAATTCAGCCATGTCTGATAGGGAGTCTCTTCACGAAATACTAGAGAGTATAAACGACTTGAGTCTCACTCTAAAAAACTTTGTGAATGCACAAACACAACCTAATCCCACTTCTAATCCCCAAAATCACTCCCATGCCCAACGAAATGAAGAAAATGGTGATCCTAATGATGATTGGAAACAAAAACAGGGTGATTGGGATAATTACAAGGATCCCTATCAAAGACAACGGTATAACCAAAATCAAGAAAGGGACACGGGTTATCACCAACCAAGAGGCCCTAATATTAACTTTCCACGAATTGATATGCCCACTTTTGAAGGTCATGATCCTCGTGGTTGGTTAGCCAAAATGGAAGGCATCCTTGACTTATATCAAATTAAGGAAATTGATAAAGTTCCTTTCATTCTACAACAAAATTAGGCACTGAGGCCTACCAATGGTTTGTATGGCTTAAAAAAGAGAATGTAGCTATTATTACCTGGAGAAAATTCACTACCTCTTTTTTAGAAATATTTGACGACGGAGCTACATCATCCTACACAGTAAGATTGTTATCTCTTAAACAAAAAGGGTCAGTTAGTGAATTCGTTTCGGAGTTTACCAGTTTACTACCATACACTTCAGACCTTAGTCCCGACACAGTGGTAGGTGCATTTCGCAATGGTTTGAAAGAAAGTATTCGAGTGGAGGTAGACATGCACGATCCAACCTTGTTGAACAGTTGTATAAGATTAGCCAAGTTGGCCGAGAAGAGACACCAGTTATCCGCACAACGGGAAACATATAGTCGTCCTTCGTACCGCAACAATTCCTTTCGTAGAAATGATCAACCATCAAGATATTTTTGTTATAAATGTCGCACTAATCACCCCAGGGAACAAGCTTGTGCCCAAAAACAAAACTTTCATATTGAAGGTGATCAAGGTGAAGGGGAAGAGGATGAACCTTACCAATCAGAAGAACCTATGCCAGAAGACCTGCCAGGTACTATAGACGAAAAAGAAGAGGATACAATGGCAATTTCGGTGCATGCTCTCATGGGTTTAACCGCCCACCATACCATCAAGGTACCAGGATTTCTCCGCCAGAAAAAGGTGAATGTGCTAATTGATTCTGGTAGCACCCACAATTTTATCGACATCAAAACAGCAAAAGCCTTGAATTTATTCATTAACTCTTCCAACAAAGACAAATTCCAGGTTTTAGTGGCCAACGGGGTGAACGCACAATGCGTGGGTCGCACATCTCAAGTTTCCATAAAGATGGGAACTTATACCTGGTTAGGCTCCCTTTTTGTCATGAATTTGGGAAATTCGATGTCATTTTGGGGGTTGAATGGTTGGAAACATTAGACACAATTAGCTTCAACTTCAAAAAATTATTTGTGGAATGGAAGGAAAATGGACGAGTCATTCACTTACAAGGCATTACTACTCCTCCAACACAAATGGTGAGCTCTCATAGTATGGAAAAGATGTTAAAAAAGGGTGGATATGGGTTTATAGCTCAAATTAATTGTTTGGAAAAACAATCGGCAACAACTTCGGATATTATTGCACCTGAGTTACAAGATATCATCACACATTACGACGAGGTTTTCCAAGAACCTAAAGGATTACCACCTAAACGATCTCATGATCATGCCATCCATTTGATGCCAGGAAGTGTCCCACCTAACAGTCGTCCTTATCGCTATCCTCGGCCACAAAAGACAGAAATCGAACGGATCGTTCAGGATTTGTTGGATCATGGAGTCATTCGTCACAACACTAGTCCTTATTCCTCACCTGTAGTCCTGGCTAGACGAAAAGATAACTCTTGGCGTATGTGTCCTGACTTTCGTTCTCTCAATAAACTCACTATCAAGGACAAATTTCCTATACCTGTCATAGATGACCTATTAGATGAGTTGCATGGTGCAAAATTTTTTACAAAATTAGACCTTCGCTCTGGCTTTCACCAAATCCGTGTTAGAGAAGAAGATATTCCCAAAACGGCCTTTCGTACTCATGAAGGTCATTATGAATTTTTGGTCATGCCTTTTGGTCTCACTAATGCACCATCCACATTCCAAAGTCTCATGAACCAAGTGTTTCGTCCATTCCTCCGTAAGTTTGTGTTAGTTTTTTTTGATGATATTCTCATATACAGCAAAACTTGGGTGGACCATTTACATCATGTGGATAAAGCCCTTCACATCCTACACAAAGAAAAATTATTTGTTAAACGCTCCAAATGCTCATTTGGTGTTCAAGAAGTCGAGTATCTGGGTCATATAGTTTCACATGAGGGTGTCAAAGTCGATCCCAATAAGATTAAGGCAATTCAAGAGTGGCCTTTACCTAAAACCATCAAGAAACTTCGGGGTTTTTTGGGTCTCACATGCTACTATCGCAAGTTTGTACAGAATTATGGTAAGATTGCAGCACCTCTCACGACACTCACAAAAAAGGATGCTTTTCGTTGGTCGGACGAGGCTACTTTAGCTTTTGAAGCTCTTAAGCAAGCCATGTGTACAACTCCAGTCTTAGCAACTCCCAACTTTCACAAACCATTTATTATCGAATGTGATGCATCAGGAACAGGGAATTGGGGCTATATTAATGCAAGAAGGTCATCCTTTGGCATTTGAAAGTAAACAACTTTTCGAAATAAATTTGGGAAGATCAACATATGAAAAAGAAATGTTGGCTATTCTTCATGCAGTAGAAAAATGGAGACACTACCTAATCAGTAGCCGCTTCATTATCAAAACAGATCATAGTAGCCTCAAGCATTTTTTGGAGCAAAGGTTTTCTTATCCAGAACAAAATAAGTGGTTAACCAAACTTCTAGGCTATGATTTCGTTATTGAATATAAGAAAGGGAAGGAAAATATAGCTGCCGATGCGCTGTCCAGAAAATATGAAGATGAAGTAGTCATCAATGCTATTTCAGGTCCTTGTTCCCAATGGGTAACTCAATTACAAATTGAATGGATGTCTAATAGTGAAACTGCTCAGATAATTCATGAATTATCTATAGGGTCTTCCAAACACCCTGGGTTCTCTTATGAAGATAACATCCTCCGGAAGAAGAACCGCATTTACATTCCACATAATTCAGAACTCAAATAAAAAATCCTCGACGAATCACACGCTTCTCCATCAACAGGACATTCGGGATTTTTGAAGACATATTTAAGGGTCAAACAATCATTTTGTTGGAAAGGATTAAAAGCGGAAGTCAAACAATGGGTAGCAGAATGTGAAGTTTGCCAGCGAAATAAAGGAGAAACAGTCAAATCACCAGGATTATTACAACCATTACCCATCCCTGAACGACAATGGGAACATATATCCATGGATTTCATTGAAGGTCTTCCAAAATCAGAAGGCAGGACAGTAATCTTCGTCGTCGTAGACCGGTTATCCAAATATGCTCACTTTCAGGCTTTACAACATCCATTTTCCGCAAGCAAGGTGGCAAAGGTATTTATGGATTCAATTTTCAAATTACATGGTATGCCAAAGAATATTGTAAGTGATAGAGATCCCATTTTCACTAGTAACTTTTGGCGGGAATTATTTCGACTTAGTGGTACCAAATTGAACATGTCTTCAACATACCATCCACAAATAGATGGTCAAACGAAGTAGTTAACAAATGTTTGGGTACATACTTAAGATGTTTTGCTCAAGATAAACAATACCAATGGAGCCATTGGTTAGCATTAGCGGAATGGTGGTACAACACTTCTTACCATTACTCAATTAAGATGTCTCCATTCGAAGCATTGTATGGCACCAAACCTCCAAAAGTTGCAGATTACGTACAGGGATCATCTAAAGTAGCTAAAGTGGATGATTGGTTCCAACAAAGGCAATCTACGCTTACCATCCTCAAAGAGAATTTGGCCCAAGCACAGAATCGTATGAAACAACAACAAGACTTGCACCGATCAGAGAGAACTTTTAATATAGGAGATTGGGTGTTCCTCAAGTTGCAACCTTACAAACAAGCCTCATTAAAGATAAAGTCCAGCCAGAAGTTGGCCCCACGATTCTATGGTCCCTACAAAATTGTGCGCCGCATTGGAGAAGTAGCCTATCAATTAGAGCTACCGACATCTTCACGAATACACCCGGTATTTCATGTTTCGTGTCTCAAAAAAGTAATTGGTCAGAAAGTACAAAGTCAATCAGAATTACCAGTGCTCGATGAGGAAGGACGCATACATCTCCAACCAGAAGATATACTACAACATAGAGTCCGCAAACTGAGATCACGTCAGATTCATGAATTTCTCATTAAATGGCAAGATTTATCAGAGGAAGATGCAACATGGGAACCCTGAAAGTATCTTCCAGACATTTCCAGCTTTGAGGACAAAGCTTTCCGAGGAGGGGAGTCATGTTGCAGTCCAAACATAGCAGCGTCGGCTATGTTTCTCCAAGAGATAGAAATTTATTATATATATTCACCGTAGTTGGTTTGAATTAAAATCATCATATCTTTTATACTTTTTCATCTGCTACTTCTGCGCAAGGGTGTGCCCACCTTAAGTGGCCTTGATTTTATTTTTATTCCGCATCGTGTTTTCTTATTCCTGTTTGTTCCTCGTTCGATTTGGCAATATATATATTTGTAAATTTATTAGCAAATGATAAGAAATATCATTGCATGTGAACTTTACCTTATGTCACTGCATATTGGTGGGATCAAGTGCTATCATATCTTTGGTGTGGGAATGATCCTTATAGGATTCAGCGAAGTGAGATTCCCTTCCAATCTAAATTATTCCTGCTACTCTTTCCTAGTTTTTTTAATTTTGAAATAGTGGGATGTTTTTTAGTAGCCACGACGGAGGTGGATCTCATAGCTAGGATGCATACGCTTGGGAGAAAAGGGGTTGAGACCAATGTAGTGTTTCCATACAAAGGAGAAACTATAGAATGAGCAACTATAAAGATTGACAAGCTTCAAATTGAACTTATGAAGATGATGTTGACTCTAGAGAAGGAAGTCATTGTTTTAAAGGAAATATTATATCATTTTTTTTGTAATAGAAATGGAAGGAGATTCAACTTGGGAATGACGAGGAAGAGAAGTATGAGAGAATAGAGAGGCCATACCTGATCCCATCAGGAGCATGTGCTAGTGTTCATATTCTGCAATGTGATCTTCATTAGTTTAATTTGTGCCAAAATTATCAATTTCATCTTGTTGAGAGGATATTTCTACTTTTCTTCTTTCATCAGATTCCTATTCGACATCCGTATCTTATTCTAGGTCTATTATTTCAACATCATTGGGAATTTTCCCACACTAGTTTTTATTTTGCTCAACGATCTCTTTCTTAAAAGTTATATTTTTAGAAATGAATTGGTTCTATTTTTCTTGAGTAACATTAGCATTATTGTCAATTACCTCATACTGGGATTCCTTCTGTGTATTATCACCTCTTTTCATTTCAAATTTTTGAGAAACATCTATAATATCTTGAGCAACTTGCTCACTTTATTTAGCAATTCTAGTGTGTTCAGCAGTTTCCTGCTATTGATCTCTGCCACTCTAAGAATTCTCCTCAACATTTTGAGTTGTTTAAACTTGTTTTTTCTTTTTCTGTAGATTCCCTACCATGGATTTTAGCTTTCTTTTATTAACTACAAGAGGCACTTCCTCTGATTCAGTGTCTGAAAGAGAAGGGGGGATAACATTTGGGGCTTGTGAAGATGTAACTTTACCTCTTGATGGGTTTGCATCAAGTACCATATGCTTCCCTCATTTCTTCCTTTGCAGGGGCTTGGTGATTCCTTGCCCATCATTTTATAGTCCTTTGCCATCATATCCCATTTTTTCCATCATTTGGGTTGCCTTCCCATATGTCTTTCTCTGCTCTTCCATTAAGATGATTTCAGTAGTCCCCTTCTTAGAGGATCTAAGCCTTGTTTGTGCAGGGTATTGTTGTTGCTCAATTGCAACCCTTTTTTATTTTCTTTGGTTTACCTATTATTTTTCAACAACTTCAGGGTTTCCTTCCTTGTTGCTATGAATGCTCGGTGGCACTTTCCCGATGAAGGTTTCTGACCAGGTAGCTTGGTAGTGGACCAAAAATTTAGCATTATTTTTAACTAGGTACCTTGATTCAATCATATTCTTTTGTACTCTCATCATCCATGGACCACCATGCATGGATTTTCCCTTCTATTCATGTTTCCCCTTTTTTCTGTATCCTAGTGATAGTATTGTCATCTAGGATGTGCTTAGGATCGTTCTTGGGGTCATAGTTGAAAACATGTTCATAAAAATCATGCCATGGAGGCAGTGGTTGCATTATTTCTACATGCCACTCTAATACCTCATCTTCAATATTATTCCTGCAATCTTTGATGTCTTTCCTGGGTGACATATGGTAGCTCTTAACAGGGGTTTTATTTAAAATAGCTTACCTCTGCAAATATTTTAGTGGGGTTATACTTCTACAGCTATGGCATTTCTAATAATCCCAATTCTTTTAGGGCTTGAGAAATTTACTCGTGTTGCCATTTCTTAGAGACAATTATACCTTCAAACTAGAATGGCATCGTACAAATACCAATTTAGCCTATACTTATACCATATCTAAAATTTATCTTCTTTGTTTGCCTAACATATTCCAAGGCAAACAACCTATCTGTGACATAATGGAGAAGCAGAAAATATTTTCCTATAAAACCATAGTCTCATAACAACCCATGAGTGAGAATGAACCAGTCACCCTCCTCTGCATATTTATTCTACAAAACTTTTATAGATTTTGGGATCAATCTTCTTATTTCTTCATACATAATTTTTAGGACTAGCCCTAAAATTCCCTGTTGAAATCATAGTAAGACTCTGTCTTATACAACACATTAGTCCATTCACACACATGCAGGGTTCTTCCTTGCTTGTATTTATCATGCACTAAAATAAAAGTGAGCTCTTGAGACATAAAATAAAAGAAAATCTAGACTAAATATGAAGATAATTTAAAAGAAGCCTGAGAACCCTTCTTCATCAAAGACAAACCCTAGTAAACTTGGCAAAAAATATACTTTGGCTAGTTGAAAAACATGGTCTTGCTACTCCCATCCATAACTGAAGAATCATAATTCTTAGGGTTTGAAAAGCAATTGAATAATGTAATCTACCACCCATAGACGTTTTTGTCAAACTTTAGGCCTTCCACCATAGCCAAAATATAAAAGATCTCTGGGTTTTTGAAATCCGCTAGAGGAATAGGAGTTTCAAGCTGGTCCCTTCAGTAGGTGGTTTCTTCAATTACAGTGCTAGGAAATTTCTTATGTTCTTAGAAGAAATAAAATAGTTTACCTGGTCTACGGGATCAAAAGATTTTGGTTTTAATGTAGGCACATGACTAGTAGCAAAGGTGGCAATGAAAGCATCTAGGCTTAGGGTGAAAATAGCTCTATCCTAGGAATTTCTTACGATCCTCTCTTTGGCATCATAGAAATTTGCCATGGCCTTAATCAAATTGGGACAGGGATGAATGAGAATATAAACATACCATTAGAGTAAAGAATTACAAGAAAAATTAGCAAGAGAAAATGTAGTAATATCTATGGTCATTTTATCTTTAATATTCTTTCGTATTCTCTCTGGGTTTTTCCATGTTACAACAGTATCACCGATTTTGGAATCTCTGTCAATGAATTTTTTGCTTGCTTCATCCTCACGTATCGTATCGGATATGTAGAATATGACACCACCATTGCTATATTCTAGCTATTCTTCTTTGGGGCCATGGAAAAACACTTGCAAAGACTGTTTGCACTAGGGTCAAGCTAGAAAATGAAAATAGAAAGTAAGTTACAGTAGAAGAATTCACTCGAGAGTGAATTAGGATTTTCACGTTGATTAGAAAGAACATGTGTGGATTGCATTAACTACGGTTGGTGGACTTGGATTTTTTGAATCTTCTTGCACGTTGTTTCTACCATCTTTCCAAATGCTAAATTTTATGGTCAATCACTAGCTGCTGCATTAAATAAAAAATCACACTCTTCAAAGTTTCAATATTTTGCAAAGGAGGTTCCTTCCTACAAATTGTCGAAAGGTTACAAGGCATATTTTTTATTTTAGCCATTATGTCACGAAAAGGTAGTTCTTTTTCTGATTTATCGTTTTGCTGGTTGAATTTGAATTATCATGAAATTGTGATGGGATCGTTACAATCTTAAAACAAGAAAAATTAGAAAATATTATATATACATAATATACAAGAAATTTCCCCTTGCTTATTTGAAGTAGATATTCAGGTGAAAACCATTCATTGGAATGGGTTGAAATTCACCTTTTTTGTCTTTCAACTGAAATGAATTTAATTATTTCTTAGATATTATTTCGAAGGGACCCTTCCAAAATGCATGAAACTTCTGGTGGTGGCCTAGCTTGGCCTTTTTCACATTCTACTTTAAAACCGAATCTCCAAATTTAAAATTTATGAAAGTAGTATTTTTATTGAACCATCCTTTGGTGTCAGCCATGTGCTTCTGATGGTGGTTATAAGCCTGCTCCATCTGCTCTTCTAGTTGTAGGAGTTGCATCAATATAGCCTCCATTGGTTGAATTTCTTCAACATTGATCTGGTTGAGCAACTTCAAAGCTGGTATCTCTATATGTATGGGAATAATAACCTCTTTACCATAAACCAAGGAATATGATGATGTATCAATAGATTTTTTTATTGAAATACTATCAGCTCACAATGCTTGGTTTATGATGGAGTGCCAACTTATATCATTATCCTTCAAAGTCCTCTTTAGAATTCTGAGAAGATTTTTTCTTGTAGTGAAGTGGACAAAAGATAAAATTTGATAAAATATAATACATAAAAATATACAATACCTAGAATGTTGCTTTTTATTCATTCAAAATGCTCATGGGTTACAAAGGTGATTTTTCCAATCTTTCTTTATGAATATCAAACACCCTGATGACTTCTTTTGAGACTCCTCAGTGAAGGTGGGCTTGCGGACCACCGATAGTTTGCTAGTTGTTGTTTGTGATCTCTTGCACCTATTTTTGAAGGCCTAAAAAATATGGTTAGAGGGTTTGGGGGCCTACCTTAGTCAAGCCCCTTGTTGATAAAAGACAAAAATACCCAAAGTAAAACTATGCTGAAACATGATGAAAACTGCATAAAACACTATAAAAACATGAAACAAAGCTTACCTGCTAAGTTTGCTAAAGTAGATGTGTTGTACGGTCAATTTGCATGGTAGGGAGTGAATTGGAGCTCAGATTCATGGGTCAGGGGGAAAATTGGACTTCTGTTTACTGTGGGACCAAAATTTCTATCCATAAGGATGTTTGAAGTTGTCCTTTACTATTTGTACGACATAGAATTCTCAGATGTGATTGTAGACTAATTTTGGCAGAGTTTCTGTATGGTAGAAAAAAAGGAGAGATAGGTAGAATAGGAGGGGGAGCCCTCTATTTATAAAAAAATACAAGGTTAGGAGAAGGGATTAGATAGACCAACCCTTAGAGTTACTCCATGATAGAGTTAGGTTAGGGTTTAGATAGGCATAAAAACCTCATGCTTTAGAGAAATATCTCCTCCTCACACATGTGTGAGGAAGAATTAGTATTAACTAGGGTTAGTTATATCCTAGGTTAGGTTAGGGTTTAGTTAGGGAATTTAGAAATATCCTAACTAATATCATGTGCACACATGTGTGGAAGTGTGTTTAGGGCTAATTTGACTTAGAACCCTAATTAAACTCACTTAAGTGAAAAAGTGCATTTAATTGAATGTAAATGGTGAATTAGATCACTAATCAACCTAATTAGGCTTCTAGATAGGGATAAGGTCCCATGAGAGCTAATTAGGTATAGGGGAGGGCTTAAGTTGCCTTGGAGGATAATAGGTGGTCCCCTAGTGTATAGAAGGTGTTTTACCTAGTTTTGTAGGTTTAGGAACCTAAGGAAGACTACGATAGCCTATGAATGACTACAATGGTCTATGATGGCCTATGATAGCCTATGTCAATCTACAAGTGTGTGCGTGTGTGTAGATGTAAAAGTATCTAGAAGTGAGCATGTATGACTTTTAGGTGTCTATATTTGCCCCTTTTTGTACTATGCTACGTGGAACATAGTTTAGTGCAAAAATATGATATGAGAAGGTGATGAGATGTTTTGAATTGGAGGGGAAAAAGGGAAGAGAAGAATGGAATCTAATCAATGGTATGTAGTCACTCGAAGCAAGACTATACAATATTGGTTGGAAGCTAATAGAATGAGGGAGAAGAAGAAGGGAACAAAATGGGATCTAATCAAAGGTATGTAGCCACTCGAAGCGTGGCCATACAACATTGATCAATAGCCAAGAGAAGAAGGGAAAAGAAGAAGGGAAGAGGAAGAAGGGAAGAAGAAGAAGGGAAAAGAATGGGTGAATGCAAATGATGAGATGGAGGTGAATGGATTCATGTGGGTGACTATGGATGTAGCATGATGATTTGCTAATTTTGTACAACATTTTGCAATATCGTACTAGTTTCTTGGGAGGGCAACTTATGATGGCTTTGCTTTTGTGACCAATGCAAGATGGTCCAAATATGAATATAACACATGTCTATTCAAAATTTTTGCTTTTGATTGATTGATGAGTGCAGGGTGAAACTTGTCAAACCATTTGAGCTAGGTGGCATGGATTATTCAAATGTACCATTCAGTATTTGGTCAAGGCCAACTGAATGCCAGAGTGACATCTCCATTATTGGATTATTCAAATGTACCATTCATTATATGATCATCTACAACATACATGAATGCTAGAGTGACATCTCCAATATTGCGCATGGCTCTTGTGACTTAACAAATGTATGATTTGGGATGGATTTTTATCTTGAGATAATATTCAACAAAAAAATTTGTAGACAGATGTGATATTCGTGATTTGGATGTTTGATTGTTTGGTTGTATGCAAAGAATATTTTGGATATGAATACCCGCTCAAATGAGAAATTAGTAATGAGGTGAATTAAATGTGATGAAGTGATGATAAGATGATTAATAGAAGAAAATGGATGATAATAGGGATGAAAAATTAGGTGGAAAGGAAAGAAGGAAGGGTAATCTACGGGTTGGAATGAAAATTTGGTGATGTTGGAATCAGGAGCTTCAATTTGCATGGTGGGGGGCAAATTGAACCTGAATTCATAGGTTGGGGGGCAAATTGGACCTAAATCGCATGCTGGGGGGAAAATTAGGCTTTTTAGGTGTTTTAATACCTTTTTGACGTGCGTGGGGGGTCATTTATAGCGTGTGAGTTGGAGAGCAAGGAGTGAGCGACATTTGGCAAAATGGAGCACTTGTAGTTTAAGGATTTGAATGCATTGATGGCAAGGGTACAAAATGGTGCTTGCAATCGATACGAGGACCCATCGGTAAGTGGTCGAAACTTGATTTTATTTTATTTTGTTGGTTTCAAAAGCATAAAATGAGGGGATGGAGGGTTTTGCATCAATTTTTGAAATTTACACAAGATGTAATGAAAAGTGAAACACAAATTGTTAAACAAGCCAAATGGGTATCTAGATGTGTGATCATATTTTTATTTTGACCCATTTTTGCATTAGTTTGACCAATTTGCAGGTAGTGTAGTTGAGTGGGTTGGGTTTGCTATTGGGAGCAAACAATGCACTATTTTTGAGATCTAATTGAATATTTTTGTAAAAGTGGAAAATGGGTATCCAAATGTATGATTGTGTTTTTTTTTGGCCCTAATTTGGTATGTGATGTTTATGTGTGGTTTTTGTGTGTAAGTCGGTTGAACTTGACTGTGATGTTGGCGATTATTGGTGTGCTATTTTTGAAATCTGTTGAAACTTTCATTGTAAGGGTATTCAAAAGTGTATCCTATTTTTGTATGTTTTGGCCTTTGGTGTGTTTTGAATTTTGTGCCATGAGGTGTATTTGAATAAACATGAAATTGGCTATTGGGAGCCAAATATGCACTATTTATCAAATTTGTTTGGAATTTTACCATGAAAAATATATGATTGTGTTTTTGTTTTACCATGTTTTGTGTATTGTACATGATTTTGCAACTCGAAATGCATGAGAGAGTAAATGAATGATTTTGTAGTTGTGAAATGTGTTCTAGTGAATTGTTTGAAATTGAATTAACTAGAATGAGTGGTATTTTTTTGTGTGTGTGAAACTAATATGAATTTTATTGTGAATAAAATAGGTGAAGAATCTTGAGCCACGACATCATGTGTGGATGATGAAGGTTGAATTAGAGGAGATTATGACAAAGAATGATGAGGATAAGGTATGGTTTGAAGTAGTATGACTAAAAGGTGTTTGGGAATGCGTAAGAATTTATGCTAATCAAGCTTACATATCAGACTTATGTGAGAGGTGGGATCCTGAAAGGAATACCTTCCACTTTTCAATGGGTGAGATGATGATCACCATGGAAGACGTATACACGATTTATAATTTACCCATTGAGGGTGTTCCAGTGAGGGTAACTATGGATGATAGTTAGGAGGTTGTGATGGAGAGTGCATTTGGTGCACGGTGGAGGGAGGTAGATATCAAGAAGATGGATTATGAGTACCTTTGGCATCGAGGCATGTTTTCTGATTGTTAGTGTGTAGTGATGATGATTATATTGACCTATGCACTACCAGATACTTTCGGGGTATTGTTTACCTAGAATATGTTAGATGTGGTATGTGATATGGTGGAGCATAGGGTTGTGTTTACATGGGGTCCTACACTATTGGCCTAGGTGTACAAGAAGTTGCACACTGTAGTGCACATAAGGTAGAAGGAATTGAGTTGGACTCCTTTGCTACAGGTGTGGGCATGAAAGCATATAGCGAGAGAACGATCATCATTGGTGCCTTATAATGCTCATGTGGAGGGGAAGACTCACTTTCCATATGCACTGATATGGAGGATAGATGAAGAGAAGGGGATGAAGAGGCCACATGAGGGTGATCCTTTATTTTGGAGGGTGAATTTTGGGGAGTTGGAAGCTAAGGATATTCATTGGAGGCCATGTAGAGGTGGAGTAGTGTGGGAAAATGATGAGAAGCAGCTAGGAGCTATTCATCAAGGGTGATGGGTGGTGGGTCGGTATACTCGAAAGGTTGAGTTCTTCCAGTTCAGAAGGGTGATGAAGTAGTTTGGTTTATGGTAGGATGTTCCAGAGGCACATATCATGATTTATAGGTGGAAGGGTGATAGAGGTAGTCATCCTATAGTACTACCTTGGGCTAGTGAGAGGGATCCACTGATGATAATTTTAGATGTGGATGATGTAGGTATGACACCAGAGTATGATGCCTAGTGGATGACTTAGAGTTCAAATGTAGGTAATGGAGTAATTGATCAATGGGTGTAGCCAGACAATGGAGTGCCTACATCATAGGGACAAGTAGCAAGAGGTACCCAATCTAGGCCATAGGGAGAGGCGAGGGATGAGGCTAAGGTACCTCTTCGTCAATCAAGACATTGAATGGGTGGTACATCTAGTGCAGTTGTAGAGAGAGTGGTAGAGGCACTGATGGATGATAGGATGGAGCCTACGGGGGATCCCATGATGATGGATGAGGTGAGGGATGATGCTAGAGTTGACATAGTTATCGATGATAGCTAAAATAGTAATGAAAAATCCCATACCTTTCATGGAAATATTTTTTTTTATCCATGGAAATATCAAAGCTTCCCTACACCTTTGGCATCCAATTGACATCAACCCAAGACCTAAGTGTGGTATCTCTAGGTCAAATTTAACAAAAATGACCAATTAGTGTCTAGTTATTTAAAAGAATAATTTCCTCATTGGCCTCTTAGATTCTAACTTCCATCAATGGGTTTCCATATAGATTTTTCATAAATATATAATTTCCTCATTGGCCTTTTATATTCTAATTTATTTGGTCTGAAGGAAAAACTAGTAGGAAGAAATATCACCTTGTGAATTGGATTAAGATCTACAAACCCAAAAGTATGGAGGACTAGGGATAAGACAACTCAACAAAGTTGGCCAATCTTTAGCCACCAAAATTGCTTGGAGAATGTTGTTCAATTTTGAGGATCCTTGGTATAAATTTTTTCTAAAGAAATACTATGGTGGAGGTAGACCAAAATATGTTCTACTAAACCTCAATCTAGGACATAAAGGTACCAAAATTTGGTCAAGCATCTTGACAAGGTTGAAGATTATTAAGGAGAATTTGACTTGGATGGTGAAATAAGGTGACTTAAATATTTTCACTCAATCCTTGGATGGGTCCAAACCTCTAGGAATTTTTATAGATCTAAACAACATTTCTTACAACAAAATATTTATATATTCAAGGATTTCTATGTGAAAATGACCCACACAACAGGTTGGACAGATTATGTTTTTAAAATGGATTTGTAAAACATATATCTAGAACCCTTGAAAGATGATTTTAACTATCTAAAAGAGCACTTGGGTAGCAACTAAATTTTATCCAAGAGGAGGTAGATCTACCAGCATGAAAGGAGAATGAAAGACCAATGAGCCTATCCATGAAATCTATGTATAGGTTCTTAACTACATAGGATAATGAAGAGAATTCCTCAAAGGTATCAATGAAACACATTTAGAAGTCCAAGGTGGTTTTGAAAATCTAAATTTTTGGATGGTTGGTGGTGCATAGTGTGATTATAATAGCAGAGAATGTGAGAAAGAGGGGAGTGATCAATCTTGATAGATGTCATTTTGTAAAAGAGGAGGAGAAACTCTAAATCATCTACTCTTTAATTGTTTTATGTTAGAGGATATTTAGACCAAGTTGCTAAAGCTCTTTAAATACCCTAATTAGGAGTTAAATTTCTTTATGGATGTTGTAGAGATGCTAAATCTAAGATCATGAAAACCATGCACTGTACAATAATAATAAACACATGCATGAATTGAAATACTATGAAAATAGTAAAGATGGATCTTTTATTGATTTATCTTTCTTCAGGTGTTACATTGACAAACCTTCGAGGAATTTCATAGATGTGGATATTTTCGTGACGACCGTGGAGAGAGTTTGATGTGGATCTTATGCTCCTTTATCATATGTTGATCTTGTAATCTACACACAAAGAAACTAGAAACAGATCAAAAGCATATGCATAATAAATGAAATGAATGCAATAAATAAGATAAATTATATCAAAGCATGTGAAATCTAAGATCTATCTAAATACTAAAATAATAAAATAATGTTGAGATAAATAAAATATTAAAAACCAAATATCTGATAGAAGTCATCTTAGGATCAGACGGTCATGTCTGTGGGTCATATCAGGTCAAGACAATCACTGTCCTGAG
The DNA here is from genome assembly GCA_028583015.1 of Wollemia nobilis. NCBI lineage: Eukaryota > Viridiplantae > Streptophyta > Pinopsida > Araucariales > Araucariaceae > Wollemia > Wollemia nobilis. The sequence continues at coordinate 12,797,532 of JAQPPZ010014788.1, forward strand.
GTTGTTTTTCTTCATGTCCAAGTTAGGATGGAATCTAAGATCAACCTAGGGTTTTGTCGATGGATTGTTGCATTGTGAAAGTGATTTTATGGGTTGGATCGGTCACCGAGGAAAGAATATTTAATTATACAAAAAATAGGAGTGCAACTTCTAATCCTTTCAACAGTATGATAGCATGAGTTTCAGCAACAAAATGGCTTGGAGGATCAAAAGGGGTAGCACTTTGCTATGCAAAAGCTTAAACTCTGTGTATGGATTTTGGTAGCCATTCATTGCACAAAATCAAAATATGAAGGAACTTTAAAACTGAGGGGTGAGTGAAAATTTATGGACTTCTCATATGGAAGTTAAAAATGACAAAAGTGCCCTGAATGAAAAATCAAAGAGGTAGTTTGAATTAAGAAAAGTGAATGCTTATTTTTGAAATATTATGTGATTGATTATTGCATATGTTTTTCTATTTTGGCCCATGCGGATCATTTCATGTATCTCACAAGATCATGCACAAGTTTAACTGGTTATTTCGGCTATCGATTATGAACCTTTTTATTTTTAAGCTTACTTTTGGTGTTCATCTCAAGGTGAGACGACCTCAATCCAGCAGTTGTCTTAGGTAGAGATAGTTGCACTTTAGTAATCATCTTAGGTAGATATGGCCACACTTGTTATGGGAAAAATTGCCCAAAAGTGGTGAGAACCACTATATTAGCCTTGAGGGTTCCCTAGGTGGGTTAAGTGGTCTAAAAAAAGTCCATTCATGTAGTCTCCTCAATATGACATGTTTTAGGTGTCTATAGATGCCCCTTTTTGTGATGCTTTGTGTGATGACACAATGTAGAGAAAAAATAGATCACCTAAAATGGTCGATTTGAAGGTTAATGATATCCATTAAACAAATCAATGTAAGATGCCCCAATCATGGAAAGAGCATGCACTTTTGAATCATTGCTTCCAACTCATTGATGGATTTGATTTTAGTAAACTTTTCAGCCATGAGTAGATACTATGATATGGATCCACAATCGATGGCTTTGAGTATACTAAATTTTTGGTAACCTTTTAGTCATTGGAAGATAGGCTTTAGTCTACACTTTAGGCTTTAGGGATACCAATCAAGCAATTTAGCTACCTAGTTTATTCTGAGTATATTTTTGCTTGTTGTCCACCCCAAGAAAAAAGTGTGTATGATTGTATTTGGCAATGATTCTTGAACAAACGCAATTTGCATTATTGAGTGTTTGATTATTGATTTGATTATAAATTTTGTAATTATATGACTACCCCCTCAAGTGATGAGTCGATAGAGGAGATGGAAAATGATGAAAGTGATGAGTCACTTGACCAAGATAATCATACTTGGGTTTAGCCGGGTTAATGCTATGTTGAAAGGGCTTATGATCCCATGATAAGCTTGATTTTGACCCATTTTGATTTTTTGTAATTTTGTGAATTTTTATGATTTAAAAAAAAAAAATTAAGTATTTTTTGCAAAAATCGCTGCCATCTCACCTTGAGATGGTCATGGTGCGTTGCACAACCATATGAGACATGCATGAAATTTGGGAAAATATAAATAGTATTTTAGCATTTTTTGACATCATTTTCACTGTTTACATCCAGAGAAGAGAGATATGGGGAGGAGGAGAGTAATATTTTGATGTGAAGCACTAACAAAAAATTGACCAAACCTGATGATGGACCAACCCGAGACTTCTTCAAGTGGAGGAGACGAAGTGATGAGGGTAGGTACTGCAATCACACATTTTTGTTGATTCTAAGAATAAAAATGAACCTCATCAAATATAATGTTTAAGGAACATCACATTAATTAGTTAAGGTAACGAACTTAACTTAGATTAGTGTAGATTTAGAGGTTGTTTTTATTTTATCCTTTTTTTTGTATTTGATTTTGCATTTAATGTTTGTATGAATTTATTTTATTTTTGCAAATCTGGGGGCCATCTCAGGGTGAGATGATCCCTATTTTTGAATTTTATGACCGTTGGTCCAATAGTCAAAATTTTTTGACCTTGGAGGCCATCTCAACCTAAGACAACCTCTACTTGGGGCCGTATTGAGCTGAGATGGTCGTCATGGCTTATTTTTTTTTCTTTTATTTATTTTATTTTTTTAAGCGAAAAACCCCTTGCGGGGCTGCCTTGGTCTAAGAGACCACGAACAGGGGGTTCTACACCGTCAAAGTCACCCGAGGGTCGCACCCGACCCTACCCGCACCAACATTATCAATTGGATTTTGGGTACCCAATTCAGCTTTTTGGTAGGGTGGAGATTCAAACCTGGGACCTCCCTTGGAGGATTGCCCTCTCCTATCCAACTCACCTACAAAACCTGGGTATTTTTTTTGCTTTTATTGTTCATGTGTTGATTAGTTATTAATTTTATGATTTGCTTTCAACTTCTTAGAGCCTGACACAGATTCACCCATCTTTTAGATAGCACATGAGGCTCTCTTTAATGACGATTGGGATTGGCTTGAGGCCCTTGGCCTTATGCAGGTCATGCAATTGGAGTTAGTCTATATGGACCATGCCTATTTTATGGCCTTGGTAGACCAATGGGATAGCCATACCAATACCTTCCACCTTCCTACTAGTAATATGACCATCACTCCAAAGGATATCTATAATATTCTCTATGTTTTGATAGAGGGAGAGCTTATTATGTCATTACCTACTAGTTAGTAGGTGAGAGTACTACAATGAGTGTACATAAAACAATAGCAAAATATTGAGTGTGATTTTGAGAGTATTGGGTTTAGGGTGGAGGAGGGTTATGATTCACAACTCCTAACCTATAGGAATGTAGTGCTTATATCACTCATGTCTAAAATTTTATTATCTGATTCTTCAGGTGTGAGGTTCCCATGGAACCCCCTCGATATTGTTCAAGACTTACTAGAGTGCATGGCACAACATCCATAGCTTCTAGCTTGGAGGATCACCTTATTGATATAGCTCTATAAGGAGCTATATGGGGTTTGGAATTAGGGTCAACTTGGATTAGAGTGCAACTTTATCTTGCAAATATAGGATTGGGATCACATTCAAGTGGATAGACCAACTAGGCTACCATGGTTGACTTGATGATAAATTATGGATAGGGATATAAGGCTATACCATATTATAGAGATAGGATCAAGAGTAGGATCGAAGTCACTATTATTAAAGCATGATTGACCATTACATTGACTCCTTTGAGAGGTTGAGGATGGAGCATATGGTATGGAGGTTGTGGAGGAAATATCCATCATGGGCAAAGGTAGATCAGTAGCTAAGGTGAGTGAGACACGATCAATGGTTGATGGGCCAACCTGGTAGTGAGTATGAGTACTTCCAGTGTTCACACATGATCCACCAACTAGGGATTCACCATGATGTATCGAAAAATCTCATTATTTATAGATGGTGGATAGATGACATAAATTTACCTTGGCTTGAGTGGAGCTACTATATGATGGGGTAGATGAGGTATTGGTGGATCCTGATATAGAGGACCTAGGAACTACTCCATAGTATGATTCTTGGTGGGGGACTTGGTTGTGGTAGGGAGGCAAAACAAGTGGGGTAGTGGGTCCTTCATAGAGGTGAGTGCATCATCGTACTAATGAGGAGTAGACTGAGACCTCTAAGAGAGGTGTGGAGATGGAGGAGGGTGGGGATGAAGAGGAGTCTAAGGAGGAGGATCATCATGGGAATATTTCTATACTCAAGGAGAAGATCTACATCATTTAGGGATAGATGACTAACAGTGGCACAATGTAGGTGCTAGCGTTAAGTCAAATGGATAGAAAGAGGTAGAGGTGGTGGGAATTTGATGAGGAGAGGGACATAATTTAGGCTTAAATTTAGAGCCTAAAGGATGAGGTAGAGAGGATTATGAAAGAGCGAGATGCTCTACGATTGGAGGTGACTAGAATTATGATAGAGCAAGATATTCTATGAATGTGTTCGTCAGGTGTTACAACTAAACAAGATGCTCTACAACTCTAATTGATAGGTATGGCACCTAGATATGGCCAAGTAGGGTAGGCAAGGTAGTCCATGAGTGATGTGGTAAGATGACAAGCATAGATTATAGAACTCCAGAGGATGTTATCCTACTATATATATCATCATTGATCAGATCGAGACTATATCACTCTATTGAAGGAGGAGGTGGAGTGATTAGGTAGTAGGCTACCATCATAGGGATTAGTAGAGCCCTTACAGTGGAGTCATCACAACAAGTTTGGAAAGTATTCTATGAGATCATAGATATCTAGGTTTTACCATCCATAGATGTTAGAGGCTAGTGGATCAGGTCAGCCTCATCAAGATGAAGCTAAGGACGGTGGTGAGACTGGTAGTGAAGGGCCAGCCTGATTATGTATATATACTTATTATTTTTAGTATGAGGTCCAAGGACCCACTCTATTGTAGCCTACGAGCATTTTGTACTAGTGTATTATCACATGATATATATATGCTCTTTTAGTTGTGTTATCATAATTTTTAATGCTTATGTTAATTATTTTATGGATGCACTTATGAATGCAATGGTGGATGATTTATGTATGCCTACACATTGTAATATGTATGCATAGATGTATGATCACTATCATTGTTTATGAGATTACAGAGCTAGAATGTACTCCTAGATCTATGCATGTATGTGATGTATTAATTATATGAGGATGAAAATTTTGATTTTTATACTTTTTTTTAAAACATAATGAATGAATATAAGATGCAAAAAAAAACAAAGTGCAAGCACCACTAAATGTATAAAAGTCATTAATAAAAATGTAAAATTTTTCACAAAAGTCATACATTTGAATGTGAACTATATGGGATCTAATGTGATATGTCAAAAATGTGAATGAATGATGCGTAACAATGAGATATCACAAGGAAACAACAAGGTTTCTCATGAGACTCAAACACCCTAGTTGATTGGTCAAAATTTGTATACTGAATATACATGATTTTAAAAGATAACAATCTACTAGAAATATCCAGATATTCAATATCTGTGTGTGTGTATAGTGAAGTTCATTAATGTGAAGCATAAGACTACCCCATTTCCAAGCTAGCATTTATAGCCTATTGTTGTAATGGGGATCACCCTATGGTCATCATTACCCTGATTTTGTACTTGGTTGGACTCAACTACTCTATAATGCAAGACCTCAAAGGCTAGTGGGTCCTTATGTGCCATGTATGAGCATATTCCAATACCAAGGGTTTCAAGCTTTGGGGAGTCGGATTCTCAACCACTCAAATCAATTCCTGATGAGAATGAAACCCTATCCTTACTACTTGAAGCCTCAATATTATTATGTGTTTATTTAGAGCTTTGGGAAATTAGATTCTCAACCACTCAAATCGAGTCCTAATGAAAATTTATCCCTTATCCTTACTACTTATTTCATGATTGTTTGCTTTTGTGATAAGAATTAAAGATTTGGGGAACTAGATTCTCAACCACTCAAAAGTCCTGATGAGAATGTTACCTTCATACTTACTTCTCTTCCTATTGTTGTTGTAATATTTTGCAAAGATGTATATTTTAAGTGGTGAAAACCACTATTTTTATTGTGATTTTGGACTATGTGCATAATAGGACAGCAAGGGAAACCTTTTTCTTAAGAGGCCATGACTACTTCATAGTTTCATCTTTCCTTGTGCTAAATAATTTTTAATATGTGAAGATGTGTTTGGGATTTTTATATATGCAAGGTACTACCAAAGCAAGACCCTACCTTCAAAAATTAAGATAGTTTCTAAAAAATATAAAAATAAAACTAGGAATGGCTAAATAACCAAAAAAACCCTATTGAACACCCTATAACAACTTACTAGGTGAGGGGAAATAACACAAACACCTAGGACAGAGAATGAGGATAGAAGTGATTTGTGTGATGTGTGTATTTTCTTGACGACCCTTTGAAAACTAAGGGGTGTGCATAAAATAGTTAGTGATCAGATGAACATCATTTCTTATGGTCATACAATATCTACCCTATCTCACCAGGACCCCTTAATAACCAAAAGATCACAAGGAAAAGTGCAAATTATGACAAGATAAAGGTTTGATTAAGACTAATGACAATGATACAAGCATGGTGCTATGTGTAGCATGCAAGGACAACATAGTATAATGCAAGTGCAATGAAATAATATGCCTAATGCAACTAATCCATGAATGCAATGATATGAAATGCATGTTGATGTAAGCAACGCAATATTTTTATGGTTTTGTTGATTTTATTATTTTATTGTTTTTTTGTGCATTATGTATCATGCATGAAACGCTCGCAAGTGGATAATTTTAAGAGGTTTAGGTTCCTCAAAACCCTCAAGAGAAGCTATATTATAAGTTCCTGGCCCTACTTTTTCTATTACTATGAATGGGCCTAGCCAGTTAACCGTAAATTTATCCCATAAATGGGGTGGCAAGTTGGAATTTTGTTGATTTTATTTTAGCACAAGATCACCAAATTCAAAAGCCCTAAGATGGAATTTTGTGTCATATTCTCACTTAATATGATCTTGATAAACATTAATATTCTCAAGATCATTGATGCATATTTCATCAAGAAGTGTGAGTTGATCGAGGTGAGCTTATCGTGCAGTGTCATCATCAATGAACTCTTGTAATAAAATGTGCAATGAAGGAAATTCTAATTATAATGGTATAATGGTCTTGGTGTCATATACTAATGAAAATAGAGTTGCCTTAGTTGGCATTTGAATGCTAGTTCAATAAGCCCATAATGCCAGAGGTAGTTGAAGGTGTCAATATTTATGATGATCATTAACCGTTTTCTTGAGAATGGCAATGACTGTTTTGGTTGATGCCTCTTCTTATCCATTGGTTTGTGTATGATAAGGAATTTAAAATCTATATTGAATATTATACTTAGCACATAAAAATCTCATATCCTTGATCTTGGATGATGGTCCATTGTCCAAAATTATTTTGAATGGAATGCCAAAATGATAAATGATGTTATGTAATATAAATTTCATAATTTATGGACCTGTTGTTGTGGTAAGAGGAATTACTTCCACCCACTTTATAAAATATTTTGTGGTCATTATGATAAACATGTGATGGCCAAATGAAGGGGAATTTTTTTATTTATTAAGTCAAATATCCATTGTGAGAAAGGCAAAAATAAATGAATTGATTGTAAGGTCTATGAAGGTACGTGTAAAATATTAGCATGATGTTGACATTAAAGCACATTTTAACATAAGCATAACAGTCTTACTCCATAGTGGGCCAATAAAAACCCATTTGAAGGATGTGCTTAATGATAGTTGTATCACTAAAATGGCCATCGCAAGTACCATCTTGAGCCTAGGAAATTACCCAAGTAAATTATTGGAGCTCTAAGGAACGAAGGAGAAGACCATCATAGCTTCGATGGTAGAGTATATCTCCTACCAAGACATACTTTGTTGCTTTTTTCTTGAATGTGTATTTTACAATATGTGATAATCCTAAAGGTAGATGGTTGCATTATTATCACAAGGAGTTTGTGAGACCAAGGACCCCTAGGATGCATTGTTCAAAAAGTATCAAATTTGGGAGAACTCATGTTGGTAGGGTTCAACCTATATCATGTGGATATTTTTCTCATATTTGGAAGTGTCTCACGGGACCGTGGCTTGAGAGAGAATCCTGAATTAAATTTTTGTGACATCATCCAAAGGGTTCTTTGGAATTAGATACCCTAAGGATGCCATTGTATCTGCAAAATAATTGGATGATTGAGGTACAACCTCGATGTTGTACCATTTAAATTTAATGAGTAATTTTTCCACAAGTTCTTTGTAGGATTTCAATAATGTGTTGGCAATTTGAGTTATTTTATGTTTTCATTGATGTCACATGGATCATTGATGTCACATGGATCACATTGAGTTTTGGTGGCCAAAGCATTTCATAAATAAGCATTTATGATATTTTGGAGAGCATGGATATATACAGGGTTTTTGTGAAAACCAAGGTAGGCAAAATAAAAGGTTTTATTTAAAACCATGGATGGCAGATTTGAAATGGGTTTTTCTTAAAACCCAGGTTGGCTTTTCGTTTCATCGAAAAAGGTGCCCCGATGATGGAGATATTTAATTTTAAATATTTAGTTTAAATTTTAAATTATTTAAAATTAAAATTTTAAAATTAAATATATTAATTTTAGCGCCGACTAAAGAAAGGAGGAAAGGCTATATTAATTTATAGCGCCGACGTCTAAAGAAAGAGGAAAGGCATATATATATGCCAACAAAATCTTAGACTTCATGACCCCAACGCTTATTTTTCGAATGCCTTCGATTGGGGAACAAATTGCGAAAAGAGAGAGAAGTGTGACTTTGGTCTATTGAAAAATCGTTCGCGGAGTTTAATAAGATGCATAGGCATATTTGGCCTAGCGGTTCATGCACTTTGTGTTATGTAGGAGGTCCTGCGATCGAGTCCCGTCGTGGTTATTTGCTTTGTTGAAGCGCTCGAAGTGCTGTTAAGTTTTTTGAAGGGTGCATAAGTTTATGATATAAGTTTTTGTTCGTGTCCCTTTGGACACGTGAGGGCATGTGGCCCAACGACAGGTTGGCTGTGGTTAAAGCGCTGAGCAAGGAGACGTCACGAGATCGAATCCCATCAGGGACAGAGGCAAGTTAATAATTTTTTAATATATTTTATTTTTCTAAAGTTGCCCTAGGAGGAATAAGGGTTGTGATGCATGTTTAGAAAAAGAGAGATTTCTGGTGTTTCTCCTTTTGAAAGTATATCATATTATATATCGTTGGAAAGCTTATTTCGAGGGCTATTTGATTAACTTGCTTAGAGGGAGAAATAAGGTGTATGTAAAGAGATATTTCTATTTTTGTAAAGGGTTTCAAAAGTGAAGGTTGTTTTGTTCTTTTTCAAAGGTGATTAATTCTTTCATGAGGGGACATGTTGTATCTTATTGAGTAGGAGTGATAAGGTGTTATTTGGATATTATTGTTGTGATATTAATCATGATCTCTAACCCTTGTTGAAAGTTGAAAAAGAAGTTTGTTGAGTGTGGCAGATTTAGTGGACATCCAATAAGGCATCAAAAGGTATGAGCAATATTCTCCATTGACTTTGTTTATGGTGGTTGATTTCTGAAATATCATTGGAGAGAAAAGGATTGATTGTGGTTTCCTTTTCGAAAGTGGTTGGTTGAATGCTTCAAGGTTTTTTGGTTTGAGAGTTGTGTTTAAACCTTGTTTTATAAGCATAGTTGTTGAAGCCCATTGGTTATGCAAAGAACTTGAGTTAGAAAAGAACATGAGTATCATTGTTATGTGAGATTTGTGGTTGAGCATTGTTGGAAACATTTGAGTTGGTTGATACATGCTTGGACTAGGGTTTTGTGAGAAAGAGTTATCCCTTGTGGTGATTGGTTGAGTTGAGTTGATTGAGCCTAGTCAAGTGATTGTGTGAGGTGATTGTTCAAGTCCCATGAAACAAACAATTCTATAATTCTGATTTGGGTTGAGATTGAGCTTTGAGATTAGAACATATTGAGTCTCTAACAATTCTCTTTATGCTTCTATAAGATTTGAGTTGAGTTAAGATTGACTTGAGTTGAGTTGAGATTGATTTGAGTTGAGATCATTGTGGATCATTGTTGTCATCCATTGTAGAGTGCATTGCCATTCATTGTTGAATTCATCATTGAGCCTTGCCTTCATAGATTTGTGGATGATATTTGAGTGCTACTTGAGCATGATTGGTTGAGCCTTTGAGAAGGCTTTTGGGATAGATTTGTGGACAGATTTGTGGTAGTTTTTGTGGATGATTGATTGAGCCTTTGAGAAGACTTTTGGGATAGATTTGTGGACAGATTTGGGACAACATTTGAGCAAGTTCTTGGTGAGCTTGTTGAGCAGATTTTGAGCAAGTTCTTAGTGAGCTTGTTGAGAAGATTTTGAGCAAGTTCTTGGTGAGCTTGTTGAGCAGATTTTGAGCAAGTTCTTAGTGAGCTTGTTGAGCAGATTTTGAGCAAGTTCTTGGTGAGCTTGTTGAGCAGATTTTGAGCAAGTTCTTGGTGAGCTTGTTGAGCAGATTTTGAGCAAGTTCTTGGTGAGCTTGTTGAGCAGATTTTGAGCAAGTTCTTGGTGAGCTTGTTGAGCAAATTTTGGGCAAGTTCTTAGTGAGCTTGCTAGAGCAGTTTTGGGCAAGTTCTTGGTGAGCTTGTTGAAGCAATTTTGGGCAAGTTCTTAGTGAGCTTGCTAGAGCATATTTTGGGCAAGTTCTTGGTGAGCTTGCTGAAGCAGTTTTGGGCAAGTTCTTAGTGAGCTTGCTAGAGAAGATTTTGGGCAAGTTCTTAGTGAGCTTGCTAGAGAAATTTTGGGCAAGTTCTTGGTGAGCTTGCTGAAGTAGATCAGTGGATTGCCTACCTAAGCAGATCAATGTATTGCCTAGCTTTGAGCAGATCAAAGTAATCATTTGTATTGGGATAAGGATCCTTATTTTTGTGTGAAATATTATAAGGAGATTATCTTGTGGAGTACCCCACATTGGGGGAACCACGTTAAATCTTGTGTCTCAATTGTGTGTGGTGATTTGTGCACTTGTTTACTATTGCTATCTATGTCATTAATGCACACTGCTATATTTGGTTATTGCAATTAAGGACACTAATTGATATTGGTTTGGAAAGAAAGTAAAAAGTGGGTGCTATATTGTTCACCCCCCTCTCAGTATAAGCTTGTGTTCTTCAATTGGTATCAGAGCAAGTTCCTTCAAAAATGCTAATAGCTTGAGGGTAGATTCTACAAGAACACAGATGGCTTCACAGAATGGATTATCTACAAATAAGGCTCCACTGTTTGATGGTAACAATTATGCTTTCTAGAGAATGAGAATGAAGAACTACTTGATATCACAAGGATATGAGGTATGGCATATGGTTGAAAAATAGTATAAGGTTGAAGGTGATCCCGAGGTAGATAAGACTATCAAGAAATTGGTTGAGATCAATGCAAGGGCAATGAATTGTATTTTGAGTGGGCTACATGAAACAAATTTTGCAAAGGTCATGGTATGTAATTCAGCTAATGAAATGTGGACCAAGTTGCAGAATACTTATGAAGGAGATTCAAAGGTAAAGTTGGTAAAACTACAAACTCATAGAAAAATATTTGAGGAATTGAAAATGGAATATTCTGAAGATATTGCAAAGTTTTTACTTCGAGTTGATGAGATTACTAACACCATGAGAGGCCTAGGATTTGAGATGAAAGAATCAAAAGTTACTCAAAAAGTTTTGAGATCACTTCCCATGAAGTATGATGCAAAGGTTTCAGCAATAGAAGAAACAATGGATATCAACAATCTAACAATGGAAGAACTACAAGGAACTCTCATTGCTTATGAGATGAGGGTGAGTAAGCATCAGGTTCCAATAAAAGAGATTTCATTCAAGGCTTAAGAGAAAAATAAAGGGAAAGTTCCAGAGATAGATAGAGATTCAGATAATGATGAGGAAGCTAACTTCATCAAAAGGAAAAAGGACTTAAGAAATTTTAGGGATATGAAGAAAGTCAAATGCTACAAGTGTGGTGATTTTGGTCACTATGCACACAAGTGTCCACATGAAGAAAATAGTGATTATGAAAAATAGGGTCACAGAAGAAAATAATATGGAAAGCATAAGCATGACAAAGATGAAAGATTCAAGCAAAATAGGTATGAGAAGAAGAAAAGTTTTCATAAGACAAAGAAAACTTACTACATTGCAGAAGCAAGTGATAGCTCAGATCACAGTGATAGAGACAAGTCAGATGATGAAAATGAAGAACATCTATTCCTTGGAATAGAAGGTGAAATAGAATGGTGCTTTGTGTGTGGTCAAAGAGATCATAGATCAGGATATTGCAATGGTTTCAGTGATAGTGAAGATGAGATGACACATCAAGGAAATAGGCATGGTCAAAGAAATCATGAGAGTTTATTTGCTATAGAAGATAATAATGATCTCAGTGACAGTGAATATGAATAAGTCTCACTTTTGGTAATATAAAAATAAGAGGATGAGCCATGAAAACAAAAAATAGAAGTCAAAATGCTAAAAGAAGAAATCAAGAATCTTGAAAACAAGATTCGAACATATGTAGAAATAAGAGAAGAACAACTTCAGACAATCAGTGATCTAAGAGATGAGCTTAAAAATGCAAAAAGGATAGAGGAAATGATGAATGAAGAACTAAGGGTAATAACGACAAGACATGAAACATTAGATGAAAAGGTTCAAAAAGGAGTGAAAACTTATTTTAAAGTTGTATCCTATTTCCAAGAAAAGTCACACTCAAAAGGAAAGGAAGTTCTAAAAGATGAAAGCAAGGAAGAAACTAAGGAAGAGGATTTAAATACTACAAATAAGGTTCAAGGATGCAATGCACAAGTTGAAAATGATCATAAGGATAATGGTCAAGAAAGGTATGAGGAACCAAGGCATGAACAAAGGGCTTTTCAAGGAAATTGTTTTTCTTGTAATGGATTTGGACACAAGGCTATACACTGTAGGATCCATGGATCAAAGAAGTTTGATTTTTATAGAAGAAAATTCAAAGGAAGAAGGTATGGATTTTAGGTACATTGCTTCTTATGTAATAGGATCAGTGCAAAGAAAATGAGCAACATGGTTTTGGTTTTAGAGATACACAAATTAGAAGTCATGGTCATAATGGTCATGAAAACAAAACTTCACAATACAGGGTTCGGGAAAGGAATGGATATGGAAATTATTTCAAGAAATAATTCAGGATATGGGCACCATCCAAAGACTACAATATCAAGTGTTTTAATTGAAATAACTTTGGACATATTACAAAATGGTGTAGGACTCAATTCCAAATAGGTTCAAGACAAGAAGGTCAAACAGGTTCAAGATAAGAAGGTCAAACAGGTTCAAGATAAGAAGATCAAGTAATTCATCAAGAGAAGGATATCAAAAAAATATGGAAGGAAGTTGACAGAGGAAAGAAACAATGTAATATGGGAGTAAAAGTAATCCCACCCCAAAATTAATCACCTCAAGAGAGAAGGTGGTGAGGGGGCTAATATTAAGAGTCATATATTTTAGCCCCATAGGTGTCCCTTTTGCCATTGATGTCAAAGGGGGAGAGATGTTAGTAATGGGAATAGCATTGAGTTAGGGGGAGCAGTATCCAAAGAGAGAATTGAGTTAGGGGGAGCAACCTCCAAAGAGAGTATTGAGTCAAGGGGAGCAACTTTGATTCTCAGAGATGGTTTTTGCAGTGATTATGGTTTTTACATTAGAGGTGTTGCCATCAATGATAAATGGGGAGATTGTTGGCAATTTGAGTTATTTTATGTTGTCATTGATGTCACATGGATCACATTGAGTTTTTGTGGCCAAAGCATTTCATAAATAAGCATTTATGATATTTTGGAGAGAATGGATATATACAGGGTTTTTGTGAAAACCAAGGTAGGCAAAATAAAAGGTTTTATTTAAAACCATTGATGGCAGATTTGAAATGGATTTTTCTTAAAACCCAAGTTGGCTTTTTGTTTCATTGAAAAAGGTGCCCCGATGATGGAGATATTTAATTTTAAATATTTAGTTTAAATTTTAAATTATTTAAAATTACCATTAAAATTTTAAAATTAAATATATTAATTATAGCGCCAACAAAAGGAGGAAAGGATATGGTTAAAGTGCTGAGCAAGGAGACATCATGAGATTAAATCCCATCAGAGATAGAGGCAAGTTAATAATTTTTTAATATATTTTATTTTTCTAAAGTTGCCCTAGGAGGAATAAGGGTTGTGATGCATGTTTAGAAAAAGATAGATTTTTGGTGTTTCTCCTTTTGAAAGTATATCATATTATATATCATTGAAAAGCTTATTTCGAGGGCTATTTGATTAACTTTCTTAGAGGGAGAAATAAGGTGTATGTAAAGAGATATTTCTATTTTTGTAAAGGGTTTCAAAAGTGAAGGTTGTTTTGTTCTTTTTCAAAGGTGATTAATTATTTCATGAGGGGACATGTTGTATCTTATTGAGTAGGAGTGATAAGGTGTTATTTGGATATTATTATTGTGATATTAATCATGATCTATAACCCTTGTTGAAAGTTAAAAAAGAAGTTTGTTGAGTGTGGCAAATTTAGTGGACATCCAATAAGGCATCAAAAGGTATGAGCAATATTCTCCATTGACTTTGTTTATGGTGGTTGATTTTTGAAATATCATTAGAGAGAAAAGGATTGATTGTGGTTTTCTTTTCCAAAGTGGTTGGTTGAATTCTTCAAGGTTTTCTAGTTTGATATTTGTGTTTAAACATTATTTTATAAGCAAAGTTGTTGAATCCCATTGGTTATGCAAAGAACTTGAGTTGGAAAAGAACACGAGTATCATTGTTATGTGAGATTTGTGGTTGAGCATTGTTGGAAACATTTGAGTTGGTTGATACATGCTTGGACTAGGGTTTTGTGAAAAAGAGTTGTCCCTTGTGATTGGTTGAGTTGATCTGATTGAGCCTAGTCAAGTGATTATGTGAGGTGATTGTTCAAGTCCCATGAAACAAATAATTCTATAATTCTGATTTGGATTGATATTGAGCTTTGAGATTAGAACATATTGAGTCTCTAACAATTCTCTTTATGCTTCTATAATATTTGAGTTGAGTTAAAATTGAATTGAGTTGAGTTGAGATTGATTTGAGTTGAGATCATTGTGGATCATTGTTGTCACCCATTGTAGAGTGCATTGCCATTCATTGTTGAATTCATCATTGAGCCTTGCCTTCATATATTTGTGGATGATATTTGAGTGCTACTTGAGCATGATTGGTTGAGCCTTTGAGAAGGATTTTGGGATATATTTGTGGACAGGTTTGTGGTAGTTTTTGTGGATGATTGATTGAGCCTTTGATAAGACTTTTGGGGCAGATTTATGGACAGATTTGGGACAACATTTGGCCAAGATCTTGGTGAGCTTGTTGAGTAGATTTTGAGAAAGTTCTTAGTGAGCTTGTTGAGAAGATTTTGAGCAAGTTCTTGGTGATCTTGATGAGCAAATTTTGAGCAAGTTCTTGGTGAGCTTGTTGAGCAGATTTTGAGCAAGTTCTTGGTGAGCTTGTTGAGCAGATTTTGAGCAGGTTCTTGGTGAGCATGTTGAGCATATTTTGAGAAAGTTCTTGGTGAGCATGTTGAGCATATTTTGAGAAAGTTCTTGGTGAGCTTGTTGAGCAGATTTTGGGCAAGTTCTTAGTGAGATTGCTAGAGTAGTTTTGGGCAAGTTCTTGGTGAGCTTGCTAAAGTAGTTTTGGGCAAGTTCTTAGTGAGATTGCTAGAGCAGATTTTGGGCAAGTTCTTGGTGAGCTTGCTGAAGTAGTTTTGAGCAAGTTCTTAGTGAGCTTGCTAGAGCAGATTTTGGGAAAGTTCTTAGTGAGCTTGCTAGAGCAATTTTGGGTAATTTTTTGGTGAGCTTGTTGAAGTAGATCAGTGGATTGCCTACCTGAGAAGATCAGTGTATTGCCTAGCTTTTATTAGATCAAAGTAATAATTTATATTGGGATAAGGATCCTTATTTTTGTGTGAAATATTATAAGGAGATTATCTTGTGGAGTACCCTACATTGGGGGAACCACGTTAAATCTTGTGTCTCAATTGTGTGTGGTGATTTGTGCACTTGTTTACTATTGTTATCTATGTCATTAATGCACACTAATATATTTGGTTATTGCAATTAAGGACACTAATTGATATTGATTTGGAAAGAAAGTAAAAAGTGGGCACTATACTTTTCACCCCCCCATATCAGTATAAGCTTGTGTTCTTTAGAGTGGACACTTACATTGGTAAATTCCCTTGACCTAGTTGACTATTAATGAGTCTCAAAAGATGTCTAGTTTATTTATGTGCATGGTGATAGCCATTTGAAGACCCAAAAGGAGGGCTTCGTATTTGGAATTATCATTGATGTAGGGGAAATTGGTTTAAATGAAATGGGAACAGGAGTCCTTTTTGGCATAAAAAACATGATGCCTACACCACCCCCTTGTTCAAATTTTGAACCATCAAATAATAGTGTTATATCTACCATGTGTTTCAATTTTTATCTATCATGTGTTCTGGTTCTTTGGATTTTCCTAATTATGATGGTGCAAAGACTACATCATTGAGAAGATTAATTGTAAGAGGTGTATCCTCAGGAATATGGTCTTCTAATAGTTGGTCTATGATAACCTGACCTTTAATAGATTTTTGACCAATAAATTCAAGTTCAAACTCCATAAAAAGCATGATCTACTTAGCAGTACGATTTTTGTGATAAGTGCAACTCATCATATTCCATAAAGGATTAACTTTTGAAATGACATATATGGTTTGATTTAATATGTAATGTCAAAGTTTTTTGGTGGTAAAAACCACTTCTAGATAGAGCTTCTCAATGTAAGCATATTTAAGCTCATAGTTGACAATGGTGCAGTTAAGATAATAGATGATCTATTATTTTTTAACCTCATTCTTCTAGGCTAGCATGGTCCCTAAGGCAAAGTTAGTGGCTGCAATGTACAATAAGAATGGTACACCTAGTCTTGGAGGAGCTAATACTAGTAGAGATTCCAAGTATTGTTTAATGTTGTCGAATTATTTTTGACACTCTTCATTCCAATAAAATTTCAACCCCTTGTATAGGAGATGATTCATCAATTGATAATTTATCTAAAAGTTGCACTATGAAGCACTTAATGGATTGAATATTCTCTTGTAGGCTATGGAGCTACTTAAGGTTGGTTGGGGGAGTTATTTCCAAGATGGATTTCACTTTGTTAGGATCTACTTCAATGCCTCGTTTAGATACGATGTAACCTAAAATATTTTTGGAAGTTACCCCAAAAACACATTTTCTAGGATTTAATCATATGTTATGCTCTAAGAGGTGATCGAAGACTTTTTCTAATACAGCAAGGTGGTCAATATGCAGTAAGAATTTTGCTAAAATATCATCCATGTAGTCTTCCAAAATGTTTTACATGTAGTCATGAAATATGTAAGTCATAGCCCATTGATAAGTGGCACCAGTATTTTTAAGTCTGAAGGGCATAACTCTATCACAGAAAGTCCCCCATGGCATGTTTTGGGTTGATATTTAAGGTTGACCCAAATTTTATTGTAACCCAAAAAACCATCCATGAGGGAAAGCATTTCATGACCAACTATTGTGTCAATGAGCGCATCGATATTCAGGAGTGGAAATTCATCCTTGGGAATCACTTTGTTTAGATATTGAAAGTATGTATTGTTGGGCACTGAATTGCACCAAGTTTTCACTCGATACTACGGCTGTCTATCTTCCTATTTTCTATCTAGGCTTGCACCCGATAGCTGTAGCTCAACACTCAACATTGGATGGACCAAAATAGGAGTTTCTGATCCAACCTCCAGAGTAGGCTGGTTCCTTGTCAACTTAGCAGGTTGTTGACACAATTATGCTCACTTAGGGTTTGGAGTTTAGGGTAAGAGAAGGTTAGGGTTAGAGAGATGTAGATAACAATGGATGGATAGGTTAACAACATTGCACCATCATAAAAAGCTCCCAAAAAACTAGATTAAGGACATACACTCAGATCAACATTTATCTCATAATAGATCATTTCATATATTTAAAGCATAACAGAGAAATGTTATAGCAAGCAATTTCAATACCCAGGGAATGATAATCCAAATAACAGAATTCACCAAACACTTAGATCTTACAGAAATGTACTTTCAAATAACACAGAACGAACTCAAAGCAGATTTCAATTACTCACAACAGCTAGTAATCCAAAACAGGCACAAACTAACCATCTAAGTATTTACAGAAATGCAACTATGAAATCCGAACCTCTGACATCAAGCAAGAGAACGTGAACTTGAGGCGAAGATCAATGTATTGCTCCTTTCATTCAGCTCTTCAAGAATATTTACAATAGCACAGGCAAACACGCTAGAGCCGACCCTTCAAAATGAGGGTTCGACCTCTACTTATAGTTTTTCATATTACAATAATCAAGAAACAATACACCAAATCTTGTTACAATAGCTCAACAAAGAGTTTAGCTGGCATTAGCTCATTGGTTCATCCTCCGAGAATTCTGCTGGAAGGGAGTCCGCCATGACAACACGGGGTCTCTACAACTTGCTTGGTCGCTCAGTAGAACTGCAGTTCAGAACATTCTAGATCATACATTTCCGTCGATCCTTCTTGGGAATAGATTGCCACCATCGATCTGTAACTGCATCTAGTCTGATCTTCTTGGAAATCTTTGATGCTTCATCTTCCAGTTGACTGTTATAGTTCTGATGTAGAAACATCTTTTAAACAACCCAAACTTAGAAGACTAACCTCCACCGTCGATCTTCTTCATCACACGATTCAGATTCAATCCGGCACAAGCTAAATGCCATTCCGCTTATGACATCATCTTTCTTAGTAGCAGAATCTCCAATCCAGATCCGGAGTATCTGAACCTTGAATCCACTCCAAGATTTTTATCTTCCACCTCATTATTATTCAATCATTCCGCTTTATCTTCATTTTGGAAAGAAAATACTTGTCCATTCCCCGGATCGCCATTCCACACTTTTTCACCACTGACATCATCATTTCCTTGAGACTTTTATGGATTTGAAGATAGCACCAATCCGGAGCGGGAAACAAAAGACTTTTTTAGAATCAGATATATGCAAGGAGGCTATTCCACACTTTTTCACTACTGACATCATCATCTCTCAAGAACTTTTATAGATTTGAGATCTATCGTCATTTCGGACCCGAAATGCAGTTACCCAGAATCGCTTCAAACATTTCAAAATTGAATAACTATCGAGCGGACTCATATTATCAACCCGATTCTAGAGTGGAATGATAGCTTTATGACTTAGTCAAAATTATACAAAATTTTACTAAGTATGTGGCCATTTCGGGCCTACATTCTGGCGCCTCTTGGGTGGATTTTCTTGCAAAGCCAATCGAATCCAGAGTCTTATCCATTGGGCCTTAGGAGTCAAAATAATACTTATTCTTGAATACATGTTTTAAGGAATGATTTCCATACAAATCCTACCCTCTAAAAACTTAATTCTGCCTAGAGGGTAGAGGTTCATATCGAAACTATGCCAAAAACATCATAGAACTCATTTGTTCAACTAGAGACTGTGTCTATAATATCAGTATTACTACTGCCTTCAAAAAATATACACAACTCTCCTCCTTTATAAGGCTTCCTTTCAAAAATGCCTTCACACAAAAATGTTGCGTTGTAGGCCTCATGCCTTTATTGCTTATTTTTGACAACTGTCAGAGTAAAAATAGAAATACAAAACTGATGTATAGGAATACAAAACTTATGCATATATACAAATAGAAAAATAATGGTTCAAGCATGAGCCCCTCCTGGGCCTATAATTGCTCAATATTACTCTTATTCTTCTACAGCCTCTTCCTCTTCATCTTCTCCAAGAGTCTGTACTCCTTGATCATCTTTACCAGAAGTGTCCCCAAACACTTGAACCATTGATTCCAAATATTGAAGAGCCTATTTCCAGGCTTGCTCAGAGGGATTTGATGTCTCTTTAAGCTGCTTATAAATGTATTGTAATTCTCCAACATCTTCATAATTAGCAGCATTCCC
Organism: Wollemia nobilis; assembly: GCA_028583015.1. Taxonomy (NCBI): domain Eukaryota; kingdom Viridiplantae; phylum Streptophyta; class Pinopsida; order Araucariales; family Araucariaceae; genus Wollemia; species Wollemia nobilis. Next base: position 12,817,227 of record JAQPPZ010014788.1, read on the forward strand.
TCTAATCACCAGATCTTCCATGAGATCTCTCAGGTGGGTGTAACCCATAATTAGCTTAGCAACTTGTTCTTGGGATAGTGGCTCTTCTAATGAATCAATTTCAGCTTCATCCTGTAAATTCTCCTTGATGCTTTGTTGGACTTCTTCCATAGATAACAAGTTGTGATCCTCCTTCCAGAGCCCTTTGAAACCAACATGAACCATCTCCTCATTTATTTCAATAATCTCTTTAATTCCCCTGTCCATCCTATCAAACAACAACCAGGCTCTCTGAACTACCCTATGCTTTTTCACCACTATCTTGGAGGCTACCCCGGCTAGATTCCATTATTTATTAGAAATTGGTTTAGCAGCATCACTGAGCCTACTACCAACCAACCTATACATTTGTTCTGCCAGAATCACCATAGGCTGTAACTCTCCAGTGATTTGATCTAAATCCTTCTGAATGGTAGATAATAATTGGTTGGCATCCTTCAAGTAGTCAATTATGAGTTGAAGACCTGAACATTTTTCTTGAACTTCAGAAAACAACTCCTGCTTTATCTTCTTCAAATTATCTTTGGAAAATCCTGAGGACTTGGCCTTCTCAATCTGAAGCTGATGTTTCAAACTTTGAATCTCTTTTGCCTGATCCTCATTCAACTTCTTTTGATCTTCTAGCTGGTCTTTCAACTCATTAGCCTTCTAAAATATTTCTTGCCAACTCTTAGCCTCCTTCCTCAGAACCTTCTCTACTTATTTTTGATCATGGAGGCTCTTCTTAAGCTTTTCAACCTATTGTTTCAACTTTTCTACCTTATCTTTTGCTATATCAGTCTTCACATAAAAGGTATCCAAGTGAGCCTTGGCCATCCCTAACTCATCTTCAATAGGAAGCTTGTCAATATCTTCTATGATTTCTTCCACTCTATAATCCTGAGCAGTCATCTCATTTTTAGGCTTGCTCACCTGCGGAATCAAAGACCTTGAAACCCTTTGCCTAGTGATGGGATTAACATACATACTTTTTCTTGTCACAGCCATCCGGCTAGAAGGCTTGGTAAGCTTCTCTGCCCAATAATCATTTATGCTCTGAGCAACTGCCTGCTCTTTGGATACAACAATAGACTTTGAAATATCAATAGCCAAAGGAGATAATGGCATCAAAAACATGAGGGTGGACTGACTTGTTGTTGGTGGGGGTGGAGACACATTGACAGTAACCTCTGTTACAATGGTAGATTCTGTGACTATTGTTGTTGTTGATACAGGTAAATTCAGGGAAATAGGGACAGAACTGATAATAGAGGGGATGGATGAACTTGGAATGCATTGTCCCATGGATGGTGGTAAAAGAGATGAGGGTGCAATGATGGTGGATACTGAAGTGGATGCCTCAGAAGTGGAAGGTGGGTTTGAAGGAGGTTGTGATATAGCAGAACTGACTGATGCCTCCATAGCTACTGATGGGATGAGGGGAGGACTATGAGGTGAAGGAGGCAAATTTACCACATTTTCTTGACTAGAAAGGGAGGGAAATCCTTTTGGGGATTCATGGAGATGAGAAGGAGAAGAGGGATTAGAAACCATACCTTCACCTACAGATGTAGGGTGTTCTTGCTCAACTTCTGTTTCAAGTTGTTGTTCTTGTTCAACTAACCCTTCTGTATTAAAAATAGCTACCTCTTCAGCAATTTCCTCCATACTCATATTCTACCTTTTGGAAGCCTCTTCCTCCTCTATTTCTGGGGTTCTCTTAGTCCTTCTATAAACTAATTGGAAAGCAGCCATTTCTCCTTCAAAATTTTCTCTCTCTTCATCTTCTTGAACTACTCTCAAAAGTAGAGGTTGCTCAGATATGGGTAGTAGCTTAACTGATGTTGTAGAGACGATGGAAAAAGGTGGAGATCTTATTTCAATTAGTGGAATATTGATAGCTCTTTCCTTGGGGAATTGTATTTCATTCACCAATTTAACCTTCTCGAGAAACTTCTCTACCTGCTTAGAAGTAGGACTAGAGATTTTGAGTACTTCAGCTATGATCGAAGGAACTTCTTGCATCTCTATCTGAATCCTCTGATGTGTAAGAGGAAGTAGTGATTCAAAAACATTCTAGGATTTTTCACTTATTAATACTATATTTCTGATATCCTTTGGTCTCCATATTTCAACATTCTTATTATAAATTGCTGAAAATTCCTTATCAATTTTCATTCCGAACTTTGATTTTGGAAAAAATTTCCAATTTCAACCCTCATACGCCACCAATCAACAATATTTGTCATTTTCCATGGTCCTTTCTCCTTCGGTTTTCCTCTCTCTACTACATCTTCTTCAAAAGGATTGTCCTTCATATTGGCAGATTCAACCCTTACCTTATTAATTGTATCTTTTGTAAGTCGATGACTGAGCTCATGTTCTAGATCGAAATCCACCACCTGTTCATAGAAATCCAACCATGGAGGTAACTGATTCATCTTTGAGATGTTCCACTCCAAAAGAGTAGTTTCATCATTATTCCTTCCCTATTCAAAATTAACCCTAGGCCTTCTTTCAAATTTATAGGCCTTGTCTCCATTTAGGGTTTTATTTCTCATAGTGAAAATACCATCGGGATCATAACTCCATATTTGGGGAATATAGAACAAACCTAACCTATCAAGGTATTGGTCAATTTGTTGGCTCTGCCACTCAGATACAATAATACTACTTTTAGTGTGGTAAGTAATTAAAGACTTCTTCTTTCTTCCCGAACCGTAGCTTGCGTCAATGTGCACCACCTGCCTCAGATACTCCAGGGTGAATAGCCTTTCTATGACAAAGTGAGGTAGGAGAAAAGGTTTACCTATGAAACCATATAACCTGATTACTGTGCCCTCTGTTAGTAGATACCAATCTCCTTCCTCAACGTATTCTTTCCTCAAAATATGCTTAGCTAAGGAGGGCAACCTAGGGCACTCATTGTACATTATTTTTAGGGTAGGTTCCAAGAATTCCAAGTTAAATATGTAATAGGACTCACTGCTCTTCAAACAATCCATCCAATAATAGACCGGCAAGGGTTCTCCATCACTAGTTTTATCCTTAGCCGGGATCCATGACATTCTACTTTTGATGGCTGCATAGAACATCCACACCAGACTCGAACAATGTCTAAAACTAGGAGCACCAACACCCTTCTTCATGTTTACCATTTTCTCATGGATCCTTTGAGCGAGAAAAGCTAGCCAATCAAAGTAAATTACTCTGGTACCTCTCTCTCTCACATCCCTTTTGTACATCCTTTCATCAGAAATACAATATGCCATGGCAATTTGCCAACCATGAACCATCCTGTCAGAGTCCAAACCCTCCATACAAGCCAACATAGAAAATAATTCTGGGTTTGCAAATTCATCAATGTGAATTGGGACTTCGGGCATTTCATCTTGATTCCTTATCCTTATAAAATTAAAATGAAGCCATTTTTCTAGTGCCTCCTTTTTTCCTTTGAGGCCATCATTTTAGCGTAAGCTCTATCAAGCTCTGCTATGTTAAATGATCTGAGCTTTGAGGATGGGCCTACCCCTATGGAAAATAACTCATAGCAAGTCTCTCTTGTGATTGAAAATAGGGGAGTGCCCGTAGGGGTTCTGACTATTCTATTTTTAGAATCATAGAATTGAATCATAGCAGAGACTAGTTCGGGGTAGTGGTGCACAGAATCACAGATATAAGAGAACAAAAAGGATTTTATGGCTATCATACCTTGTCATCGCATTGGCTTTCCTTCAAAATATGGAAATTCAAAATATGTTCTGAGGTGGGTCCTTCCTACCCTTGTCATCACTGTATCTACGACCCGACTGGTCCGATGTACATGAACCTGCAATCTTGTCGCTACCTTTGATGATTCGGTGGATGACTTTTTGGGTGCCATTTTGACAGTAGCAAACTTCATCCTCCCACTTTGCAGTAAATTCTCCAAGGTATGGATGTACTTTCTCTACCTTCCTGTAAATGCAAGGGGCCTCCAAATGGGTTTTGTATATGCTTCTCATTACTTCTTTCCTCTGGAGCCCGCGTATCCTTCGCCATTAATGCAACTGCTACATGATATCTTTGTTGGCACACTTTCCAATATTTTTCATTATTTACTTTGGTGGCTCAAAGGTGGCGCCCTATCTCCTTATTGGTCAAATTTTGAAATTGCGCTGCCAGCTCATCACATCCCTTCGGCTACTCTTTGTCTCATGCACGAGTTCATTAGAATTGAATGCACGAGCAATATTTAGCCTCCACGTGTCAAATTGAAACTTGTTGTTTGGCTTTGGCCTGATTTCGCTCTGGCATATTTAAGAACTTTTTGAGTCCGCTAAGCCTACACGCGTGTTGCTTTACCCTGATTCCACTCTGGCTATCTCCAGCTTTGAGAGGTTCCCGGATTGGCGCCATTCTTGTCCTTCCTTATGCGGGATAGAAAAAGATAGACCACTCTATGGAATTGCCAATCCGGATTTAACCATGTGGTCTTGAGGGTGGAATGCCACTCCAGGGAGTTTTGCACAACACAATGTGTGGAATGGAACATTACCATGAATTTGGCCAACACTTAGTCATTTATTGCAAAATTTCTTCTCTCTCTTCTTTTTTTTAGCATTTCTTAGAAAAATAACTAATTACAAAGTGCAGAAATAAAATGAAATAGAAAGTGCAGAAAGGAAGGGGAAATATTTGTACAATGTATATACATATGTTACAATGAGCTTATTTCTTACATATAGTAAAGCTTAAGGTGGAAACCATTCACCGGAATTGGTTGTATGTTTCCCTCTAGATCCTTCAACTGAAATACATTAGACTCTTTAGCTTCCACTATTTTGAAAGGACCATCCCAAAAGGAATCAAATTTTTCATGTTTACCTGGTTTTGCCCTGTCAACATTCCACTTGAGAACTGAATCTCCAACTTGAAGTTTCCTGAACCTGGCCTTTTTATCAAACCATGCTTTAATGTCCGATGAGTGCTTTTGAAAATGATCATATGCCTGAGTCCTGCTCTCTTCCAATCATAGCAAGTGTGTCAATCTGGTTTTAACTGGATCATCCTCTAATTCTTCTTCTGTACTGACAAGCTTAAGTGTTGGGATCTCTAAGTGAATTGGCAATACCACCTCTTTTCCATATACCAGTGCATAAGGCGAAGTTTTGATGGACTTTTTAATAGTAATCCTGTCTGCCCATAGAGCATGGTTGAGCAACAGGTGCCAACTCCTTTTGTTACCTTCCAAATATTTTCTCAAAATCCTTAATAGGTTTTTATTGGTAGATTCTGCAAGTCCATTACCTTGTGGGTAATAGTTTGAAGTATTTTTAAGAGTGATGCCATACTTGCTGGAAAACTCAATGTACTTAGCTCCTATAAAAGTAGGGCCATTATCACTCACCAAAGCTTCTAGAACTCCAAATATAGAAATCAAACTCTCCACAAAGTTGATCACAACTTCTTAGTCCACCTTCTTTGTAGGAATGGCCTCTACCCATCTGGTAAGATAATCTATAGTTGTCAAGATAAACTTGTGCTCTGCTGAAGAATTAGGATTTATAACTCCTATAAAATCTAATCCCCATTGTTGGAAAGGCTCTTCGACTTGAATAGGCTTCAGGGGAGAGGCAACATTTCTTGTTCTTCCAACGTACCTCTGACACTTATCACAAGCCTGGGTAATTTTAAAAGCATCATTGAACATGGTAGGCCAATAATAACCTGCTCTTATTATCTTCAAAGTTGTAGTCTTGTTGGAGCTATGACCCCTGTTGAGCCTCCATGAAATTCTTCAATGACTCTTTTTTGTTGGTCCTCCTTCAAACATTTTAGGAGAATACCATCCAAGTTTCTTTTGAACAACCCTTCAGGTAGTAATACATATTTTAGAGCATGAAGTCTATACCTCCTTCTTTGAGAAGAATTCAGATCAGGTGGGCAGATCCCAGTTTGGAAATACCTGGTCATTTGCTCAATCCAATCAGAATCTGGAGTGTGAACAATCTCTATTTGATCCTCTTCTGTCATCTGACAAGCTATTATTTCGGCCAATGCTGAAGCATCTGTCAATCCTTGGCACAAGGCTCTACCTCTTACCAATTTGGTGGGATGTATCTCTACATCATATTCCTGGATCTTAGTAATCCAACCAGCCCTTTTATCTCCCAAGTCACCTTGTAAAATAAAACTCCTTACATCTGGATGAACCACATATACCAGGGTTTTGCTCTGTACCAGATATTGTCTAAACTTCTTTAGTGACTTCATTACAACAAACACTTGTCTCTCAATAAAGTTGTATTTTACCTGATAATCATGTAGATTCTGACTCCAAAAGAACACAGGGTGCTCATCCCCTTGACTATCTTTTTGGGTGAGTACCGAGGCATAACTTTCTTCAGCTCCATAAGCATAGAGGATAAAATCCTTAGTGAAATCAGGATTTATCAAGACTGGGGCTGTTGCAATGGATTGCTTGATGACCTCAAAAGCTTGCTTCCTAACCTCAGTCCACTTGAACTCTACCTTTTTCTTGAGTAGTTCAGATATAGGCCTCACTTTTTGTGCAAAATCAGAAATGAATTTCTTGACGAAATTGATTTGACCTAAGAAATACTGCAAGGTCTTCTGATTAGTAGGCAAAGGAATAGCTAGAATTGCTCCAATTATTTTTGGATCTATGGCCATACCTTCCTTTGAGACCACATGGCCTAATATTTTTCCCTCATGTACTACAAAGAATGACTTCTTAGGATTAAGTGAGATACCAAATTCTCTGCATTTTTGAAAAACCTGTTCCAAATGAGATAGATGATCATTTTTATCATGAGAAAAGACCGTCATGTCATCCAGGTAAATCAGAATAACTTTATTTATAAGTGTACCAAAGGCATAGTCCATGGCCCTCTGAAATGTAGCTCCAACATTGGACAGCCCAAAGGGCATTCTATGATAGGCAAATGTACCCCATTTTGTAGTAAATGTTGTCTTGTATTGGTCTTGATATTTTACCCAAATTTGGTTATATCCAGAGTAACCATCCAAGAGTGAGAATATTTCTGCTCCAACTACCACCTGTAAGATCTGGTCAATCTGAGGGAGGGGATAGTGATCCTTGAGAGATGCTTGATTCAGATTTCTAAAATCTACACATAGGCGTATATCCCCATTCTTCTTTCTTACGGGTACCAAATTGGCTACCCAAGTGGAATGTTTTATTGGATATATTATCCTAGCCTTCAGTAGCTTTAAGAGTTCCTCCCTCATAATGGCTTCTATCCTCGGATTAATAGGCCTCTATTTTTGTCGGAATGGTTTAGCATCGGGTTCTAACTCGATAGTATGCTGGATAATATTTTTGTCATACACCTTAAGGTCTTCATATGACCAAGCCATAGTGTCTTGGTATTTTAAGCATAAAGCTTTAATCTCTTCTGCTTCCTCAGGTGAACATTGGATCCCAACATTGAGCTTCTTTCCTATTTCGACCTCTACTTCTTTATAGATATTTTTACCGACCTTCATAGCTCCAACCTTCTTTCTATCTTCATTATCAAATAGACTTTCAAGGGTGACCAATCCCCTTGGGATATGATTGTTTCTTAGTTGGATAAAGTCTTGTTGATCTATTTCTTCCAAGTCTTCCTCTTGGACAGTTGAGAAGCATGCTTCTCTTATCATGAAATCCAGAATTTGTTCATCACTTTCAAAAACCTGCTAGAATATCTGCTTGTCTAGCACTACAGGTCTGAAAACCATTTTAATTCCTTTGGTCTTCTTAGTTCCAAAATCTACAGGAGGATTGAAATTAGCTCCCTTTGTTGCCAAAGAATCTGCCAGGTGATTATCTTCTCTAGGCACAAAACTTAGATTCAGGGCATCAAATGAATCCATTAGGTCCCATACCCTATTTCTGTAAGCTTTCAAGTAATGGTGCTTACTACTGCACTTATTCCTTACCTGATGGACTATTAGCTCAGAATCACCATATATGTTCAAAATATTGATGCCCATACTTTCTGCTTGCATCAATCCGAGGCACAAAGCTTCGTATTCTATGGCATTGTTGGTACATGACCATGTCAGTCTATAAGCAAAATTCTTTATCCCTTCAGACTATGATTGTAGAACCACACCAGCCCCTGCACCATTTCTACATTTAGCACCATCAAAATGCATAACCCATGTTTCTTTGTTTCTTAGGGATTGATTAGAAATAGTAGGGAGTTTCTTTTCCAATTTAGTTGTGATACTGTATGTACCCATACCAGTTCCAAATTGACTATAGTCTTCTCTGAAAGGCAACTCATCTTCAATGTCTAGCTCTTCAATGTTTTCCACTAGCTCAAATTCCTCCACAGGATTAAGATTGCATAGATCCTCTTCAATTTTTTCAATATGATAAGCAACTAGTTTCTCAGGTGTTATCCTTATTCTTTTTCCTTTGAAAGGGATTACCATGCTAGAATAATCCATGTACATACATCCTCCTAATTTTGCAGTAAATTCTCTTGAGAGGCATAACCCAAAATAAGGTTCCAAGTCCACCACCACTATTTCCTACACCACTGTTACCTCGGGAGCTCTGTGCAACCTCATCAGTACATCTTTAATAACCCCAACTATTTTGATAGGTGTCCCATATAATTGCAACACTCCAGGACAAGACCGGGTATATTCCATACCCATATCTTCATAGACCGCCTTAGGCATAACTGTGGTTGATGCTCTTGAATCAATCATACAATTTTGGACTACCCATCCTTCCATTCTTAAGGATATGTAGAAAGGGGGAGGTTTGTTTTTTAGAACAACAGGTGTCATTTCTCTCTTTTCTGGTGGTATACTGAGGATGGTGGTGGTTGGTCTATTCTAGGGATTTTTGTTGAGGGAAGCTTTAAGCAGGTCAATCTGGCCCGAGATGAAAAGAGTATCATATAGACTAGCTTTTGATGGAATCCTTTTCATCTCCTCAACAATGTTATACTCAGACTTGGTCAGGGATAGTCTTTCCAGGCCTCTATCTGGCTCACCATATTTCCTTTTGTATTGTTGGGTTACCTCTAATATTTATCTTTTGGTAATAGAGGGGAACCTGAGCCTTTCTTGATCCTCACCCTTGGATCTCATTCTGTCTCCTTCTATTTCTCTTTCAATATTTTTAGGGAGACTATCTGTCTTCTCCTTCCCTCTAGCTTGAGGAATAGGAAAAGTGTCATTCCTTTGAGGGGGGAGTCAACTTTCTTTTGAGAAGGGACCTAGAATTGTCCCATATTCTGGGGGTCTACTTGTAAAGCTTTCTTTCCAGATCTTGTCATCACAACAATTGGGCTTTCTTCATCCAACTCTTTTTCGGCCATGATCTGATCAGGGTGCCATAACATATTAACCCTCCCTTTCTGATTTCTTTCAGCTTGATCCATAGCTTGTTGAACATGGTGTTGATACATCACACAAGATTGTGAGTCATGGGGGTCATTACATACCAAACACCAAACATTTGCAAGAGTGGTATCTGCAGAACATTTCAGCTCCTCATATGCTGCATTCACCCTAACCCCAATACTATTGCTAGGACCAGGCCTTTGATATTTGTTCACATATGGGAATCTCCTCTATTGTGACCTTTCCTGATCTCTCTTTTCCATTGAATTCATTCTGTTACTCAAATTTTTCATGGTATTTTGTATATCCAGAATAGCAGACAATTCTTGAGAAGGTTGGGAAGGAAGGGGAGGAAAAGGAGGTGTAGAGGCTACCGGTTTAGACCAAGGAATCAGATTCATTTGTGGATATGGAGATGGTAAAGCAAGGGGGTCCATGTAGGAGGACTTTGTGGATTGTTCATGGCCACTATTGGTTTCTGAGTTATAGGGTAACATGGTTTTGGGGGGAATCCTTCCTACATTGATTAGGATATTTTTAGCATGGACGACTGCATTATAAACTTGGGGAAAGGTTTCTACTCTAGATTGTTGTGTCTACAGACCTAGTTCTGATCCCAGGGCACGTATATAATACATATAAGCCAAACATGCAACTGGTCTAGCAGTAGGGGGAATTCTCTTCCATGTTCTACTAAATCTCAAATTGAAGTCTGAGATAGTTTCTTGCTAGGTTTTTTGCATGGTTGTAAACTGATTCAGCAAGGGAAAAGGATCAACAGATTCATTAAATTCTTCTATGAATGGCTCAGCCAAATATTGCCATGAAGTGATAGAATTATCTTCCAGAGTTCTGAACCAATGCAATATCTTTCCATGAAAGGATAGGGCTAGAATTCTGACAATAATATTTTCTTCTTTTATGTTGTGGATTGCTGCCAGATTCAAGATATCTTGGTAGTGCTCGTAAGCTATTTTCCCAAATCCATCATATGTGGGGGTTGCCTTAGATACAACCTAGGGAATGGCATCCATTTGTGCTAATCTAAGGGGCCCAGTTGAATCCCAGTTAGGGTACTTCTGAAGTGGCTGATTAGGAGCCACATTATGTGCCATGTTTCTAGTTATAGTTCTTCTTGGGGGAACTATTGGGTTTTCTTCCAGAAGCTCTTCTTCTTCAATAAAATCTTGATCTAAACTTCTGATAACAATAGCCCTCTCTGAGGTAACTCATAATGAAAGAAAGAATCAGGGTTGTTCCTCTTGAAAGACCTAGTATACATGAAAGGGTACTGGTCTACAATACTTTTTTAGGGTCTTCTGACCAGGGAGTCACCAGGTGAACTTTCTTTTCTCCGCTTACAAGGTCAAGACAATTCACCCAATCTTGATTCCTTCGGGTTGAGATAACAATAACTCTTTTGATGGGTTTCATGTTCCTTGTGAACTGGTCCCACCGAGCATGCCAAAAACTATTGGGCACTGAATTGCACCAAGTTTTCACTCAATACTATGGTTATCTATCTTCCTATTTTCTATCTAGGCTTGCACCCGATAGCTGCAGCTCAACACTCAACATTGGATGGACCAAAATAGGAGTTTTCGATCCAACCTCCAGAGTAGGTTGGTTCCTTGTCAACTTAGCAGGTTGTTGACACAATTATGCTCACTTAGGGTTTGGATTTTAGGGTAAGAGAAGGTTAGGGTTAGAGAGATGTAGATAACAATGGATGGATAGGTTAACAACATTGCATCATCATAAAAAGCTCCCAAAAAACTAGATTAAGGACATACACTCAGATCAACATTTATCTCATAATAGATCATTTCATATATTTAAAGCATAACAGAGAAATGTTATAGCAAGCAATTTCAATACCTAGGGAATGATAATCCAAATAACAGAATTCACCAAACACTTAGATCTTACAAAAATGTACTTTCAAATAACATAGAATGAATTCAAAGCAGATTTCAATTACTCACAATAGCTAGTAATCCAAAACAGGCACAAACTAACCATCTAAGTATTTACAGAAATGCAACTATGAAATCTGAACCTCTGACATCAAGCAAGAGAATGTGAACTTGAGGTGAAGATCAATGTATTGCTCCTTTCATTCAGCTCTTCAAGAATATTTACAATAGCACAGGCAAACACGCTAGAGCCGACCCTTCAAAATGAGGGTTCGACCTCTACTTATAGTTTTTCATATTACAATAATCAAGAAACAATACACAAAATCTTGTTACAATAGCTCAACAAAGAGTTTAGCTAGCATTAGCTCATTGGTTCATCCTCCAAGAATTCCATTAGAAGGGAGTCCACCATGACAACATGGGGTCTCTACAACTTGTTGGTCGCTCAGTAGAACTGTAGTTCAGAACATTCTAGATCATACATTTTCATCGATCCTTCTTGGGAATAGATTGCCACCATCGATCTATAACTACATCTAGTCTGATCTTCTTGGAAACCTTTGATGCTTCATATTTCGATTGACTATTATAGTTCTGATGCAGAAACATCTTTTAAACAACCAAAACTTAGAAGACTAACCTCCACCATCGATCTTCTTCATCACACGGTTCAGATTCAATCCGGCACAAGCTAAATGCCATTCCACTTATGACATCATCTTTCTTAGTAGCAGAATCTCCAATCTGGATCCGAAGTATCTGAACCTTGAATCCGCTCCAAGATTTTATCTTCTACCTCATTATTATTCAGCCATTCCACTTTATCTTCATTCTAGAAATAAAATACTTGTCCATTCCCCGGATCGCCATTCCACACTTTTCGCCACTGACGTCATCATTTCCTTGAGACTTTTGTGGATTTGAAGATAGCACCAATCCGAAGTGGGAAACAAAAGACTTTTCTAGAATCGGATATATGCAAGGAGGCTATTCCACACTTTTTCACTGCTGACATCATCATATCTCAAGAACTTTTGTGGATTTGAGATCTGTCGTCATTCCGGACCCGGAATGCAGTTATCCGAAATCGCTTCAAACATTTCAAAATTGAATAACTATCGAGCGGACTCATATTATCAACCCGATTCCAGAGCGGAATGACAGCTTTATGACTTAGTCAAAATTATACAAAATTTTACTAAGTATGTGGCCATTTCGGGCCTACATGTATATATGTTAATCCCCCCATTTGGTTTCTCTATGGGACCATATTGGAAATCCAGTTGAGGTAATAAATAGGTTGGATGAATCCTACATCTAACACTTTTTGTAACTCGTATTTTACCATTAAAGTGATTATTAGATGCATATTACAAAGTTTTTACGTGATTGGTTTGATATTTGGATTGATTTTTAAGTTGTGAACAACCAAAGTTGGATCAAGACCCGACATATATTTATAAGACCAAGCAAACTCTTTCTTGTACTTTGTTAAGAAAGTTATGAAATCAGCTCTTTTTGTAGTTGATAAATTTTGTCCTAGTTTGACAACCTGAGGATTTCTAGGATCATAACCTATGTCAACATTAATGGTTTCTTCCACTAAAATATGGGATCCCTCCTCTAATTGGTGAGGCATAGGAATAAAATGAATATCATAAACTAGATTTAAATAATTGAATGCATTATTGGGTTCAATATCAACTTGAAAAACATCTTCCAATGGACCTAAGGAGAAATAAAATGGTTGTAACATCTCCTCATAAGGTAAGAAATCTATCGATGATGGAAGGGAAGTGGTACGATCAAAATCAGTAGCCTCAAAATTGAGGTGGAAATGTTTTGAAGGGTTTTTTGGGTTATGGAGTGGTATGGTGAGATCAATGGAGATCATATTTATGGTTGGTGGATAATATTCCTTAATCGATGGGAAAATTCTATCAAATATAGGTGGTTGCAGATGCACTAGAGGTGGTTGCAGTGGTGGTAGAAGGATAATGTGTGTCCTAGGAGGAGTACGAGCAATAGAGCCATCCATTGGAAGAAGCTAATACATTAGGTCCAGTGGTAAATGCAAAAAAAATATGAAGATAAAATTTATCTAAATCATTTAGGGACTCGATGGTTGTGGATTCATATTTTGAGCTATTTGAATTAATAGATATTGCATCATACTCTTGGTAAGATGAATTGATAGACATGTCATCACAATCTTGGTTAGATTCATCATCTTCTTCGATCTAGTCATTTTCAGGGTCATTGCCTAGTTCAAACTCACCATTAGAGATCCAACCACTTGTATGCTCCTAATTAGAGGAGGAAGAGTGATGAGATATGATCACAACAAGCTGAATATGATCTTAAAGAAAATTCATGTTGCTTGGATCAGTGTACTCATTAAGATCAATATCCATTCCACAATCTAAATTTAATCTTTGTATATAATCGACTAGGAGTTCATCTAGCATTTGTATAGAGTAGCCTAACTCAAACTTATTCGTAGGTAGCTAATATTTTAGCTTCAAAGGGGTCTGAAGACCTTTCTCATATCGTCCTAACCCATTTCCTCACTAGTGGTAACATTTAAGATATTTCAATGTAAAGGATACAGTGGACATATATTCAATGTTAGCTTGAAAGGGTTCTTCATCCTCTTCCATCCAATGGGGTATATTTAAGGGAAAATCAACTCCCCCATATACAAAATTTATTTGATTCAATAGGTAACCTAAGGGCATTATCATACCAATTGGTAATAGCGTAACATAAGACCAACCTATGTCTTGTTATATCTCACAAAGGGGAGTGAAGGTGACCTTTTGTACTATGTACTATAAATCCTAGGCTAGTCATGTGTATCATGGCTTGTGAAGGGCTAGGTGATGATTCTACCCTTGTATTGGAGATGTGAATTTGTGTGATGGAAACAGTTGAGATCACCAGCATGAAGGGTGACTTTGGTTATTGGGATGTTGATGCATGGGTTGGAAATGATGGGAGCGATGATATGGGTGCCTTCCCAGGGTTCTTTGTTGGAATATATAATGCATGAGAAGGGGTTTCTATGTCTATTGATGATGATGTTTGCTTTGATCTAGACATAGAAGATATATGTTGGAGGATTGGATGAGTTTTGGGTAGATTGGGTTGGACCTCCAGATGCATTTATGGTAAGAATGTCTCATCAGGATGTGAGATCATGTTGCAAAATTTAAATGGATCTAAATCCATGAGGACACAATGCACTTGACCTTTGTGTATGTATTTAATGCATTGATGTAAAATCAAAGGTACACATCTCATGTCTATGATCCAAGGTCAACCAATTAGGATAGTATATTGCATGACCCCTTTGAGAACATGGAAGAGTGTGTGAATTGTTTTTAGTCCAACCTAAATAGGAAGAACTATTGTCCTGATGGTAGAACACAATGCATCATTAAATTTCCAAAGGGTGAATGTGGATGTTGTGATGTGGGATGGTGGGAGCTTGAGGTGTTGAATGGTAAATATGGTGATGATATTTATCAAAGATTCTATGTCAATCAAGACTCACTTATAAGAGATTTAGTCAATGCTAGTGATGATATGGAGCAAAGGATCTTATATTTTAATAGGTTTAGTCTTCATCTCTTGTTCATTAAAAGTTATTGCAGGATTATTGCAATGTTGTGTTTGCCCTACAAAATTGGTAAAAGCATTGAGGTATTATAGTTGCAACTCAATTGATTTTAATATTTCTATTAGAGCATCTCGATGTGGCTTTGATTGCTATATTAGATCATAAATGGAAATCCTGGTTGATGTCGTCCATAGAATTTGGGTAAGTCTACTTCTTATCATTATCACCAATAAATGTGGACTAGGTGCAATCAAACTAGGTTGGGGAGGTGCCTACAATATCGAAGGAACATTGTAATAACCTACATTAGGTGCAGGTGGATTTTGATATCATCTATTCCTTGTAACAATGCTAATCATCCCCACAAATTCTTGGTGGGATGGAATAGCATGCACCTAATTCATCTGCTTTGGTTGTTCTACTTGATTGGTAGGTACTATGTTTGTTTTGTGTGTTGGCAAGAGGTATTTAAAGACTCTTATTTGTTGGTTATTTGGGGCAAGAGGATTATCAATATGAATATCTTACCTATCAATCATATCTTGTACTAGATTTTTAAAGTCATAACATGTATGGATGTCATGACATCTTTTTTGGTGAAAAGCACAATGTAGATCCTCCCTATGGTTCTTTAATTTAGGTTGATTAGGGTCTATTTGGTGGGTCTCAGGAAGATTTATTGTGCACACCTCAATTAATCGATTGAAAATCAATGCTAATATTTTTGGCAAATGAGTGTATTATCATGGTGGCTTGCGTTGTTGGTCCTTAATCTAGTTTTGTTATGTATGATAATGGGTTGGTGGAGGTTGAGCCTTGTAGTTAAACTAAGCTAGTGGTTGTGGTTGTGCAACTCGGTTTGAGGATCCATGGATACTCAAAACAACTTAGTTTACTAGTTCCTCCTTTTGTTACATATTGCCACCTTTAGTGTTTTTGTTTGGTCATTTATTTTTATGGAGATTAATGTGATGCAGGAGCATCCAATGGTGTTAAAGTGATCTTGTATCACCCAAAAAATATTGTAATTATTTAATTTTGTAAAAACTAGTAAAACTATTTTTTCTTGTAGGATATTTTTAAAGGTCTTAGAGGTCGAATTTGAGGATTTTTGGCTATACGCGATCCTTGGTGCAAAGAGCCAAGGTCACCCCGATTAGCTAGTTTCATGCCATTTTTGAAAATATGTTGTAATAGTCAATCAGGTCAACGAGCGCAAAGTTATGACCTCTGCAAGTTGCCCCAAATTTCAAATTTGAAATTTCAAGTTTTAGGTGGGAAAAAAGGGGAAAATAGGGCATAAGTGGGAATTTTCAAAATTGTAAAAGGGCTCTTCTTTTGGGATCCTCATTTTTAGCATGAAAGTAATGGAAATCTTTGGCTCCTTTTAGAATTTATGGTTTTTAGTGGATTGTATGTCTTTGCTTCATAATGTCACCCTCCTGGATCTTAATATCCTTAATGAACTTAGCCTATTCTAGTGCCTCTTCAAAGGTCTATACTATTGTAGTTGTAAAAGAAGTAAGATTTGGTTTGAACAAATTTTAGTGAAAAATCTACTAATATCTATTATGAATATGATAAAAGGTAATTACATTATTGTAGCTCTCCATAAATTACCATATTCCATGACTGGCTCATCTTTAAATTGTCTAAGATTGTATAAATTAGTCAGTGTGGCATTTTTCTGATGCTAAATGAAAAGCATTCTAGGAATGCATTTTCCAATTGTTCAAAGAAGTAGATACTATATCATAGTAAATTATTATACCACTCTAAAGTGGTCCCTACAAGAGTTATTAAGAATGTTCTAAGCATGAGGGCATCGTCATCCTGAAGATGAAAGAATACATTCATAAAATGAGTGACATGCTCTTGAGCATATTCTTCTCCTTTAAATTTTTTGAATTTTAGAATTTTGAAATGCTTCAGATATGAAGGTGAAGGAACAAATAGATGCAATAGTTGGTTATAAAGTCGATGCAAGGTAGGTTTTTGGTAGACCCCCCCAAGCAGTCTACCCCGTCTAAGCCCACCCCATCCTCCAAGAATGAGACATTGAGAAAGCACAATAATCATAATTGAGGATGTTCCTGTGATCCACAAATCATCGAGGACCAAGAAGATCAAAACAGAGTCAATCCAAAACTCCCCTGTCAATGTCCCTGATGATAACAGCGAGGACTCGGACCCCGCCCCTGAAACATCAAAGCACATGACAAGAATGTTTATCAAATGTTTCATTTATGCATTCAAAAGTACCATCGAGGCTATGAAGCGCTTCTTGGAGGAGCTCACTATGGACGTGAAGGAGAACCCCATGGAGGTCGACCCTTAGGGATTCCATTTTGGTTTACCTAGTTTGTTTTTGTTATGTTGGTCCTTTTTTATTACTTCAAGTTTTTGTTTTTTGGAAAGCCCATGGGGCTCTGTCACCATTTTTGGGTAAGGTTTTATGCTAGAAAGGAATGCCCCTGCGTGGGCTATTCGACAGTAGATTTTAAGGTCTTAATCCCCTATGTGGAACTAATTTCATGCTTATCCCCTAAGAGGGATTCTGCTAGGCCTGTGGCTTCTATTTATCATTACAAGGTTCCTGCAATATCAATATCCACCACCCTGGTAAGGGTTTTTGTATATCTGGGACTGGGACCCAGTTAAAACCCTGATAATCAAACTAATACTTACCAAAAAAAAAAAGGTAGGTTTTTGGTAACCTATTTCTAAAGTTTGTTTCTCTAGGAAATTAATGTGGTCTATCAACAGCTTGTATGCATTCAATGAAATGATTTCATTGGCATGCCTCTATCCTAAAGGAGGTAGCAGAAGTGGTTGGGTGTTTTCCACATGCACATCCATGTAAGGTACTTTAGGGTATGTTTCAAATGGCTCTTGATACTCTAATTTTGGTTCCTTATCAAGGTCATACTCCTCTGGATAATTATATGGTCTATTCTATTTAGGCAATTGGTGCCTTTGAGGAGGAATGGGCAGTTGATTTGGTCTCGCGTGGGGTGGATAATTTTGGTTTGGCCATGGTAGAATGTTTTTATATTGTGCAGGATGCCTTGTGCACTATTGCAACCTATGGGTACTAGGTGTTGGTACCATTTCATGTAATCTCTTTACAATTGCTCTTGTTGTATCCTTTGTGGGTGTGATCAATATTGTAACCTTTGTAGGTGTGATCAATGTTGGTCCACCCATTGCTGAATCAATTATTGGTGATATAATCGTAGTTGGTCCAACTGTTGTTGCTTGTTAAGATTTGGCCTAAGTGCCTGATAAGTTTGGTTTATTCATTTATAGGTATGAGGTTTGTTTACCCTTATTTATGAGATATGGATGGGCTTGTCTTGATTTTCACCCCTAGTAAGATCTACAACCTATTTGTTGTTATTTCTAAAGGTCATATTAACCTAATATTTAGATTTAAATGTGAGATTTGTGTAGTCATAGAATACAAAAATGCAATGCTTTTTAATGAATGACCTCTCTTGGAAAATATTAGGGTGATTTTGGTTACCCTCATCTATGACAAATACAAGAGCTAACATAGGTTGTTTGTGAGGTTAATAGTTAACATGCGCATCCTCATAATCATGTTCTTGATGTATATAGAGATGCTAAATTGGGGTTTCTTGATAGAAGTCATCTTGGTATGGGATGTACTCTTGTGCTACTTCTAATGGTTCTCTAGGACAAGCTAAGGTATGAATACATGATACTACCGTACTAGGCCCCTCAATGGGTGGACGATTCTTTTGATAGAGATTAATTAAAGTGTCTATATAAATAAATTCTTATGTTTGATAGTTCCTAGGACCTATGGGTGCTTCCCAAATAGGAATTTCTTGAAGTTCTAATTTATTAAATAAGATATCCCAGGCACGACATGTGCTAGGGTGCTAGTCAGGAATGACAAGGTCCTCTGGACTATATCAAAGATGTTCCATGTCTCCTTATGGCTGCTTCATAGTACTAGCTCTTTATTGAGCATGAATGCATATTGTAATAATTGTTTAATGTATGCAAACAGAAAATAAACAAACAAGCAAGAAAATAATATTTTGTGTTTTTAGTTTTTATGATTTTTTGATTGATGATTATTGATCTTTTTTTTTGTTTTTATTTTTGTGTGTTTTGATTTTAAAACCTTTTCCTATGATAGCTAAAAGGAAAAATGAAATGAAAACTATGAAAGGTAGTTTGCACATATCCCCCTATTGAGGAATGCACCACAAATGGTAAAAGTGGCTTGCTAGGATGTTGGATATGGTTAATGGGTATCCTAAGGAAATATTTTACCTCCTAAAAAAGGCTACACTATATAAGTCTTGGTACCTATTGAAATGTGACTTTCTCTTCACACTCGAGCGTTCTTGGACAAGAGTGACAACTACATTCCACTAATTATAAAAATCCCTATGGTTAAGGGGCATCTAATCCTATCTTACTTTAGGTGCACCCACGAGTAGGGGAATTTTCAGTTATGAAGTCTTAAAATCCACCCATGAGGGCAACTAGGGTTGCTATGGTGTGAGCCAATGAGTGGAGATGAATCCCATTATTGTTTATCTCGATCGACGATTGGTGATGAAATCCAACTCATCGATGTATACAATGGATAATGAAGTGTGTGAGGTTCTCTTTAAATTCTTGCAAAATGGAAATCAAAGAGAAATTGAATGATATTTCACTAATGCAATTTAACTAATTTTTGTGATGTAGAATATTATATGATTATTAGCCTTTAAGTAGGCAACAAGCAAGCAGACAAAAAAAGTAGCAAACAGAGGTCATCCAAATTTGAGACGATCATAGACAGAGGACATCTGGACCTCAGACGAACACATATAGAGGCCATCTAAACTTGATATGGTCATATATCGATGTCATTTGAACTTGATATAGTCACATATAGAGGCCTAAAATTGAAGAAATTATGCTATCTTTCTGGTAATTTAAAATTTTAAAAACCTTTCTTTATAAAAAATAGGAAGGGAAGGATGGAAGAACTTACTATGATAGCCTAAGTTTGTTCTAGATTGCTGAATTTATTGCCATTATGCTTTTGTGTTGACCCAATATAGTTGCTCTCGAGCACTTGTAAGATGCAAAAACTAGTTAGAAACTAATCAAAAAGAAAAAAAATATAGGGACTAGGTCCCACTGTGATCACCATCTGAGATAAGGAAAATCATGCACCATACAATAATAATAAACACATGCATGAATTGAAACACTATGATAAAAATAGTAAAGATGGATCTTTTATTGATTTGTCTTTCTCAAGGTGTTACATTAACATCCCCTTGAGGGAGTTCATAGATGTGATACAATGATTACAAATAGAAAGAATCTTGGTGCACTAAAAGGTATTCTTGCAATCATAAATCATTTGGGGTGGGTTTTTTGTGACCATCATAAAGAGAGTTTGATGTGGACCTTGTGCTCCTTTGTTGTATGTTGATCCTATAATCTACACATAAAAAAACTAGAAATAGATCAAAATAATATGCTTAATAAATGAAATGAATGCAATAAATAAGATAAATCATACCAAAGCATGTGAAATATATGATCTATCTAAATATTAAAATGATAAAATAATACTGAGCTAAGCTACTATAAAAGAAAATGTTAAAAACTAGATCTTTTCTAGAGGTCATCTCAGGGTCAGACAACCATGCCTGCAGGTCATATCAGGTTAATATGACCACTATACTAGGGTTTTTTTTCTTCATGATCAAGTCAGGATGGCAACTGAGATTAACCTAGGATTTTGTTGATGGATCGATCACCAAGGTAAGGATATTTGATTGTATGGAAAATGGGAGCATAGCTTCCAATTCTTTCAATAGTTCAACAACAAGACTTTCAGTAGCAGAATAGCTTGGAATATCGAAAGGGGTAACACTTTTATATGCAAAAACTTGAACCCTATGTATGGATTTTGGTAGCACTTCATTACATAAAATCAAAATATGGACCTTTAAAACTGATGGGTGAGTGCCAATTTATAGACTTCTTGGATGGAATCTCAAAATATTAATAGAACCGTACATGAAAAATTAAATAGGTAGATCATATTAAGAAAAGTGAATGCTTATCTTTGAAATATCATGTAATTTATTATTGTATATGTTTTCTATTTTGGCCCATGTAGGGTGCTTCATGCATCTCAGGAGATCATGCATGGGTTTAACTAGTAATTTTGATTGCTAGTTATGCACCTTTTTATTTTTAAGCTTGCTTTTTGTGGTCATATTAGGGTAAGATAGCCTTGATATAGTAGTTGTCTCAGGTAGATATGGCTACACTTTAGCAGCCATCTCAAGTAGAGACGACCACACTAGTTATGGGAAAAAATGCCCAAAATTGGTGAGAACCATTTTATTAGCCCCGAGGCCTCCCTAGGTGGATTATATGGTCTAAAAGGAGTCCATTCAGGTAGTATCCTCAATAAGACAAGTTTTAGGTGTCTACAAAATCATATGACTAACTACTTAGCAATCAAAAAATTATGCAATTCTATGGTCTTCCACTTGATGTGGTAGTTATGGAAGGCTTGTAATGATAAATGCTTTAGAGATTAGGTCATATAATTGGGAAGAATATGGGTAAATATTATCAGATCTATAGGCCAGACTGTTAATTTATTTCAAACTAAAGGATTGATAGTTCTAGATTGTAGCAAGGAGCAAAAAGAAATTTTGGGGGTCTTTGGATTAAATTTGAATTATTCAAGTCCTATGAGATAAAAAATAGGTACTTGCATTATGGAAGACTCTAAGGTGATCTACTTTGATATATATTCTCTTGTAAATATAGTCAGAGCAAGGACAAGGGGGAAAATAGTATGGACTCTATAGGAAAAGATCATTTGCTTCTTTGAAGGGTTAGGGTTGAATAAAAACTACACAAAATGGAAACCCTATTTAGAGGATTGAAAATTACTTTACAAGAAAAGGTCATAGAATTTTTTGTCAAGGGTGATTGCTAGTCTAAAAATACTACACTGAAGATAATGAATATCTTGAGACCTGAACCAGTTTTCAAATTTTGTAGAAGATGAGCAGAAAAAGACAGGCATGAAGAATGTCACAATTTTGTGACCTATTAGAGTTTCGCAGGCTCGAAGCAAAAAAGAAGGCAAAGGCACTGGAATGTCACAATTTTATGACATGTTAGAGTTTCACGGGATTGAAGCATAAAATAAGGCCAATGCACCATAATGTCATGATTTCATGACATTTAGAGTTTCATGGGCTCAAAGCAGAAAAGAAGGTCAAGGCAACGAAATATCACGATTTCGTGACATGCTAGATTTTTGGGGGATGAAAGGAGAAAAATACTAAGGCATGAAGAATGTCATGATTTTGCAACATGACAGAGTTTCACGAGATCAAAGGAGAAAAGAGAACCAAGGCTCCAAAATATCATGATTTTATGGCATGACAGAGTTTCGTGAAGCAGATGGACATAAATAGAAACAAGTAAACATACCTTCAAAATAACGTGTTTTGGTGACCAATGGCAGATGATGATTGAAGTATCAAATCTTAAAGTCTTTCCATTGGTGATTTGATTCTCTACTAAACCAATAGAAGCCATGCATAAACATATTGGTGCATTTTTGTAGCAAATTTTTTGTAACTGATGTTATATCAAGGAATTTGTTAGCTGTCAAAATATGCTTACAATAGAGTATATATAATAGGAAGTGCACCCTAAATAGAGGTTGGATCTTAGATGATTACAGGACTAGATGTATGTACTCTCGATTTAAGCAATAATATATGCTTCTATTGGCTTCTGGTTCATTGTGTGTAAATGTATGTATGAACATTTGATGCTTCTATTTATATTACTAAATTATACATTGTATTTTTTCTATTATCTAGATTCATGCACATTATAAATAGTATTTTTGGAGTTAATACATGCATGTGTTAGATTAATATCAAAATCACATTAAAAAACCATGATTTTTGCATGAAGGTATAGAAAATGCTTAGACTGTGAGATATATGTATTTGTTGTTGTTGTTGTTTAATATGCACCCCGAGAGAAGTTCTAGCAGTAGTTATATTTCCCTTTCTTTCAGTAAAATTCTCTCTTCAATTTTCTCATAAAAACCACCAAGGAACCAACCTTCTTTGGAGATAAGATGAAATCCCTCTGAACTTAGTACATCTACTCAATTTTGGTAAGCTTGTGGGTGCAATCACAACCATAGGCCGATTTTTCACCAACAATTTTTGGCACGCTCGGTGGGACAAAAATCCCATAGCATTTTACATTTCAAAGGTTCAGTGTTTATCTTTGTTCTGTTTAGATCCAAATCAATCACCTGGTGACTCCATTCGAAGGTATAGACCCAAGAAATACCTTATCTATTTATCTGGTTAAATATTGCAAATGTCCACATATATGATAACCAGATCCAAAGAAAAAAACTTTGAAGAGCCTATTGAGTTCTTTGAGTTACACCTTGGTAGCCTCAGGGTTCATCCAATTTTATCTACTAGATCAAACCCACCTGCTACAAATATCACCACCCTCATACCTATTATTTTACCCAACACCATTATTGATATGTCTTCAAGTATGACTACTAGTAGTTCTATGGCACAAGCAAGCACAATAGCTATAATGGCTGCACCTCCTCCAACTTACCTCACATGGAATCACATGGGTCCTTTGAACCTGATGGCTCAAAATTTGATCCCTAGTGTGGCTTTGAAGGTATTACCCTCATATGATGGTACATGTAAGACAACTTATGAGAATTGTCTATATTTTACCTCTTTGGAATCCATATAAAACATCACACAATAAGATGTAATGATAAAATTGTTGATCATTTATCTAAAAGATAAAAATGCTCTACTGGTACAGAGCACTTCCTATTCAAACTATTACTAGTTGGGCTAAACTTGCTAGCAAGTTGGTAGATGAATTTAACCAACATGCAAATCCTTTATCCCTAATCAATCAGTTCACTATCATTTAGAAGCGTCCTCAAGAGGAGATAGTAGATTTTAACATCAGATTCAGTCGTACTTGGGAAAGGGTGTCTGATGGGCTGAGACTGACTAGTGAACAAGTTGTGTACTATTATTGAAGGGCTTTTGATTATGATATTAGTATGATTATAAGGTAATCTCAAGTACTCACTTTCCCTAATATATTTAAAGAGGTATCCAAAGCAGATAAGGACCTCATTTCCACTAGAAGGTTCCCACTAAAGGTGGTAATACCAATTTTCCTATATATTTCCCAAGCTTCTAGTGCCAACCCTTCAAGTTCTTCTCATTATCCTAGCATAGAGCTTCCAAAATGGAGTGGGCAACCATCTATTCTAGTGATAAAAATACCTCAAAATTTCCTAACACTACCCACTAGTCCTATGGTTCCTTTGCTACCTACACCACCTACTCAGTCATCTTATGAACCTCAACTTGCCATCTTACTCAACATGCAATTGGCAATGAAGAATTTAACTAATGAGTTCACATAGATGAAAACATGGGAAGCTGAAAGAAGTTTTCAACCAAGAAGATTTCCACAAGTGATGAGAGACTAAGCCTCATCAAGTAATAAGGGTCAGGAAAGATCGAGTGTGGTTTATGCAAACAATTATGAAGAATCTATAACTCCTTCTACAGATTCTAACTACATGTGTTCTATGTGTAATAACCTGGACGGGGATAGTTCATGTATGATTCATAAACGCTATGTACAAAAAATAGCTATTGAAAAGGTAGATAAAACCTTAAAGGGACATGTAAACATGATTAGAGAAGTGAACCACAATTTCATAATGCCTTCAGTAGAACAAGTTATTGTTCTAACAAGATCAGGTAAGAAACCTTTGCAAGTAGACCCCCAAAAACTCCAACCTCTGAGTTTTTCCTTGATTCATAAGGCTCTACCTAAAAATGATACCCCCTATGAAAAGAAGCCTTAATTCCATACCCAGAACACTAGATTAGAAGTACGTAAAGAATATATCCCATAAAAAGAGGTCGAAACTCAATAGGAGGCTAAGGAGAAGTTAAGATTTCCTTCTCTAACTAAGAGACAAAGACTGAAGCAACTCAAGGATACATAAGTAGATATGATACTTTTTCTAAATAAAGAGAAGAATTTCAACTCAACTTCCTTCAATATAGTATAAGAGATGAAGAAGACCCCTTCAAAAGCAAGTATGTATGATGCCCTACAGTTTCTTGGCCAAATTGACCTATTACAGGAATCTTTGAGGTCAATAAAAAACAAAGGTAGGAATCTCTCTTACTCAAATGCGTTTTAGGAAAACCTAATATCTACTATTAGAAATAACAAACCACCCCCTTTTTATCTATCCCTTCAAATGGAAGGATGGGTTGTACATAATTGCATGATAAATTCAAGTGCTGCTACCAGAGTAATACCAAAAGTAGTGTGTGACATCATGGTAATGGAATACACTAGGAGTAGCCCGGGAGTTATGTAGTTGGATGGTACTCCAGTCAAAACTGTAGGGGTAATCAAAGATATCCCTATAAAGCTTCATAGAATACCTCAAATTGTAGTTATACAAGAATTTATAGTAGTGGATTTAGAACCATACTTCGGCATGTGTTTATCCAAATAATTCAAGGCTAAGATAGGTGGATATATATCTTTAGACTATTCGCATTTGGAAATACCTTTCAAAGGTAGAGGGATCAAGATATTTAATAAAAAACCATTCACCTTTCACATAGAAAAGATAGAAGAGGTTAGTGTTGTAAACATGGTGACAGAGGAAATGGAATACCTTGATCTAATGGAAGAGACCTTGGAGGAACTTCAAACAGAAGACCAGTTCTCTCAAAAAATTCAATGTTGTGGTAGAAACTAATATGGTAAGCTACTCTACTATAAAACTAGAAAAAAACCAAGTGGCTCCTACCCCTAGAGAAGATAAGCTTACTAATCAGCTCTAGAAACTTTTCTTTGACGGTGCTAGATGCAAAAATGGAGCCGGTGCTGGCATAATTCTAATTTCTCCTATATGTAAAGAGAAGGTTTTCTCTTATATATTTACTTGGATTTGTACAAAAAATGCAGCTAAGTATGAAGTGCTCTATTTGCGTCTAAGAAAAGATGAAAATCTAGGTGTCAAACAGTTACAGATATATGGAGATTCAGAATTCATTGTGAATCAAGTTAGAAAAATGTATAAGTAAACAACATTATCTCAAAGTATATAGTAATAAGATGTGGGAAATATTGGAAACCTGTGAAGCTTTAAATATTAAAGTGATTCCTAGAGAGAAAAATACCCACACTGATCTGTTAGCATCTATAGGAGCAAATTTTTTCTCCATAAAAAATTTCATCTAGAAGTCCAAAATAGTAAGGCTCATATACAAACCCTCTATGCCATATAAAAATATTTTCTAGCAAGTATTTGAAAGTGATGAGTAGATATTAGATTTCTTAACCTATGAAATGAATTGCTCAAGTGGCAGAACGTTAGAAGATGAAGAAGAAGGTCTAATCAAATTAAATAATAACCATATTCCAAAGGGGTTGATCATCCTTGAAAGCCTTTTTGATAATAATGGCAGAGTTGTAGGTCACAAAATAAAGGTTTATAAACACCAGTACAAGGAATTTCAGCTAGAGCTAGAAAAGGTGATCAAAGTTGGGGTTAATTGTACCAAAGAAGAGTTAAACTAGATCAAGAAATTATGCAAGAAATTCCCAAACATTATTTCTTAGGTATATAGAAATATCAAAGTATACAAGAAAGAAACCATACAACACACCATTGAGTTGGAAGAAGATGCAAAGCCCTTCAGGCAAAATCAAAGACCTATAAACCCAAATATAGAAGCATAAATGAAATAGGTGTTGTTAAAGCTCCTTGAAGCCAAGATAGTATACCCTATTAAACAATATAACTGGGTAGCTAATATAGTCTCGATTAGAAATAAAAATGGGGATATTAGATTGTACGTTGACTTCAAAAACTTGAACAAAGCTTCCTTGAAATATCATTACCCTCTTCCATAAATAGATCAAATTCTGCATATAGTAGCAAGGGCAGAGAGATTCTCCTTATTGGATGGATTCTATGGTTACAATCAGGTATGGGTTAGATATGAATATCAATACAAGACTACCTTCACCACCAAGTGGGGGACATTTGCTTATCAAAGGATACCTTTTGGTTTGTCTAAAGCAGTATCAACTTTTCAAAGGGCAATGGATGTGGCTTTTGGAAAACTTGCTAATAAGATCATAGTCATCTATTTAGATGATATGACGGACTTCTCTCACCATAAATAAGACCATGTAGAACACCTTAAGGAGGTATTTGAAAATATAGATAATTTGACATATCTTTGAACCCAAATAAATCCATATTTGTTGTAGAATAATGAATTCTACTAGGCCATGTCATCTCAAAAGTTGGATTGGCCATCGATCCTGACAGAGTGAAAGATATCTTGGATCTTCCCCTACTAGAAAATAAGAAAGTATAACGATCCTTATTTGGATAGATACATTTTGTATGCAATTTTATAGCATATTTTGCACAAATTATCAAACCAATTATAGTTTTGCTAAAGAAGGATGCCTAGCTCAAATGGATAGACCCAAGAAAAGAAGCCTTCAAAAATATGAAATAGCTCAAGCACATGTGCTTGTTAACCCTGATTACTTTGGAAGCTTCATTTTATATGTTGTCATAGAGCAAGAAATTTGTGCTATAGTTCTCACCCAAAATGTAATAGATAATGAAGAAAGGCCTATAGCCTTTCTAAGTCAGACCATGCATGTTCATGAAGAAAGATATAACTTTATTAAAAAATAAGTATATGCAGTTATGAAATCCCAAAAAAAAATTAGGCACTTCTTGTCACAAAGTAAAACTATTGTCTATGTAATTCATCTTGATGTTAGGAACTTTGTAATATAGGAAGAACTCGATGTGAAAAGAGCAGGTTGGGTAATGAATATACAAGAGTATGATGTATAAGAACACCCAACCACATTATTAAGGGGCAAAGCCTTATGCCAAGAGTTGGCTAAGCAATATCCAATTGATCATATAGCCTACCAAGGCCTAATGTTGAATTTAGAACAAGATAAAACTATGAATAATACTGACTAGACTGATGACCTTGTGGAATATTTTTAGACTGGAAAATGCCCAGATAATTTGAACACTTCACAGAGAAGAAGGTACAGAACCCAAGATTTGAAATACACTTTTTTACTAGAATGGTTGTATAGGAAAAACATAGATGGCATACTACTAAAGTGCATAAACAAAGATTAAAAATAAAATGTTCTAGAGGAATTCTATGGAGGCCATTCTGGTGGACACTACTCAGGAAGAACTACTACACTAAAGATACTCAAAATAGGTTGTTATTGGACCTCTATTTTCTTAGGTGCTTTCATAATGACCAGTAAGTGCAAAGAATGCCAAATATACATAGGGAGAAATAGAAATACCCCTATGCCTTTGAAACATATCCAAGTTGAAAAGCCTTTCCAATAGTAGGGCTTAGATTTCATTGGAGTAATAGAGCCAAATTCATCAACTGGTCACAAATATATATAAACTGTTATAGATTATTTTACCAGGTGGGCTAAAGGAATTCCCACTAAGAAATATGATAAGGAAGTTATGATTGAGTTTTTAGAAAGCTTGATTACAAGGTTTGGCATACCATATGCATTGGTCACAGATAATGGATCAGCTTTCATCAAAGCAAATATGATCGAATTTGCTAGCAAATATGGTATATACTTGAAGTCCAATTACTACCCATGAGGGAATGTTCTAGCATAATCTACGTGTAGACACCTAAAAGTCGCACATGCTCAGTTCTAGATACTTGTACATCTAAACACACACTTGTAGAGTGACATAGGCTATCATAGACCATCGTAGACCATTGTAGTCATTCGTAGGCTATCGTAGTATTTTGTAGGTTCCTAAACCTACAAAACTAGGTAAAATGTCTCCAAAATGCCTCCTATCCACTAGGAGACCACCTATTAGCCCCCTAAGGTAACTTAAGCCCTCCCTTACACCTAATTAGCTCTCATGGGACCTTATCCCTATCTAGAAGCCTAATTAGGTTGATTAGTGGTCTAATTCATCATTGACATTCAATTAAATGCACTTTTTCACTTAAGTCAGTTTAATTAGGGTCCTACGTCAAATTAGCCCTAAACACACTTCCACACATGTGTGCACATTAGATTAGTTAGGATATTTCCAAATGCCCTAACTAAACCCTAACCTAACCTAGGATCTAACTAACCCTAGTTAATCCTAACTCTTCCTCACACATGTGTGAGGAGAAGATATTTCTCTAAATAATGAGGGTTTGACACCTATCTAAACCCTAATCTAACTCCAACATGGAGTAACTATAAGATTTGGTCTATCTAACCCCTTCTCCTGACCTCATATTTTTTTATAAATAGAGGTCTTCCCCTCCTATTCTACCTCTCTCTTCCTTTTTGCTACCATACAGGAAATTTTCCAAAATTAGTCTAGAATCAAATTTGAGAATTCTACGCCATAAAAACAACAAAGGACAACTTTAGACATTCGTATGAACAAAAATTTTGGTCCTATAGTAAGAAGAAGTTCAATTCACCCCCTAAACTATGAATCTAAGCTCAAATTTACCCCCTGCCATGCAAATTGATTGTGCAACACATCTACTTCAGAAAATTTAGTAGGTAAGATTTTTTTCATGTTTTTATAGTGTTTTATGTAGTTTTCATCATGTTTCAGCATAGTTTTCCTTCAAGTATTTTTGTATTTTATCAACAAGGGGCTTGACTAAGGTAGGCCCCCAAACGCTCTAACCATATTTTGTAGGCCTTCAAAAATAGGTTCAGGAGATAAAAAATAAAAACCATCAAATTATCGATGGTCCGCAAGCCCACCTTCACTAAGGAGTCTCGAAAGAAATCATCGGGGTGTTTGATATTCATAAAGAAAGATAGGGAAAATTGCCTTTGTAACCCATGAGCATTTTAATTGAATAAAAAGCAAAATTTTGGGTATTGTATATTTTATGTATTATGTTTGATCAAATTTCATCTTTCATCCACTTCATTCTGGCATGCCTGGTGGAAGCCCCACAAAGAGTTGTGCTAGACTAGTCTTTTTATGAATCTAACATAGTTTTATGTTTTTTGTGTTGTTGCAAGTATCATTCTAGACAGAAAAGAGACCCTAAAAACCCTGACAAGCTCCTCAAATTATTAGAATAGAAGTTTTGGGCTCCTCAACCTGATTCACCCCTCGACATGCGAATTCAGATCTGATTCACCCCCTACCCTGTGAATCCAACATAACTGCTTAAAAAACCCTCAAAATTGTAGAGGTCTACAATAGAGATACAAAATAGTCCATATGGAGCAAAAGGAACCAGGTATATTCCTTAAACTTCTCTATTTTTATAATTTATGTGCAAGGAAAAATTTCATTAAAACATGCATCATGTCATTGTATGAAATTCCTTTTCAATGCATTTGTCATTTTCAGATCATTTATCTCAGTTTGTTTCAGATTTCTCTTTACTTATTTAAATCAGATTTGCATTTATTTTTGCTCAAATAATTAGGATAGGCTTCTATTTTGTGTCATTCTTTTTGCGAATTGTCAATTTTTGAAGTCATCTCTCTTGCATTAGATAAGTTTCAAATTATTCCTTTCAAAATCCTGCATGTAGATCAAAACTTTTAGTTTGCTTTATTTCAAGAACATTCTCATTTTCTTTTACAAATCGCATGTCAAATAGGTTTCCCATTTCTCTTTTGTGTTATCCCATCAATTTCCTTTCAAAGTGCATTTCAAATTTCCATTCTAAAAGTCACATTTAGAATTAGATTTTTAAAATCTCTTTTTGTATCTTTCATCAAAGAAATTTCAAATTTCTTTTCACACAAGAATCAATCTCCGATTTCTTTCATGCAATTAGGATTAACATTTTTTCAAATCTCTTTTTGCATGTTTCATTAAAGCAAATTTCAAATTCATTTTTGCAAAATCAAAATTTATATCCCTTTCTTGTTATTATATTAGGATCTCCCATTTTCTTTTACAAATCCCCCAGGTAAATTACAAATTTCAGATTCCTTTCTTGTTATTAGATTAGGATTTCCCCTTTTATTTTACAAATCCCTCGGGTAAATTGTAAATTTCAGATTCCTTTCTTGTTATTAGATTAGGATTTCCCCTTTTCTTTTACAAATCCCCTGGGTAAATTTCAAAATTTAGATTCCTTTCTTGTCATTAGATTAGGACTTTCCATTTCTTTCATAAATCCTCTGGGTAAATTGCAATTTTCAAATTTCTTTCCATATAATTTTAGATTAGAAATTTTCCTATTTCTTTCACAAATCCTCTGGGTAATTTGCACATCTCTTTCCATATCATTAGTTTAGGATTTTCAATTTATTTTTGCACAATCGCTTTCACATTTATTTCATGTTTTAAAATTAGGGTTCCACAAATCCCTCTTCTCACATGCTTTACATTGCTTGTTTACATGCTTCATAGCATAGATCCTAGTTTCTTTTCCAAAAATGCACATAGGATTATCTTTCTTTCAAAATGCATCTTAATCTAGCTTTGCTTCCAAAAACACATCTAGGGCTAGATTTACATTTCAAAAAGGTATCTAGTTAGCTTTCTTGCTTTCACATCATCGTTAGACAACAAAAACCCACACACTCACGTGGTACACACAAGTGGTGAGTGTTGTGACCACTTCACAACGCCCCACATTTAGGGACCCATTAAAATTTTTAAAATTTTGGTGTTTGACTTATTCTTGGTCTCGATGGACAAAATTGACATTTTGTTGTTTTAATTCATGTATTGTTTGAGTTAATGTTGTAATTTATTTTGATATCATTAAAAACATTTAAAATTAATTTAGTTTAAATATATATATATATATATATATATATATATATATATATATTTGAAAAATTTTAATTAAAAATTATTATTTTTTATTGTTTTGCAAGGTATTCGGTATGGATTTTTAGACGGTAAAAGTGACCTAGCATTCAACCTTCATAGGCATGTAGTTTAAAGTGCAAATTTTATAAAGGTGCTAACAACCACCCAATGGCTTTGGCAAAATCAATTTCATATAGGAATGTTACTGGTTATAAATGCCTATTGTGCAAATGTGCAAGTCATATGGGATAAATGTTGTGGAGAGATTTTCATAACAATGTCATAGTATCAAATATAAAATTGTCATTGAAGACGAGGTTGTGAATGTCATGGTTTTTATTTTAACGACACAACACCACTCATATTCATCAAGTTTGTCACTGTTTTAAGGATGGGCCTTTCATGATTTGGAGGTAGTTATTATTCTGATGATGATTGAAATGCACGTGGATGCCGACGGAAGAAATATTATCTTTTTTTTATTTGAATGCAAATAAAAAAACATGAAATAACTTCTCATAAGACTAGTTTGGCTGGAGGGATCATTGTGACCATTATTTACTTAAACTTAAAAGTAAGGGTTTGAATTTAATAGGCTGACAACACTCATCAGAGGTGACAATATTATATTCAATATTTACCATTGATATACAAGATTGGAGGTCTATTGTTTTAGAGGAATTTTTTTGGTAGTGCTTGTATTAATGGTTTACAACAAATTGGATTTTGTGTAGAAGGTATTAAATTGGAACAAAATTTTAACATAGAAATATGTCGCTGGAAATAAACAGCTTGTATGGGACCATAACTTCACATGATAAGTTTGGTTCTGGCAATTACAAATTCATTGATAGTCTAAGAAAAAGTGCAGAAGAAAAATTTGGGTTTATGTTGCCTAATAACAGATTTAGTACATAGTGTATTGACAGGAGGAGGCACTGTTCAAATTGTGCCGAGAGAAGACTGTGGTTGGTCTTATAGAAATATTTTTAATAGTTTTATCGGTACTATTTTGGATAAAATGTGATGAAAGGAGGGAAAACATTCACGGTAATATGAAAATATGTACTATGTAATATTTTTGAGATGATGGGAAAATGTGAACTGCGTAATATTATTGATATGACAAAGAAATGGTGGGTGAAATTTCGACAGAAGTTTATGGTTGGAGATAAAAAGAAGCCGGGGCAAACATTAAGCAATCAACTTCCCGTCATCTAAGAGGAATTAAGTCATCCTATTTTCATAATTTACCCAGCTGCATTTTAAATCTAGATTCTCTGATCATTCTCACAGTGGTAAGTGATAGTGTACTCATTTGTATACAAAAGTATTCATTGAAAATGATAGGTGTAAATTTGGAGTCATTTCAGACAGGTATGGAGATGCAAATATCACTAGGTGCAGAGTATGTTGTTGCTATTAGTGCAGTGGTGGAGACGTAGAGAAAAATGAGTTCACACACTGTGGGAGAGTGCAGTGTGGTAAGAATTACACAAGCCACCAAGAAAAGTTTAATGTAGCACTGCAAATATTTATCGGTTTTGATTCGAAGCATATTCAATCGCGACTCCCAATCAAAAACCTAGACCAAAAGTCCATTGATGATGGTGCTGTGAATTCCTAAACCATCGATTATTGATGTAGATAGAGTCAGATGAAACCAGATGCGCTCAGCCCAAAAACTTTGGACATAAATGTGTAGATGTGATAGCTGGCCATATCAACTGTGTCCACCAGTATGAGCTTGTTAACAGCTAAAATTAGGATGTAGTATCGGTACTCTAACAGTGGTGCTATTTGGCAAGTTTTGGGATGAAAGTGTTCGATCTCATCACCATTCCACCAATGGTATTGCAACATGATTATTTTGTGATCCATTATTCAATGAAATCATGGTGGTTATCACCAAGCTACTGGGACTATGTGACAATTAACACGTCCAAAGTGACATAATAGTGGAAAAAAATATTTTAAAATAGGGGAAGGCACAGTCTAACCGGATGTAAATAAGTTGATATAAAATCAAATCATGCACAAAGTCAAGGGAAAATTCATATTTACCAAAGAAATTAAAGGAATAATGGGACTTTGCCTTTTCGGGAATGATTTGAGGGTTATAATCATTTTCAATTATTTAAAAGATATGAAGTGTTGTATACACTGCAGAGTTGTTACTATAAAAAGAATCAAACATATTGGTATTGTTACCATGCATATTAAATATTCGCACTACGAATGATTTTTAATATCAAATTAATGGTTGAAAAGGGGAAACCAACATCTGAAGCTACCGTTGTGGAGCATAATGAAACTGATAAAGAACGAAAGGAACCAACCAGAAACAATGCATTTTTTAAGTCATAAATGAATAATTGAAAGCCTAAAAGAGGGTCGGAGACTTTAGTTAAGGTTGAAGGAGAAAAAGCAATGGAACACTGGATTTTTTTTGGACGCTCTCCATTCACGTGATCGTTGAAATTTCATCACTTCATTGTTGATATTTGTCGAGTTGGTATCTTCTACATGTACTTGATTATTTTTTAAAATCTTTTATGCAATATATTTTGTATCAAATGAATTTTATGCATAATTTTATGGCTGCTTCATTTTTGCATATTTAATATATTGCACTTTTACCTTTAGGATATTGCACCTCATTAAATGTGAATTGCATGAATACATATCACATAAACGTAGGTTTCATGCTTGATATTGATATTTGCAGGCTTTGGGTGAAGTTTCGGTGTTTTAGTAGTTGGTTTTATTTTATTTTATTTTTCTCAAAATCTTATTTTTTTCATTTATTTTAAAGTTTTTCAAAAATAAAATACAAATATAAAATAGAAATTTAAAAAAATGAAAAAGGCACTGGTTTAATGAATAAGCTTTAAATTACTCTTTAAAGCAATTTTGATTTTAATTTTGAATTAATTTGAAATTATAAAGTTATTTATAAAATTCATATTTTTTAGAATTTTATAGTTTCAAAAGCATTATTTTACACTTCAAGTTTTGAATTTTATTTTCAAGCAATAAATATATATATTTTTTTTTTGGTGGTGGCCACAAGGGGTAAACAGACTGTGACCACGAGGGAACCATTACATAACATATCCGCAACATGTGAGGCGAGAGATTTGAACTTGGGCCTCTCAGCAACTAGAGAGGTTTAACTACCCACTTGCTCTCCAACTCCTCTACATGGGCGGATAAATTTACTTACCTTTATGAAAATTAATTTCATTAAAGGGAGTAATTTATTTAGCTTTCAAAAGTCTATGGTATTTCAGGCTATAGATTAACTTCCCTTAATGGAAATTAATTTCATTAAAGGGAGTAATTTATTTAGCTTTCAAAAGGCTATGGTATTTCAGGCTATAGATTAATTTCCCTTAATGAAAATTAATTTCATTAAAGGGGGTTAATTTATAAGCGTTTTCAAAGTTTATTATGTTTCAAGGTTAATATTTTGGATTACTTTTCTTTCATGTTTAAAACAACATAAAGATCAATTCTTTCATCATTTCATTAAATTTCATGAACAAACAATTGTATAACAGAATAAAATATTATCAAAACAGGCCTCTTGTTAATAGTTATTTTCAAATAATTAAGGTATTCTAAGCACTTATTTGACACATTTTAAGAATATAAAAATACAAATTAAATGAAGGAACCTTGGAGAAATATTTATTTCTTTACAAGAGAGGGTTTTCATTTGAAAATCCTAACTGTGAGTGTGATTTCACAAATGGACGAAATTATACCTCAACATAATTGGCGCTAGAAGGAGGGCTTGAAAAGTAATATTTTTAAATTTTCAAAATTTGAAATTGTTCAAATATATCACTTTAAAAAAAAATGATTTTTTATTTATTTATGCTACATTAATGTTAATTTGTCATAAATTCAAAAATTAGGTTATGATTCAATTTTTGTGAATTTTTCATACATAGCCTTGCATATTAAAACTGGTTCAATGGCAGAAAATGATTTACCCCATTATAAGCATGATGGAACAATTACGGCTGAGGAACATATTCAGGCATATAAAAACATTATATTTCATTTTCAAATTATGCATGAAGATGTTATCTATAGAATATTTCCATACACATTGGATGAATTTGCTCATAATTGGTTTATTAATTTACCTACAGGTTCTACCACTTCTTGGGATCAACTAGAAGCAACATTTCTTGAACATTTTGGAGAATTGGTTGACATGGATATGATATCAAATCAGTTTTCCTCTATCTATAAAAAACCTGATGAATCCATGAGTCAATTTAATGATAGGTTTCATAAATTATATACTAAAATAGAGACACATTTTATCATTTGAGAAGAAGAAGTCATTCAAATATACTTGGAAGCCTTAGACCCTTTTACTTTTAAGTTTCTAGAAAAGCTTCTTAAATATTTATCATTGTCTAATGCCTATGGTGGGGAAATAATTGTAGAACAATCGTGGATTTCTAAAGGGGTTTATGTGGGTAAATTGTCAGTACTTAACCCTAATATTTTAATTCAGACACCACCTATGAGTCATGATACACATTTTTATTTCATGCTAAACTATTCTTCAGGAGTTATGAATTTCAACCAATGCCAATCATCTAATCTGGCACCCTCAAATCAAATGATGTTCAATGTAAAAAATCAATGGGATGAAATTGAGTGTCCTAGTTTTACAACCACTTTCGATATTGTCCAAGAGGAAGTGCATGTTTCAAATCCAATATCCATCAATGAGGATTGTGGTAATCAAGTTTATCAAAGTTTAGAAATGCATAAGTCTTCAGATATTGGAGTTCTAGATTTAACTAGCTTTGAAACATATGATAGAATAGAATCTTCCATACAGTTGAATGAAACAATTAAAACTCCAAAAATTGAAAGATTCTATATGTGATTTCATTATGACTGATTATAAAATTTTATTACTTGAGGAAGATGATTTTTTTATTGAAGATATTTTTTTTGAAAGTGATGAAAATGAATTTGAAAAGCATTCGATTGTTGTATTTACAGAGTGTGAAGAAGTGGTTGAACATCACACCTTAATTTTAGAAGATAATTATTATTGGTGGAATATATGGAAGGATTTTGCCTCTCTTTCTAATGAAGTACTCACTTCATCTAAAATGCAGGACAAGTTGCAAAGGTTAGTTCTATAGATTAAAGGAAATAGCGATCAAGTACAGGGATAAATGCATCAAGATGCATATCTTGATAATTATATTAATCATCCTCATGAGACAAAGATCGAAGATACTAAAAGTGATATTCTTTTAGATAGTGGAGGGGTCCTAGAGTGGACTAGTTTTGAAACATATAACAAATTAGGACCTTCCATAAATTTGGATGAATTTGTTGAAAATGATTATCATTTTTTTTAGTATCCTCAAAATAATGATCAAGAAGAAATGAAGGAAGGGATACAATCTCATCAAATGTTTCAAGAAGGGGATTATTATAATGGTTGGGGAAGATATGAGAAATTATTTATTTTTCACTATCCTACTAATGAATTTTCCATTTCACTTGATATACAATATGTTGAAACCTCTATCTTGTGTGAAGATCTGGCAATTTCTATCCAACTGGAAAATGATGTGTCAATTTCAAAAATAGAGAAGGTTCCAATATTTGATCATTTTGAACATGAGTTTGTGGAATATCTTGTTGAAATAGAAAAGGAATAAATGGTAAATGTTTCTTTGATTCATCTATTTTAGATGAAGAAGAGGTAAAATATTTTCTTTCATTCTCGAATACTAAATATTTGAGTGAAAATTTTCATGATTGTATTGAATATTCAAATGAAGAAACTTCATGTATGGTTAATAAAGAATTAGATTTTTTTATTCCTCCTAAAGAAAATATTGTTTTAGGGTTTGAAAAGGATAGACATATTCTTGATTGGATGCCTAATTTTGATGCTTTTGAAAACCAGGTCATTAATGAAGGTAAAGAGATATAAAATGATGATGATGATAAAGACCATGAAGAGAAAGAAAATATTACAATGTCTCATCAAGTAGTGGTAAATGAAAGTGTACAAAAGGTATAATCTTATCCTTTATGTCCGAGCATTCAAGAATCAAGTAAAATTTTGCATAATCATTTATTGGATTTGGATGTTGTTTATGATGAAATGCCTCACACCACAAATAAAATTACTTTGTTGAATGAAAGAGAAGTACATATGCTTGAATTATTGAATCAAATTCATCAACAACTAATAATTCAATCTAGGATACAAAATTATAAAGATCTGCATTTAGTAGACATCATATATTCTTGTAAATTATTGCATGAGTATGATTGGCCTAAAAACATTGATGATGATGATTTTGCTTTAAAATTTTCAGAAATAGCCTCTCATTTGAAAGAAATCCTATATGTTTTTGAAAATGAAAACTTAAGTCAAAGGGATAAATCAGATTTTAAAAGTTACACCTCATTGAATAAGCAAAAGACAGTTAAAAATCATGTATTCACTTGCAATTTTTATATATTAAATCCTAAACATGGAATTGCTTATAAACCTGAATCAAATCAGTGGGGTGAGAAAGGAAAAATAAAATTTGTTATATTATTTGGCTTAATATTCTTTTGGTTGGAGTTATATAAAACTTGGCATGCATATAATATGTCTTTTACAGTGTGTCAATCGTGTGTGGGATTTAAGGAAGTGATAGCATAAATCTAGTATCGTTTTGTATATAGTGTATATTTTTGTAAATAACTTTTTGGATTTTTGTGTTTTTGTTTTGTTTTGTACATAATTTGTTGTTTCGTGAAATTTTTTTATTTGCTTGTTTGTTGATGTTTTGGTTTTGTGAAATCATTGGATGTGTTTCCATTGTTGTTTTTCAATAATACTGGCTTATGCCACAGTTTTGGTATTCAAGTTGTCATTTTGTTGTTTGTGAGAGTTTTGGTATGGTTTCTTCTATTGAGGTAGTTGTGGTAGTTACAATAAACACTTGATGATTTTGTTTGGTATTTGTTCTTGTGTCATTTAGGATAAAATTGCCTATTTTGAAAACATCTGAAACTTGAAGAAAAGGAAAATGAGATGGTTAATATATATCCTCATGAATTTGAATCAAGATAGTAAAGTTTGAAACACTGAAATCATTTTGCAAATGCTCCACAAGTACTACACATCTTAAAGGAATATTCCTTGAAATATTGAAGGATGAAGTTTTTCAGTTTTGCAAATTAAGGTGAAAATTCAATATACTCAATTTGTTCAGCCTTATTTGATCTCTAACCCAAGTGGTAGGAGAATTTTATAAAAGTAATAAAAGCTTGAATAAAACACAATAAAGCAAATACAATGGAAAGTAAAGTCAAATTAGTCACTATAGTCTAGATAACCTTCACCGGGGCTATAGACGCATGAATAGCAGTGGAGCCATTTTTATACTTAAATAAATAAAATATGCAAAATGTAAAATTCACCTAATATTTGGGAGATTCAGATAATCTCTATCGGGGCTATAAATGCCCGACTGGTAGTAGAGCAATGTCTTGAAGAGAGCAATGTAGAGCTACACTTCAAAGAGTAAATTTTTATAGTCTACTTGTAAAACTAATCTTGGAAATTTAAATAGTTTCAAGAATATAAAATAAATCACAGAGCACACACCAAGTAAAGGTGAATGATTCAGGTGTTCTAGATTGAAATTGTCTATTCAGTTTTTTTAGATGTTATTGATGCTCATTTTTTGTAATATTTAGGTTTTGTTGGTTTTATAATTGGGTTCTAAAGTCCGAAATGTTCAGGAAAATTTCCCAATAAAGTCACCATTTGTTGTAACCACTTCACAACGCCCCTCATTTTGGGACCTATTAAAAATTTTGAAATTTTGGTGCTTGAATTATTCTTGATTTTGGTGGACAAAATTGACATTCTGTTGTTTTACTTCATGTGTTGTTTGAGTTTTATAAAATGAATGTTGAATATTTTAGTTTTAAAATTGTAAGAATTAAAATTAAATCATTTAAGAGTATTAAATTAAAATTCAAATATTAAAGAATATGAAATTTTTAAAAATATTTGATTTTAAATGTTGTATTTTAGTTTGATATCATTAAAAACATTTAAAATTAATTTAGTTATATATATATATATATATATATATTTGAAAAGTTTTAATTAAAAAATGTTTTATTTTATTGTTTTGCAAGGTATTCGGTATGGATTTTTAGATGGTCAAAGTGACTCAGCAGTCAACCTTCGTGGGCAATCAGTTTAAAGTGCAAAGTTTTGGAAATTTTGAGTAGTTTTGTTGTCATTGATGTCAAGAGAGTATTGTTTCAATTTCGTCATCATTTTGGACATCAAGTGGTTTTTCCAAAAGCAAGAAGGTTTTGAAAAGGAATAGGATTTAATATTTATTTTTAATATCATATGCCTAAAAAGGCCCAAAAGGATGAAGACCCAAGGAAGGAGAAGAAATTTTAAAATAAATAATAATATTATATTGTTTATTATTATCGAACAAATTGATGAGGTGAAGTAAACCGGGTCCAAAAGATTATTAAAATAATTTATTATTGAAAATACCCATGAAGCAACTTGCCAAAGATTTAAATTAATTAATTTATATTAACCAATTGGTTCCCCAAAACCCCGTAATGGGGGCAGAGGTCCAAGGTTCAAATCTTGGGCCTTGTCGAACTGAATGCTTGTCCCCTTCCTGGTGCTTTCAACGGCGTAAAAGGTTTAAAATGATCATGGCATGGTGGTTATAGTGGCATAATATGCGAAGATTTGTGTGGCGGCTTTAGGGTGGACAACACAGAATACTGTGGTGACCATAAAAATCCAAATAGCCTACCTAGATTCATGGTGGCTAACGATTCCACCATGTAAAAAAAAAAAATTATTTACATTAAAATATTTTAACCCATGGTTAAAATTTTAATTTAAATAAATAATGGATGGCAAAGGTTTCTAAATATAATATTTAAATCTAAATTTTATTTTCAAAATCGAATGATGGGCCAACGAGTTATGTGCAAGGGAAAACGTGTATAAAAGGGGAAAACGAATTCTCATTTTATTGCCTTTGACATATGTTATCAAGTAATGTCCTATGCTAATATAATTTGTGTGCTTTGTGTTTTGAGAGAAGATATTTCGTGGTTTGAAAAATAATACAAGGAGGTGATTTTGAAAAATTTGGAAGTCAAAGGAGGTACCACCGATGACGATAGCATAAGTGGTAGTTGATGCCAAGTGAAAACATTGGAAGCGCAAAGACATGGGTTCGATTCATGCAAGACAGAAGACATAAGGGATAAAACGTAACTTGTGTGCCTTGAGTTTTGTGTGGGCTCATAGCCCAACCAGTTGCCTAGCATTGGATTGGGTGTTGAGGAAGCAAGGTTGTGAGTTTGAATTTGGCTGGAAATATTTTTGGGCAAAGTGAAAATAAAAGGTATGCAATTTATGATTTGATTTTTCAAAGGTTTTTGAAATTTGAAAATTCACTTTAAAGTTTACATGAAATTTAAAAGGATAGCTTGTGAGTTTTGTCAAGGGAGGTATAAGGTGTAAGAAAATTAAAATATTTTACTTTAATTTTGGTCGTTAGAATTTATTTAATGAGATAGGAGTTATAAGGTTTGCAAAGGAAATTATATTTTATTTTGATATAAATCTATGATGTGTTAATTATTTTGAAAGTAGAAATAAGGTGACTAAAGAAAATTATTGTGGTTCTTTTCTTTATTAAAATAATTGACTTATATTTTGAAAGTGTGGAGATTATAAGGTGTATTTAAGACTTGTTATTTTTGTGTGGAAAAATAATTATTGGTAAAATATTTGCAAGCAAATTTTGAGAAAGATTGTTGTTACATAACCTTAATATTGGCAAAGAAGATTTGATTGTGGTTAAGACATATTTTGAAGATATATCTCCATCAAAACAAAAGATATGGGCACATCTTCCTATGAGTGAAATATTGTTGGATTGAATATTGTGAAATGCAGGGTTGGAGTGAAAAGGATTGTTTGATAATATTTTTTGGAAATATTTGAGTGAGTGTTCATATGCATGATTAGGGTTTGTGAAAGATCATGAGTATCATTGTTATGTGAAGTTGAGAACTATCTTGAACTAGGATTTGTGAAAGATTATGAGTATCATTATTATGTGAAAATTGGAATTATCTTTAGTCAAGATTTGTAGTGTGAATTATTGGAAGTATAGTGAAACACTTGGTTAGGGTTTGGATGCAAGTTGAGTTTCATTGAAGTGGATGGTTGAGTAAATTTTATTGGGCATTATTTATTGAAATCATTGGAGTGATAGTTCAAGATTTATGATACAAATTATTCTTTATTCTAAATTGATTTGAAAAGAGTTTGGAAGTGATTGAGTGTTGGTGAATGTGAAAAATATAGAGTCTTTAACAATTCTCGATATGCTTATGTGGCTTAACAAGATTCTAAGTGAAACTTGTTTGAGTGATTGAAGAGGTTTTTTGAAAGAGATTAAGTTGAGTTTTGTAAGTATTTTGTGAGTGTGAAATATATTGAGTCTCTAACCATTCTCTATATGTTTCTTAAGTTAAACAAGATTCTAAGTAAAACTTATTTGTGGTATTGAAGAGGTTTTTATGTGAGAGATTGAGTTGAGTTTTTATATGCAAGTTTTGCAATTGATTTGAATAAGCTTTTGTGAAATATTGTGAGCTAATTTGAGTAAGTCCTAGAGTGTACTTAAGGGCAGAGTTGAGGAAGCTTTTGTGAAAGCTTAAGGATATATTTATGTGAGCTTTTGTGGAAGCTTACAATAATATTTGAGGTAAGTCTAGTGAGGACTTGTTGAGAAAATTTGGACAAGTTCTAGTGAGGACTTATTGAGAAGATTTGAGGTAAGTCTTGGTGAAGACCTATTGAGAAGTTTGGACAAGTTCTAGTTAGGAATTTTTGAGCAGATTTGAGGTAAGTCTTTATGAAGACTTGTTGGACAAATTTTAGGTAAATATTTGAGTAGACTTGAGAGCAGAGTTGATTGATTTTTTTGTTCAAACCTTGAGTTAAGGTTTGAGACAGATCTAGCAGATTTGATTTGTGATTGAGTTAAGCTTTGTGTTAAGGCTTGAGAACATATTTGAGGACAAATTTTGGTGCAAATTTGAGGGTAGATTTGTGTCATACCAAATATAGATATTGAGCAAATTTGTGCTAGATCGAAGGACTATTTTTAGTGTAGACTTAAGATAGAGATTGAGAAGATTTGTGCTAGACCGAAGGACTGTGTTTAGTGCATATTTGAGACAAAGCTGAGATCAAGATTTGGAGGTGAAAAGTAGAGGATAGTAGTCTCCAGTGGATGGATATCCATTAGCCAGGGTAGTGAGGACATAGGTCTTTAGAGTGAGGATAGGAGTCTTAAGTGGAGAGAGATCCACAAGCTATTGTAGTGAGGTAGTAGTCTTCTAGAGGATCACTAGCTAAAGCAGAGGAGGAGTTCTCCTATAGATAGAGATCCATGAACTAGCTGAGGGGATTGGTGTCTCCTATGGATAGAGATCCATGAACTTTATTAGGGGATTAGTGTATCCTTTGTATAGAGATCCATAAATATTGTAATAGGGAATGGATTCCCAAGAGATTTTTTGAGAAAAATTTAGTGAAATATTTTCTTCGTGGAGTAGCCCAAATTGGGTGAACCACGTTAAATTGGTTTCTCTATTGTGTGTGGTGATTTATGCATTAATTTGATTACTGTTGTTGACATTGCATTGATATATTGGATAATATTGTTTGAGTAAAGAAAAGTAAAAAGTGGTATTATACAGTTCACCCCTCTCCTTTGAGTATAAACTTGTGTTCTTCAATTGGTATCAGAGCGGGTTCCTTCAAAAGAGTTTAATAGCTTAAAGGAAAAGCTCTCAAGAAAACAGATAGATTCTCAGAATGGATCCTTAAGGAATTTAGCACCATTACCCGATGGAAATAATTATGTACTTTGGAGTATGAGAATGAAGATTCACCTAATGGCACTTGGAAATAAAATATGGTAAGTAGTTGAGAATGGATACATAAAACTACACCTATAGATAAATATGGTAAGCTCCTACATCTGAATAATTCAAAGATAATGAATAGAATTTTAAAGGGTTTGCGTGAAATAAAGTTTATAAAGGTTATGCATTGCACATCAACAAAGAAAATTTGGGATAAGTTGAAAGGTATATATGAGGGAGACAAAAAGGTCAAAAGAGCAAAGTTGTAAACTTACAATAGAATGTTTGAAGAACTAAATATGAAGCATGAGGAAAACATTGTTGCATATCTACTTTGTGTGGATGAGGTTGTTAACTCCATGCAAGGAATTGGGCTTAAGGTTGAAGAAACAAATGTTTGTGATAAGATTTAAGGTCACTCCCAAAAAGGTATAGTGAAAATATTTCAGCTATAGAAGATTCAA
Organism: Wollemia nobilis; assembly: GCA_028583015.1. Taxonomy (NCBI): domain Eukaryota; kingdom Viridiplantae; phylum Streptophyta; class Pinopsida; order Araucariales; family Araucariaceae; genus Wollemia; species Wollemia nobilis. The sequence continues at coordinate 12,861,618 of JAQPPZ010014788.1, forward strand.
AAGATATTGAACTTTTGACAAGGGATGAGTTACATGGAATTATCACAGCTTTTGAGATGAGAATAAAAGAGGAACCTATTCCCAGAAGGAAGTAGCTTTCAAAGTTACAAATAAGACAAAGGGTAAGAAGTTAGATTTAAGAAAAGAGTTATCCAATGATGAAGAAATTTGCATCTTGTGGGCAAGAAAGAAGGAGATTTTCTTTGCATGCTATGGATTTAATGTTTATTCTTTCATCTTTTCAGATTTCAAATTTATAGATAATGTTGATGCCATTTCTTTGGGTTACATTAGGCGAATATTTGAAATCTGGATTTTATTTCGTACCCTAGGAACCAGCACTTAGCCTATGGGGATTGTGCTTGTTTTGCAAGTCCAATAGGTTAGGTTGCATACATGGAGACCTCACATCTTCGGTTTTGTCAAAATAGGATAGCATCATACTGAATGCATTTTATTTTCAGTTTTCTGCATTTCATTTTCATTTTCTGCATTTTATTTTTTCCAAAAAGTTTTAACTTTTTGTAACCTTCAGGCATTAAAATAAACATTTAAAAAAATTCAAAATCCAAAAAAATAATGAACAATCACTAAATTTTCATGGTGAAATAAATCAACATTGCCCCTTGTTTACAGTTACTTGCAATCACTAAGGTGTTCCAAGCATTTAAATTGAATATCTTTATTTGAGATTACTAATGCACATATGCAAATGCTAATATAGCGGAGACCTTGGAGAAGTTGTTTGTTTAACTTCTTTGCAAGATGGGATTTGGAACCCAAATCCTAAAGGAGAGTGTACTTTCACAACTGGGTGAAAATACCACTCAACAGATTAGCGCTAGAAGGAGGGCCTGAATTATTTTATTTCAGAGTGATTTAAATGCTATAGGGATTTAAATTTTGAATATTTCATGCCCTATTGACTATTATCTTTAGCCCTCTTTTAACAATACAACCTTGTAGTGTTAAAAGGAGGACATGAATTGCTATGCATTGTTCTAACACTTTTTGATTGTTCATACAGGAATAAAGTGTCTTGATTTGATTTAAAAAAAAATTGACTAACGAGGTTGTCTCCATGCAATTACTTTCATTTGATTTTAATGGATACATCTCTTGGTTGATGCTAATTTGTAAGGAATTATTTTGTCTAAAAATGTATTTGTTGTCGGTATTATGCTCTTCACCTGTGCGTAATGCGATCTTGTGAATCAAAAAGCCTACAACACTAGGAGTATGCTCTTCACTTGTGCATATGTGATCTGGTGAATCAAAAACTTACATTTTTAGAATACTGCTTTGTCAAGGTTCCTTCTTTCATGACTAACAGGTTTTGAAGTTATTCTTTGAATTTCATTAATTACAAGATTTTTTGTGTGTCACAGGTTTTCTTTGAGGTACTAAGAGTTGTGTCAGGTTATTGTAGGGCTATCATCATCGATTTTGAATCAAATGGCCCAACCTCCACCACCTCCTTGGTACGGATTCAATAACATTCCTTTGAATATTACAGGGGATATTCACAAGATCCCCAGGAATGTAGAGAGATTTTTTCCCAAATACAAATCGGATGGCCCAAGGACCGCAGAAGAACATATTCAGGCCTATAGGGATGTTTTGATAAGATTGCAAGTTCAACATGAAGATGTGGCTTGTAGACTCTTCCCCATGAGCCTAGACCAAGTGGCTTATGAATGGTATATTTGCTTACCTACTGGTTCCATTACGTCATGGGCGTAAATGGAGAATGCTTTTGTCAACCAATTCAGGTCACCATTAGATCCCACAATCATCTATAATCAGTTCATTACATGCAAAAGAGGCCAGGGTGAGCCAATCCAAACTTTTAATCAGAGATTTCATAAGTGCTATAATAGAGCAATTCAGCATTTTTCCATTAATCCCATAGTAGCTTTGCAAATATATTTTGGGGCATTGGATCCTATGACGACAATGTTTGCAAGGCAAAATCCTCAAGTTACCACGCTTTCTATAGCCTACAATGAAGCTATGACCATTGAACAACAAATGACACCGCAGAATTATGGGTTTTCCCAGATGCGAATGGTAGGACAATATGGTCCATATGGTCAAGCTCCTATGATGAATCAGATCATGGCACCACAAATATCAGGCATAAATGCTTTGCCTTATCAACAACCATATTCATCAACACCCACTTATGCACCCAGTCCAATCTCGATTCAAAGTGTGAATCCCTATGCAAATCAAGTGGCTCAAAATCCAACTCAAATGTTAAGTCAAGATCTCACCAATTACACAAATCCTATTGGAACTAGCAATAAAATAGCTCAATCAAAAGAGATTTATTCAGAGGTTGAAGAACTCAAAAATATGGTTCACAAATTGAGTAATGATTTGGTTCAAAAATAGGGTCATCTAATCGGGAAAGTTTTGTCCGTGAGACTGCTCTGGCGATTTGGCTTTTGGCGGGAAATTTCCTGTGACGGCGCCTGGTGTTGCTCGAGGGACTCTGGCCCGAAGATTTTGCCTAGGGCTTAGGGGGGTCGTCTCTGCTTTTGCCTGAAGTTTCTGTAGTGGTTCCGGGAGGGCCCGATGGGGTCTCCTCCTGTTTCTCCTGCTGGGAGAAAGATATCATATGCTGAGAAACTGAAAGATTTTCCCTCGCCTTCCACGGACGGAGCTCGGCGGAACGCTTTTCAATCGATACTCAAGACTGCTGCCAATGGCCCACATGCTCACCGCGTTAATGGTTGCCTCCCACAATCTTCCTCCAGGCCCAAGATTGTAATAGAACCAATGCTGGTCGAAGATACAGTCGTCTACCGCGCTAATCACGACTTGATCTGCAAATTCATGGGCATCCGGCCCACTCTGAATTTTCTGCACACTTGGGTTCGTCAGAACTGGGAGCCACACGGTGAGTACTCTCTATGGCCTATAAGCAATGGGTATTTCATCATAAGTTTCTCTTCTTTAGCAGACAGAAACAGAGCATTTGAATCAGAGAAGAGAAACCATGGACCAGCAGGGTTATTTATCCAACCCTGGAGAGTGGGTTTCGACCCCCGCATCGAACCCACGGCTGTCCCGGTCTGGATCCGGCTGTACGCTCTCCCGATGGAGTTTTGGGGTGAGCAGGTTTTGGAATTAATAGGTAATTCCCTAGGCAAATTTCTGGGAGTCTCCAAAGATACCATAGAGGGCAATTCTGCTGTCTTTGCTAGAATATGTGTAGAGATGGACATTAGTCAGCCTCTACCAGCCGAGGTGGAACTTGAGCTAGCAGGAGTACCCTGGATCCAGCAGTTAGACTATGAGGCCCTACCTTTCAGGTGCCGTGTATGCCATAAGCATGGACATTTGGCAAGGTTCTGCCCAAACGCAGTGAGCACAAAAACGGAGGCTCCGAGTGGAATGGCAAACCGCCCTAGAGAGGGTAAGTCTAGTCCGGTCAATGAACCCTCTAGCAATTCTCCAGGTCCTGATGCTCAACAGGATGGCTTTGAACAGGTGAAACGAAAGAGAAACAAAAAGAAAAATGGCAAGGAGCAGGTACAGCTCAAGCCAAACAATCGGTATGAAATTTTCAAGTCATTAGTGGATCTGGAGGACCATTCTATGGAAGGAGTGGTTGGGAATGATGAGAATGTCAACACTCCACCTCTTGTTTCTCCTTCCTTCACGCCCGTAGTAGAACAGGTGACTGTGCCAGCTGAGCACCTGCAGTCAGAGAATCCAGGGGCCTTGGTTATTCACTCCCCAACACAGCCGGCTATAAAAGATGTTACCATGGGAAATGCAGAGAAAAACAGAGAGAGGCCTGCTTTAGGGATTTCCCAGGTGGAAAAGAGATCAAGAAACAATAACTCTCAAGGAGCGGGAAGAAAATCCAATAAGGAATTACTAGTTGCCCAAGGAGATAAGTTAATCAATGAAGGATTGGTGAGGTCCATTGATTCTTACTGCTCACAAGGTTTTCAATGATTATTCAATCCTGGAATATTAGGGGTTTAAACAGTAGAACCCATCAATCTGCTGTTCAAAGACTCTTAGAAAACCGAAAAACAGATTTTTTGCTTCTCCAGGAGACCAAAATGTCTTTAGATATCATGAGTAAAACCGCTACTAAAATCTGGCGGGGAGCTGGGTATATGGACGTGGCTGCCCAAGGAGCTTCAGGGGGAATTGTTACCCTTTGGAACCCTCTGGTCTGGACTGCTTTAGATCATGTAGCTTGGAGGGGTGTGCTTTCTTCTCTTTTCAGAAATAACTTCAATTCTGAACTGATCCTTATTACCAACTTTTATGGGGCCCAAGATCCTGAAGGCCAGAGGCTCCAATGGGACGCTGTTCACAATATGAGAGCAAACAGGGAGTGTTTTGACTGGATTATTGCAGGGGATTTTAATGCAAAATTATCTGTCCGGGACCAGGAAGGTGGCTCCCCTACTTTAGACCCAGGGGATCGGCTTTTGATTGCCCAAGTTCAGGCCTTTAATCTAGTGGACGTTCAAGGCCCTAGTGTTTTTTTCACTTGGACAAACAAGAGAAAGGAGCCACATAGCAGGAAGGTCAAGTTAGATCGCTTTTTGGTCTCGGAGGAGGCTTTTGTTAAATGGACTTTAAAGTTCCAGATTTTGGAGGGCCCTATTTCGGATCATTTTCCCATCTTGCTTGAGGGAGGGACTTCGAGTGGACAGCACTTTAGGCCTTTTAAATTTGAGAATTTTTGGTTACAAAAGGAGGACCTTCGACAAAAAATTTCTCAATGGTGGGCAGAAGGCCGCCCACCTTTTGGGACAGCAATGTTCAAATTTCATAAACAGCTTCAATTTGTCAAATTTCAATTGAAACAGTGGAGGAAAGGAAATAAGTCGGATTTCCAGTCCCAAAGGGCTCCCTTGGTGGCTAGATGGGAGGAGGTCCAGAAACTTTTTAGGGAAGGGTCAATTACTGAGCAACTCAAATCTGAAGATGACGAACTGCGTAAAGCGGTTGAGGACATTGACAACCAAGAGGAGTTATACTGGAAACAGAGGGCTAGAAATACTTGGTTATTAGAAGGGGACAGAAATACCAAATTTTTTCATCGGTCAGCTTGTGCTAGGAGACAGATGAACAATATGGAAGTTCTCAAAGATGAACAGGGAAATGTCTTCGATACTATTCCTGGTATGCACTCCCATGCTATCGATTACTTTTCTAAACTTTTTAAGGAAAGTATGCAGCAAGATATTGAGGCTCAGAACGAAGTTCTTAATGTTATTCCTCCGATTATCTCTGAAGAGGACAACCAGACCCTGCTTAGACCCATTGAAAGGGATGAACTGAGAAATGTGGTCTTTGGTATGAGTTCTGGAAAATCTCCTGGTCCAGATGGCTTTCCTATTGAATTTTTTCAGGCTTTCTGGGATACCTTGGAGGAGGATGTTCTGGCTGTTACTGAGGAATCCAGATCCAATCGCAGAATGCTCAGGGCGATCAATCACACCTTCATTGCTTTAATTCCGAAAGGGGAAGTGGGGACTCATATCTCTGATTTCAGGCCTATTGCTTTATGCAATGTGATTTACAAAATCATCTCTAAGATTATGGCTGAGAGGCTTAAACCCCTTCTTCATAGCATCATTTCTCCTGAACAGGGGGGCTTTGTTGAGGGAAGACAAATTTTGGATGGGGTGATTTTGGCCCAGGAAGCCATCCACTCAATGCAAACTTCGGGCAACAAAGGCATGTTCATTAAATTGGATATGTCCAAGGCTTATGACCGGGTGGAGTGGTGCTTCTTGTCGAAAATTCTGGCTGCCTTTGGCTTCTCTCAGGAATGGATTGCTTGGGTTATGAGTTGTGTTTCTTCTCCCTCCTTTTCTGTTCTCATTAAGGGCCTTCCCTCGCTTCCTTTCGGCGCCTCCCGTGGGCTCCGCCAGGGAGACCCTTGTTCTCCCTATCTCTTCCTTCTCTTGGCTGAGGGTTTGGGAAGACTGTTTTTGAGGAGAAGGCAACAAGGTCGGCTTTCTGGTATCAAGGTTGGGGAGGAGACTCTGACTCACTTGCAATTTGTGGATGATACGGGTCTGGTTGGTGCGGCCACTCTTCGGGAAGCTAGAGGAATCAGAGACACTTTGAATGTCTACCTTAGGGCTTCAAATCAGGTTCTTAATGACAGGAAGTCCAAAGTGGTCTTCTTCAATCTCGACCAACGGCTTCAGGAGCGTGTTATTGACATCCTGGGATTCACTAGGTCCTCTCTTCCAATTGTTTACCTGGGGGTTCCCCTTCACTTCAAAAAGTTAAATGCTGATATTTGGAAGAACCTGTTAGCAGGCATCAAAGACAGAATGAATCATTGGGCCCATAAATGGCTAAGCTACGGGGGTAGATTAACCTTCTTGAAATCAGTTATTCAGGCTTTGCCGATCTATAAATTCTCAATACTGACTGCCCCTCATACCATCTGGAAAAAGTTGGACAAAATGGCTAGAAGATTTTTGTGGGAAGGCGCAAAAGGGAAGAAAAAATGGGCCTTGGTTGGGTGGGATAAAGTCACCCAGCCTAAGGATAAAGGAGGGCTGGGCTTGAGATGCTCTATGCTTAATAACAGGGCTTTGGCTGGAAAACTGTATTGGCGGTGGGTTTCTCAGCCATCCTCTCTCTTCAGCAGAATTCTTTCCAGTAAATATTTGGGGCATGTCCATCCCAATGAGGTGGGTCGCTTTCCCTTGGAAGGTCCTGGTTCTTTAGTGTGGCAGACTCTCAAGCTTGGGTCCCAGATTATCAAAGATCAATTATTCTGGAAAGTGGGGAAAGGAGACAAGGCTCGCTTCTGGACTGACTCTTGGGACCAGCATCCGCCCATTATTGTTTTGTTCCCCGAGCTTCATCCTATCATGTCCGCCTTAGAAGCCCAGGGTTGGCTCCTTATTGATAAATATCTTCTTACCAGTCATTTGGGGGGGTATACTTTTAAAAAGTTTAAGCGATGGGAGGAGTGGCCAACTACTGTCTCTCCGGAGTTGGTGCCTATCCTGCAAAAAATATTGTCAGAAAGGTTCCTCACGGGGAAGGATGAGGAAGATGAATTAGCCTGGGGCCATGGAAGCCTTGGTGTCTACTCAGTTAAGGCTGGATATGAAGAGATCCTCCCTGAGCCTCCCCCACACTCTTTTCCGGTTCAGCATTGGAAAAGGATTTGGCATTTAAAGGGTTGGCCGAAAGTGAACTTCTTCGCTTGGCAACTTATGCATAATGGCCTTCTCACCTTTGACAATCTCAGGCGTAGGGGTTTCAATGGCCCCTCTCAATGTGCTTTATGCCTCCATCATGAGGAAACTGCAGACCATTTGTTTTTTGAGTGTCCTTTTACTCATCAGATTTGGGAACGCTGGTTCTTGCAATTTAAACTCCGGGCTAATGGTGTTCTCAATCGTACCAATATTTGGGAAAAATGGAAAAGGGGCAGGTTCAAGTCTATAGCTCTCCGAACTGGCTGGCAGTTAGGCTTTCTCTTCATATGGTGGCAAGTTTGGTTGGAGAGAAACGCACGGATATTTAGAAACACTTTCTCCTCGATTGACGGTGTTTGGCAGGTCATCTGGAGCAAAGTCACAGAAACTGTTGCTACTCTTGCCAATGAAAAGAATCAGGCTACTCTTGGGCATCCTGAAGAGGGGGTTGAGGGTCTTGAGAGGCAAGATAGATCATGCTGGAAACCCCCCCCTGAAGGCTGGATCAAGATCAATACTGATGGGGCTGCAAAAGGCAACCCGGGCAACGCAGGAATTGGTGTTGTTTGTCGGGATCACTTGAGTGCGGTTCTTTACTGGGAACTACAGGGATTGGGCAGAGCCACGAACAATGAAGCCGAAGCCTTGGCCATTAAGTCCGCGTCTATCTGGGCTGTTAAGCAGGGTCACCGGAGAATAATTCTTGAATCTGATTCTCAAGTCCTGATCGGCGCTCTAGATTGCTTGCGGAATTTCTCTTTAAAAGCCTGGAGACTGCGGATGTTGATATCTCAAATCAAGGAGTTATGGAGGGAGTTAGATGATGTCATCCCTGTGTATGTGAGTAGAAATCTGAACACGGTAGCTGACTTCCTTGCGAAGATGGGTGCTGAGAAAGAGGTAGGTGTCCAGCTGCACAGTGATATGCCTATGATAGATGAAGAGATTCGGAGTGGCCTGGAACGATCTCTACATCCATGAGCTCAAAAATGACTAAGGTTCGTTTCTGTCGCGATATCGCGACATATTGCGTCGTCTTGACCCGGTTTGGTTTTCTGTCGCGATTTCGCGACATGTTGCTCTATCGCGACATGTCGCTCTATCGCGACATGTTGCTCTGTCGCGACATGTCGCTCTGTCGCGACCTGTTGCTCTGTCGCGACTTGTCTCTATGTCGCGACCTATCCTGGAAAACTGTAGCGATTTCGCTACCCTTCTGGTTGCTGTGGCCTTGGGAGGATTTTTGTAGCGATTTCGCGACTTGTTGCGTCGTCGTGGTCGTTGATGAGAAGGTGTCGCGATGTCGCGACCTTTTTGGTAGGTTTTGCTGCTGGAGGAAAAGTGTCGCGATATCGCGACGCTTTGAGAAAAACTGCATGAAAGGGAAAAACCGTCGCGATATCGCGACAATCTGTGTGAAAAGCTACTACAAGGAAAATCTGTCGCGCCTTCGTGCTTTTGTTGAGGAAGGGACTCATAGGGGCATCCTTGTTGTGATTTCGAGATGTGTTGAGCAAAATTTAGTAAAGGGGGAAAAACCGACGCGTTATCGCGACCTTTTTGAGAAAAGCCTCCCAATGGATAACCTGTCGCGATTTCGCGACATGTTTATGGAAAGGAAGCACAGGGGCAAACCTGTAGCGATTTCGCTACAGTTCTGGAGAAAAAACAGCTGGCAGGAAAAACGTCGCGATATCGCGACTTGTTATGGTAATGGGCACCTCGGGGCTGAACATGTCGCGATTTCGCGACACTTTTACGGATGGGGCGCCCTTTGGCTTTCTTGTCGCGATTTCGCTACACTTCCGGCCAAGTGGGACTCCAAGGAAAATTCGTCGCGATGTCGCGACACTTTCTCAAAGTTGCCGATCAAAGGGGTCCTCGTCGCGATTTCGCAACAGTCTCGGGGAGCGGATGCTTTAAGGCTTTCTCATCGCGATTTCGTGACACTTTTGGTGTTTGGGTGATTTGGTGTTGTGCTGTAGCGATTTCGCGACCTTTTTCGGGTGTTGTGGTTCCGGCGCTTTTTGTCGCGATATCGCGACATGTCGCGATATCGCGACATGTCGCGTTATCGCGACTGGGTGTTGTGGCGCGGCGGATGTTTGGTTTTGTGTCGCGATTTCGCGACATGTCGCGTTTTCGCGACATGTCGCGTTTTCGCGCCCTGTGTACTTCTGGTCTCTCTGCGTTTGGTTGGGATGCCCTTTCTCCCTCTTGTAACTGTCTTCTGTGTTAATTCAAGGTTTTTTCATTTTTTTCAAAAAAAAAATAGAAGTATGAATCCCATGCCCCTCACCCAAATTGAAACTTCAATGATAGATGGAGACAGTGGAATACAAAGCCAAATAATGAGGGTGTGCCTCCCCCTATTTCTAATAAGATAGATACTTCTGCAAGACCAAGTCACTCTAGTTCCATTCTTAATATTTTTGATTTTGCATGGGAAAAGGGGTGTAGATTGCATAATACAAAGGAGCATAATGAAAGGAATTGTCCCGAAATTGCTATGTATATGCATTGTCTCCAAGCTCAAGTGGATGATTTGGAACTTGTGCCAAATAAGGGTCCACCCCAACATCAGAAAGGAGTGGACAACATTTTGGTGGTGGAAACTCTATATCGTCAAGAAAGTGATGACCAAGAGGATCCACACCTTCCAAATTGTGATAAAATTGAATCATGGGTTACAAATTTGGATTATGATAGCTTTACCAATTTGAATTCAAGAAATAACCCACTTTTGGAAATAACTAGACCATCTATGGAAGGTGAAGATGAATTGGATGAGAAACATGTTGATGAATCAGAAGATGAAAAAGAAGTGCTTGAGCGTCACGACTTGAACTTGGAAGATGATTACTATGATTTGTGGAAGAAATGGGAAGAATATTATCAATCTGAATCTTCTAACAAACTTGTTGCATCAAATAATATGCAGGATAACTCAATTGCTTCCTCGCATGAGGATACTATAAATCCTATACAATTTGAGAAAGTTTTGGAAGAGGAATTTGAATCTCATTAAATTTTGGAACATGATAAGGATTCTACAACCATGAACCAAGAAAGGGAGTCACTTGCTTTAGATCCCTTTGAAGGAAAAGAAATTGAAAAGCTTGATCCACGTACTTGCGCTACAATGACTATGCCATCTCAAAATGAGAAAATTACAAAACCTAAATCATTTGGGTTTGATATTATTGATGATCCAATTGAAAATCTCACGTTACCCGAAACAACCCAAGTGATTGATCACGAAAATGTGTTAGTCAACCTGCCCCTAGATAGACAAGACTTATGGTTTGAAAGGGATGGGCATATTTTCAATTGGGTACCTAAGTTTGGTGCCTTTGATAAATGAATCATGGAGAAAGAACAAGTGCTACAGGATGATGAATTTCATGAGAGAAAAGAGGAATTTTCAAATCCTCTTCAAGTAAGGTCAAATGAAAACATGCCAAAGGTAAAATCTCATATTTTTGGTTTCACCATGCAAAATTTGAATGAATATTTGCCTAATGAATGGTTTGATTCAAATATTATTAATGTTATGGCTTTATTGAATTGCGGAATGAACATCTTAAAGAATAGACATAAAGGAATTGAATATCAATCATTGTCTAATCAATTTGAAAATTTGAAACTCCACCATAGGATTATTAATGAAACCAAATCAAATTGGTATGGTGAGAGGGGCAAATGGAAGTTTGTTTCTTTGTTTGGGTTGATCTTGTTTTTTTTGGATTCCTGCAAAAATTGGTATGCATACCACGTCATATGTCTTTTAAAGAATTCTAATCAGGTTTGGGATCCGAGAAAATGATAATCCAAATTTTTTTGTACATTTGTATATACTTTTGGTTTTCGTGTTTTAGTTTTGGATTAGATCTCATTTTGGTTTTAAGTTTTGTGTGTTGGTCCTTTGGACGCTTTTGGTTTGTTAACTTAGGTCCTTATGAATGTTAACTAAGACTAGGAGAATATGAAACATCAAAATTGTATTGCAGAAAGCTCCACGAATATCGCAAACACAATAAAGAATATCGTTTGGAACTTGTGATGCATGAAATTGTCAGTTTTATAAATTATGGCAAAGTAGGTGGTATACTCCATCCGTATTTCAAAAGGAGCAATGCATTCATATCTCATGTTACATTCCATAGTGCACATACATTTCATCTCAGTTTCATCTTCATTTCATATACAATCATTGAAAAGGTGTCGAATCCTCTTAGGGTTATTACATAACATATATTAAAAGGATCCTAAGGTTGGGAACTGATGCCCGAACTATCTTGAACCAAGCACGTTCTACGCATATTAAAGAGGATCTTGAGCAAAATGGTCAAAATCATACTTGGAAGAAAATGTGAGGCGAAAGGAGTATTTCGTGTCTGTCCTATCATGCAACATAATCCTTAAAACAATGGTTTTTACCACTCCCATAAGTTCTTAAAGCCTAAAATCAGAGTAGTAATGATAGGGTTAAATCCTCATCAAACTTAGATTGAGGATCCAACTCCCCAAAGCTCTGATTTGACCTTCATGGAGTAGTAAGGATAGGTTCTAATTCTCATCTCGCTTAGGTTGAGAATTTGATTCCCCAAAGCTTCTATTTTGCCCACTCAAGAACTTGAAATTCAAAAGAAAATATTTTTCATTGCTTTATTAATATTGGATTGGAAGGATCGTACTACATGTCCCTTGCAAGGATGGGTAGTCATCCCCAAGGTCCAAGAAATCAAAAATAGAGCCAAATCCTAGATTATGGGGTTAATATCCACCAAGGCTATAGATGCCTGGCTGGCAATGGAGTATGCTCATGCGTGGCAACATGTCTTGTCTAAAAGCAAGACCACTGACTGCTCAAACAAACAGGCTAGCCTGACAGTTTCATCCATAACAGGTTAAATCATTTTGTTCAAGATGAGGTAATGAACTCCGGATCGAGTAGTAAGGATAGGATTAAATTCCCATCTCGTTTAGGTTGGGAATCCTATTCCCCAAAGCTCTGATTTCACTTACACTTGCACATGGGTTCAAGATGGTGGTGACACATAACCAACTTTGGGATCTAGTAAATTAATTCGGTATACATATGTTTTGTCCTAAGAGGTTTTGACAGTTTTAAGATGTTTGTTCATGATGCTAGAAAGTTTGAGCCTTTGCAAAGTAGGTTTTTATATCTCTAGCATCTTCATCATACATCAAATCCTGCACAAATCATTCATAGCCTTGCATATGAATCATAAGTGAAACTAACAATGGAATGTTGATCAATTTCAAACGATAGGGAATGAAGCACATTGCACACACCGAGCTGATGCTTAATAATTCTAATGTTTCATGTATTTCTCGTCTAGTTTCATTCTTGGGATATTTGCTAATGCTTGCATTTGATTCTGTGTGTTTTTCAGGTTGAGTTCTCACCGAAATGCTCAGGAGCATTTCCTAGTAGAGTCACCATTTTTTGTGGCTGATCCACAACGTACCCCAAAATTGGGGACCCACATTTTTTGCATGTGTTCCAAGAAGACCGAAGTGGCCCATAGGCTAAAGATCAAGGAAAAAATCAAAATACCACAAGGAGGAAAAGTTTCATGATATCGCGACATGTTGCAGTTTTGCGGCCAAAGGAGAAAAGATGTCGCGATATCATGACATGTTGCACCGTCACGGCCAAAAGAGAAAAAGTGTCGCAATATCACGACATGTTGCATTGTCATGGCCAAACAGGAAAAAGTGTCGCAATATCATGACATGTTGCACTGTCATGGCAAAAAAAGAAAAAGTGTCGCGATATCGCAACATGTTGCATTGTCACGGCCAAAAAGAAAAAGTGTCGCGATATCACGACATGTTGCACCATCGCGGCCAAAAGAGAAAAAGTGTTGCGATATCACGACATGTTGCATTTTTACGACCAAAACAAAAGAAAGAAAAAGTGTCGTGATATCACGACATGTTGCACCATCGCGGCCAAAAAAGAAAAAGTGTCACAATATCGTGACATGTTGCATTTTCGCAACCAAACGAGGAAAGAAAGAAGAAGAAAAAAAGTGTCGCGATATCGCGACATGTTGCATTTTCATGACCAAATGAGGAAAGAAAGAACAAGAAAGAAAAGTGTCGTGATATCGTGACATGTTGCATTTTTGCAGCCAAAGACAAAAAGTGTCGTGATATCACATGTTGCATTTTCACGGCCAGAAGGAAAAAGTGTCGCGATATCGCGACATGTTGCATTTTCGCGATTCAAAGCAAAGAGAGAGAGAAGAAAGAAAAAGTGTTGTGATATCGCGACATGTTACATTTTTGCGGCTAAAAGCAACAAAGTACAGAAGGGGCCAAAAGTGTCACGATATCGTGACATGTTACATTTTCGCGATTCAAAAGAGGTAGGCAAACAGAGAAACAAGAAGCGTCACGATATCGCGACATGTTCCATTTTTGCCAAGGTAACGGACCTACATAGTGACATGGACATAAGGAGAAAATCCAATGAAGAAGAAAAAGCATTATATAAGGAATCTTTAATGATTTGAAATCATTTAATATGGTCGTTACGCATGGAGGGAAATAGATGCAATCCCATGTGGAGAAAACGCAGTGAAGGGCCACAAAATGGAAAGCAAAGCACACGCATACAGGGAAGGTGAAATGAACAGTCAGGGAAGATGAAACGAATAGTCATCGACAAATGAAACGAACTGTCAAGGAAGGAAAAAATGTTTTCACAAGTTTAAATACGCCATTAAAAGAGGCCAAAAAAGGGTGGAAAACTGCTACAAGTAGCGTTGCAGGTTTGAAGGCGCTAAGGCCATTTTGGACCTAGTTGGGCTGTTTTTCTTCATAGACTGGTTTTTCCTCTTCATGGACATGGGTTGGAAATTGTGGCGAGTAGAGTTGCAGACTTGAAGGCGATGATGCCATTCTGGACCTATTTGAGTCATTTTTCTTCCATGGACTGGTTTGGGAAAACCAAAAATTTTGCTATTGTAAAATGACACATTTTTAATGCAAAAGTGTTCAAAAATTTGCATCTTGTGGGCAAGAAAGAAGGAGATTTTCTTTGCATGCTATGGATTTAATGTTTATTCTTTCATATTTTTAGATTTCAAATTTATAGATAATGTTGATGCCATTTCTTTGGGTTACATTAGGCGAATATTTGAAATCTGAATTTTATTTTGTACCCTAGGAACCAGCACTTAGCCTATGGGGATTGTGCTTGTTTTGTAAGTCCAATAGGTTAGGTTGCATACATGGAGACCTCACATATTCAGTTTTGTCGAAATAGGATAGCATCATATTGAATGCATTTTATTTTTAGTTTTCTACATTTCATTTTCATTTTTTGCATTTTATTTTTTCCAGAAAGTTTTAACTTTTTGTAACCTTCAGGAATTAAAATAAACATTTAAAAAAAATAAAAATCCAAAAAAACAATGAACAATGACTAAAGTTTCATGGTGAAATAAATCAACATTGCCCCTTGTTTACAGTTACTTGCAATCACTAAGGTGTTCCAAGCATTTAAATTGAATATCTTTATTTGAGATTACTAATGCACATATACAAATGCTAATACAGCGGAGACCTTGGAGAAGTTGTTTGTTTAACTTCTTTGCAAGATGGGATTTGGAACCCAAACCCTAAAGTAGAGTGTAATTTCAACTGGGTGAAAATACCACTCAACAAGTAGTGAAGATGAGAAATAGGATCATAAAAATAGGGAAACAGGAAAACACATGTATCAAAAGAAAAATAAGGATGGACAAAGCAAGCAAGGAAAGAAGTTTATACAGAGGAATAATAAAAGTTTTTATGCAGATAAGGAAGGTAAGAGTTCAAGTGATAGTGATGACAGGTCCTTAGATAATAAATAAGAAGAAATTATATTTCTGGTAGAAGAAAAAGAAGTGGTTAGAAACCAATTTCTAATAATTCTCAAGTGTTTTAGGTGTGGTAACTTTGGTCATCTTGAAGATAGTTGTACAAGGAATGGTTTCAGTTTTAGTGAAGATGAATATGAAGATGCTCATGAAGGTCTATAAGAAGAAAGTATTCTTATGGAAATAGAAGAAGAAGAAAGTGCTTCTAGTAGAAAAGAGTCAGAAAAGAATGAATATATTTTTAAAGACAAAAGAGTGGAGGAATAATAAAAAAATTAGAGGAAGGAGAAGTTGATCTCGAGGGTGAGCTTATTTCTATAATTGATGCATTAAGGCAAGAAAGTAGAAACTAAAAACTCAAGCTTTAATTTCAATAATGTGATGAAGAGAAAGCAAAGCTTATAGAATATCTAACCAACTCAATAGCTAAGACAATGAGATTTAAAGAGAAGTTAGAAGCAAAGGTTTTAGAATGTGAAAGGTTAGAGAATGAAGTAGCTTCATTAAGGAAGGAAGTAAAAGACTCTAAAGACAAGTTACATAGGTTTTGGAGAAGCTCAAAGACCTTGTATAATATTATCAAGGTACAAAAATATTCATCAAACAAGACAGGTCTTGGTTTTGAACAGGTACAAAGAGAACAAGGAGAGGAGTCAATCTCAAGCTCCAAGGAAGAAGAAGCTTTAGAAGAAGAGAGTGTAAGAGAGAGTGAGACTTTTGAGGAAGAGTTGAACAATAGAAATTTCAACAAGGAAAGAAACAATGCACAAAGAAGAAACAAATGGAACATGAAACAACATAGGGTAAAAGAGACTAAGAGACCAATGGGGTCAAGGCAAGGTAGTTTCAATGGACGATGCTTCTCATATCATAGGTTTGGGCACAAGGATACACAGTGTAGGACACATGAAATATAGGAATATAGGAATTTTAGAAACATGCATATCTTTCAAGGGTACTGTTACTCTTGTAATCAGTTTGGTCCAAGGTAGTTAATTACAGGGTTCATAACAGGAATATATATGGCTTCACCAGGAGGAACTAAAAGATATTTGCACCTTCAAGGAATCACAATATTAAGTGCTATAAGTGTAATAATGTTAGGCACATAGCCAATAGGTGTAGAGTAGAACTTTGAAAGACAAGCAAGAACAGGAACAGTTAGAGGAATCAGAAGGATCAGTTGAGGAAGAAGGTAGAAAAAGGTAAATATTAGTGTATGTTGGGAATAGAGATAATCCCACCCTAAAATTAACCACCTTAAGAGAGGAGGTGGAGGAGGGGCTAAGCTAAGAATCTCATATTTAGCCCCAAGACCCATAGGTGGCCCTTTGCCATTGATGACAAAGGGAGAGAGATTTCAGTTAAGGGGAGAGCATTCAGTTAGGGGGAGCAATTTCTCAGGGGGAGCATCTTTTGAATAAAGAAAACGGAATGGTAAAAAAAAGAGGTTGCCATCAATGACAAAGGGGGATATTATTGGAAATTTTGAGTAATTTTGTTGTCATTGATGTCAAGAGAGTATTGTTTCAATTTCATCATCATTAAGGACATCAAGTGGTTTTTCCAAAAGCAAGAAGGTTTTGAAAAGGAATAGGATTTAATATTTATTTTTAATATTATATGCATAATAAGTAAAAAGGCCCAAAAGGATGAAGACCCAAGGAAGGAGAAGCAAGTTTAAATTAAATAATAATATTATATTATTTAATTTATCAAACAAATTGATGAGGTGAAGTAAACCGGGTCCAAGAGATTGTTAAAATAATTTATTATTGAAAAGACCCATGAAGCAACTTGCAAAATATTTAAATTAATTTATTTAAAAAAAAATATTTTAACCCATGGTTAAAATTTTAATTTAAATAAATAATGGATGGTAAAGGTTTTTAAATTTAATATTTAAATCTAAATTTTATTTTCAAAATTGAATGATGGGTCGATGAGTTGTGTGAGTGGAAATGTGTATAAAAAGGGAAAATGAATTCTCATTTTATTACCTTTGACATATGCTATAAACTGTTGTGCTATGCTAATATAATTCATGTGCTTCGTGTTTCAAGAGAAGAGGTTTCGTGCTTTGAAAAATAAGACAAGGAGTTGGTTTTAAAAAACATGGAAGTCAAAGGAGGTACCATCAATGACGGTAGTGCAAGTGGCAGTTGAGGCCAAGAGAAAACATTGAGAGGGCAAAGATGTGGGTTCAATTCACATCGTGTGCTTTTCAAGGTAAAACGTTTGGTTTTTTGCACTAGAGGACATAAGACATAAGGTACAAAACGTAAATCACGCACCTTGAGTTTTGTGTGGGCTCATAGCCCAATCGGTTGCCTAGCATTGGCTAGGGTGTTGAGGAAGCAAGGTTGTGAGTTTGAATTTGGCTAGAAATATTTTTGGGCAAAGTGAAAATAAAAGGTATGCAATTTATGATTTGATTTTTCAAAGGTTTTTGATATCCAAAAATTCACTTTAAAGTTTACATGAAATTTAAAAGGATAGCTTGTGAGTTTTTTCAAGGGAGGTATAAGGTGTAAGAAAATGAAAATATTTTATTTTAATTTTGGTCGTTAGAATTTATTTAATGAGATAGGAGTTATAAGGTTTGCAAAGGAAATTATATTTTATTTTGATATAAAGCTATGATGTGTTAATTGTTTTGAAAGGAGAAATAAAGTGACTAAGGAAAATTATTGTGGTTATTTTCTTTATCAAAATAGTTGACTTATATTTTGAAAGTGTGGAGATTATAAGGTGTATTTAAGACTTGTTATTTTTGTGTGGAAAAATAATTATTGGTAAAATATTTACAAGGAGATTTTGAGAAAGATTGTTGTTACCTAACCTTAATATTGGCAAAGAAGATTTTATTGTGGTTAAGACAGGTTTTGAAGATATATCTCCATCAAAACAAAAGGTATCAGCACATATTCCTATGAGTGAAATATTATTGGATTGAATGTTGTGAAATGCAAGGTTGGAGTGAAAAGGATCGTTTGATAAGAATTGTTGGAAATATTTGAGTGAGTGTTCATATGCATGATTAGGATTTGTGAAATATCATGAGTATAATTGTTATGTGAAGTTGAGAACTATCTTGAACTAGGGTCTGTGAAAGATCGTGAGTATCATTGTTATGTGAAAATTGAAATTATCTTGAGTCAAGATTTGTAGTGTGAATTGTTGTAGGTATAGTGAAACACTTGGTTAGATTTTGGATGCAAGTTGTGTTTCATTTAAGTGGATGGTTGAGTAAATTTGATTGAGCATTATTGATTGAAAGCATTGGAGTGATAGTTCAATATTTGTAAAATAAATTGTTCTTTATTCTAAATTGATTTCAAAAGAGTTTGGAAGTGATTGAGTGTTGGTCTAACAATTCTCCATATGATTTTGTGTCTTGACAAGATTCTAAGTGAAACTTGTGTGAGTGATTGAAGAGGTATTCTAAAAGAGATTAGGTTGAGTTTTGTAAGTGTTTTATGAGTGTGAAATATATTGAGTCTCTAACCATTCTCTATATATTTCTAAAGTTCAACAAGATTCTGAGTGAAAATTATTTGTGGAATTGAAGAGGTTTTTTTATGAGAGATTGAGTTGACTTTTTATATGCAAGTTTTGCAATTGATTTGAATAAGCTTTTGTGAAAGCTTGTGAGCTGATTTGAGTAAGTTTTAGAGTGGGCTTAAGGAAAAGTTGAGGAATATTTTGTGAAAGCTTAATGACATATTTCTGTGAGCTTTTGTGGAAGCTTACAATCAGATTTGAGGTAAATCTAGTGAGGACTTGTTAAGCAAATTTGAGGTAAGTATTGGTGAAAACTTGTTGAGCAGATTGGACAAGTTCTAGTGAGGACTTGTTGAGCAGATTTGAGGTAAGTATTTATGAAGACTTGTTGGATAGATTTGAGGTAAGTCTTTGAGTAGAATTGAGAGTAGAGTTTATTGATTGATTTTTTCAAACCTTGAGTTATTTTTAAGATAGATCTAGAAGAGTTGATTTGTGATTGAGTCAAGTTTTGTGTTAAGGCTTGAGGTTATATTTGAGAATAGATTTGAAGATAGAGTTTGGTGCAGATTTGAGGGCAGATTTATGCCAAACTAGAGACAAAGATTGAGCATATTTGTGCTAGACTGAAGGACTATGTTTAGTGCATATTTAAGATAGATATTGAGAATATTTATGCTAGATTAAAGGACTGTGTTTAGAGTAGATTTGAGACATAGCTGAGATCAAGATTTGGAGGTGATAAAGTAGAGGATAGTAATCTCTAGTGGATAGAGATCCATTAGCTAGGGTAGTGAGGACAAAGGTCTTCTAAGTGAGGACAAGAGTCTTCAGTAGAGAGATATCCACAAGCCAATGCAATGGAGCCAGTAGTCTTCTAGAGGATCACCAGTCAAAGCAGAGGAGAAGGAGTTATCCTATGGATAGATATCCAAAAAATAGCTAAGGGAATTGATGTCTCTTGTGGATAGATATCTATGAACTTGATTAGGGTATTGGTCTCTCCTTTGGACAGAGGTCCATAAACATTGTAATAGGGAATCGATTCCCAAGATATTTATTGAGAAAATTTTAGTGAAATATTTTCTTCGTGGAGTAGCCCACATTGGGTGAACCACGTTAAATTGGTGTCTCTATTATGTGTGGTGATTTATGCATTACTTTGATTACTACTGTTGAAATTGCAATTATATATTGGATAATATTGTTTGAGTAAATAAAAGTAAAAAGTGGTCTTATACTGTTCACCCCCTTCTTAGTATAAGCTTGTGTTCTTCACAAAGTCTATAAAGGCATGAAAAACCACCTAGTGGATTTGGTAGAATCAATTTCATATGGGAATAGTATTGCTTATAAAGACCTATTGTGCAAATTTCCAAGGCATGTGGGATAAATATTGTGGAGAGGTTTTCATAACAACATAATAGTATCAAATATAAATTTGTCATTGAATACGAGGTTGCGGATGTCATGGTTTTCATTTTGATGACACAACACCACTCATATTCAACAAGTTTGTCACTGTTTTAAGGATGGGACTTTCATGATTTAGAGGTAGTTATTATTCATATGATGATTCAAATGCATGTGGATGCCAAAAATAATAATATTATCTTTTTTTGATTTTAATGTAAATAAAAAAACATGAAATAAATTCTCATAAGACTAGTTTGGCTAGAGGGATCATTGTGATCATTATTCACTTAAACGTAGAAGTGACAGTTTGAATTTAAGAGACCAACAACACTCATCAGAGGTGTCAAGATCATATTAAATATTTACCATTGATATACAAGATTGGAGGTCTATTATTTTACTAGAATTTTATTGGTATTGCTTGTCTTAATGGTGTACAACAAATTGGATTCAATTTTGTTTGTGTAGAAGAAGAGGTATTAAATTGGAACATAATTCCAAAATAGGAATATGCCACTGGAAATAAATAGATTGTATGGGACCACAACATCACATGATATTTCTGGTTCTAGAAATTACAAATTCATTGATAGTCTGAGAAACACTACAGAAGAAACATTTGGGTTTATGTTGCCTAATAACAGATTTAGTACATATTTTATTGATAGGCGAAGGCACTGTTCAACTTGTGTAGAGAGAAGACTATTTTTGGTCTTATAGAAACATTTTTTAATAGTTTTATTGGTACTATCTTTGGATAAAATGTGATGAAAGGAGGGAAAACATTCATGGTAATAATAAAATCTATACTGTGTAATATTGTTGAGATGATCGCAAAATTTGTACTGCATAATATTGTTGATATAACAAAGAAATGGTGGGTGAAATATCGGCAGAAGCTTATGGTTGGAGATAAAAAGAAGCCATAGCCAACATTAGGCAAGCGGCTTCCCGTCATCTCAAAGGAATTAAGTCATCATATTTTTAGAATTTACCTACATACATTTTCAATCTAGATTCTCTAATCATTCTCATAGTGGTAAGTGATAGTGTACTCATTTGTATATAGAAGTATTCACTAAAAATGATAGGTGCAAATTTTGAGTCATTTCAAACAGTCATGGATATGTGAATATCGCTAGGTGCAGAGTATGTTGCTGCTATCACAGTGCAGTAATGGAGGCATGGAGAAAAATGAGTTCACACACTATGGGAGAGTGTAGTGTGGTAAGCATTACACAATCCACCAAGAAACATTTAATGTAGCATTACAAATATTTACCAATTTTGATCTGAAGCATATTCAATCGTGACTCCCAATCAAAACCTAGACCAAAATTATGTTGATGATGGCACTGTGAATTCCTAAACCGTCGATTGTTGATGTAGACAAAGTCGAATGAAACCAGATGCACTCAGTCCACAAAATTTAGACATAAAAGTGTAGATGTGATAGCTAGCCATCTCAACTGTTTTCGTCAGTATGAGCTGGTTAATAACTAAAATGAGGATGTAGTATCGGTACTCTAATAACAATGTTATTCGGTATGTTTTGAGATGGAATTGTTCTATCTCACCATCATTCCACCAATGGTATCACAACACGATTATTTTGTGATCCATTATTCAATGAAATCATGGTGGTTACCGCCAAGCTACCAGGACTATGTGACATTTAACACATCCAAAGTGACATAACAATGGAGAATAATATTTAAAAATAGCGAAAGGTACAGTCCGATAGGATGTAAATAAGTTGATATAAAATCAATTCATGCACAAAGTCAAGGAAAAATTCATATTTACCAAAGAAATTAAAGGAATAATGTGATTTTACCTTTTCGGGAATGATTTTGGGGTTATAATCATTTTTATATGTTTAAAAGATATGAAGTGTTGTATACATTGTAGAGATGTTACTATAAAAAGAATCAAATATATTGGTATTGTTTTTTTTTTTGAAATAATACTTCTTATACACATCCACCATGGGTATTGTTACCATGCATATTAAATATTCGTGCTACAAATGATTTTAAAATTTTGAAAAGGGGAAACCAACATCTAAAGCTACCATTATGAAATAGAATGAAACTGATAGAGAATGGTAGGAACCAACCAAGAACAATGAATTTTTCAAGTTATAAATGAAGAATTGAAAGCCTAAAAGAGGATCGGAGATTTCTTACAAGGTTGCAGGGGAAAAAGCAATGGAATGTTGGATTGGTTTTGGATGCTCTCCTTCCATGTGATAACTGAAATTTCATTACTTCACTATTGATATTTGTCGAGTTGGTATCTTCTGCATGTACTTGATTATTTTTGAAAATATTATATGCATAATTTTATGGTTGAATCATTTTGGTATATTTAACATATTGTACTTTTACCCTTAGGAGATTACACCTTGTTAAATGCGAATTGTGTGAATACAGATCACATCAACATATGTTGCATGCTTGATATTGATATTTGCATGCTTTGGGTGAAGTTTATGTGTTTTAGTGGTTGGTTTGATTTTATTTTATTTTTCTCAAAATATTATCTTTTTCATTTATTTTAAGTTTTTCAAAAATAAAATAAAATATAAAATAGAATTCAAGAAAAGAGAAAGGCACCGGTTTAATGAATAAGCTTTAAATTACCATTTAAAGCAATTTTAATTTTAATTTTGAATTAATTTGAAATTATAAAGTTATTTATAAAATTCATATTTTTCCAAATTTTATAATTTCAAAAGCATTATTTTATACTTCAAGTTTTGAATTTTATTTTCAAGAAATAAATTTACTTACCTTTATATGAAAATTAATTTCATTAAAGGGAGTAATTTATTTAACTTTCAAAAGGCTATGGTATTTCAAGCTATAGATTAATTTCCCTTCATTAAAATGGGGTTAATTTATAAGGGTTTTCAAAGTTTATTATGTTTTAAGGTTAATCATTTGGATTACTTTTCTTTCATTTTTAAAGCAACATAAAGATCAATTCATTCATCATTTCATTAAATTTCATGAACAAACACTTGCATAACATAATAAAATATTACCAACACAAACCCCTTGTTAATAGTTATTTGCAAATAACTAAGGTATTCTAAGCACTTATTTGACACATTTTAAGAATATACAAACACACATTAAGTGAAGGAACCTTGGAGAAATATTTATTTCTTTACAAGAGAGGGTTTTCATTTGAAAATCCTAACTGTGAGTGTGATTTTGTAGCTGGGCTAAATTATACCTCAATTGTGAGATTGAATTTCATCCCCTATCTATCACTCGATATTGGTGAGGTAGGATTTTTACCCTCCATCAGCTCACCCCCTAGACACCTAGCAGTCCCACAAGAGTAATTTTCTATATTTCATCACCATAAAATCCCCCACTTTTGAGATTGGTCTTCTAAAATTCATCACCGTAAGGAGCCTTAAGAGTGGGATAGATTTATATGCCTTTGTTCATGAGGCTTACACAATTAGTGAATACGGTAACTATCGTCATTGACTAAGCTTGTCCAAAAGTGAAGCAAAAGCCTGACTGGGTAAGTAGAAAGCCTTAGACATTACCGCCTCTTATCTCAATATGTTATTGAACTCATTAGCACATCTTGAGTCCCCCCATATAGGCTATCATTTTACTACACCTTCCATACAGGTCACCATTCACCAGTTGTGACATTGTTCTATTATGTGCATCTTTGGGTGTTGCAAGAGATTTCATGTTAACAACACTCCTGATATTTCTAGAGTTATCACCCCACTACCTATGATTTTTCCTAGGAAGCATATTTCCAACATCAAAACACACGAAAACACAAATATTTTTTTTTGCATTTAGAAATGACTCTAATTTATCGTTGTTTGTATAATCACATACTGGTTTCAGCACATTTCACAATTTAGCACTCTATTTATTGGCTATTTATAGCATGTCATTGCTTAATCTCTATCACATTCATAGTTTAAGACCAATTCACCCTCTAACCTATGAATCATGTCTCAATTCACCCCTTGACCTGCGAATCATGCTTCCAAGTTTAGAAATTGGTCAAAATGCACAAGGTTACTCAAAAACCCCTTGCAAATCACACCCACAACCTTAGATTTATTTTTTTGTGCAATTTTGATCACACATTCACCACACATGATACCATGACTGTCATTGCACATAGTCAAGTGCACGAGCAAGCACACCTTGAGGAGGATGCATTCTTTACCCCTTCCAGTTAGTATCCTTCTTCCTCTCCTTCTATAGGGGAATTCCACACACTCATATTTGATATACCCATAGATTCACGTTTACCTTCCACACACAATTATTATTATAATGAGATTCCTACCTCGTTTGGCGAAGATGACCCACTTCTTCCCCATTCTACTTCACCTAATCCATCTTCTATGTTTTGTGATCATATTATCTATACAAATCTAGGACATCCCACTCCTTTCTTCACCATTTATGAGGAGACCCTACCTACTTCTCCTACGTTCGTGCACCCATTCTTCTAGAGTCTATGTCAATAAATTTTTGATAATGACTCATTTTTGTTAAACCGCACTCAACCTAAGGTTGATTCATTCACCCCTATCGTAGGAATGATTTCAAACACTTTCTCTTCTACACTAGGCACTTAGGTGCCATCATTGCAAACCCCATCACAACAACCTCCCTTACAACAATAGCAAGAGCCACCTCCACCATCATACCAACACTCTTCCCAAGAGTTACCACCATCGCTTCCCCAACAATAATTATTCCCATCCTTTGAGGACATATCACAGTGGCCTCCTCAAACATAATCAATTCAAAACCAATAGTAGTAATCAATTGCCTACACCCAACTCGAAGTGTACACTTTCACCACTTCACCTTCTCAAGATCCTACCTCAGAAACTTATCCCCCTCCCTCCTCATCATTCCTGCCTACATCCTATCCTCCTGGGATGTATCCTACCCAATATCCTATTCCACCTTCATCCACTTCTACCTTCATATTACCTCCTCCTCCATTTCAGATCCTGAATATATGTCCCCTTACCATCTATGGTCCATGATCTTCAACCTATACTCCTACTCCCCCAGGCTATTACCTCTCATCCTTCAGGACAGATGCATGTCCCATCCTACAACACCTCATCTAGTCCACCTTTAGCACCATTTGTCTAGATACCATTACCATTATCTATTGGACCTACATTCTTTAGCTCCCCCTTGCTTGGTCATTACCTCCTAAAACTCAAACATTACAGTAGGATTTTCTCCAGTAGATACCTATACAAAAACTGTACACCCCTCAACCACAATATTATTATTCTCAATAGATGCCTATTTTGTAACCTAGTATTCCATCTGCTATGACACCATACATCATTCAACAACCACCTCTCCATGATCAGTTGCAACACATTCCTTCTCAATACTGGGAAGAATAGCAACTCCAATATCCACCATACTCTCGGGACCCACTGACCTTAGCATCATCCTCCACACCTCTAACATCTAAACTTCTACTCTTGCAAGATGAAGTAAAGTTGCTAAACCTTTGTACCACTAGTTACGGACCATAAAAACTTACCTACGAACTCTGCAATGAGCTAGTCCATCCCTTAGTTCTCATTCCTCCTTATCCTTATCGTTTTAAGATCTTGAATTTTTATAAGTACAAAGGTAAAAAGGATCCACGTGAACATGTTAGTAACTACCATTCACCTTGCTACAAGCTTATTAGTAGCAATCCCCTCATGTTACATACCTTCTCACTCTCGCTTGTGTGACAAGCCCTTGATTGGTACAACGTAATTTCGTGCCATAGCCTGTATACCTTTGGAAATTTGGTCAATTCCTTCCTATAACATTTCTCTATCAACATAAAAAAGAAAACAAACTTCTCAGATGTCTACACCCTATGACAGGATGACAACTAGCCCATTATTGAGTTTATTTCCTGATGGAGATCGGTTATACATGCCCTGGATCACATTCTCCCAACTGTTGAGCTTGTTATACTTTTTTCCAAAAGCTATCACAAGAATATCTCCACTTCCTTGCAAATTCATCAAAGCCTCACCTTTGAAGAAGCAATCACCCAAGCTAAATTCATCTAGGACATCAAATTCCAATCAAGAAAAATTAAGTTGAGACAAAAACCCTCATACAGCTCAAATTTTTGCTTCAATGAGAATACACCTAATCAACCTTTCCCTAAGCTACCATAAGCCAATCATGTGGAAATAGCTACCTTAGCTCCATCACCCATTCCATGACCTCCTCCACAATAACAACCATTCCAAACCAATACACCTCTTCCTCCTCAACCACGTAGTCTCATGGACTTCACCCATAGGCTTCACAATGCAATCTCATCACACTCTTTAAACCTTTTTTAACCCTTTTCCAAATATTGTATGATTTAGGCCACACCAACCTACCTAAAATTTGACCACTTGACCCGAATCAAACCAACCCTCAAGGATACATCGAGCAAGCCCTTTGTGCATACCACCAACAACTTGGTCATGATATCACATATTACTGCTCTTTCTATGGCCTTGTCCAAGACCTCATTGATAGGGGTACCATTCAGGTCTTCAAAACACTCATCCCACATAATCATACCAAATTCCCCTACCCGAGCATAGGGGAACCAATCCCCAATGAACTCAACCTAATCCCATAGCACCATCTAGACAGGTTAATAACATCCAATGATATCCTCCTTCATGTAGCATAGTTGGTATGCTTAACCTAAATACTTGCAATTTTTGGGTATCAAACACTGGTTAATTTCCTCATATAATTGTCATATCATTGGGGGTGTT
Source organism: Wollemia nobilis (assembly GCA_028583015.1). Taxonomy (NCBI): domain Eukaryota; kingdom Viridiplantae; phylum Streptophyta; class Pinopsida; order Araucariales; family Araucariaceae; genus Wollemia; species Wollemia nobilis. Next base: position 12,888,467 of record JAQPPZ010014788.1, read on the forward strand.
CATGAAGTATCAGTTGAATTATCCATGCCAAGAAAACTTACATACAAATGAAATGCATAAACATAAACACGCCATACTTGAAAGCAGTAATACATCTACCATGAAAAGAATATAACTATAAAATAATTAGATTTAATCTGGGAAGTCAAAATATACTACCATTCATAATTAAATATATGAAAAGACTAACTAAGAATAGGGGAATAATATTGGCTTGGAGTGGGCCTGAGCTCATGTATATTCTACCTAGAAAATCACAAAAGTAGTACGTAGATAAGAAAATTCTCAAGCTTTACTAATCAGTGCAGAAATATTACATGCGATAGTATTATAAAATAATGCTCCCCCTACTACAGAGAAGTTCGTGTGTTTATATACCATACACAGGGCTTTCTGTTGTAGTTATGTTACAACATGCATCCTAGTTATAGTCTAAATTGGGATAGGTCAGTTGATGTAGCCGGTGCATGATGATCAGATTCCTCGTTGTTTACTTGCAATTGGGAAATTTTGGTTTCGTATGGTTCTACTTCGCAAATGGTTACATGTTCACCTACTTTGGTTGGGACAACTTGTGCATCGGTGGTTTCCCATAGATGACATGGAACGGTGGTCAACGGGGTCCCCCTCCAGTATTTGGTCAACATTCATAATCTAGGTATTCATTCTAGTAGGGTGCCTAAACTCGGTAAGGCACCTACTTGAGTAAGGTGCCTACTTGAGTAAGGCACCTACTTTAGTAAGGTGCCTACTTTAGTAAGGCATCTACTTGAGTAAGGTGTCTACTTCAATAAGGCACCTACTTTAGTAAGACACCTACTTGAGTAAGGTGCTTACCTTCGTATGCCTTCGTCTGATTAAATAGAACCATGCCAAGTCCATGTAGGACCTCAACTGAGTAAAAGACGACAAAATTTGGAAAATAACTACACAAAACATGCTTCATACTTGGATTAGATAATACAAATGAATTCATTAAATACATACATAATATTTTATAAAAATACACAACTCCTTATATAGTGCCACACAAAAACCATTAGTACATATACAAAAATATGATCATATCAGGTGTTCATCATCCCCCCATGCCTAATATGTACCATGCCCTCATGGCACCTAATACCAATAATCATCTCCTCCCTGTAGGCCACTATGATTCATTTCCTCCTCTTTTTGATGGCCTTGGATTGCTCTCCTTCCTGAGGCTTTCATTTCTGCTGAGGGGTCCCGGTTTGTTGTGGGCCATCCTTGGGTTACATTGTCCTTCGACTACGTTGATGACCAGATGTGCTAGGTTGGCCTATGTTCTACATCGGCTTATTATTTCACTAGATCTATCTCCTACTTTGCCCAACACCTGCACTGGGTGTGGCTACCACAGTCATTGCTCCCTTCTGGAAGGCTTCTTCTACTTCCTGCCATAGGTCAGCGTGTTGTGGTTGTAGTTCTCTGAAGGTAATATTGAAATCATCCCTCTTTTGCACAACCACGCTGGCCTTGTATAGCCAAAGTTCCTTAGGGGTGAGGCTAGAATTTTCTATCACGATTGATGTTGCCTCTCCCTTTGGTCCATATACTCCCCATCTTGCCAGACACTTCTTCATTTTAGAGGGCCAACACAATGACGAACCATAAATATCCTAAAATTTATCATCATTGGTAGGATTCACATAGATGTTTGGCCCTCTTTCTTCATTTTTGGTAGGTTTCCTCGCTAACTTTACCTCCTTGAACTCCTTATAGAGTTTTTTAAATTTCACCTTCCACTCAGTGAAGGCCTATACACTTGCTCCCCATTCTTTGTTAGAATGAGGATTAGGTTCAGCAAATGTCACCCTAACCTTTCTTTTGGCTCTCTTTTGAGTTTTTTGAGGCACCTTCCCCTTTCCTTTTTCTTCTCTTGTATCAGCATGTGTGGTGAGGTCTTCCTTTCCTATAGAGGTTGCCTCCCTATTAGACGATCGAGGGGGTTTTTTCTCTGATCGAGGGTCCCCCGTAGTTGTTACTCCTATGCCCTAGTCATCCGATGCCTACTCCTTTGGTTCCTTAGGTAACCCCCTTTCAATTTTGGGGCCCTAGTACTCTAGGGACTCCTTGCATTTAGGCTTAGGTTCTTGCCCTTGATTCTACCCTAAATGCCCCTTGTCATCATTGATGTTGATAACAGGGGTTTCTGTTTGAAAAACAAAATTCTCTCGTTCCTCTATAATTCCTCTATAATAGGCGCACAAACCTTCTCCCACCTCCAATTCCTCATTTTAGTCATTGAACTTGACTTCCCCTTATGAGGTTATTTACACCAGTGAGGTCAAGGAATTTGTGGGCACCTCTACTGCCCAATATATTTAGGTAGAGGCATCCTACCTTTCGATCACTAGGGCTTGCAATTGTTGGTTTTTTGTCCTTAGTTACTGGATCAATTACTAAAATTGGGCGATGGTGGCCTCCTACCTCTGGATTTTTCTCATATTCATCTCCTTGTATTCTTTGAACAGTGTCTGCATCATATATTTCTTGTCTTGTTGAGTGCGGTCCTCTTCCATTGGTACCTCGGGCTTCAGTTGCATGCCCGTTGAGGGCTACGGGTCTTGCAGGCTATGAGTGGCCAAATTCTACAGGGTTTGGGTCATGAAGCCAAGCTTTGCATCTTATTCCTCCTCCTCACTTGTGATAATTAGGTACTACAGTCACATTCAACCACGTATACGCTCCATCTGTCGCACTATAGGTTCGATACTGGAAGGTTCTAAACTTTCCTCCATATAATTTTGTAGAGAGCTCTGCCCTTCCTTTGCAACATTTAGTGAGAATCGAGGGTGTTCCTCTTTGGAAATTCTCCTTGATTTGACATCATCCTCTATATCTATTGTTGTCTACTCTAATTCATAGGAGGATTTGGCCTTAACTTCTTCGATCAAACCTCGTAATTCGGCCTCCTACTTTGGTTCATTCACCACTTATTCTTATGCACCAGAGTGTTCGACCCCAACTGCTGATGAATTTCCCCTCTGCTCCTCTACATGGCAGATCAGGGTTGTAATTAGCCCATGGTGGGCTAGGGCAGAGGATGCCCCTCTCTAATATCATGACGCCTTGTCCTATAGGGCATTTTCCAGGTAGAAAAGGACGTTAATTTCTTGTCCATGCACCAAGTGACTTAGGAACTTCATGTGGTTCACGTTCAGGTATGAATACTTCCCAGTGCATGTGAAGTATCTCACCACCTGCTCGAAGAGATTTCTCAAATGCATCAAAAACTTATTTTTTCAAAGTCCATGTTGGTCGCATGGGATGTTTGTTTTCCCCAGTAATACCTATGCACATTTCTTTGCCATGCCATATTTATACGTGCACTCCCCAGTAATGGGGAGGACAATGACATATGTGATGTGCTCTGGAGTTACTAGAATTTCTAGTCTGCGCAATCAAGCAACACCTCTATTCATAGTGATAGCAAACTCCTTTGCTACCTCTACATCCTGGTCTTGGCTGACCATATGATAGTAATTCATCCACCTGATTGCTTCGAACCGGCATGCAACATCTCCCCTAATACCCTCAGTGCCACTAGGCTCATGATTTTTGAGCACATGATTCTTTGATCATCCACCCATGGAAAATTCCCTGCTGGTTTTGACTGGTTTGATACCCTGCCCTCAGTAAGGTGCCTTCTTATAAACTTAGGCACCTGACTCTAGAAATTGTTTCCTAGGGTTGGTAGGGTATGCCACCTGAATTAAGATCTGACATGACGTATTAGGAATTTGGGGTGAATTCAATTCTTGCATTGGTATTATTTTTAGAGAGGCATTTATATGAAAAAATTATGTATATATCTAAATAAAATCATGCGCATACCTGATTGGTCATTTCATGTTGCGTGGAGTATGCCAAGTTGCTATTCGATGATATTTTTCCCATGTGTTGATTATGTCACCTTGGGTATTGAATTCCTAGTTCGCTCGAGGTCCTGCTGTTAAAAATGTGGTGGATCATATTGGTTCAAGTTGGGATGCATATATTCTCGACAATTGGCCTTGGGACGTGCAGAAATCTTGCCCAGTGATTTCAAAATATCTTTGGGCACATCCATATTTCCATAATGTGAGATGATGGTGTTGGCTTCGGCTACTCCTTGTACTACCAAGTTGTGCATGTGCTTTTTAATTTGATCAAGGCACCTTCTTGGGTAAGGCACCAAGGTAAGGTGCCTACCTCATTAAGGTGCCTTCCTCAGTAAAGCGCCTACCTAAGTAAGACACCTTCCTCAGTAAGGCACCTGCCATAGTAAGGCACCTACTTGAGTAAGACACCTACCTTAGTAAGGCACTACTTGACTATGAATAATGCTCCGGGGTAGTGCCTCCTTGGTGAAGTAAGGTGCCGCTCCTCTGGAGTAAGGTACCATAGTAAGGTGTTTCTTCCTCCGGGATATATATATATATATATTATTATTTTTTGTCTCAGGTGGTGGTGCCTTCTTGGCAAAGTGATACACTTACCTGGGTAAGGCGCCTACTTCAGTAAGGCACCTACCTCAATAAGGTGCCTACTTTAGTAAGGAACCTACCTTAGTAAGGTGCCTACCTCCCACTTGAATTATGAAGAATACTTCGGGGTGGTGCCTTCTTGACTAAGTAAGGTGCCACTCATTCGGATTAAGGCGCATCTTCTCTAGAGTAATGCACCCAAGTAAGGCACTTCCCCTTGTACTACTGAAAGAATGCTCTGATGTGGTGCCCTCTTGGCTGAGTAAGGCATCGCTCCTCCGGAGTAAGGCACCCAAGTAAGGTGCATCTTCTCCATAGTACAGTGCTTGAGTAATGTGATTTCCCTCATACTGCTAAAAGTATGCTTTGAGGTGGTGCCCTCTTGGTTGAGTAGGGCGTCGCTCCTTCGATGTAAGGCTCCAGAGTAAGATGCCACTTCCTCTGGAGTAAGGCATCAGAGTAAGGCACTGCTTCCTTCGATATTAAAGGAAACAACGATCAAGTACAGGAACAAATGCATCAAGATGCATATCTTGATAATTATATAAATCATCCTCATGAGACAAATATCGAAGATACTAAAAGTGATATTCTTTTAGATAGTGGAGGGGTCCTAGAGTGGACTAGTTTTGAAACATATAACAAAATAGGACCTTCCATAAATTTGGATGAATTTGTTGAAAATGATTATCAAATTTTTTAGTATCCTCAAAATAATGATCAATAAGAAATGAAGGAAGGGATACAATCTTATAAAATATTTTAGGAAGATGAATATTATAATGGTTGGGGAATATATGAGGAATTATTTGTTTTTCACTATCCTACTGATGAAATTTCCATTTCACTTGATATGCAGGATGTTGAAACCTCTATCTTGCATGAAGATTTGGTAATTTCTATCCAACTGGAAAATGATGTATCAATTTCAAAAATAGAGAAGGTTCCAAGATTTGATCATTTTGAACATGAGTTTGTGGAACATATTGTTGAAATATAAAAGGAATAAATGGTATATGTTTCTTTGATTCATCTATTTTAGATGAAGAAGAGGTAAAAAAATTTCTTTCATTCTCGAATACTAAATATTTGAGTGAAAATTTTCATGATTGTATTGAATATTCAAATGAAGAAACTTCATGTATGGTTAATAAAGAATTAGAATTTTTTATTCCTCCTAAATAAAATATTGTTTTAGGGTTTGAAAAGGATAGACATATTCTTGATTGGATGCCTAATTTTGATGCTTTTGAAAACTAGGTCATTGATGAAAGTAAAGAGATACAAAATGATGATGATGATGATGATGATGATGACGATAGAGACCATGAAGAGAAAGAAAATATTACAATGGCTCATCAAGTAGTGGTAAATGAAAGTGTACAAAAGGTATAATATTATCCTTTATGTCCAAGCATTCAAGAATCAGGTAAAATTTTGCATAATCATTTATTGGATTTTATAAAAGCAATAAAAGCTTGAATAAAACACAATAAAGGTGGAATTGGATTAGACATTTTTCGTAGGACTGCCCAAACTTCTGAACTCTTTTCGGCCATATCTCACTCATCCGGACTCGGATTGAGCTGAAATTTTGAGGGTAGATGCCTAAAAAACCCTAGAACGTCTCCACCAATTTTCATATCATTTGGAGCAACACAGATCCTAGCGCATCCCTATGTGTGAATGAGATATTTGGCAAGTGGCTATGCGAGGGTTTCATCTGGGTTGAGTGCAAGCAGCTCCAGAGGTTGGTTTTTAGGGCCTTCGGGCCCTAGCGGCCAATATTTTTGTGGTTTATGCTCAATATTTTAGCAGGAAATGTTGCAGGGGATACAAGATGGGTTAGAAATTTATCTTTCAATAGATCATACTATGAACTTGAGTGACAATGGCTTCCAATTTGCTACACAAAAGAAAAGTGAAAACCATACCTTTCCACGACATCTAGGGCAAGGATTAAAGAGATCACAAAACAAGTTTCAAGTAGTTGATCAAAAAATGGCTCATATCTCAAGTGAATCTGGTGCTAAGGTGCACCCACAAAATAATTCTACTGTGAAAACCCCTGTCAAGGGTAAGAATTTTGAAGACTCAGTCCCAAAAATGAATTTTAGGGATGCCCTTCATGGTGGACAGCCTCAACCCAATGCTAATATCAATATTAGGGCTTCCCATAAACCTCTAAGAATGCCTAAGATTGATCCTAGGAAAATGGAGTCAGGATGTCTTAAAGCAGCTGATGGAACTCCTATTGTTAAGCTTGATATGGGTAACATTCAGACTGGCATTGAAGATTTGGAAAAAAGAGGACTAATTTGTCGGTTCATGGGTTTTCGTCCGAGTCTATCTGCTTTCAAAGTCTGGGCTGCAAAAATCTAGAAAACTAAAGGTGAGTTACAAATCTCTATTTATCCAAATGGTTATTTTCTTGTTTTATTTGCTAATAATGAAGATAGAGAGAAAAATTTTCAAGGGGGTCCTTGGTTTTTTGGAAGGGCAGGGCTTTTCATGAAGCCCTGGCATACTAAATTTAAAGCCAAAGAAGAGATGCCTTCTATAGCTCCCGTGTGGGTTAGACTCTTTGGCCTCCCTATTGAATTTTGGAATCCTACTATTTTTTCTTCAATTGGAAACTCTTTAGGAACTTTTATGATGATTGCTGATTGTACTCAAAATTTTGAACATATTATTTATGCTCGGATTTGTGTTTTAATGGATTTTGACAAACCCCTACCTAAAAATATCACATTACAATTTGGGGAAGACACTTGGGAGCAAGTAGTGGACTATGAGAACATTCCTTTTCGTTGTAGAATTTGCCATGAATATGGTCATTTGGCCGATGCTTGCCCAAATAAAATTCCTGATCAAAAGAAAGAAGATATAAACTCAAGCAGGTTTCCAAATACCTAAGAAGAAGAACACTAAAAAAAACCAGTTATGAAGGATCAATCAAAGTCATCTCGCTAATATGTTTGAAATCCTTTCCACAAATGATGTCCCAAGTGAGGAAGAGGAAATAATGGAAACTGAAATCTTAGAAACACAATTTAAATATGAAGGGAAGAACTCAGAGACAAACCAACAAATCAAAGGTTTTCAACAGAAAAAAAAAGGAGAAAATTTACACAAGAAAAACAATATTTCAAATGTCAAAACTTCAAATAATGCAGGTCCCAATATAGACTCCGTTGAACCATCTAGTAAAATTTTGGCTGTGTATGAGCATTCTTCAAGGTTAGAAGCCATCTCAGATTCAATTGGAATAAGTCAAGAAACAGGGAAAAAAAATTGAAGATGGATTCTAATCAAAAAGTAGGTCGCAAGACCAATCAATATCATATGGTAAAAGAAGGTGAAAAGCTTGTAGAGGAAGGTAATATTAATGCCCTTCCCAAATTTTTTAGCCCCGGTATTAATGAAGATCATCACTTGGAATATTAGAGGACTCAAAGGGAGTCTTTCAAAACAAAATGAAATTAGAAGAATGATTCGGATAAATCATCCACATCTTGTTTTCCTTCAAGAAACAAAGATGTCAATGGAGGATATGGACTTAATTGCCAATAAAATTTGGCCAGCTGGAAAAGTGGTTTCCCTAATTTCCCAAGGGACTTTCGGTGGCATTGCTTGTCTTTGGGACCCAAAAGAGGTAGTTATTCACCATATGGTTGGTAGTTGGGGTTTGTTGGCTATAGCTATTCAAAGTAGACATTCCAACCAGATTATGCTCTACATTACTGTTTATGCTTCGACTTCTTTGGAGGAAAAAAGAAGATAGTGGAAGGATATTACTCATATTATCTCTCATTTTCCTAAAGCTTGGATCTTGATCGGAGGAGATTTCAATACCATCCTCTCTCTGGATGAGAAAAGGGGGGAAATAGAAATTTGGACAAAAGCACTGACCTCATGAGTGAATATATTGCAAACCTCCATCTTGTGGATATCCAACCGGATAATGGCCTTATGACTTGGTCTAATAGAAGGCAAGGCTTAGCTTGTATAATGGAGAGATTGGATAGGTTTTTGCTCTCTAAAAATTTCTTAATCCATGGTCACATTCCTAAAGTGAAGACTCTTAATAATGCTTGGTTCGGATCATTGGCCAATCATGGTGGAAATGTGGAAAACCAATGTGAGTTTCTCTCCTTTTTGTTTTCAATTAATGTGGCTTAGAGACATTTCCTTCAGACCTCATGTGCAACAATGGTGGAAGGAAGGTAAACCTAGGCATGGGACTAAGATGTTCTGTTTTGCCAAAAAACTGCAATACATTAAATCCAAAATCAAGACTTGGAACTGGAAAGAGTTTGGGGATGTTCATAAAAAAAACATGAAGTTATTGCTCATATTGAAAATTTGAATAAGAAAATCCGTTTAGATGGCCTCACAGAGAAGAGAAGTGCAGATGAAATTAAACTCACAACTCGGTTAGAGGAATGGGAAAAAAGAGAAGAAATCTTATGGAAGCAAAAATCTAGAATTCAATGGCTCAAAGAAGGAGATCGAAACACAAATTTCTTCCACAAATCTCTTCTAGCTCGAAGATCTCACAACTTTATTTCTTCCTTAAAATCAGATTCTGGAGATGTTGTTTATACTTGGGATGGCATGAACTCTATTGTTGTTGATTACTTTTCCAATATTTTTGCTGCTACTCCTCTTGACTCAACTTCACAACAAAATGTTCTTCAAGCAATCCCTTCTCTTATCACTTCTGAGGAGAACTCTATTTTGACTGCTCCTGTTACTATCAATGAGCTTCAACAAGTAGTTTTTAAAATGCAAAAAGGGAAAACCCTAGGTCCCGATGGTTTTCCCATTGAGTTCTACCAAGAGTTCTGGGATATCCTTCATGTTGATTTATTAGAGGTGGTGGAAGAAGCCAGGAAAGCCAAAGAAATTTTGAAGGTTATCAATAAAACTTATATTACTCTTGTTCCAAAAGCTCAAGAGGTTGATCATATCTCAACTTTTAGACCTATTGCTTTATGTAATGTTCTTCTCAAAATCATTACTAAAATCATGGCAGAAAGGTTGAAGCCTCTTTTGCATAAGATTATTTCCCCAGAGCAAGGGGGTTATGTGGAAGGACATCAAATAGTAGATGAGATAGTTCTTGCTCAGGAAGCCATCCATTCCATGGATATGCAAAATTCTCCTTCCATGTTCATTCGGTTAGACTTATCCAAAGCTTATGACAGAGTGGATTGGCACTTCCTTATCAAAGTTTTGAGGCAATTTGGTTTCTCTAAGGATTGGATGGATTGGATTATGGGATGTATCTCTTCAGTTTCCTACTTAGTTCTTATCAATGGCAGGCCTTCTCAGTCTTTCCTAGCTTCTAGAGGTATTAGGCAAGGTGACCCGCTATCCCCTTATTTATTCATCATTCTTGTTGAATGCTTGGGTAGGACTATAACCAAAAAGAGGGAAAACAAAACCCTTGAGGGAGTTACCATTGCTCATGGAGCTAGACCTATCTCTCATCTTCAATTTGTGGATGACTCTACTCTTTTAGGTAAAGCTACAGTTAAGGAAGCTTCTAATATTAAGCAAATCATTAGCTATTTTTCTAAGGCTACTGGGTAGTTGATCAATGAAGACAAATCTAAAGTTATTTTCTTTCACTACTCTGCTAGACAGGAATCCATGGTCTTGGATAAATTAAGATATAAGAAGACCTCTCTTCCAATCACTTATTTAGGTATTCCCATAAATATTCAAAGGCAAAAAAATAAATATTGGAATTGGTTGTTGGACAAAGTCAAGAAGAAAATTGGAAAGTGGACCAACAAGTGGCTTTCTTCTGGGGGTAGAATCACCTTGGTAAAATCAGTCCTTCAAGCTATTCCTATTTATGTTTCTTCCATTTTGAATATCCCAAAGGTTGTTCTTCGAGAATTGGATCAAATCAGTCATCATTTCCTTTGGAGTGGTACTAAGGAGAAAAGAAAATGGGCCTTGGTGAAATGGGATACTTTATGTCTTCCTAAGAGTGAAGGGGGGTTAGGATTCCGGTCTTCAATTAATAACAACAAAGCTTTAGCTGCTAAATTATATTGGAGGATGTTGCATAACCCCAATGCTCTTTGGGCCAATAATCTCTGTGCTAAATATGCTGAGAACAAAAGTCTTGAAGACCTTGTTCGCTATCAACTTCCTACCAAAGGTTCTCCCATTTTAACAGTTCTTAAGACTCGGTGAGGATTTGATAAAGAAAAAATTATTTTGGATCATTCATAATGGTCAACATGCAAATTTTTGGACAGATTCTTGGGATGGTCACAAGCCTTTGATAACTCGGTTTCCCGATTGGAGGCCTTGGATGGAGGAGCTTCACCGAGCTAATTGGATAAAGGTGGCTAATTACTATCGGTACCATACCGGTAATTCAAAGGTTGGTAGATATTGGATCCCTATTGAGGACTGGCCTATTCAAATCCCAGAAAGGCAAAGACAAGATATCCAAGGCATCCTTCATATGAGATCCCTCTCTTGGTCCCATGAAAAAGATTGTTTTGGATGGAACAACACTACTAAGGGTGAGTATTCAGTTGCTCAAGGTTATTTGACCTTATGCCATAATAATCCCAACCATTCTTCTGACATATTTTCTCGATTGTGGGCTCAAAAGCTCTGGCCTAAGGTGAGGTTCTTTAATTGGCTTTTATTGCATCGTAGGGTGCTTACTAGTGAGCAACTTATGAAGCGTGGTTTTCATGGCCCTTTTAGATGTGAAATGTGTGAAGAGAATGTAGAAAATATCAACCATATTTTTATTGAGTGTACTTTAGCCTCTCGAGCTATGGAGGAGAATGGCCACTTTACTTGGCTTACAGTGGTCCAATTTTTTTACTTTTGAACAGCTTTGGAGGGATTGGCCTAATCAAGAGGGTGTTGATCATTTTATTAGGCAGTTAGTTTGGATGGGTTCTACCATTCTTCTTTGGAATATTTGGAATGAAAGGAACAACCAAATTTTTAATCAAGATAGGAAGGATATTCACTATATTTGGCAAAATACCATAGCCAACTTAGTTGAATCAGTCCATCAACTCCTTAATCACCCCCAAAACTCCCACCAAAGATGGGATCAAGTGATGCAAATATTGAAGATTAAATCTTCTAAGGGCAACCAACTTAAAGGGAATGTGAGTATTAGTAAGATGGATAGGACTAGAAATTGGCAACCTCCTCCTAAGGATTTTGGAAAAGTCAATACTGATGGAGCCTCTAGAGGGAACCCTGGAAAAGCAAGTGTGGGAGGAATTGGTAGACTTTCAGATGGCTCCCTGGTTTTTACTTTTGCTGAGAATTTGGGTATTCTTTCCAATAACCTTGCTGAGGGGTATGGTATCCTTAGAGGCCTTCAGGAGGCTACTAAGGTTGGATGGGAAAAGGTGTTAGTTGAGTTTGACTCTCAACTTATGATTAATCTCTTGAAGACTCCTTCTAAGAATCATAAGGTGGATTGGAGAATAAAAAGAATTATTGAGAAGATTCAGCTTAATCCAGATGGGATTTTTGAAAGTTGATTACAATCATGTGGTCAGAGATCAAAACAAGAGTGTTGATGCTTTAGCTAATTGGGCTTTGGACAAAGGTGATCTTACTTGTTATGGCCACCCTCCTATATGGTGGGCTTCTCAAATTAGGGAAGCTCTTCTTTCTATCATTTCTTTGGATGGCTCCAATTCTGAAGGTACCTAGTTTCTTCTTTTTTTTTTTTTTGCTTCTCTTTGGTTCATTCAGTTTTTTTTAGTTCCCTAGCTCATTCTATTCTTTATTTTGTTTCCTCTGTTGATTCTTGCCTTAATAGTCTTCTGGTCTAGATAGGTCATTGTTTTGTTCAATTTTTTTTCTTTTTTTCTTTTTTTGTTTAGTTTTTTAAGGTGGGTGGGTTCTTTTGTTTTGTTTTGTTTTTGTGTTCTTTGTGTTGTTTTTTGTTGTTCTTGTGTTTTTGTTGTTTTGTTTTTTTTTTATGTTTTTTGTTATTGTTCTTGTGTTTTTTTTCGTTCTTGTTCTTGGGTTTCTCTTTGTTTGTGTTATTTCGTGTTTTTATGTGTGAGTGTTTTCTATGTTTTTTGTTTTTGTTTATTGTCTGTTGTTGGTTGTTTTTTTTTATTTTTTTTATTTTTTAGGTTTTGGTTGTGTTTATTTTTCATGTTTTTTTTGGGTTATGTCTTTGTAGTGTTCTGTTGTTTTTGTCTTGTTTGTGTTTTGTTATGTGGTTCTTGTGTTTTTCTATGTGGTTTGTGTTGTGGTTTCTTTTATCTTATTGTGTGTGTTTGGTTGTGCTTTTGTTTTTGACACACTCAAGGAGCATGTTTTTTATTTTATTTTATTATTTTTGTTGTTATTTACTTATTTTTAAATTGGTTTTGTGTGTTTGTTTGCTCCTTGAGTATGTCAAAGGTGGTAGGCCAGGTCCGAGTCCTGGGCATTTTTGGCGGAATGGATACCCCTGCCTCCTTGGGTCTTACCCGAAAGTGGCATCCCTTTTGGGATGTTTTCCACAAAAAAAAAAAAAACACAATAAAGCAAATACAATGGAAAGTAAAGTCAAATTAGTCACTATAGTCTAGATAACCTTCACCGGGGCTATAGACGCATGAATGGTAGTGGAGCCATTTTTATACTTAAATAAATAAAATATGCAAAATGTAAAATTCACCTAATATTTGGGAGATTTAGATAATCTCTAGCGGGGCTATAAATGCCTGACTGGTAGTAGAGCAATGTCTTGAAGAGAGCAATGTAGAGCTACACTTCAAAGAGTAAATTTTTATAGTCTACTTGCAAAACTGATCATGGAAATATAAATAGTTTCAAGAATATAAAATAAATCACAGAGCACACACCAAGTAAAGGTGAATGATTCAGGTGTTCTAGATTGAAATTGTCTATTCAAATTTTTTGGATATTATTGATGCTCATTTTTTGTAATATTTGGGTTTTGTTGGTTTCATACTTGGGTTCTAAAGTCTAAAACGTTCAAAAACATTTCCCAGTAAAGTCATCATTTGTTGTAACCACTTCACAACGCCCCTTATTTGGGGACCTATTAAAATTTTTGAAATTTTGGTGTTTGACTTATTCTTGGTTTCGGTGGACAAAATTGACATTCTATTGTTTTACTTCATGTGTTGTTTGAGTTTTATAAAATGAATGTTGAATATTTTAGTTTTAAAACTTTAAGAATTAAAATTAAATCATTTAAGAGTATTAAATTAAAATTCAAATATTAAAGAATATGAAGTTTTTAAAAATATTTGATTTTAAATGTTGTAATTTATTTTGATATCATTAAAAAAATTTAAAATTAATTTAGTTTAATATTAAGCATAGTTTTTAAAAATATTTGATTTTTAGATGGTCAAAGTGACCTGACAGTCAACCCTCGTGGGAAATCAGTTTAAAGTGAAAAGTGTTGAAAATTTTGAGAAGTTTTGTTGTCATTGATGTCAAGAGAGTATCATTTCAATTTTGTCATCATTAAGGACATCAAGTGGTTTCATCTGAGTCCTCGGCATTTTTGGCGGAATGGATACCCCTGCCTCCTTGGGTCTTACCCGAAAGTGGCATCCTTTTTTGGATGTTTTCCACAAATTAAAAAAAAAAAAGGACATCAAGTGGTTTTTCCAAAAGCAAGAAGGTTTTGAAAAAGAATATGATTTAATATTTAATATTATATGCCTAAAAATGCCCAAAAGAATGAAGAACCAAGGAAGGAGAAGCAAGTTTAAAATAAATAATAATATTATATTGTTTACTATTATCGAAAAAATTTATGAGGTGAAGTTAATCGGGTCCAAGATATTATTAAAATAATTTACTATTGAAAAGACCCATGAAGCAACTTGCAAAAGATTTAAATTAATTAATTTATATTAACCAATTGGTTCCCCCAAACCCCGTAATGGCGACTAAGGTCCAAGGTTCAAATCTCGGTCCTCACCGAATTAAACACTTGTCCCATTCCTAGTGCTTTTAGCAGTGTAAAAGGTTTAAAATGATAGTGGCATGGTGGTTATAGGGGCAGACTACGCGAAGATCTGTGTGGCGGCTTCTGGGGTGGACATCACAAATTACTGTGGTGACCATAAAAATTCGGATAGCCTACCCGGATTCGTGGCGGCTACCGATTCCACCATGTACAAAAAAAACATTTATTTAAATTAAAATATTTTAACCCATGGTTAAAATTTTAATTTAAATAAATAATGGATGGCAAAGGTTTTTAAATTTAATATTTAAATCTAAATTTTATTTTCAAAATTGAATGATAGGCCAACGAGTTATGTGCAAGGAAAAATGTGTGTAAAAAGGGAAAACTAATTCTCATTTTATTACCTTTGACATATGATATCAAGTGATGTGTTATGCTAATATAATTCGTGTGCTTCGTGTTTTGAGAGAAGATATTTCGTGCTTTGAAAAAGAAGACAAGGAGGTGATTTTGAAAAACGTGGAAGTCAAATGAGGTACCACCGATGATGGTAGCACAGGTGGTAGTTGATGCCAAGTGAAAACATTGAGAGGGCAAAGACGTGGGTTTGATCCACGTCGTGTGCTTTGCAAGGGAAAATGTTTGGTTTTTTGTGCTAGAGGACATAAGACATAATGGAAAAAATGTAAATCATGTGCCTTGAGTTTTGTGTGGGCTCATAGCCCAACCGGTTGCCTAACGTTGGCTAGGCTATTAAGGAAGCAAGGTTGTGAGTTCAAATTTGGCTCGAAACATTTTTGGGCAAAGTGAAAATAAAAGGTATGCAATTTATGATTTAATTTTTCAAAGGTTTTTGATATCAAAAAATTCATTTTAAAGGTTGCGTAAAATTTGAAAGGATAGCTTGTGAGTTTTGTCAAGGGAGGTATAAGGTGTAAGAAAATTAAAATATTTTATTTTAATATTGGTGGTTAGAATTTATTCAATGAGATAGGAGTTATAAGTTTTGCAAAGGAAATTATATTTTATTTTGAGATAAAGCTGTGATGTGTTAATTGTTTTGAAAGGAGAAATAAGGTGACTAAAGAAAATTATTGTGGTTGTTTTCTTTATCAAAATTATTGACGTATATTTTGAAAGTGTGGATATTATAAGGTGTATTTAAGACTTGTTATTTTTGTGTGGAAAAATAATTATTGGGAAAATATTTGCAAGAATATTTTGAGAAATATTGTTGTTACCTAACCTTAATATTGGAAAAAAAGATTTGATTGTGGTTAAGATAGGTTTTGAAGATATATCTCCATCAAAACAAAAGGTATGGGCACATCTTCCTATGAGTGAAATATTGTTGGATTTAATGTTGTGAAAGACAAGGTTGGAATGAAAAGGATTGTTTGATAAGTATTTTTGGAAATATTTGAGTGAGTGTTCATATGCATGATTAGGGTTTGTGAAAGATCATGAGTATCATTGTTATGTGAAGTTGAGAACCATCTTGAACTAGGATTTGTGAAATATCATGAGTATCATTGTTATGTGAAAATTAGAATTATCTTAAGTCAATATTTGTAGTGTGAATTATTGGAAGTATAGTGAAACACTTGGTTAGGATTTGGATGCAAGTTGTGTTTCATTGAAGTGGATGGTTGAGTAAAGTTGATTGAGCATTATTAATTGAAAGCATTGGAGTGATAGTTCAAGATTTGTGAAACAAATTGTTCTTTATTCTAAATTTATTTGAAAAGAGTTTGGAAGTGATTGAGTGTTGGTGAGTGTGAAAAATATAGAGTCTATAACAATTATCCATATGCTTATGTGGCTTAACAAGATTCTAAGTAAAACTTATTTGAATGATTAAAGAGGTTTTCTGAAAGAAATTAAGCTGAGTTTTGTAAGTATTTTGTGAGTGTGAAATATATTGAGTCTCTAACCATTCTCTATATTTTTATGAATTTAAAAAATATTCTGAGTAAAACTTATTTTTGGGATTGAAGAGGTTTTTCTGCAAGAGATTGAGTTGAGTTTTTATATGCAAGTTTTACAATTGATTTGAGTAAGCTTTTGTGAAATCTTGTGAGCTGATTTGAGTAAGTCCTAGAGTGGACTTAAGGACAGAGTTGAGGAAGATTTTGTGAAAGCTTAAGGATAAATTTATGTGAGCTTTTATGGAATCTTACAATCATATTTGAGGTAAGTCTAGTGAGGACTTGTTGAGAAAATTTGGACAAGTTCTAGTGAGGACTTATTGAGAATATTTGAGGCAAGTATTGGTGAAGACCTATTGAGCAGATTGGACAAGTTCTAGTTAGGACTTGTTGAGCATATTTGAGGTAAGTCTTTGTGAAGACTTGTTGGACATATTTGAGGCAAATATTTGAGTAGACTTGAGAGCAGATTTGATTGATTGATTTGTTCAAACCTTGAGTTAAGGTTTGGGACAGATCTAGCAGATTTGATTTGTGATTGAGTCAAGCTTTGTGTTAAGGCTTGAGAAAAAAAATTAATAACATATTTGAGGATAGATTTTGGTGAAAATTTGAGGGTATATTTGTGCCATACCAGATACAGATATTGAGAAGATTTGTGCTAGATCGAAGGACTATGTTTAGTATAGATTTGAGATAGAGATTGAGAAGATTTGTGCTAGACCGAAGGATTGTGTTTAGTGCAGATTTGAGATAAAGCTAAGATCAAGCTTTGGAGGTGAAAAAACAAAGGATAGTAGTATCTAGTGGATGTATATCCATTAGCCAGGGTAGTGAGGATAGAGGTATTTAGAGTGAGGATATGAGTCTTAAGTGGAGAGAGATCCATAAGCTAGTGCAATGAGGTAGTAGTCTTCTAGATGATCACTATCCAAAGCAGATGAGGAGTTCTCCTATGGATAGAGATCCATGAACTAGTTGAGGGGATTGGTGTCTCCTGTAGATAGATATCCATGAACTTTATTATGGGATTGGTGTGTCCATTAGATAGAGATCCATAAATATTGTAATAGGGAATGGATTCCCAATATATTTTTTGAGAAAATTTTAGTGAAATATTTTCTCCATGGAGTAGCCCACATTGGGTGAACCACGTTAAATTGGTGTCTCTATTATGTGTGGTGATTTGTGCATTGCTTTGATTATTGTTTTTGACATTGCATTGATATATTGGATCATATTGTTTAAGTAAAGAAAAGTAAAAAGTGGTATTATACTATTCACCCCTCTCCTCTTAGTATAATCTTGTGTTCTTCAATTGGTATTAGAGTGGGTTCCTTCGAAAGAGTTTAATAGCTTGAAGGAAAATCTCTCAAGAACACATATGGATTCTCAAAATGGCTCCTCAAGGAATTCAACACCATTATCCATTGGGAACAATTATATACTTTGGAGTATGAGAATGAAGATTTACCTAATGGCACTTGGAAATGAAATATGGGAAGTAGTTGAGAATGGATACATACCACCAAATACTCCACCTATAGATAAATATGGTAAAGCTCCTACATCTGAATAATTCAAATGAAATGAATGAAATTTTAAAGGGTTTGTGTGAAACAAAGTTTATAAAGGCTATGCATTGCACATCAGCAAAGAAAATTTGGGATAAGTTGAAAGGTATATATGAGGGAGACAAAAAGGTCAAAAGAACAAAGTTGTAAAATTATAGGAGAATGTTTGAAGAACTAAATATGAAGGATGAGGAAAACATTGCTACATATCTACTTCGTGTGGATGAGGTTGTTAAATCCATGCAAGGAATTGGGCTTAAGTTGAAGAAACAGATGTTTGTGATAAGATTTTAAGGTCACTCCAAAAAAGGTATAGTGAAAAGATTTCAACTATAGAAGATTCAAAAGATATTGAACTTTTGACAAGGGATGAGTTACATGGAATTCTCACAGCTTTTGAGATGAGAATAAAAGAGGAACCTATTCTCGAGAAGGAAGTAGCTTTCAAAGTTACAAAGAAGATAAAGGGTAAGAAGTTAGATTCAAGAAATGAGTTATCGAGTGATGAAGAAGAAAATTATGGCAGAAGGAGCAAGGACTCAAGAAAGTATAAAGGTATGAAATCAGTTAAATTTTTGAATTATGGTAAATATGGTCACTATGCAATTGATTGTCTAGAAGCTAGAAATAGTAGTGAATATAAGAAACAGGATCATAAAAATAGGGAAATGGGAAAACATAGGTATCAAAAGAAAAATAGGGATGGACAAAGCAAGCAAGGAAAGAAGTTTTTCCAAAGGAATAATAAGATTTTTTATGCATACAAGGAAGGTAAGAGTTCAAGTGATAGTGATGACAGGTCCTCAGATAATGAATAAGAAGAAATTATATTTATGGTAGAAGAAAAAGAAGTGGTTAGAAACCAATTTCTAACAATTCTCAAGTGTTTTGTGTGGTAAATTTGGTCATATTGAAGATAGTTGGACAAGGAATGGTTTCAGTTTTAGTGAAAATGAATATGAAGATGCTCACGAAGGTGTAGAAGAAGAAAGTCTTCTTATGGCAATAGAAGAAGAAGGAAGTGCTTCTAGTAGAAAAGAGTCAAAAAATAATGAAGATATATTTAAAGAAAAAATAGTGGAGTAAGAATAAAAAAATTAGAGGAAGGAGAAGTTGATCTCGAGGGTGAGCTTATTTCTATACTTGACGCATTAAGGAAGGTAAGAAAGTAGAAACTCAAAACTTAAAATTTAATTTCAAGAATGTGATTAAGAGAAAGAAAATATTATAGAAGATCTAACCAACTCAATAGCTAAGATAATGAGATTTAAAGAGAAGTTAGAAGCAAAGGTTTTAGAATGTGAAAGGTTAGAGCATGAAGTATTTTCATTAAAGAAGGAAGTAAAAGAGTCTAAAGACAAGTTACACAGGTTTTTAAGAATCTCAAAGAACTTGGATAAGATTATCAAGGTACAAAAATATTAATCAAACAAGACAGGTCTTGGTTTTGAACAGGTACAAAGAGAACAAGGAGAGGAGTCAATCTCAAGCTCCAAGGAAGAATAAGCTTCAAAAGAAGAGAGTGTAAGTGAGAGTGAGACTTCTGAGGAATATTTGAACAATATAAAGTTCAACAAGGAAAGGAACAATGTACAAAGAAGGAACAAATGGAACATGAAACAACATAGGGTAAAAGAGACTAAGAGACCAACGGGGTCAAGGTGAGGTAGTTTCAATGGATAATGCTTCTCATATCACAGGTTTGGGCACAAGGCTACACATTGCATGACACGTGAAAGAGAAGAATATGGGAATTTTAGAAACATGCATATATTTCAAGGGTGTTATTACACTTGTAATCAATTTGGTCATAATGCAGTTAATTGCAGGGTTCATAATAGAAATGGATATGGCTTCACCAGGAGGAACTAAAAGACATTTGAACCTTCAAGGAATCATAATATTAAATGCTATAAGTGCAATAATATTGGGCACACAGCCAATAGGTGTAGAATAAAACTTCTAGAGACAAGCAGGAACAGGATTAGTTAGAGGAATCAAAAGGATCAGTTGAGGAAGAAGGTAGAAAAAGGTAAATATCAGTGTATGTTGGGAGTAGAGATACTCCCACCCCAAAATTAACCACCTCAAGAGAGGAGGTGGGTGAGGGGCTAAGCTAAGAATCTCATATTTAGACCCAAGTCCCATAGGTGGCTCTTTGCCATTGATGACAAAGGGAGATAGATTTCAGTTAAGGGGAGAGCATTCAGTTAGGGGAGCAGTTTATCAGGGAGAGCATTTTTTGAAAAAAGAAAACAGAATGGTTAAAAAAAGGGGTTGCCATCAATGACAAAGGGGGAGATTATTGGAAATTTTGAGTAGTTTTGGTGTCATTGATTTCAAGAGAGTATTGTTTCAATTTCATCATCATTAAGGACATCAAGTGGTTTTTCCAAAAGCAATAAGGTTTTGAAAATGAATAGGATTTAATATTTATTTTTAATATTATATGCCTAAAAAGTAAAAAATCCCAAAAGGATGAAGACCCAAGGAAGGAGAAGCAAGTTTAAATTAAATAATAATATTATATTATTTAATATTATCGAACAAATTGATGAGGTGAAGTAAACTAGGTCCGAGAGATTATTAAAATAATATATTATTGAAAAGACCCATGAAGCAACTTGCAAAAGATTTAAATTAATTAATTTAAATTAAAATATTTTAACCCATGGTTAAAATTTTAATTTAAATAAATAATGTATGGCAAAGGTTTTTAAATTTAATATTTAAATCTAAATTTGATTTTCAAAATCGAATGATGAACCGACGAGTTATGTGTGAGTGAAAACATTTACAAAAAGGGAAAATGAATTCTCATTTTATTACCTTTGACATATGCTATCAAGTGTTGTGCTATGCTAATATAATAAGTGCACTTCATGTTTTGAGAGAAGAGGTTTCGTGCTTTTGAAAAAGAAGACAAGGAGCTGGTTTTGAAAAACGTGGAAGTCAAAGGAGGTACCACCGACGGTGGTAGCACAGGTGGCAGTTGAGACCAAGAGAAAACGTTGAGAGGGCAAAGATGTGGGTTCGATTCACACCGTGTGCTTTGCAAGGGAAAACATTTGGTTTTTTGTGCTAGAGGACAGAAGACATAAGGGACAAAATGTAAATTGTGCGCCTTGAGTTTTGTGTGGGCTCATAGCCCAACCGGTTGCCTAGCATTGGCTAGGGTGTTGAGGAAGCAAGGTTGTGAGTTCGAATTTGGCTAGAAATATTTTTGGGCAAAGTGAAAATAAAAGGTATGCAATTTATGATTTGATTTTTCAAAGGTTTTTGATATCCAAAAATTCACTTTAAAGTTTACGTGAAATTTAAAAGGATAGCTTGTGATTTTTGTTAAGGGAGGTATAAGTGTAAGAAAATTAAAATATTTTATTTTAATTTAGGTCGTTAGAATTTATTTAATGAGATAGGAGTTATAAGTTTGCAAAGGAAATTATATTTTATTTTGATATAAAGCTATGATGTGTTAATTGTTTTGAAAGGAGAAATAAGGTGACTAAAGAAAATTATTGTGGTTATTTTCTTTATCAAAATTGTTGACTTATATTTTGAAAGTGTGGAGATTATAAGGTGTATTTAAGAATTGTTATCTTTGTGTGCAAAAATAATTATTGGTAAAATATTTGCGAGATTTTGAGAAAGATTGTTGTTACCTAACCTTAATATTGGCAAAGAAGATTTTATTATGGTTAAGATAGGTTTTGAAGATATATCTCCATAAAAACAAAAGGTATGGGCACATCTTCCTATGAGTGAAATATTGTTGGATTGAATGTTGTGAAATGCAAGGCTGGAGTGAAAAGGATTGTTTGATAAGAATTGTTGGAAATATTTGAATGAGTGTTCATATGCATGATTAGGATTTGTGAAAGATCATGAGTATCATTGTTATGTGAATTTGATAACTATCTTGAACTAGGGTTTGTGAAAGATCATGAGTATCATTGTTATGTGAAAATTGGAATTATCTTGAGTCAAGATTTGTAGTGTGAATTATTGGAAGTATAGTGAAACACTTGGTTAGGTTTTGGATGTAAGTTATGTTTCATTAAAGTGGATGGTTGAGTAAATTTGATTGAGCATTATTGATTGAAAACATTGGAGTGATAGTTCAAGATTTGTGAAACAAATTTTTCTTTATTCTAAATTTATTTGAAAAGAGTTTGGAAATGATTGAGTGTTGGTGAGTGTGAAACATATAGCGTCTCTAACAATTCTCCATATACTTTTGTGGCTTAACAAGATTCTGAGTGAAACTTGTTTGAGTGATTGAAGAGTTTTTCTGCAAGAGATTAGGTTGAGTTTTGTAAGTGTTTTGTGAGTGTGAAATATATTGAGTCTCTAACCATTATCTATATGTTTCTAAAGTTAAACAAGATTCTAATTGAAAATTATTTGTGGGATTGAAGAGGTTTTTCTATGAGAGATTGAGTTGAGTTTTTATATGCAAGTTTTGCAATTGATTTGAATAAGCTTTTGTGAAAGCTTGTGACCTAATTTGAGTAAGTTTTAGAGTGGACTTAAGGACAGATTTGTGTGAGCTTTTGTGGAAGCTTACAATCAGATTTGAGGTAAATATAGTAAGGACTTGTTGAGCAGATTTGAGGTAAGTATTGGTGAAGACTTGTTGAGAAGATTGGACAAGTTCTAGTGAGGACTTGTTGAGAAGATTTGAGGTAAGTCATTGTGAAGACATGTTGGATATATTTGAGGTAAGTCTTTGAGTAGACCTGAGAGCAAATTTGATTGATTGATTTTTCAAACCTTGAGTTAAGGTTTAGGATAGATCTAGAAGAGTTGATTTGTGATTGAGTCAATCTTTGTGTTAAGGCTTGAGGATAGATTTGAGAATAGATTTAAGGATAGATTTTGGTACAAATTTGAGAGTAGATTTATGCCAAACTAGAGAAAGATATTGAGCATATTTGTTCTAGATCTAAGGATTGTGTTTAATGCATATTTGAGATAGATATTGAGAAAATTTGTGCTAGATCGAAGGACTGTGTTTAGTGTAGATTTGAGATAGATCTGAGATCAAGATTTGGAGGTGATAAAGCAGAGGATAGTAATCTCGAGTGGATAGAGATAAATTAGCTAGGGTAGTGAGGACAAGCTCTTTTGAGTGAGGACAAGAGTATTCAGTGGAGAGATATCCATAAGCTAATGCAATGGAGGCAGTAGTCATCTAGAGGATCACCAGCCAAAGCAGAGGAGAAGGAGTTCTCCTATGGATAGAGATCCACAAACTAGCTAAGGGAATTGGTGTCTCTTGTGGAAAGAGATACATGAACTTGATTAGGGGATTGGTGTCTCCTTTGGAAAGAGGTCCATAAATATTGTAATAGGGAATGGATTCCCAAGAGATTTATTGAGAAAATTTTAGTGAAATATTTTCTTCGTGGAGTAGCCTACATTGGGTGAACCACATTAAATTGGTGTCTCTATTGTGTGTGGTGATTTATGCATTACTTTGATTACTACTATTGAAATTCCAATTATATATTGGATAATATTGTTTGAGTAAAGAAAATTAAAAAGTGGTCTTATACTTTTCACCCCCCTTCTTAGTATAAGTTTGTGTTCTTCACAAAGTCTATAAAGGCACAAACAACCACCCAGTGGATTTGGTAGAATCAATTTCATATGGGAATAGTATTGCTTATAAAGACCTATTGTGCAAATTTCCAAGGAATTTGGGATAAATATTGTGGAGAGGTGTTCATAACAACATCATAATATCAAATATAAATTTGTAATTGAATATGAGGTTGTGAATTTCATGGTTTTCATTTTAACAACACAACACCACTCATATTCAGCAAGTTTGTCATTGTTTTAAGGATGGGAATTTCATGATTTGGAGGTAGTTATTATTCATATGATGATTTAAACGCATATGGATGCCAAAAAGAACAATATTATCTTTTGTTGATTTGAATGTAAATAAAAAAACATGAAATAACTTATCATAAGACTAGTTTGGTTGGAGGGATCATTGTGATCATTATTCACTTAAACGTAGAAGTGACAGTTTGAATTTAAGAGACCAAAAACACTCATTAGAGGTGTCAAGATCATATTAAATATTTACCATTGATATACAAGATTGTAGGTCTATTGTTTTACTGGAATTTTATTAGTAGTGCTTGTATTAATGGTGTACAACAAATTGGATTCAATTTTGTTTGTGTAGAAGAAGAGGTATTAAATTGGAACATAATTCCAACATGTGCCACTGGAAATAAATAGCTTGTATGGGACCACAACATCACATGATAATTTTGGTTCTGGCAATTACAAATTCATTGATAGTCCGAGAAACACCTTCGGTACTGTTCAACTTGTGTAGAAAGAAGACTGTTGTTGGTCTTATAGAAACATTTTTTAATAGTTTTATCGGTACTATATTTGGATAAAATGTGATGAAAGGAGGGAAAAAATTCACGGTAATAATAAAATCTATACTGCGTAATATTATTGAGATGATCAAAAAATTCATACTGCATAATATTGTTGATATAATGAAGACATGGTAGGTGAAATATCGGTAGAAATTTATGGTTGGAGATAAAAAGAAGCTAGGGCCAACATTAGGCAAGTGGCTTCCCGTCATCTCAGAGGAATTAAGTCATCCTATTTTCAAAATTTACCTAGCTACATTTTAAATCTGGATTCTTTGATCATTCTCATAGAGGTAAGTGATAGTGTACTCATTTGTATATAGAAGTATTCACTAAAAATTATAGGTATAAATTTGGAGTAATTTCAAACAGTCATGGAGATGCGAATATCTCTAGGTGTAGAGTATGTTGTTGCTATCACAATGTAGTGGTGGAGGCATGGAGGAAAATGAGTTCACACACTATGGGAGAGTGTAGTTCGGTAAGCATTACATAATCCACCGAGAAACATTTAATGTAGAATTGTATATATTTACCAATTTTGATCTAGAGCATATTCAATAGCGACTCCCAATCCAAAACCTAGACCAAAATTCTATCGATGATGGCACTATGAATTCCTAAACTGTCGATTGTTGATGTAGATAGAGTCAGATGAAACCAGATGCACTCAGTACACAAACTTTAGACATAAAAGTGCAAATATGATAGCTAGCCATATCAACTGTGTTCGTCAGTATGAGCTTGTTAATAGCTAAAATGAGGATGTAGTATTGGTACTCTAACAACGATGTTATTCAGTAAGTTTTGGGACGAAAGTGTTCGATCTCGTCATCATTCCACCAACAGTAGCACAACACGATTATTTTGTGATCCATTATTCAATGAAATCATGGTGGTTACCACCAAGCTACCAAGACCATGTGACACTTAACACATCCAAAGTGACATAACAGTGGAGAATAATCTTTAAAAATAGCGAAAGGTACAGTCTGATAGGATGTAAAGAAGCTGATATAAAATCAATTCATGCACAAAGTCAAGGGAAAATTCATATTTACCAAAGAAATTAAAGGAATAATGTGACTTTACCTTTTCGGGAATGATTTTAGGGTTATAATAATTTTTAATTGTTTAAAAGATATGAAGTGTTGTATACACTACAAAGTTGTTACTATAAAAAGAATCAAATATATTGGTATTTTTTTTTTTGAAATAATACTTCTTATACACATCCACCATGGGTATTTTTACCATGCATATTAAAGATTCGTGCTACGAATGATTTTAAATTTTGAATTAATGGTTGAAAAGGGGAAACCAACATCTAAAGCTACCGTTACAAAACAGAATGAAACTGACAGAGAATGGTAGGAACCAACCAAGAACAATGAATTTTTCAAGTTATAAATGAAGAATTGAAAGCCTAAAAAAGGATCGGAGATTTCTTACAAGGTTGTAGAGGAAAAAGCAATGGAATGTTGGATTGGTTTTGGATGCTCTCCTTCCATGTGATAACTAAAATTTCATTACTTCACTATTGATATTTGTCGAGTTGGTATCTTCTGCATGTACTTGATTATTTTTGAAAATATTTTATGCATAATTTTATGGTTGAATCATTTTGGTATATTTAACATATTGTACTTTTACCCTTAGGAGATTACACCTTGTTAAATGTGAATTGTGTGAATACGGATCACGTCAACATATGTTTCATGCTTGATATTAATATTTGCATGCTTTGGATGAAGTTTATGTGTTTCAGTGGTTGGTTTGATTTTATTTTATTTTTCTCAAAATATTATCTTTTTCATTTATTTTAATTTTTTCAAAAATAAAATAAAATATAAAATAGAAATTCAAGAAAAGAGAAAGGCACCGGTTTAATGAATAAGCTTTAAATTACCATTTAAAGAAATTTTAATTTTAATTTTGAATAAATTTGAAATTATAAAGTTATTTATAAAATTCATATTTTTCCAAATTTTATAATTTCAAAAGCATTATTTTACACTTCAAGTTTTGAATTTTATTTTCAAGAAATAAATTTACTTACCTTTATATGAAAATTAATTTCATTAAAGGGAGTAATTTATTTAAATTTCAAAAGGCTATGGTATTTCAAGCTATAGATTAATTTCCCTTCATTAAAATGGGGTTAATTTATAAGGGTTTTCAAAGTTTATTATGTTTTAAGGTTAATATTTTGGATTACTTTTCTTTCATGTTTAAAGCAACATAAAGATCAATGCATTCATCATTTCATTAAATTTCATGAACAAACACTTCCATAACATAATAAAATATTACCAATGCAGGCCCTTTGTTAACAGTTATTTGCAAATCACTAAGGTATTCTAAGCACTTTTTGACACATTTTAAGAACATACAAACACACATTAAGTGAACGAACTTTGGAGAAATATTTATTTCTTTACAAGAGAGGGTTTTCATTTTAAAATCCTAACTGTGAGTGTGATTTCGCAACTGGGCTAAATTATACCTCAATTGTGAGATTGGATTTCATCCCCAATCCATCACTTGATATTGGTGAGGTAGTAGTTTTACCCTCCATCAGCTCACCCCTAGACACCTAGCAGCCCCATAGGAGTGATTTTATAGACTTCATCACCATAAAATCCCCTAATTTTGACATTGGTCTTCTGAAATTCATCACCGTAAGGAGCCTTCAAAGTGGGATAGATTTATATGCCTTCATTAATGAGTCTTACATAATTAGTGAATACGGTAACTATCGTCATTGACTAAGCTTGTCCAAAAGTGAAGCAAAAACATGACTGGGGAAGTAGCAAGTCTTAGAAATTATTGCCTCTTCTCGCAAGAGGTTATTGGACTCATTAGCGCATCTTGAGTCCCCCCATATAGGCTATCATTTTACTACACCTTCCATACAAGTCACCATTCACCAGTTGTGAAACTATTCTATTCTATGCATCTTTGGGTGTTGCAAGAGATTTCGTGTTAATGACAATCCTAATATTTCTAGAGTTATCACCCCACTACCTATGATTTTTTTTAGGAAGCATATTTTCAACATCAAAACACACGAAAACACAAACATTTTTTTTTTGCAATTAGAAATAACTCTAATTTCTCGTTCTTTGTATAATCACATACTAGTTTTAGCACATTTCATAGTTTAGCACTCTATTTATTGGCTATATACAACATTTCATTGCTTAATATCTATCACATTCATAGTTTAAGATCAATTCACCCTCTAACCTGTGAATCAGGTCTCAATTCACCCCTTGACCTGCGAATCCTACTTCCAAGTTTAGGAATTGGTCAAACTTCACAAGGTTACTCAAAAGCCACTTGCAAATCACACCCAAACCTTAGATTTAATTTTTTGTGTAATTTTTATCCCACATTCACCACACACGACACCATGACTATCACCACACATAGTCAAGTGCACGAGCACCTGCACCTTGAGGAGGATGCATTATTTACCCCTTCCAATTAGTATCCTTCTTCCTCTCCTTCTACAAGTGAATTCCACACACTCATAGTTGATCTACCCATAGATTCACATCTACCTTCCACACACATTTCTTATTCTAACGATATTCCTACCTCATATAGCGAAGATGACCCCCTTCTTACCTATTCTCCTTCACCTAATCCATATTCTATGTTTTATGATCATGTTATCTATACAACTCTAGGACATCCCGCTTATTTCTTCACCATTTATGAGGAGACCATACCTACTTCTCCTACATTTGTGCACCCCTTCTTCTAGAGTCTATCTCAATATCTTTTTGATAATGACTCCTTTTTGTTTAACCACACTCATCTTGAGGTTGATTCATTCACCCCTACCGTAGGAATGATTTCAAACCCTTTATATTCTACACTAGGTACTTAGGTGCCATCATTGCAAACCCCATAACAACAACCTCCCTTGCAACAACAACAAGATCCACCTCCATCGTCATACCAACACTCTTCCCAAGAGTTACCACCATCATTTCCCCAACAATAATTCTTCCTATCCTTTGAGTACATATCACAGTCGCCTACCAAAACATAATCAATTCAACACCAATAGCAGTAATTGACTGCCTACACCCAACTCAAAGTGTACACTTTCACTGCTTCACCTTCTCAAGATCATACCTCAGAAGCTTATCCCCCCCTTCCTCATAACTCCTACCTACATCCTATCCTCTTGGGATGTATCCTACCAAATATCATATTCCACCTTCATCCACTTCTACCTTCATATTACCTCCTCCTCCATTTTGGATCCTGACTGTACGTCCCCTTACCATCTATGGTCCATGATCTTCAACCTATACTCCTACTCCCCAAGGCTATTACCTCTAATCCTTAAGGACAGATGCATGTCCCATCCTACAACACCTCATATAGTCCACCTTTAGCACCATTTGTCTAAATACCATTACCATTATCTATTGGACCTACATTATTTAGCCTCCCCCTGCTTGGTCATTACCTCCTATAGCTCAACCATTATTTCAAGTTTTTCTCCAGTAGATACCTATACAAAAACTATACACCCCTCAGCAACAATATTATTATTCTCAATAGATGCCTATTTTGTAACCTAGTATTCCATCCACTACGACACCATACGTTTTTCAACAGCCACCTCTCCATGATCAGTTGCAATATCTTCCTTCTCAATACTGGTAAGAATAGCAACTCTAGTATCCACATACTCTCGGGACCCACCCACCTTAGCATCATCCTCGATGCCTCTAACATACAAACTTTAACTCTTGTAATATTTTCTAAATATGCTAAACCTTTGTACCACCAGTTACGGACCACAAAAAACCTACCTACAAACTCTGCAATGAGCCAGTCCATCCCTTAGTACCCATTCCTCCTTATCCTTATCACTTCAGGATCTTGAATTTTTATAAGTGCAAAGGTAAAAATGATCCACATGAACATGTTAGTAACTATCATTCACCTTGCTACCAGCTTCTTAGTAGCAATCCCCTCATCTTACATACCTTATCCCTCTTGTTTGGGGGACAAGCCCTTGATTGGTAAAACATGCTTTCATGCCATACCCTGTATACCCTTGAATAGTTGGCCAATTCCTTCCTAGAACATTTTTCTATAAACATAAAAAAGAAAACAAACTTCTTAGACATCTACACCCTATGATAGGCTGACAATGAGCCCATTACTAAATCTGTTTCTCGATGTAGATCAGTTATACATGACCTGGATCACAGTATCCCAATTGTTGAGCTTTTTATACTTTTACCAAAAGCTATCACAAGCATATCTCCACTTCCTTGCAAATTCATCAAAGCCTCACCTTTGAAGAAGCAATCACCCAAGCTAAAGTCATCTAGGACATCAAAGTCCAATCAGGAAAAATCAAGTTGAGACAAAAACCCTCATACAACTCAAATTTCTACTTCAACAAAAATACACTTAATAAGCCTTTCCCTAGGCTTTCATAAGCCAATCATGTGGCAATATCTACCTTAGCTCCATCACCCATTCCACAACCTCCTTCTCCACAATAGCAACCATTCCAAACTAGTACACCTCTTCCTCCTCAACCACGTAGTATCATGGCCTTCGACCATAGGCTCCACAATGCAATCTCACCCCACTCTCTAAACCTTTTCCAACCCTTTTCCAAATATTGTATGATTTAGGCCACATCAACCTGCCTAAAATTTGACCACTCGACCCAAATCAAACCAAGCCTCAAGGATACATCGAGCAAACCCTTTGTGCTTACCACCAAAAACTTGGTCATGATATCGAATCTTACGGCTATTTTTGTGGCCTTGTCCAAGACCTCATTGATAGGGGTACCATTCAGGTCTACAACCCACTCATCCCACATAATCAAAACTTGGGGATCTATCAAAATCCCCTACCCGATAACAGGGGAACTAATCCCCAATAAACTCAACCTAATCCTATAGCGCCACCTAGATAGGTTAATAACATCCAATGAGATCCTCCTTCATGCGATGTAGTTGGTATGGTTAACCTCACTACTCGTAATTGTTGGGTGCCAAACACTGGTTAATTTCCTCCTATAATTGTCACAGCACTCACATTTAAATTGTAACCTTGAGAGCATGTAGACTTTAGAAGTTCCAAAATGAAATGCATAAACGTAAACACACCACACTTGAAAGCAGTAATACATCTACCATGAAAATAATACAACTATAAAAAAATTAGATTTAATTTGGGAACTCAAAACATACTACCATTCATAATTAAATATATGAAAAGACTAACTAAGAACAGGGGAATAATACTGGCTTGGAGTGGGCCCGAGCTCCAGCATATTCTGCCCAGTAAATCATGAAATAAGTACGTAGATAAGAAAATTCTCAAGCTTTATTAATCAGTGCAAAAATATTACATGTGATAGTATTATAAAAAAATGCTTCCCCCTGCTACAGAGAAGTCTATGTGTTTATATACCACACATAGGGCTTCCTATTGTAGTTCTATTATAACAGGCATCTTGGTTATACTCTAAACTGGGATAGTTCAGTTGTTGTAGCTAGTGCACGATGATCAACTTCCTCGTCGTTTACTTGCGATCGAGCGATTTTCATTTCGTATGGTTCTACTTTTCAAACGGTTACATGTTCACATACTCTGGTTGTGACAACTCATGAATTAGCGGTTTCCCATAGATAACATGGAACGGTGGTCAACAAGGCCCCCCTCCATTCTTTGGTCAACATGTGTAATTTGGGTATTCATTCGAGTAGGGCACCTAACTTAGTAAGGCGCCTACTTGAGTAAGGCGCCTACTTCAATAAGGTGCCTACTTGAGTAAGGTTCCTACTTCAGTAAGGCACCTACTTGAGTAAGGCACCTACTTCAGTAAGGCATCTACTTTAGTAAGGTGCCTACTTTAGTAAGGTGCTTACCTTTGTATGCCTTTGTCTGATTGAACAAAATCATGCCAGGTCCATGTAGGACCTCGATTGAGTAAAGACGACAAAATCTAGGAAATAACTACACAAAAAACACTTCATACTTGGATTAGATAATACACATGAATTCATTAAATGCATACATAATATTTCATAAAAATACACAACTTCTTAAATAGTGCCACGCAAAACCTGTTAGTACATCTACAAAAATATGACCATATCAGGTGTTCATCATCCCCCCATGCCTAATATGTGCCACACCCTCATGGCACCTAAAACCGGTAATCACCTCCTCCCTGTAAGCCACTTTGCTTCATTTCCTCCTCTTTTTGGTGGCCTTGGACTGATATCTTTCCTAAGGCTTTCGTTTCTATTGAGGGGCCCTGGTTTGTTGTAGGGCATCCTTGGGCTATGTTGTCCTTCGACTACGCTGGCGACTGTAACACCCTAAAATTGGCGCAGTAAAATTATAAAAATTATATTCACCTTAGTAAATAATTTCAAATTCAAATTTAACCTCCCAAACCGCCCGTTAACCGTCGGGTATTCCGTTTCCCCTTTTTTTGCGCCAATTTTAGAGGTTGTTTTGACCGTTTGACGATATCATCGTCGATCAGACGATATCGCCCCATATTGGACGATTTCGTCTAGACTAGGACGTCCAGACGATCTTGTCGCAAAACTGAATTTGCAAAGTTGGAATCTGTTCCAACGGGTCTCCAATCTAGGCAGAAGCGTGTCTATGTCATTGGGACCCTCCCCCCATTGGAGATATCCCAAATTGGGATGATCTCCAACCTCCCAACAACTCCCCTAAGCCTATTTAATCTCTAGGATTTTCCCTCCCCAACCCCTGGCTGAAATTATCTGTAAATTGACTCCCTCTGCGTTAAAACATCCTGATCTTGCATTTGCATTAGTCCCATACTAATTTTGTTGCAGGTACATCATTATTTTTCAACCGGAGCCAGCACCCATCGTCACCGACGAACCTGTCCAGATCGGAGGTGATCCTGTCAAATTCGAGGCAATTTCATACTGATGTGAGACGATCTCGACTGCAGTCCACATCGAGGCAATCAGTGCCTGAAGTTTGCTTTTCTCATCTTTTTCCCTGTCATTTTATGCTACAAATTAGATCATTTATTTGATTTTTATATTATTTTGCATTTGGAGTTCACCCATTTAGCCTAGATTGCATACTAAGATCATATTGTGCCATTAAAGTACAGTAATTTGCTTGAATTTTTGTTCTTAAATATTGTTCAGTATTTGTACTACTATTTGGTATAATTTGCCTCTGTTTGCACAGTAGGACTTCTTGTATTTTGCATCTATTTTTTGTCTTGTAGGTCTCTGACGAATTTGTCTGACGAATTCGTCAGATTTTAGATGATTCTATCAGATTGCAGGGGATTCCATTGAATTCCAGACAATCCAGACTGCTTCAAATGTCAGAATCTTCTTCAGACATCCGGATCAGGTATTCTTCATTTGCATCCTGTAAATTCTCTATTTTTTGCTTTTAAATATATTTTCTGTATTCATTGAACTTGCATTTTCATATAGATTAATCTAGTTTCATTCGGCCAAACCTAGGATGAATGTTTAAGGTTAAAATGAACTCATCAAACACATTCCAAAACCTAGGCGTGGAAACTGCCACTAAATGTTTCCTGGTGAACCCACCATCCATCAAAAAATCATCAAAATGAACCTCCCTTGAGAGGCGGGACCTTCGCAAAGTCCTCTCAGTCCAAGGTACCGCACCATCCTTTTCCCATCCTCCTTTCGGGCACGGATCCTATAGCCTGAAGGTAGGGATGCGAAAAATTTGGAGCGATACATTTTGGTGAACCCGACGTGAATGCATCATAACCTTTTGAAAACAAAAACAAAAAATATACAAGCCAAACAAAAGAAAAAAAATCATCATTTCAAGTTTATATGTTTTAGATTCAATTCCAAATAGTAAATATTAAATATTACTTTTAGAAGTACTAAAGAAACCATGAGTTTTTACTCAAATCAATATGATCCTATCAGTAATGTTGGAAGAATTCCACCAAATACATTTGTTGATTATGACCAACCTCATCCCTATTCAACATCACCTCCATCACACTCTTCTTATTTTTCATCCTTAACCCAACAAAACAATCCCTTTTCCAATCCTCTTCATAATGATATTATCTATTCTCCCATATATCCATATTATGTCTATCAACCCACATGTAATCCTCCTCCACCTTTTCAATACTCTTCTTTCAATACAACACATCCATTTCAACAAGAAAATACTTATTCTTCCAATTCTACCATACACTCACCTCCTACTTCGCAATATTCCTATCATCATTCAACCCATAATAAAGAAAATAGAGGTGAGAAACCATTAGGCCCTTTTATGATGAAATTTCTAAGTCACATATCAAAAACCTCTCAAAAATATTCATCACATAAATTTACTAAGCTCAATCAACCAATGGATATAATTCTCAAGTATTTACTTGACACAAATAAGATTGAACTCCCTTCCATAAGACAACCTAATACCACAACAAATTGGTTTAAACCTGAGCTACATTGTGAATATCATAGAGTAGATGGACATATGACACAAAATTGTAAAGATTTAAGATGTGCAATTCAAGATTTGATTGATACGAATATTTTTAATATCAAAGAATTACAATCTACAACTGATTATAAATCTCCAGTAAATAATCAAACTCCTACACAACAAATACTAATAATCAATCAAGACATGGGGATCTCCTAAGAACCCCTATTCAATTATCAACAACAAGAGACCAATCAAATATTGCATGTTAATGTGTCCCATCATGATGATATTATTAATATTGTAACAAAAACTACAAATGAGCAACCTCAAATTCAATCAACCCAATCTGATATTCAAGATATAGATTCCTCATTTGACCAACCTTCAAAACTATCTTTGTCTCTATAGAATGATACAAAATGGAATGTAAACATAGAAAGCTCATCCTTAGAATTAAAATTTCAATCTGAAATCTACTTTGATAGCCAACAACAAGTGATTAATTCTCAAACAAAGATATCCCTTTTAGAAGTATTACAAATTTATCACAAGGAAATTTTGTTCAAAATACCTAGCCAACAATTTGTTCCTCATCATATTTTCTCTAAAATCATAACTAATGGTGTAAACCCTCTTGAGGTTAACCCTATTTCATTCTATGATGAGGATATTCATTCCTCTACTCCACAAGAAGACTCCTATCTTTACATTATCAAATCTAGTAAAGAAACACTTGTTAGAACTATCATGGTAGATAATGACTCCTCTCTTAATTTATGCACTCATCAATTATTCCAAAAACTCAAATTAAAGGAAGAAGATATTAATAAATCAAATGTTCTTATAAAATATTTTAACAATGAAATTCAAGAAGCTCAAGATACTATAATTCTTCCCTTTAATATTGGATCCAAGATCCTGGATATTTTATTATATGTAGGATATTGTCCTTCACCTTACAACCTATTTCTCCAGAGTCCTTGGATTCATACGATGAGGGTTTTCCCTTCCACTCTTCACCAATTTTTGAAGTTTGAACTTGCAAATAAAATTGTTACCATACAGGGTGACCCAAAACCATTTGAAGAATATTTAATGATTGAAACATCAAGTTTTATACATTCTCTATTGTCACAATTATATTCTATCCATCACTTTTCTTCATTCATATATGATCATCCTTGTTTACAAAATAACATTCATGCATATCTTTCACATATACTTTCTCCATATTATCAAAACTTGGAATATAGTGATAAGAATGAAGAACTTTCTTATCCTTCTTACATTTTATTTTGTAGCATGATCAATTTTACACATATAAAAGTCAAATCTTTTTCTACATTATTCTACATTATAACAAAGCTTTTGTTATCACTACCTTTTATTCATCACCTTCTATCCTTACCTTCACCTCAACCAGATTATCCTTCAAAACCTCCTTTGATTTTGAAGCAACCTTAGACATTCTATACTCAAATAACCTTGTATAGTGTATATAGATCATTTTGTATATACCACCAATTTCAATTCATAAATTAAAATCAAAATACAAAAAAAAAAAAAAAAATCTTCAAAAAAATACTAATGCAACTAAGGACCTTAAAGGTAAGTTTGAGCCCAACTGGCTCGGACCATACATCATTACTGCTAAATTTGAATCAGGAGCATACAAATTGTCTACCTTAGATGGTAAAGAACTTAAAGAACCCATGAATATTTTACATCTTAAATGTTACTATGCATAAAATGTGATTATTTCATTCTTGTACATACATATTTATTTTGCATATTTCAAAACCATTATCTTGTTTTCTTTTAAATTTATAAAATATAAAAATCCAAAAACATCAAAAACATTCATAATCACCAAAATTTTCAAAACTATTTTTTGCATTTATTTATGGCACTTGTTAGCTTTTGTTTTTCACAAACAAAAATCAAAACAAAAATAATGATAAAAACAGCAATATGCTTGACTCTTTCGAAACCCAAAACAAAATAATGAAGAAAGAGAGAGTCAAACATTCTCAAAAATTTCTTATATATTTTCTTACAATTATTGCAGTTATATGTTTCAAATTATTCTAGATAAATTAGCATTTATTTGGAATCCCTCACTTGCACACTCACAAAAATAAATATCTTGATTTTATTTGGCATGATTACTAATCTCTCTTTTATCAAAGTCCACAAAATTCAAATTAAATAAAGTTTGAGAATAGATAATTGATCTTGTTATTTACTTAAACCAAGCACATCTTTCACAATAAAATGATTATATTTGTAATTTCCATGTTTTGCTACATAGTAGAAGTGATTTCTTGAGTGAAAAGTTTCCCCTGCTATCCTATCATGCACATGGTCTAGAATCTTTGAGAATTGGCAAAAGGACAAGATCACCCCTACCCAGAATAAAAATCCCTTGCTCTACAGACTAATCCGAGCAAGTATCCCTAGTATAGAACAAAAAAAACAAAAGCAAAGTTCAAGAAAAAGAGAAAAATAAAAATGTTATTTTGAATCATCACAGCAATATTTCAAGCATTATCTCAAAAATCAAGAAAAAAATACAAAAAGAAAAAGAAGCAAAGTTTAGAAGAAAAGCAAAAGAAAGCAGAAAGCAAAAGCAATAAAATCCCTTTCCCTACCCTTTGAAAAGAAAAGAAGGGTTGATGAGCTTGAATCCCTGGAATTCTCAATTATTAAAAACTGTGAGGTAAGCCCCATAACAGGTGGTTTGTGCCCAACCTGTTTGGCCTTGGGTAACTCCTAGCATGGCGATATGTCTGTCACATTAGCGACCTTCTTTTGTACAGACCTATGTCTGCTTCTGGATTAGCTAGCTCTTGATAATCCGACCTACATAGTAGTCTAATATGGTTATATGCATCTACATCATGGTTAATGAACACTTATTTGGTTTCTTCAAATCACTTGTATCATAGTATCTTGCTCAAAACTGGTAAATGAACATAGCAATTGCACACACATTTGTATTTGAGAGATTTTGTGTATCATTATGATAAATCAAGATCGGAACTAAATTCATATATGCACATGGGATTCCTTATAAATCTGACTTTTGTTTTTAAAATAATTTGAAATATTATTTTTGCAACTTGTTTGGAATAAATCAAGTACAGTTGTTTATCACAAAGACAACTATATAACAAAAAAATCAAAAATTTCTTTCAAACTATACAATCAAAACATATACATATATATCTGATTGACTTTCGTGATGATGGTATATTTTCAAAATAAAAATTGGAATTAAATGCCTAGCGCAAGCCCTCCTTTTCATATTTTCTGTTCATCAAAAATCAACCTTGCAATAAAACTATCTTTTTTTGGATTTTCGTGATGATGGTATAAGTCTATACCTACATATTCTATGACTAGCGCAAACCATTGTAACAATTTCTATTCCCCATTTATCAAAAAATCATAAAAACCATATGACTTCATTTTATGTTACACAAATTATGCCTTTTCAAAAGCAAACCCATTTTTTTTCACTATTTTCTGTCATTATGTCAACCTTCAACTTTGCAATGATGGTATAATTCCTAAGGAATTATTCAAAAATCTTATCACACTTAGGAATTCATGCCTAGTAAAAATCATTTTAAACATTATTTCATGCACAAATATTTTTCATGAAAATCTGAAAACAAACCAACCATCATCATCACCAGTTGCACTATTGCACCAAAGTCTTAAGACAATCTCTTAAGCACTCTTTTACTTTTACCAATATTTCTATAAATGGGATTAGCTTGACGACCGAGTGAGCAGCGACTCCATGAAATGGTCTATAATAGCGACAATGTCCTTTGAAATTTTGTTAGAAGTCTCTTTTTATCTTTTATTTCATCTCATCACAAACAATCAATTTGTTACATCAGATTATTTCATTTAAAATTTTATAGCATGACATTCTAATTATAATATTTTTAACGACATAATTACATGAATTATCAAATAAATCAATCAAACACAAAAGCATCATAAACATACTCAAAACATAAGTCATATGATCAAAAATATCTCCTATATATATCACAAATATATGTACATCACATCAGCTAGACTGGTATGCCACAATCTATATCTTGGCATACTCAATCAAATACCCTCTGTGTAGTGTCTCGAGAGCCCCTCGAGCTCTCAGCCTCATCTCCTCCCCCCCCTGAGGTGGAGGAGGTGGCCCCATCGCAGTCCATGTGGTGTCGTGAGTTCGAGATGCAGATCATGATGATGTCCTAGATGACCCCATCACGATAGGCTCTGCAATGTGTGCTGGAAATGGCACCCTCTGCTCTGATGACACCGCCTGGTAGTATAGAGCCTGATAGAAAGTGATCTGGGTGATAGCCCATGCTAAATCTCGAGTGCTCGCTCCTCTGCCCTGAGCTCTAAGCCGTGTAGCCTCCTCCTGCAGTGTCTGCACCTAAGCCCGCAAGCGAGCAACCTTAGCTCGGAGAGTCGTTGTCTCGCTGCTCTCCCTAGTGTCCACGCCCTTGCCCTTATCGGGCAATGGTGGTCTCTCTCTCTATGGATATGGGGGTATCTCCTCCCTCCTCTCCCACTGCCGTGGCCTCTCCTGTGCCTGTGGCCTCCTCTGCTCCCTCCCACCGTGACCCTGGGCCGCCTCTATCGCTGCCTGGCACCGCCTCCCTATCCGATGCACAATCGCGTGGATCGGACCCTGTGCCCTCGTCATTCGAGGAGGGTGGATGCCTACGTACCAGGAATCATAGCCATCGGCTACCCCTACGTCGTCCCCATCCATTGGCTATATGGGGGCATCTTCTGCGTCCTGGATCCAAAACCGCTGCATGTCGAGAGCCCCGCTAACCGTAGTGTTATCCCGGACAGTCCGGGAAAACTCGTAATCCCTTAGAGATGGGATCCCCTGCTGTAGACCGAACTGTCTCAAAAATTGGTCATAGTGGTGGAGCTCCACCTCTCCTCTCTCCATCCGTAGCCAGCAAACTCGCCTAATGTGAGCCAGCTCCTGTCTGTCCTCGACCCACCCTGGGTGCCCTCTCCATGGTCTCCAGGTGATCTGGTCCAGGACCAAGTCATCCAGTAGCCTCTGGGACATCGGTAGGTCGATTTGCCGCTGTGACCCTCTCCGGAGCCACCAGTAGAAGACTCGGTGCCTCTCCCCATCTATCCCTGTCAGTGGAAACCCTATCGGCCTCCGCACTACAATGTGCTCTCAACACCAAACCTGTAGGAGCGATGTCATCACCAAACATCGACCGCCCTTGTACACGACCCCATATAGGATCCTGTACAATTGGCATAGCATAAAATTGTCCCAAAAAAACCTGTACCTATGATCTCGCATATTGCAGATCACATCTGCGAGCATCCATGGCACCCTGCACCCGCTTTGGTGGCATAGCAGAAGTCCACCAACCACTCTAGCTAGCACCCGTGTGAGTCTAGATGCCCCAGGCATCTAGCGCAATGCCTCGATATTAACTTTGCCCTTCTCCAGGGTGAAGCTCGGGTCACCGCACAGCCGTCCCATAGCGTGGCCCTGATTGGCCGTAGGAGTGATCATCCGCCCTTGTATGGGGATTCTCAGAATCCTCCATACATCCTCTTAGTATGCAATCTAGGCTAAATGGGTGAACTCCAAATGCAAAATAATATAAAAACCGAATAAATGATCTAATTTGTAGCATAAAATGATAGGGAAAAAGATGAGAAAAGCAAACTTCAGGCACTGATTGCCTCGATGTGGACTGTAGTCGAGATCGTCTTGCATCAGTACAAAATCGCCTTGAATTTGATAGGATCGCCTCCGATCTGGACAGGTTCATCGGCGACGATGGGTGCTAGCTCCGATTGAAAAATAATGATGTACCTACAACAAAATTAGTATGGGACTAATGCAAATGCAAGATCAGGATGTTTTAACGCAGAGAGAGTCAATTTACAGATAATTTTAGCCAGGGGTTGGGGAGGGAAAATCCTAGAGATTAAATAGGCTTAGGGGAGTTGTTGGGAGGTTGGAGATCATCCCAATTTGGGAGATCTCCAATGGGGGGAGGGTCCCAATGGTGCAGACACGCTTCTGCACAGATTGGAGACCTGTTGGAATAGATTTCAACTTTGAAAATTCAGTTTTGCGACAAGATCGTCTGGATGTCCTAGTCCAGACGAAATCGTCCAATATGGGGCGATATCGTCTGATCGGCGATGATATCGTCTGATCAGCGACGATATCGTCAAACGGTCAAAACAACCTCTAAAATTGGTGTGGAAAAAGGGGAAATGAAATACCTGACGGTTAACGGGCGGTTTGGGAGGTTAAATTTGAATTTGAAATTATTTACTAAGGTGAATATAATTTTTATAATTTTACTGCGCCAATTTTAGGGTGCTACATTTTGCCCCCTCTTTAGCAAATTTTTTGAAGAAAATGCGTTAAATATGAGTTTTTCTCGATCTACGAGAAAGCAAAAAATTATACCCATTTTTAGGCGACGATTCTTGGTCGAATCGTACGACAGCTTACTAAATAATCTGATGTAACATATTGATTGTTTGTGATGAGATGAAATAAAAGATAAAAAGAGACTTCTAACAAAATTTCAAAGGACATTGTCGCTATTATAGACCATTTCATGGAGTCGCTGCTCACTCGGTCATCAAGCTAATCCCATTTATAGAAATATTGTTAAAAGTAAAAGAGTGCTTAAGAGACTGTCTTAAGACTTTGGTGCAATAGTGCAACTGGTGATGATGATGGTTGGTTTGTTTTTAGATTTTCATGAAAAATATTTGTGCATGAAATAATGTTTAAAATGATTTTTACTAGGTATAAATTCCTAAGTGTGATAAGATTTTTGAATAATTCCTTAGGAATTATACCATCATTGCAAAGTTGAAGGTTGACATAATGACATAAAATAGTGAAAAAAATGGGTTTGCTTTTGAAAAGGCATAATTTGTGTAACATAAAAATGAAGTCATATGGTTTTTATGATTTTTGATAAATGGGGAATAAAAATTGTTACAATGGTTTGCGCTAGGCATAGAATATGTAGGTATAGACTTATACCATCATCGCGAAAATCCAAAAAAATATAGTTTTATTGCAAGGTTGATTTTTTATGAACAAAAAATATGAAAAGGAGGGCTTGCGCTAGGCATTCAATTCCAATTTTGGTTTTGAAACTATACCATCGTCGTGAAAGTCAATCAGATATATATGTATATGTTTTGATTGTATAGTTTGAAAGAAATTTTTGATTTTTTTGTTATATAGTTGTCTTTGTGATAAACAACTGTACTTGATTTATTCCAAACAAGTTGCAAAAATAATATTTCAAATTATTTTAAAGACAAAAGTTAGATTTATAAGGAATCCCATGTGCATATGTGAATTCAGTTCCGATCTTGATTTATCATAATGATACACAAAATCTCTCAAATACAAATGTGTGTGCAATTGCTATGTTCATTTACCAGATTTGAGCAAGATACTATGATACAAGTGATTTGAAGAAACCAAATAAGTGTTCATTAACCATGATGTAGATGCATATAACCATATTAGACTACTATGTAGGTCGGATTATCAAGAGCTAGCTAATCCATAAGCGGACATAGGTCCGTACAAAAGAAGGTCGCTAATGTGACAGACATATCGCCACGCTAGGAGTTACCCAAGGCCAAGCAGATTGGGCACAAACCACCTGTTATGGGGCTTACCTCACAATTTTCGAATAATTGAGAATTCCAGGGATTCAAGCTCATCAACCCTTCTTTTCTTTTCAAAGGGTAGGGAAAGGGATTTTATTGCTTTTGCTTTCTGCTTTCTTTTGCTTTTCTTATTTTTTTGTTTGTATTTCTTTTGCTTGATAATGCTTGGAACATTGCTGAAATAACATTTTTCTTTTCTCTGTTTTCTTTTTTCTTGAACTTTTCTTTTCTTTTTCTTTGCTAGGGATACTTGCTTAGATTAGCTGTAGAGCAAGGGATTTTTATTCTGGGTAGGGGTGAGCTTGTCCTTTTGCAAATTCTCAAAGATTCTAGACCATGTGCATGATAGGATAGCAGGGGAAACTTTTCGCTCAAGAAATCAGTTCTACTATGTAGCAAAACATGGAAATTACAAATATAATCATTTTATTGTGAAAGATGTGCTTGGTTTAAGTAAATAACAAGATCAATTCTCTATGCTCAAACTTTATTTAATTTGAATTTTGTGGACTTTGATATAAGAGAGATTAGTAATCATGCCAAATAAAATCAAGATATTTATTTTTGTGAGTGTGCAAGTGAGGGATTCCAAATAAATGCTAATTTATCCGGAATAATTTGAAACATATAACTCGCAATAATTGTAAGAAAATATATAAGAAATTTTTGAGAAGTTTTTGAGAATGTTTGACTCTCTCTTTCTTCATTATTTTGTTTTGGGTTTCGAAAGAGTCAAGCATATTGTTGTTTTTATCATTATTTTTGTTTTGATTTTTGTTTGTGAAAAACAAA
This sequence comes from Wollemia nobilis, assembly GCA_028583015.1. Lineage (NCBI taxonomy): Eukaryota > Viridiplantae > Streptophyta > Pinopsida > Araucariales > Araucariaceae > Wollemia > Wollemia nobilis. Next base: position 12,930,854 of record JAQPPZ010014788.1, read on the forward strand.
AGCTAACAAGTGCCATAAATAAATGCAACAAATAGTTTTGAAAATTTTGGTGATTATGAATGTTTTTGATGTTTTTGGATTTTTATATTTTATAAATTTAAAAGAAAACAAGATAATGGTTTTGAAATATGCAAAATAAATATGTATGTACAAGAATGAAATAATCACATTTTATGCATAGTAACGTTTAAGATGTAAAATATTCATGGGTTCTTTAAGTTCTTTACCATCTAAGGTAGACAATTTGTATGCCCCTGATTCAAATTTAGCAGTAATGATGTATGGTCTGAGCCAGTTGGGTTCAAACTTACCTTTAAGGTCCTTAGTTGAATTAGTATTTTTTGAAGATTTTGATTTTTTTTTTTTTTTGTATTTTGATTTTAATTTATGAATTGAAATTGGTGGTATATACAAAATGATCTATATACACTATACAAGGTTATTTGATTATAGCATGTCTAAGGTTGCTTCAAAATCAAAGGAGGTTTTGAAGGATAATCTGGTTGAGGTGAAGGTAAGAATAGAAGGTGATGAATAAAAGGTAGTGATAACAAAAGCTTTGTTATAATGTAGAATAATGTAGAAAAAGATTTGACTTTTATATGTGTAAAATTGATCATGTTACAAAATAAAATGTAAGAAGGATAAGAAAGTTCTTCATTCTTATCACTATATTCCAAGTTTTGATAAGATGGAGAAAGTATATGTGAAAGATATGCATGAATGTTATTTTGTAAACAAAGATGATCATATATGAATGAAGAAAAGTGATGGATAGAAGATAATTGTGACAATAGAGAATGTATAAAACTTGATGTTTCAATCGTTAAATATTCTTCAAATGGTTTTGGGTCACCCTATATGGTAACAATTTTATTTGCAAGTTCAAACTTCAAAAATTGGTGAAGATTGGAAGGGAAAACCCTCATCGTATGAATCCAAGGACTCTGGAGAAATAGGTTGTAAGGTGAAGGACAATATCCTACATATAATAAAATATCCAGGATCTTGGATCCAATATTAAAGGGAAGAATTATAGTATCTTGAGCTTCTTGAATTTCATTGTTAAAATATTTTATAAGAACATTTGATTTATTAATATCTTCTTCCTTTAATTTGAGTTTTTGGAATAATTGATGAGTGCATAAATTAAGAGAGGAGTCATTATCTACCATGATAGTTCTAACAAGTGTTTCTTTACTAGGTTTGATAATGTAAAGATAGGAGTCTTCTTGTGGAGTAGAGGAAGGAATATCCTCATCATAGAATGAAATAGGGTTAACCTCAAGAGGGTTTACACCATTAGTTATGATTTTAGAGAAAATATGATGAGGAACAAATTGTTGGCTAGGTATTTTGAACAAAATTTCCTTGTGATAAATTTGTAATACTTCTAAAAGGGATATCTTTGTTTGAGAATTAATCACTTGTTGTTGGCTATCAAAGTAGATTTCAGATTGAGATTTCAATTCTAAGGATGAGATTTCTATGTTTACATTCCATTTTGTATCATTCTCTAGAGCCAAAGATAGTTTTGAAGGTTGGTCAAATGAGGAATCCATATCTTGAATATCAGATTGGGTTGATTGAATTTGAGGTTGCTCATTTGTAGTTTTTGTTACAATATTAATAATATCATCATGATGGGACACATTAACATGCAATATTTGATTGGTCTCTTGTTGTTGATAATTGAATAGGGGTTCTTGGGAGATCCCCATGTCTTGATTGATTATTAGTATTTGTTGTGTAGGAGTTTGATTGTTTACTGGAGATTTATAATCAGTTGTAGATTGTAATTCCTTGATATTAAAAAGATTCTTATCAATCAAATCTTGAATTGCACTTCTTAAATCTTTACAATTTTGTGTCATATGTCCATCTACTCTATGATATTCACAATGTAGCTCAGGTTTAAACCAATCTGTTGTGGTATCAGGTTGTCTTATGGAAGGGAGTTCAATCTTATTTGTGTCAAGTAAATACTTGAGAATTATATCCATTGGTTGATTGAGCTTAGTAAATTTACATGATGAATATTTTTGAGAGGTTTTTGATATGTGACTTAGAAATTTTGTCATAAAAGGGCCTAATGGTTTCTCACCTCTATTTTCTTTATTATGGGTTGAATGATGATAGGAAGATTGCGAAGTAGGAGGTGAGTGTATGGTAGAATTGGAAGAATAAGTATTTTCTTGTTGAAATGGATGTGTTGTATTGAAAGAAGAATATTGAAATGGTGGAGGAGGATTGTATGTGGATCGATAGACATAATATGGATATATGGCAGAATAGATAATATCGTTATGAAGAGTATTGGCAAAGGGATTGTCTTGTTGGGGTAAGGATAAAAAATGAGAAAAGTGTGATGGAGGTGATGTTGAATAGGGATGAGGTTGGTCATAATCAACAAATGTATTTGGCTGAATTCTTCCAACATTACTGATGGGCTCATATTGATTTGAGTAAAAACTCATGGTTTCTTTAGTACTTCTAAAATTAATATTTAATATTTATTATTTGGAATTGAATCTAAAACATATAAACTTGAAATGATGATTTTTTTTTCTTTTGTTTGGCTTGTATATTTTTTGTTTTTGTTTTCAAAAGGTTATGATGCATTCACGTCGGGTTCACCAAAATATATCGCTCCAAATTTTTCACATCCCTACCTTCAGGCTATAGGATCCGTGCCCGGAAGGAGGATGGGAAAAGGATGGCGCGGTACCTCGGAATGAGAGGACTTTACGAAGGTCCCGCCTCTCAAGGGAGGTGCACTTTGATGATTTTTCGATGGATGGTGGGTTCACTAGGAAACATTTAGCGACAGTTTCCACGCCTAGGTTTTGGAATGTGTTTGATGAGTTCGTTTTAACCTTAAGCATTCATCCTAGGTTTGGCCGAATGAAACTAGATTAACCTATATGAAAATGCAAGTTCAATGAATACATAAAACATATTTAAAAGCAAAAAATAGAGAATTTAGAGGATGCAAATGAAGAATACCTGATCTGGATGTCTAAAGAAGATTCTGACGTTTGAAGTAGTCTGGATCATCTGGAATTTGATGAAATCGCCTGAAATCTGACAGAATCGTCTGATACTGACAGAATCGTCTGAAATCTGACGAATTCGTCAGAGACCTGCAAGATAGAAAATAGATGCAAAATACAAGAAGTTCTACTATGCAAATAGAGGCAAATTATACCAAATAGTAGTACGAATACTGAACAATATTTAAGAATAGAAATTCAAGCAAATTACTATACTTTAATGGCAAAATATGATCTTAGTATGCAATCTAGGCTAAATGGGTGAACTCCAAATGCAAAATAATATAAAAACCGAATAAATGATCTACTTTGTAGCATAAAATGACAGGGAAAAATATGAGAAAAGCAAACTTCAGGCACTGATTGCCTCGATGTGAACTGCAGTTGAGATCGTCTCGCATTAGTACGAAATTGCCTCGAATTTGACAAGATCGCCTCCGATCAGGATAGGTTCATCAACGACGATGGGTGCTAGCTTCGGTTGAAAAATAATGATATACCTGCAACAAAATTAGTATGGGACTAATGCAAATGCAAGATCAGGATGTTTTAACGCAGAGGGAGTCAATTTATAGATAATTTCAACCAAGGGTTGGGGAGGGAAAATCCTAGAGATTAAATAGGCTTAGGGGAGTTGTTGGGAGGTTGGAGATCATCCCAATTTGGGAGATCTCCAATGGGGGGAGGGTCCCAATGATGCAGACACGCTTCTGCCCAGATTGGAGACCTATTGGAACAGATTCCAACTCTGTCATACGATTCAACCAAGAATCGTCGCCTAAAAATGGATATAATTTTTTTGCTTTCTCGTAGATCGAGAAGAAATCATCTTTAACGCATTTTTTTCTGAAAATTTTCTAAAGAGGGGGCAAAATGTAGCACCCTAAAATTGGCGCAGTAAAATTATAAAAATTATATTCACCTTAGTAAATAATTTCAAATTCAAATTTAACCTCCCAAACCGCCCGTTAACCATTGGGTATTCCATTTCCCCTTTTTCTACACCAATTTTAGAGGTTTTTTTGACTGTTTGATGATATCATCGTCGAACAGACGATATCGCCCCATATTGGACGATTTCGTCTGGACTAGGACGTCCAGACGATCTTATCGTAAAACTAAATTTGCAAAGTTGGAATCTGTTCCAACAGGTCTCCAATTTGGGCAGAAGCGTGTCTACGCCATTAGGACCTTCCCCCCGTTGGAGATCTCCCAAATTGGGATGATCTCCAACCTCCCAACAACTCCCCTAAGCCTATTTAATCTCTAGGATTTTCCCTCCCCAACCCCTGGCTGAAATTATCTGTAAATTGACTCCCTCTACGTTAAAACATCTTGATCTTGCATTTGCATTAGTCCCATACTAATTTTTTTGCAGGTACATCATTATTTTTCAACCGGAGCCAGCACCCATCATCGTCGATGAACCTATCCAGATCGGAGGCGATCCTATCAAATTCGAGGCGATTTCATACTGATGCGAGACGATCTCGACTATAGTCCACATCGAGGCAATCAGTGCTTGAAGTTTGCTTTTCTCATCTTTTTCCTTGTCATTTTATGCTACAAATTAGATCATTTATTTGGTTTTTATATTATTTTGCATTTGGAGTTCACCCATTTAGCCTAGATTGCATACTAAGTTCATATTTTGCCATTAAAGTATAGTAATTTTCTTGAATTTCTATTCTTAAATATTGTTCAGTATTCGTACTACTATTTGGTATAATTTGCCTCTATTTGCACAGTAGGACTTCTTGTATTTTGCATCTATTTTCTGTCTTGCAGGTCTCTAACGAATTCGTCAGATTTCAGACGATTCTGTCAGTATCAGACGATTCTGTCAGATTACAGGTGATTCCGTCGAATTCCAGACGATCCAGACTACTTCAAATGTCAGAATCTTCTTCAGACATCCGGATCAGGTATTCTTCATTTGCATCCTATAAATTCTCTATTTTTTGCTTTTAAATCTATTTTCTGTATTCATTGAACTTGCATTTTCATATAGATTAATCTAGTTTCATTCGGCCAAACCTAGGATGAATGCTTAAGGTTAAAACGAACTCATCAAACACATCCCAAAACCTAGGCGTGGAAAATACCGCTAAATGTTTCCTGGTGAACCCACCATATGTCAAAAAATCATCAAAATACACCTCCCTTGAGAGGCGGGACCTTCGCAAAGTCCTCTCAATCCGAGGTACCATGCCATCCTTTTCCCATCCTCCTTCCGGGCACGGATCCTATAGCCTGAAGGTAGAGATGTGAAAAATTTGGAGCGATACATTTTGGTGAACCCGACGTGAATGCATCATAATCTTTTGAAAACAAAAACAAAAAATATACAAGCCAAACAAAAGAAAAAAAATCATCATTTCAAGTTTATATGTTTTAGATTCAATTCCAAATAGTAAATATTAAATATTACTTTTAGAAGTACTAAAGAAACCATGAGTTTTTACTCAAATCAATATGATCCTATTAGTAATGTTGGAAGAATTCCGCCAAATACATTTGTTGATTATGACCAACCTCATCCCTATTCAACATCACCTCCATCACACTCTTCTTATTTTTCATCCATAACCCAACAAAAAAATCCCTTTTCCAATCCTCTTCATAATGATATTATCTATTCTCCCATATATCCATATTATGTCTATCAACCCACATATAATCCTCCTCCACCTTTTCAATACTCTTCTTTCAATACAACACATCCATTTCAACAAGAAAATACTTATTCTTCCAATTCTACCATACACTCACCTCCTACTTCGCAATATTCCTATCATCATTCAACCCATAATAAAGAAAATAGAAGTGAGAAACCATTAGGCCCTTTTATGACAAAATTTCTAAGTCACATATCAAAAACCTCTCAAAAATATTCATCACGTAAATTTACTAAGCTCAATCAACCAATGGATATAATTCTCAAGTATTTACTTGACACAAATAAGATTGAACTCCCTTCCATAAGACAACCTGATACCACAACAGATTGGTTTAAACCTGAGCTACATTGTGAATATCATAGAGTAGATGGACATATGACACAAAATTGTAAAGATTTAAGATGTGCAATTCAAGATTTGATTGATAATAATCTTTTTAATATCAAGGAATTACAATCTACAACTGATTATAAATCTCCAGTAAACAATCAAACTCCTACACAACAAATACTCATAATCAATCAAGACATGGGGATCTCCCAAGAACCCCTATTCAATTATCAACAACAAGAGACCAATCAAATATTGCATGTTAATGTGTCCCATCATGATGATATTATTAATATTGTAACAAAAACTACAAATGAGCAACCTCAAATTCAATCAACCCAATCTGATATTCAAGATATGGATTCCTCATTTGACCAACCTTCAAAACTATCTTTGGCTCTAGAGAATGATACAAAATGGAATGTAAACATAGAAAGCTCATCCTTAGAATTAAAATCTCAATCTGAAATCTACTTTGATAGCCAACAACAAGTGATTAATTCTCAAACAAAGATATCCCTTTTAGAAGTATTACAAATTTATCACAAGGAAATTTTGTTCAAAATACCTAGCCAACAATTTTTTCCTCATCATATTTTCTCTAAAATCATAACTAATGGTGTAAACCCTCTTGAGGTTAACCCTATTTCATTCTATGATGAGGATATTCCTTCCTCTACTCCACAAGAAGACTCCTATATTTACATTATCAAATCTAGTAAAGAAACACTTGTTAGAACTATCATGGTAGACAATGGCTCCTCTTTTAATTTATGCACTCATCAATCATTTCAAAAACTCAAATTAAAGGAAGAAGATATTAATAAATCAAATGTTATTATAAAATATTTTAACAATGAAATTCAAGAAGCTCAAGGTACTATAATTTTTCCCCTTAATATTAGATCCAATATTCTGGATACTTTGTTTTATGTAGCATATTGCCCTTCACCTTATAACTTACTTCTCAGAAGTCCTTGGATTCATACGATGAGGGTTTTCCCTTCCACTCTTCACCAATTTTTGAAGTTTGAACTTGCAAATAAAATTGTTACCATACAGGGTGACCCAAAACCATTTGAAGAATATTTAACGATTGAAACATCAAGTTTTATACATTCTCTATTGTCACAATTATCTTCTATCCATCACTTTTCTTCATTCATATATGATCATCCTTGTTTACAAAATAACATTCATGCATATCTTTCACATATACTTTCTCCATATTATCAAAACTTGGAATATAGTGATAAGAATGAAGAACTTTCTTATCCTTCTTACATTTTATTTTGTAACATGATCAATTTTACACATATAAAAGTCAAATATTTTTCTACATTATTCTACATTATAACAAAGCTTTTGTTATCACTACCTTTTATTCATCACCTTCTATTCTTACCTTCACCTCAACTAGATTATCCTTCAAAACCTCCTTTGATTTTGAAGCAACCTTAGACATGCTATACTCAAATAACCTTGTATAGTGTATATAGATCATTTTGTATATACCACCAATTTCAATTCATAAATTAAAATCAAAATACAAAAAAAAAAAAAAAATCAAAATCTTCAAAAAAATACTAATGCAACTAAGGACCTTAAAGGTAAATTTGAGCCCAACTGGCTTGGACCATATATTATTACTTCTAAATTTGAATCAGGAGCTTACAAATTATCTACCTTAGATGGTAAAGAACTTAAAGAACCCATGAATATTTTACATCTTAAACGTTACTATGCATAAAATGTGATTATTTCATTCTTGTACATACATATTTATTTTGCATATTTCAAAACCATTATCTTGTTTTCTTTTAAATTTATAAAATATAAAAATCCAAAAACATCAAAAACATTCATAATCACCAAAATTTTCAAAACTATTTGTTGCATTTATTTATGGCACTTGTTAGCTTTTGTTTTTCACAAACAAAAATCAAAACAAAAATAATGATAAAAACAGCAATATGCTTGACTCTTTCGAAACCCAAAACAAAATAATGAAGAAAGAGAGAGTCAAACATTCTCAAAAACTTCTCAAAAATTTCTTATATATTTTCTTACAATTATTGCAGTTATATGTTTCAAATTATTCTAGATAAATTAGCATTTATTTGGAATCCCTCACTTGCACACTCACAAAAATAAATATCTTGATTTTATTTGGCATGATTACTAATCTCTCTTATATCAAAGTCCACAAAATTCAAATTAAATAAAGTTTGAGCATAGAGAATTGATCTTGTTATTTACTTAAACCAAGCACATCTTTCACAATAAAATGATTATATTTGTAATTTCCATGTTTTGCTACATAGTAGAAGTGATTTCTTGAGTGAAAAGTTTCCCCTGCTATCCTATCATGCACATGGTCTAGAATATTTGAGAATTGGCAAATGGACAAGCTCATCCCTACCCAGAATAAAAATCCCTTCCTCTACAGCTAATATGAGCAAGTATCCCTAGTATAGAACAAAAAAACAAAAGCAAAGTTCAAGAAAAAGATAAAAATAAAAATGTTATTTTGAATCATCACAACAATATTTCAAGCATTATCTCAAAAATCAAGAAAAAAATACAAAAAGAAAAAGAAGCAAAGTTCAGAAGAAAAGCAAAAGAAAGCAAAAAGCAAAAGAAATAAAATCCCTTTCCCTACCCTTTGAAAAGAAAAGAAGGGTTTATGAGATTGAATCCCTGGAATTCTCAATTATTCGAAAACTGTGAGGTAAGCCCCATAACAGGTGGTTTGTGCCCAACCCGCTTGGCCTTGGGTAACTCCTAGCGTGGCGATATGTCTATCACATTAGCGACCTTCTTTTGTACGGACCTATGTCTCGCTTATGGATTAGCTAGCTCTTGATAATCCGACCTACATAGTAGTCTAATATGGTTATAAGCATCTACATCATGGTTAATGAACACTTATTTGGTTTCTTCAAATCACTTGTATCATAGTATCTTGCTCAAAACTCGGTAAATGAACATAGCAATTGCACACACATTTGTATTTGAGAGATTTTGTGTATCATTATGATAAATCAAGATCGGAACTGAATTCACATATGCACATGGGATTCCTTATAAATCTAACTTTTGTCTTTAAAATAATTTGAAATATTATTTTTGCAACTTGTTTGGAATAAATCAAGTACAGTTGTTTATCACAAAGACAACTATATAACAAAAAAATCAAAAATTTCTTTCAAACTATACAATCAAAACATATACATATATATCTGATTGACTTTTGCAACGTTGGTATAGTTTCAAAACCAAAATTGGAATTGAATGCCTAGCGCAAGCCCTCCTTTTCATATTTTTTGTTCATCAAAAATCAACCTTGCAATAAAACTATATTTTTTTGGATTTTCACGATGATGGTATAAGTCTATACCTACATATTCTATGCCTAGCGCAAACGATTGTAACAATTTTTATTCCCCATTTATCAAAAAATCATAAAAACCATATGACTTCATTTTATGTTACACAAATTATGCCTTTTCAAAAGCAAACCCATTTTTTTTCACTATTTTTTGTCATTATGTCAACCTTCAACTTTGCAATGATGGTATAATTCCTAAGGAATTATTCAAAAATCTTATCACACTTAGGAATTTATGCCTAGTAAAAATCATTTTAAACATTATTTCATGCACAAATATTTTTCATGAAAATCTGAAAACAAACCAACCATCATCATCACCAGTTGCACTATTGCACCAAAGTCTTAAGACAGTCTCTTAAGAACTCTTTTACTTTTAACAATATTTCTATAAATGGGATTAGCTTGATGACCGAGTGAGCAACGACTCCATGAAATGGTCTATAATAGCGACAATGTCCTTTGAAATTTTTTTAGAAGTCTCTTTTTATCTTTTATTTCATCTCATCACAAACAATCAATTTGTTACATCAGATTATTTCATTTAAAATTTTATAGCATGACATTCCAATTATAATATTTTTAACGACATAATTACATGAATTATCAAATCAATCAATCAAACATAAAAGCATCATAAACATACTCAAAACATAAGTCATATGATCAAAAATGTCTCCTATATATATCACAAATATATGTACATCACATTAGCTAGACTGGTATGCCACAATCTATATCTTGGCATACTCAATCAAATACCCTCTGTGTAGTGTCTCGAGAGCCCCTCGAGCTCTCAACCTCATCTCCTCCCACCCCTGAGGTGGAGGAGGTGGCCCCATCACAGTCTATGTGGTGCCGTGAGTCCAGGATGTAGATCGTGATGATGTCCTAGATGACCCCATCACGACAGGCTCTGCAATGTGTGCTAGTAATGGCACCCTCTGCTCCGCTGGCACCACCTGGTAGTATAGATCCTGATAGAAAGTGATATGGGCGATAGCACATGCTAAATCTCGAGTGCTCGCTCCTTCGCCCTGAGATCTGAGCTGTGTAGCCTCCTCCTGTAGTGTCTGCACCTGAGCTCGCAAGCGGGCAACCTCAACTCGAAGAGTTGCTGTCTCACTGCTCTCCCTAGTGTCCACGCCCTTGCCCTTATCGGGCGATGGTGGTCTCTCTCTCTGTGCATATGGGGGTTTCTCCTCCCTCCTCTCCCATTGCCACAACCTCTCTTGTGCCTATGGCCTCCTCTGCTCCCTCTCATCGTGACCTTGGGCTGCCTCTATCGCCGCCTGGCATTGCCTCCCTATTCGATGCACAACCGCGTGGATCGGACCTTGTGCCCTCATCATTCGAGGAGGGCGGATGCCTGCATACCAGGCATCGTAGCCATCGACTACCCCTACATCATCCCCATCCACTGGCTGGATGGGGGCATCATCCACGTCCTAGCTCCAGAAGCGCTGCATGTCGAGAGCCCCGCTAATCGTAGTGTTATCCCAGACAGTTCGAGAAAACTCGTAATCCCTTAGATATGGGATCCCCTACTGTAGACCAAACTATCTCAAAACTTGGTCATAGCGGTGGAGCTCCACCTCTCCTCTCTCCATCCACAGCCAGAAGACTTGCCTGATATGAGCCAGCTCCTATCCATCCTCGGCCCACCCTGGGTTCCCTCTCCATGGTCTCCAGGTGATCTGGTCCGGGACCAAATCATCTAGTAGCCTCCGGGACATCGGTAGGTCGATCCACCGTCGTGACCCTCTCCGGAGCCACCAGTAGAAGACTCGGGGCCTCTCCCCGTCTATCCTTGTCATTGGAAGCCCTATCGGCCTCCGCACCGCAATGTGCTCCCAGCACCAAACCTATAGGAGCGATGTCATCACCAGACATCGGTCGCCCTTGTACATGACCCCATACAGGATCCTGTACAATCGGCATAGCACAAAATTTCCCCAGCAAAACCTATACCCATGATCTCGCATATTGTAAATCACATTTATGAGCATCCATGGCACCCTACACCCACTTTGGTGGCACAGTAGAAGTCCACCAACCACTCCAGCTAGCACCCATGTGAGTCTAGATGCCCCAGGAATCTGGCGTAGTGCCTCGATATTAACTCTGCCCTTCTCCAGGGCAAAGCTCGGGTCACCGCATAGCCGTCCCATAGTGTGGCCCTAATTGGCCGTAGGAGTGATCATCCACCCTTGTATGGGGATTCTAAGAATCCTCCATACATCCTCTAGTGTGGGAGCCATCTCCCCTGTCGATAGCCAAAAACAGGAAGACCCCGGATACCATCTCTCTGCTAGGGCTGTTAGAAGCCCCATATTTGTGGACACTTGTGGCATCTCCGCCACATGCTGCAAGCCAGCCTATGCCAGCAGATCTCGCTCTGCCTATGTCAGAGCAGCCAAGTCATCTCTTAATCCTCCATACTTCCATTCTCTGCTCTTTAGCAAACCTCTCTGCAACATAAACAACAAAACAATAAACAATCATTAATAAACAATTCCAGTAATTAACAATGCAAGTTAAAAACATCAATTTCATGTAATTGATGATATCGCCCACTATTGGACGATATCGTCCCAAATTTGAGCATAATCGTCTCCGATTTTTCCTGTCGAAATCGTCTCTAAATTGACGAAATCGTCCCCCTTTCGTCGATTTCGCCCTTGGGTGAAATTGATGAAATTAAGACGATTTCATCCTGACGACGTCGACGGCCAAAAATGGCCGCAATGCTCAAAATTCACCTAAAAATCTACCTACAAAGCATGTAAATTCAAATTAAATCAGTCTAAGTTGAGTCTAGACCCTTACCCGTAGACCATGTCGGACCTCTGCTGATCTGTGCGTCGTCTCCACCATTTTTTTTGCTTCAGAGCTCTAAAAATAGTAAAAATTAACAGTAACAATGAATTAGGGTTTTACCCTATTTTTCTTAATTTTATTCAAAATAATTCAAAAATAATTTTGTTTTTTCGCGTTTTTACCTCAAACATTCGATTTGGGTAAAAACACGGAGGGGGCACCATAGTAAGCTGTCGTACAATTCGACCAAGAATCGTCGCCTAAAAATGGGTATAATTTTTTTGCTTTCTCGTAGATCGAGAAGAACTCATCTTTAACGCATTTTCTTCGGAAAATTCGCTAAATATGGGGCAAAATATAGCACCCTAAAATTAGCATAGTAAAATTATAAAAATTATATTCGCCTTAGTAAATAATTTCAAATTCAAATTTAACCTCCCAAACCGCCCGTTAACCGTCGGGTATTCCGTTTCCCCTTTTTCCATGCTAATTTTAGAGGTTGTTTTGACCATTTGACGATATCATCTCCGAACAGACGATATCGCCCCATATTGGATGATTTCATCTAGACTAGGACGTCCAGACGATCTTGTCGCAAAATTGAATTTGCAAAGTTGGAATCTGTTCCAACAGGTCTCCAATCTGGGCAGAAGCATGTCTGCACCATTGGGACCCTCCCCCCGTTGGAGATCTCCCAAATTGGGATGATCTCCAACCTCCCAAAAACTCCCCTAAGCCTATTTAATCTCTAGGATTTTCCCTCCCCAACCCCTGGCTGAAATTATCTATAAATTGACTCCCTCTGCGTTAAAACATCTTGATCTTGCATTTGCATTAGTCCCATACTAATTTTGTTGTAGGTACATCATTATTTTTCAACCGGAGCCAGCACCCATCGTCGTCGACGAACCTGTCCAAATCGGAGGCGATCCTATCAAATTTGAGGCGATACCGTCGAATTCCAGACGATCCAGACTGCTTCAAATGTCAGAATCTTCTTCAGACATCCGGATCAGGTATTCTTCATTTACATCCTGTAAATTCTCTATTTTTTTATTTTAAATCTATTTTCTGTATTCATTGAACTTGCATTTTCATATAGATTAATCTAGTTTCATTCGGCCAAACCTAGGATGAATGCTTAAGGTTAAAATGAACTCATCAAACACATTCCAAAACCTAGGCATGGAAACTGCCGCTAAATGTTTCCTGGTGAACCCACCATCCGTCGAAAAATCATCAAAATGCACCTCCCTTGAGAGGCGGGACCTTCGTAAAGTCCTCTCATTCCGAAGGACCGTGCCATCCTTTTCCCATCCTCCTTTCGGGCACGGATCCTATAGCCTGAAGGTAGGGATGTGAAAAATTTGGAGCGATACAGTGACCAACTGTGCTGGGTTGGCCTATGTTCTACGTCAACTTCTTATTGCACTGGATCTATCTCTTACTTGGCCCAACACCTATGCTGGGTGTGGTGACCACAATCATTGCTCCCTTCTGGAAGGTTGCTTCTGCTTCCTGCCTCAGGTCAATGTTTTGTGGTCATAGTTCTCTGAAGGGAATGTCAGAATCATCCCTCTTTCACACAACCACACTAGCCTTTTATAGTCGAATTTCCTTAGGGGTGAGGTCAGAATTTTCTATCATGATTTTTTCTACCTCTACCTTTGGTCCATATACTCCCCATCTTGCCAGCCACTTCTTCATTTTAGAGGGCCAACCCGACGATGAACCATAAATATCCCAAAATTGGTCATCGTCGGTAGGATTCACACAGATTCCTGGCCCACTTTCTTCTTTTTTGGCAGCTTTCCTCACTACCTTTGCCTCCTCAAACTCCTTATAGAGTTGTTAGAATTTCACCTTCCACTCAACAAAGGCATGGACACCTGCTTCCCATTCTTCATCCAAATGAGGGTTCGATTTGGAAAATATCACCCTGGATTTTATTTTAGCTCTCTTCTAAGTTGTTTGAGGCACCTTCCATTTCATTGTTCTATTGTTACAGTAGCCTATGTGGGGAGGTCTTCCTTTACTATAGAGACTACCTCCCTATTGGACAATCTAGGGGATTGTTTCTCTGATCGGGGGTCCCTCATAGTTGCTCCTCCTATGCCTTGGTCGTCCAACACCTGCTCCTATGGTTCCTCGGGTAACCCCCTTTAAATTTTGTGGCCCTAGCACTCTGGGAACTCCTTACCTTTAGGCTCAGGATCTTGCCCTTAGTTCTTCCCTGAAGGCCCCTCATCATAATCGATGTTGATAATAGGGATTTTTGTTTGAAAAATAGAATTCCTCTATTCCTTTGTAATTCCTCTATCAGAGGCACACGAACCTTCTCTCATATCCAATTCCTCATTTCAGGCATTGGGCCAGAATGCCCCTGATGATGTTATTCACTCTCGCAAGGTCAAGAAATTCATGGGTACCTCTACTACCCAATCTGTTTGGGTAGAGTCATCCCGCATTTCAATCGCCTAGGCCTGCAGCTGCTAATTTTCTATCCTTAGATGTTGGATCAATTACTGGAATTGGGTGATGGTGGCCTCCTACCTTTGGATTTTTCTCATAGTCATCTCTGTGTATTCTTTTAACATCTTCATCATAGATTTCTCATCCCATTTGGCACGGTCCTCTTCCATTGGTACCTCATGCTGCAGTTGCATGCCCATTGAGGGTTGCGGGTCTTGCAGACTGTGAGTGGCCAAATTCTGTAGGGTTTGGGATGTGAAGCTGAGATTTGCATCTTCTTCCTCCTCCTCACTTGTGATAATTAGGCACCATAGTCACCTTTGACCACGTATGCACTCCATCCACTGTACTGTAGGTTCAGGACTAGAAGGTTCTGACCTTTACACTATATAATTGGGCAGAGAGCTCTACCCTTCCTCCACAACATTTGGTGAGAATTGGGGGTGTTCCTATTTGGACATTATACCTAATTTGACATCATACCCTACCTTTATTATCATCTGCTTTGATTCATCAAAGGATTTGGCCTTAACTTCTTTGGCCAACCCTCATAATTTGGCCTCTTAATTTGGTTTGGTTGCCACTTATTCTCGTGCATGAGAGTGTTCAACCCCAACTGCCAATGAACTTCCCCTATGCTCCTCTACATGGTGGATCAGGGCTATAATTAACCCATGGTTGGATAGAGCAGAGGACACCCCTATCTAATATCATGATGCTTCATCCTATAGGGCATTTTCTAGGTAGAACAGGACGTTAATTTCTTTCCCGTGCACCAAGTGACTCAGGAACTACATGTGGTTCGTGTTTAGGTATGAATACTTCCCAGTGCATGTGAAGTATCTCACCACCTGCTCAAAAAGCTTTCTTAGGTGCTTTGAGAGCTTCTGTTTTGAAAGTTCATGTTGGTCACATGGGACATTTATTTATCCTAGCAATACCTGTGCACATTTCTTCAGCATGCCATATTTATACGTGCACTCCCAAGTAAGGGGGAGGTTAGTGACATACACGATGTGCTCTGGAGTTGCTAGAATTTCTAGTCCATGCAATCGATAAATACCTCTATTCATAGCAATAGCAAACTCCTTTGATACCTCTACGTCCTGGTATTGGCTAACCAGGCGATAGTAATTCATCCACCTGACTGCTTTGAACTAGAATGCAACATCTCCATTGATCCCCTCAGTGTCACTAGGCTCATGCTTTTTGAGCGCATGATTCTTTGATCATCCACACATGGTGAATTCCCTGCTGGTTTTGACTGGTTTGATACCCTACCCTTAGTAAGGCACCTACTTATAAACTCAGGTGTCTAACTCTATAAATTGTTTCTCTCTTGGGGTTGGTAGGGTACGCCACCTAAATTAACATCTGGCACGATGTATTAGGCATGTGGGGTGAATTCAATTCTTGCACTGGCATTATTTTTAGAGAGGTATTTATATGAAAAAATTATGTATATATCTAAATACAATCATGCACATACCTGATTGGTCATTTTGTGTTATGTGGAGTATGCCAAGTCACTATTAGATGATCTTTTTCCCAGGTGTTTATTATGTTGCCTTGGGTATTGCATTCTTGGTTCGCTCGAGTTCCTGCTGCTAAAAATTCAGTGGATCCTATTGGTTCAATTTAGGATGCATATCTTCTCGACGGTTGGCCTTGGGATGTGCAGAAATCCTGCCCAATGATATTAAAATATTTTTGGGCTTGTCCAGATTTCCATCACATGAGATGATGGTGTTGGCTTCGGTTGATCCTCGTACTACCAAGTTGCACATGTGATTTTTTATTTGATTGAGGCACCTGCTTGGGTAAGGCACCTACCTCAGTAAGGTACCTTCCTCAGTAAAGCGCCTATTTGAGTAAAGCACCTTCCTCAGTAAGGCACCTACCTTAGTAAGGCACCTACTTGAGTAAGACGCCTACCTTAGTAAGGTACTACTTGACTATGAAGAATGCTCCGAGATGGTGCCTCCTTGGCGGAGTAAGGCACTGCTCCTCTAGAGTAAGGCATCATTCCTTCAAAGAAAGGTGCTAGAATAAGGCGTTGCTTCCTCTAGGATATATATATTATTTATTTTTTGTCTCAAGTGGTGGTGCCTTCTTGGCAGAGTGAGGCGCTTACCTAGGTAAGGCCCCTACTTTAGTAAGGCACCTACCTCAATAAGGTGCCTACCTCCCACTTGACCTATGAAGAATACTGCGGGGTGGTTCCCTCTTGGCTGAGTAAGGTGCCACTCATCTGGAGTAAGGCGCATCTCCTATGGAGTAAGGTGCCCGATTAAGGTGCTTCCCCTCGTACTACTAAAAGAACACTCCGAGGTGGTGCCCTCTTGGCTTAGTAAGGCACCGCTCCTCCGGAGTAAGGCACCCGAGTAAGGTGTATCTCCTCCGTAGTACGATGCTCGAGTAAGGCGCTTCCCCTTGTACTAATAAAGTATGCTCTAGGGTGGTGCCCTCTTGGCTGAGTAGGGCATCGCTCCTCCGGAGTAAGGCTCTAGAGTAAGGCATCACTTCCTCCAAAGTAAGGTGCCAGAGTAAGGTGCTACTTCCTCCGATAAAGATATATATATATATATATATATATATATATATATATATATATATATATATATATATATATATATACATTTATATTTATATATTTTATTTATTATTTTTATTTTTCATCTTGGGTGGTGGTGCCTTCTTGGTAGAGTGAGGCGCCTACTTGGGTAAGGCGCCTACTTCAATAAGGCACCTACTTCAATAAGGTGCCTACCTCAGTAAGGCACCTACCTCCCGCTTGACTTATGAAGAATGCTCTAGGGTGGTACCCTCTTGGCTGAGTAAGGTGTCACTCCTCTAGAGTAAGGCACCCGAGTAAGACACATCTCTTCTGGAGTAAGGCACCCAAGTAAGGTGCTTCCCCTCGTACTGTTGAAAGAATGCTCCGAGGTGGTGTCCTCTTGGCTGAGTAAGGCACCGCTCCTCTAGAGTAAGGCACCCAAGTAAGGAGCATATCCTCCATAGTACAACATCCAAGTAAGGTGCTTCCCCTCATACTGCTAAAAGTACGCTCCGAGGTGGTGCCCTCTTGGCTGAGTAGGGCATCACTCCTCCAAAGTAAGGCACCAGAGTAAAGTGTTGCTTCCTATGGGATATATATATATATATATATATATATATAATTTTTATTTTTATTTTTATTTTTTTTTCTTTTCGTCTCAGGTGGTGGTGCCTTCTTAGAAAATTGAGGTGCCTACCTGGGTAATGCACCTACTTCAGTAAGGCACCTACCTAAGTAAGGCACCTACTTCAGTAAGGCACCTACCTCAGTACGACACCTACCTCCCACTTGACTTATGAAGAATGCTCTGGGGTGGTGCCCTCTTGGTTGAGTAAGGTGCCACTCCTCCGGAGTAAGGCACCCGAGTAAGGCGCATATCCTTCATAGTAAGGCACTCGAGTAAGATGCTTCCCCTCATACTACTGAAAGAACACTCTGAGATGGTGCCCTCTTGGCTGAGTAAGGTGTCGCTACTCTAGATTTAGGCACCCTAGTAAGGCACATCTCCTCCATAGTACAGTGCTCAAGTAAGACACTTCCCCTTGTATTGCTAAAAGTATGCCCCTAGGTGGTTCCCGCTTGGTTGATTAGGGCACCACTCCTTCGGAGTAAGGTGCTATAGTAAGGCACCATTTCCTTCAGAGTAAGGTGCCATAGTAAGGCGTCACTTCCTTCGAAGTAAGGCACTAGAGTAAGGTGTTGCTTCCTCTAGAGTAAGGTTCCAGAGTAAGGCATTGCTTCCTCTGAAGTTGTCTATTCTTCAAACATTTGAAAAGTCATCAATGATTGATGTGCCTATTGATGTGGGGTTGATCAGGCCTCCTGAACTTCTGCTCATGCTATGTTAGCATTCATTTTTTCTAGGCACAAGCGTGCATAATTTTTCATTATGGTTAATTGACGCCCACCTTAAGCCTAGATCAACGCTATCTTCCTATTGCGTAGGTTCAGGGATGTTGAGACAATCTTAGGCCCTATTTCCAAATATGTCTATTGTTCAATCAATAAGGCCATTCTCTTGCAAAAATAACATGAGAAAAAAAATAAAAATATAGTTTAAACGCAATCCATTCTTGTTATACCCTGGCTCTTAGGATACCTATAGCTTGCTGCGGGAGTTATCCCTGCAAAAACACATCGTAAGCTAAAAAACAAAGGAAACTAATCTAGCTTGTTTTTGGTGGACACTACTACGCCCACCATGTTTTTGAGAATTCTAGAAAATTTTATTCAGATGGGGTCTCCCCCATGCCTGTTTTGGACTCCACCAGCATGCTTTCAGACCTGTGATATGGGCGTAGCCGATGGCTATTTTCTATCAAAATGGTGTTGCTACCATCAATTTTCTTGACCCATACAACATCGTTCTTAATTATTTCCACCACCTTTAATAGACCCATCCATATTTGCATCAGTTTTCCTTTTTGTTCCTGGAATTTGGAGTCATAAAACATAACCTAATCTCCCTCTTTGAACTGTTTTGTTTTTATGATGTGGTCATGCCACCATTTTCTTTGCTTCTGCATGATTTTTGTCCTTTGGAAGGCATCCATTCAAAATTTATCTAGCTGGTTTAGCTGTCGAATTCATTCCCTCTTTGCTTCATCCAGGCTCAGGTCTAGTTCAACTACCGTTCTGAGCATCTTGACCTTGAATTCTATGGGCATCATTACGTCCTTCCCATATACCAGTTGGAAGGGTGTGAACCCAATGGTTGATTTCCACATTGTGTTATACACACATACTACCTCCAGTAATCTGGTAGTCCAATCCTTCTTGTGCTGATGCACAATTTTTGTTATGATGTTTTCTATCTCCCTGTTGGTTACCTCCACCTACCCATTCACTTGTGGATGGTAGGGGGTAGTTCTATTATATCGTACCCTATATTGTTCCACCAATTCCTTGATCAACCTGGAGGTGAATTGGGGTCCTTGATCCATTGTAATTTCCTTGGGCACTCCAAAACTTGTGAAAATATCAGCAAACAAGAATTTGGCTATCGTCCCCTCCTTAGAATCTCTCAATGCCTAGAATTCGACCCATTTAGTAACATAATATGTGCAGACTAAAATATACCTCCTAGTTGAAGGTGGGTTGATGGGTCCCATGAAATCCATGCCCCATTTTTTGAAGGGCTCAATATGTACATGAGGTTGGAGGGGCATTTCGTCCCTGTGGGTCGATCTACCTATTCTTTGGCACTTGTCATACTTGTTGGCGTATGCAGCTGCGTCTTTAAATAGAGTGGACCAAAAGCACCCTATTGATAGGTAATGGAGCCAAATTTATACAAGAAATTAATTACCATTAAATATTGTTGACAGGGTTCCAAGGCCATTAAATATTGATGGGCAACGTTCAATAATAGGAACGTGAACGGGGTTCCAAGAGGCAGCATTAATATTTAATTAGCATATTTAATTACTATTAAATATTTAATTACCATTAAATATTTAATTACCATTAAATATTTAATTACCAGTAAATATTTAAAAAATAACGTGATAAGCATATGGGTGGTTTAAGCTCATGGTTTTTTGGCCCATTGTATTCCGACACCACTATGTAGTTTTTGAGTAGAGGAAAAGTTACGAATCTCTATATATTTTATACTGTAAAAAGACTGTCTAAATGATTAAGGCTCTTTTTTGATTTGGAGGAAGAGAAGAGAGGAGACATTGTACAAGTGGAGAAGATTGTTGTATTGTTGCTAATACAAAGGACTGATTGTTTCTCCATGGAGTAGGGTACACTACATGAACCACATATATCTTGTGTCTCTTACATTTGTGTGATTGCTTATTGTTTATTGCACTGCTTAACTAGGGTTTAAATTATTTCTCCATTTCGGCTGTTATTATTTGCTTCTTTGCATAGGTTGTGTATTGTCTGTACATGATTAATTTCTAACAATTGGTATCAGAGCAATCTTGTTGGGAAAGGGCACTCATAGGAGAGTTTTCTATTCGAGTGGGAGAAAGGGGAGAAAGTTAGAAGTTTAAACTAGATAATTTTACTAGACAAAAATTTGGTATGTGGAAAACCAAAGTGGAGGATTATCTGTCTCAGAAGGATAATCTGTACTTGGCTCTAAAAGAGAATATTGATGGTCAACCTGACTTTATGGATGATGAGGAATGGGATATGATAGACAGGAGGGCACTAGGAGTGATCCAGTTAAGCCTTGTTGATTCTGTTGCATACAACATCGGGAATGAAAAGACCACCAAAGGAGCCATGGATACACTAGCTAAGTTGTATGAAAAACCCTTAGGTTCAAATAAAATTTTCTTAATTAGAAAGTTATTTACTATGAATTTGCAATAGGGTGGATCTATCCAAGAATACCTTAATGAGTTTTATGCTATTATGGGTTCTTTAAAATCTATAGGGTTTTATTTTGATGATGAGGTTATGGCTTTAGGGATTCTTTGTTCACTACCAGAATCATGGGATAGTATTGTAGTGGCAGTGAGTAATTTTATGCATGGATATGGAATGCTGGTGTTTGATGATGGGTTAGCATAATCCTCAATGAGGATATGAGGAGAAAAACCTTAGGGGAGACTTCATCATCTATAGTAGCATTATATATAGAAATCAAAGGCAAAAAAAGAGAAAAGGGGAAAGGTCAAGCTAGATGGAAAATTGAAGGATAGATCTAAAAGTAGAGACAAAAGCAAGATTGATTGCTAGCAATGTGGGAAGAGTGGACACTTAAAGAGGGAGTGCAAATACAGAAAGAAGAATGAGGAAAATAATGGGAATGATGCTCAAGAGGTAAATATTGTAGGTGCAATTTATCAAGATACCCTAATGCTTGCAGCAAATTGCACTAGTGAGTATTGGGTTATGGACTCTACAACTTCTTATCATGTCACTTCTCATAGGGATTACTTTGTTGATTATACTCCAGGTCATTATGGAGAGTTTTTTTTGGGAAATAACTGTCCATGTGAGATTGTGGGTATTGGCACGATGAATGTAAAGTTTCCAAATGAAAATATCTAGGTGCTTAATAATGTTAGGCACATTCCTGATCTGAAGAGGAACCTAATTTCAGCCAGTGCACTTGATTTGGAGAGATGCAACACTAATTTTGGAAACTGGCAATGGAGAGTGAAAAAGGGTTCAATGGTGATTGTAAAAGGTGAGTTGACTTGAACTTTGAATTTATTGCAGAACTCATCTTATTGTACATTGAACTATGTTGCTCAAGATGATGCCAAAGCATAGCATTTGTGGTTGGGTCATATGAGTGAGAAAGGGATGAAAACCCTTCACCCCAGAAAACTATTACCAAAACCCAAGGAGTTTGATTTGGTTTTCTTTGAAGGTTGTGTATACGAAAAACAAAAAAGGGTGAGATTTTTGAATGTTGGTCCAAAATGGAAGAAAGAAAAATTAGATTTAGTTCACTCGGATGTGTGGGGTCCCTCACTAGTACTTTCTCTTAAGGACTACTCTTATCATGTTACCTTCATTGATGATTTAAGTAGGAAGACATGGATCTACACAATCAGGCATAAATCTGATGTTTTTGACACTTTTCAAAATTGGAGAGCATTAGTGGAGATTGAGGCAGGTAAGAAAGTAAAGTGCCTTAAATTTGACAATGGTGGTGAATATTGTAGCAAGGAGTTTGAGAACTATTGCGCAAAGGAAGGAATTGGGAGAGTCAATACTACTCCTAGGACACCATAGGAGAATAGAGTCTTTGAGAGGATGAACAGAACTATAATTGAGCATACCAGAGCCATGAGATTGCATGCAAAGTTGCCATTGTTCTGTTGGGCTAGTGCAATTGATATAGTAGTTTATTTGATAAATAGAGGACCTTGTACTACATTGGATGGAGGCATTCCAGAGGAGACTTGGAAAGGTAAACCTGTAAACTACTCTTTCCTTAGAGTATTTGGTTGTGAGGATTTTGCCCACATAGATAAATAAAATAGGATTAAGCTTGATGCAAAGTCTAGAAAGTGTTATTTTCTTGGTTATGGTGTGGATGATATGGGATATAGTATATGGTATAACATTGGTAAAAAAGTTATCAAGAGTAGAGATGTGATTTTCAATGAGGTTAGGTTGTACAAGGATATGCACATACAGGTTGAAGAGGATGCACTTGAGTTTGTTGACTTGGATGTAATCCCAAAGCATGGTGTAAAAAGATAGCCTCTTGTTCAAATTGATGAACATGGTGCTCATGAGGAAGAGCAAGGTGAAAAAGAAATTTTTGTTACTCCACCATCATCCCCATAGGAAGTAAGGAGATCTACAAGGGTAAGACATGCACCTGATAGGTATTCTCTTGCTTTACATTATGTACTATACACTGATGTCGATGAACCGGAATATTTTCATGACACTTTGAAAGTGGATGTTAGGATTAAGTGGGAGCATGCTATGAAGGATGAGATGAACCCATTGACTTAAAACCAAACTTAGAATTTGGTTGAGCTTCCCAAGGGCAAAAGAGCATTGCATTGCAAATGGTTGTACAGGGTTAAGGAGAAGTTGAGCTTTTTTTCTACTTCGATTGACCTTAAGGAGTAAGGTCATGTTATGAGAAAATTTTAGTCCTTGGATGCAGGGATGTTGCATCAATCTTGTCTCCAAGTGGAATATTGTAAGGTAATGGAGCCAAATTGATAACAAGAAATTAATTACCATTAAATATTGTTGGCAGGGTTCCAAGGCCATTATTATTGGTTGAGTTCTAAGGCCATTAAATATTGATGGGCAACGTTCAACAATAGAAATGTGAACGGGGTTCCAAGAGGTAGCATTAAATATTTAATTACCATTAAATATTTAATTGCTAGTAAATATTTAAAAAAAAATGTGATAAGCATATGGGTGGTTTCAGCTCATGGTTTTTTAACCCATTGTATTCCGACACCACTATGTGATTTTCAAGTAGTGGAAAAGTTACAAATCTCTATATATATTGTATTGTAAAAATACTGCCTAGATGGTTAAGGCTCTTTTCTGGTTTGGAGGAAGAGAGGAGAGGAGACATTGTACAAGTGGAGAATATTGTTGTATTATTTCTAATACAAAGTATTGATTGTTTCTCCATGGAGTAGGGTACACTTCTCGAACCACATATATCTTATGTCTCTTACATTTGTGTGATTGCTTATTATTTATTGCACTGCTTAAATAGGGTTTAAATTATTTTTCCATTTCAATTGTTATTATTTGATTCCTTGCATAGGTTGTATATTGTCTGTACATGGTTAATTTATAATACCTATGTGTAACACCTTGTACACAATCCTACTTCCTAAAAATGCCCACCACATGGCTCGTTGTGATAGTCTTTGAGTTTCTCTAGGAATTTATGCTCTGTTACACATCTCCTCACTATCTTTTCGGGCCTTGTTTTGAACAAGAGGTCATCAATCCATTGAAAGGAAGCACTATTTTCAATCACTCCCAACTTCTCTCTGTATGAAAGAGCAGGGAATGTCTTACTAATGGCCAGGTAATTAGCAATGTCTGCATACCATAGTTTATGTTCATTGATGATGAACATATGTTCATCCAAAAACTGGTCCTCTACCATTGCATGATCTACTAGGATTATTCTAGATAGGAATTCTACGACTACGTTATCCTTCCTGGGCTTGTAAACTATGGTGATGTCGAATTCCTGTAATAGCAAAAGCCACCTAATTATCCTAAAGCTAATCACTGGTTTACTCATTAGATATTGGATGGCTGCATGGTCTGTGTGAATGAACACCTTATACCCAGTGATATAGTGATGGAATTTGTTTATGACATGTACCACTACGAGAAATTCTTTCTCAATTACCGTGTAATTGAGCTTAGCCCCTGCTAAATTTTTACTAATGATAAATGGCATAGAATTATTTGCCATACTTCATCCTGAGGACCACTCCAATTACATTATTGGAGGTATCACAATATATGTAAAACATGACAGCCCAATTCGGGCCCTGCAACACTGGGGTAAAAATTAGCTTCTCCTTTAACATATGGAATGCTTGCTCGCAGTCCTCCATCCAGTTGAATTTGATGTCCTTCACCAGTAAGTTGTGCAATGGTTTGGAAATCTTACTAAAATTGATGATGAATCATCTGTAGTACTTAGCAGAGCTGAGAAAACTCCTTACCTCCCTCTACATTTTTGGGTTGGGTAGATCTTTAATTACCTCTATATTTTTTTGATCTACTTTGATATCTTCTGCCAAGAGATGATGTCCCAAAAATATGCCCTCACGCATCATCATAAAATACTTCTCATTTCTGAGGAATAAGTTGTTCTCCTCACATCGTCGGAGCACACGTTCTAGGTTTGCTATTGCTTCTTTGAATTTCTCTCTATAAATGGTGAATTCATCTATATATACTTCCATTACCTCCCCCATCATATATAAAAATATGTTCAACACTGCTCTCTATAAAGTGGGTGTGTTTCACAACTCGAAGGGTAGTACTCTGTAGTTGAACGTTCCCCATGGGTAGGTGAACATCATTTTGTCCTGGTCCTCCTCTCCGATCTAGATTTGGTTGTATCTACTAAATCCATCCAAAAAGGAGAAATATTTCCTTTTGGATAGTGTGTCCAATACTTGATCAACAAAGGGGAGTGAGAAGTGATCTTTCTTAGTCACCTTATTTAGTGATCTGTAATCAAAATAGATTCACCATTTTCCATTTTTCTTGAGGACCACCACAAGGGGTTATACCCACTCACTGTCGAAGATTGGATAGATGAATCCAACTGACAAAAGCTTCTGTAGCTCGACTTTGAAAATTTCTTTCATGGATGGGTTCATCCTTCTCTATGGTTGTCTGATTGGGGTCACCTACTCCTCAAGGTATATCCAATGAGTGCAAATATTTGGGCTAATTTCTTTCATATTCGAATAATCCTAGGTAAATGCTTGTTGGCTAGGAGCTCTTTTAGCTCTGTCAATTATGCGGGGGTCAACCCACTACTGACGTTCAATGTCCTACTAGGCTCAATGTTGATCTGCCTGGTATGGTGGTCATGAGCACCGAGCAATGGCAACTCAGGAATAGTGAGGGAGGATTTCCCTTGCATGTATCTTGTTATAACACCATCTTCATTGCCATCTTCCTCTAAACCTATTACTGCCATCACAAGCTAGAGCATGGACAAAAAAGCATCATCCAGTGTGTCCAACATGGGTTCCCCTAGTGTATCCATAGATTGAGTGTGAGGAGATATCATCAATTTCTTGATGTTTTATCCATTTGATATCATCATCATTCCATCGTGGTATCTGATGGTGGCATCCATCGTAGCTAACCATTATCGACCCAATATGAGTGGGTAACCATCTAGTCCTATCTTTGATTGCAGCACTCAAAATTCTTCTGGGTATTCCCATGCAACGACCGTTATGATTATATCCTCAAGCATCCCCTCTGGCACCATGGTTGACCAGTCAACCAACTGCAACACTATTTTGGTGGGTTTTAGGTTCATAAGTTTTAGCTTCTGCATGGTCTCCTACGACATCACGTTGATGGCTACACCTAGGTCAACCAAGGTGTTCGCCAATGAACATACTCCTATTTTCACCATCAATATCAAGCTACCTAGGTCTACATATTTGGGATGATATGCATTCCCCATCATTAAATCAGCCAATTTCCCTTTGACACTGATGGTTTGTTCCACCTTGCATCCCATTTTTCTTAGGTATAGCTTTTTTATTGCCTTGATGTATATGGGCACATCTCATATGGCTTGAAATAGAGGGATCGTGACTATCAAGTTCCTCAAGATAGAGAGGATATTGAATTATGGCTATGTCGGCTTCCTCTGTTCCTACAACTATTTGGGAAACAAAGATAGAAGAGGTGGAAGAAGAGAAAGTTGTTGAGAAAATAGAGGTGCCTCTACTCCTAGTTGCTTGTCTGATCTAAGATGAATAGGATTACAACTAACGTGATACATCGGATACACCTCTCCCTCTACCTGGTATGCTAGCTAGTTTACCTTATTGTTTGGGTTCATCGTTGGTTGTCCTGGTAATTACATAGGTCTCACCATAGGTAGGGATGATAAGCCTTGCTGAGGTGGAACCTATGCTATATTTTGTGGGGTAGAGTTTCACAAAAGGTGGTTCTTCCACTATTGCCCAGGGTGATGATATGGCATCCATCATTGTTGGTTGGGGAATGCAGTCCTTGGAGGTACGTTCATCCAAGGTGGTGGTCCCCACCATCCCATATTGGGTGGTGGTGACTACCCTTGTGGCATATATGATCCTCCTCCATAATGTGGCATCCACGTGGGTATATTCCCCATAGGGGGTTGCTACCAATTTCTCTGATTGCCTATGAAATAGGCTTCAATTACATTAGCATCCTCCTTGGAACTGGGCAACTACGAGCACAATCGAGTTTTATGGTTCTACTAGAAAACTGTGCATACATTGATCTTGTTTTTTGGGCATGCATTCTTGGTGTGTCTTCCTCTACATTTTGGAAAAAAATAGGTCAATGCTACATAATTCTCTTGTTTCTTCTTCTCCAGCAAGAGAATATCTAATTGCAATGTTAAATAAGATAGCATTTCACTCTTCAAATCCTCCAGCATGTTGCCTATCCTCATTTTTATGATTGATGCAGTCACCTTCATAGTCCTGGGAGCTGGTTTGCCTCTCCTTTGCGAGTAATTCTGACATAATTGTCAGATATCTTCCATGGCATGCTGGTAAATATCTCCTCTCGAGATCATTTTTAGTGCTTCCAATGACTCATTGTTGAGTCCTCTCAGAAATATGGTCTTGAGAGATTTATCTCCCAACTTTGCATGAGGAGATCACTACAAGTTGAAATTGAATCTTTCCCAATATTCCTCCAGGGATTCATCCTCCTTCTATGTCATGCTGAGGACTTCCTACCTAGAATCTCATGTTCTGCTAAAGTCCTAGTACTTCTCTAGAAAGAGCTTCCTCATTTATTCCCATGTAGTGATAATTTTGTTCTTCAACCTGATAAACCATCATAGAGCTGAGTCATCCAACATTGATAGGAAAAGCTTTAGCTTCTACGCATTTGACTTGTAGTCAACAGACCTACACAACACATCAAACTTAAACAAAAATAGGTCAAGGTCTTCAGTTGGATATCCCCAAAACGTGGGGAGATGGACAAGGGATATATTTTTCATTTTTGTTTCCCCTGCTCCTTCCTCTATTGGGAAGCTAAATCCATATGAGACTTCTTCGGCCATTTTTTTAGAAAATGTGGTATCTTCTGCAGCTTCTATGAATTTTTTGTCACTCAAGACTATTAGTATTAAAGTCTCTACATCAACTTGTGTAACATTCTGGTCCTCTACAACTTTCCACAATAAGGCTTCCTCTAAGGGTGTTCTTTTGAACAATGGATTTAGAATAATCTATTCTTTCCCAGGTCGATGAGACGAGGAGGCTCTTTGCACGAAGTGAAGATGCTCACTCCAATGGACTATTGGTTATGATTCAGGAGAATATAATTCAAATTCTAGGTGTAGACACCTAAATCATGTCATGCTTATGGGAACTGCTCACATAGACACATTCATGAGATCATAAGACATAATCTTGGAATTTCCATTTGGGACCTTTTCAAGTCATCCAAGTCTAGCCGCTCAAGCCAAGATTGGCTAGATCCTAGTTGCTCAAGCATAAAGCATCCATACCTTAGCCACTGCAAATGATAGCAACCAGATCTTAGTCATTGTAGACGATAGTGGCTAAGCCATAAGAAGCAATTTACCAACAAACAGGCCTAATCATAGGTGGAAGTGGTAGTCTGCATGCAATAAAGGTGAGCGGGAGTGACTTTGCATTCCTTTTCATGACCAGTTCACATAGGAGATTTGAGTTTGCATTTAGACTTAAGTTAACTAACCTCCAAGCATAAATAAAGGACAAAAGCTTCTAATGCTAACAACCAGTTTGCATAGAATACTCAAGTGGGTAGTTAGATTTTATTTAACTGGCCTTCAAACATAGATAATGGACAAAAGCATCTTATGCTAACTTGCACTACGCATGAGAAATTCATTTCTAGGGATTGGACATAGACCTAGGGTTTCACTCTATAAAAGGTGCAAGTCTAAGAGCATCAAGGAACATATCTGATCCATATTTTATCATATCAAAGAGAGAGACATATTTTTAGGAGAGCTTTCAAGACTTGAAGAGTTCTCTTTGAGATCACGTGTACGATGAAGCTCTAACATATTGAATAGCATAACACCTATTATTTCAATATTAGATACAGGCTTTGACCCATAGCTTTGGGGCAAAGAGGATAAGGTTTACTTTAGCGGACGTTGTCTTGGACAGTGGCTCGCAGGCTTAGCTTAGGTTTTAGACATAGCTTCTTTTATTCTATTTCTTTATGTTTTCATATCATTAGCATAGATTTACATGATTTCATGGCATATTTTTTTCATATTTCCATTACATTATTTTATTACTAAAAACCTCATTTGGGGAGGCAATCTCGGACACCTAAACATGTGTTGTTGTTTCATTGCTTGTAGGGCCACAGGTACATCGGATGAATTTTGCAACATACGAGAGCAAAAAGGATCCCTCTAGGAAAAAGACCTAGAGAAGGAGGCATCTGTAAGCACTCATACATTTTCGTGTGTAGAACCGGGAAGCTTTTATAAGCACACCACCTCTTCACGGAATGGGTACTCTTTGCCTATTTGTAACTTATAGTATCAAAATGGGTATCCCTAAGAGGTACCGACATGTAACCAAGCTTCATTATCAATAAAGAGATCCATCTTTGTTATTTTGTGTTATATGCTTTTTCTTCTTGTCTTCCATTTCATCTTGGGTTTTTAAATAACATTGCAAGTAGGGTTAAAAAAAGGGACCGATGCATGCATTCCTGGGGTCGCTACAGATGGTGATCACGATGGGACCACCACTAATTTTTCATTTTTTTCCATAATACTAACTTATTTTTGTGTGCAGGTCTAGCCGCTCTGAGCTACAATGGCCAAAAACTAATCACTCAGAGCTACAACAACCAATAGATCTTAGCTACTCTGAGCTATAGCATCCAAGAACTAGCCACTCTGGTCGACAGTGGCCAAAATTGGAGTGCAGCAGAGGTCAAAACACCGACTCTCTAAGATGGATCAAAGGTTGGTATAGCTTCTCTGATATTTTATAGCTTTCTATCTACTTCTGTGTGTCTAAAACAAAGAATTTAAAGCACATTTGTATTTGGAAATTGAAGGAATAAAAGGAGAAAGAATTAAGCATTTCACATATCTTAGATCTTCTTTTAATTTTTCCACTAGGTGTTGCTAGGAATGGTGGCTTATGCCTACAAATTTCTCCCTAGAACCCAACGTGCTAGACATTGTATGATGTTTGCTTGCTTTGAGGCCCTGCTAGAGGCCATAGTTGCACAAAATAAAGTGTGCTCATACAAATCATGGTAGTTCATGCATCTTTCTGAATATTGACATGTATTTTTGCACTTGGGCATATAGGAAAGATTCATTGCTGCTATATGATGCACTTTATGTTACACAAGCTTAAAATGAACACCACACATGCACGTATCATTTAAAAATTGGGGAGTTGTATTTCATAACCAACCTTCAATTCAGTCTAGTGACATTGGAATTCATCTCCTTCCACTGGTTTTCCCCCTAGAACTTCCTCGAAATGGATTGAGAAACTTACTTATAGTGACACTAATTTACTTATGTTCAAACTGTCTCCCACTATTGTAACAATCATTGGTTCATAGTGGAAGAGCTAGGTGAACTCTCCATTGGGTCTTTAGTGGTTTACCCTAGTTTCTTTTGAGAAAATCATGTTTGACACGAGTGTACTTTATTGTCACTATGGATAAGTCTTCTCATTCTTAATACAAGAACAAGAGCAAGAAATTGAAAGAACAACACATAAAAACACACCAAATAGTCTAGGGCACACTTAAATCGGTAAGCAAGATAAACATTTGTTTGGTATTGTGTGATTATTCTTAAATTACAACTCAAAATATCAATTCATAAGACAACATGGTCAAAAAAAGAAGTAAGCATCCTCGCTCTGATACTGAGGGAGAGACAGAAGCAACTCATACCCATAGGCGAAGTTGTAGTAACATTGAACAACCTACCCATAAGACCATGAGACATAGCTCCACAAGCCTAAGGGATGATAACTCAACCCTTGGGGGATATCCTCAATAAACCCCAATTAAGGAGCCATATCATGGAGCAAAGTCACATAAAAAAAAAGAGGCTTCACAGCCATCCTAATCAAGGAGACATGAGGAGACCTTAAGTGCCTCCTCTAAACACATAGAAACATCTCAAAGATGTGAGGAAGCTTCAAGGGCTTCATCCTTACATGGACATAAAGAAGGTCCTAAGACTCATTCTTCACATAGGGATGACGAGACTACTACATCTCCATACACATGGAGAAAACAAGTTACCACCAAGCCCTCTTCATGAATAAGGAAAACAAGAATTGCAAGACCTCAAGACTCACAAGAAACATATGAAATAGGTCTGCCCACTGAAGGGCAGGAAACTAGAGCTACATCTAGCCAAGGGGAATAAAATAGAAGAAACCCTTCACACAGAAGGAAATATTCTCATAGACTATGACCTCATAGGAGTGAATGGAACCCCACAAGATCAGCCATGGAAAACAAGACAGCTAGATGGGTTGGATCATTTTCCTACACAACCAACCCAAATAACTATAGCTAATGAGAACTCTGCATCTGGAAGCTCACGAACTGTGACTTCTAAACACACCTCCTAGTCTGGGGGTACCTCAAAGTGATCCCATAGTAGACGCATGTATTTTTATCATAGGGATACTCAAAAATACACTAAACAAGTCACATTAGCTAGTAAGAGTATAGATACAATAGAAACCTCCTCGAGAAATCTGAGTCAATACAACAAGAACAGAGTTAGATAAACAAGATTCTTCTATGACAACACAAATTGATCGAATGAGGCAGTTAGAAAATGCATTACATAAGGATCGAGAACTAGTAGAATCTCTCAAACAAGAGAAACAAAGAGAAAGACTCTTGCACCAACATAAGCAATGTTTAAGAGAGTCGGCTGAGTGGCTAGCTCTTAACAATTTACAGAAAAATTATGGTGACCACCAAAGAACAAGATGCACTGACTCACATTAGGAGAGGTGCACTAGACAAGATAACCCACAATGATATCCCCCACCAAATCATGAACAAAATCCAACTAATGGGGGGAGGGCAAACATAAAAAACTAGGATCATAATCCTGAGTCCCCTCGTAGGAGGGAGGAAAATGGAATAAATCAAATGGATAGAGATTTACCTCCATTGCCACTGCGATTAAGATTACAAGAGGAGGAAATTCATGCATCAAAGGTATTTCAAGAGATTTCTAAAAATATGAAAACATTTGAGAAACAAGAGGCAGCTGGGAACTCACCAACATTGAGCAAAATACACAACCAACCATTGTACCCATCAATCCCTAGCCCTCCATATCCTAAGCACTTTGAGATGCCTAGGCTAGAAAATTTTAAGGGTGAACAGGATGCACAAGAGCATATCACCAACTTTATCAACACTTGTTTTCATCTTGAGGACAATGCCACTCTCATGCTAAGAACATTCATAATGATATTTCAAGTTATGCCACTCAATGGTTCAACCAACTACCTAAGCATAGCATAACCAACTTTGAACAACTAGTAAATGCATTCTTGAAGTTTTTATCCTTTGGTGCTAGGAAGAAGGTGTACCTTATAGACCTGGCCAACTTGAAACAGTATGATGATGATCTAGTAATGGATTATGGGAATAGATGGAGAAAATTCATGGGAAAATTATCATTTTCCATTCCCATAGAAGAGATCATTTGCATGTTCACTAAAAGTTGTTCTAAACACATCTCCCTCTTGCTACAAATTTAGTAGTATCCTTCATTTGAGGAAGCTCTGGCACAGGCCAAGATCATCAAAGAAATAAAAGTAGATGATGGAACCATTAAACTCCAAAACAAAAAGGAGTGGAACAAGAATGGTAAGAATGACAAGTATAAATAGAAGCAAGCTAATATTTCTCTAGTAAATCAAGTCGTATTGGCTACATCCAAGGATGGGGGTGCACAACAACCCCATAACTATCAAGCACATCCCTTACCAACCAATTACGACCAAAAGAACAATTAGGGAAGAAACTAAGAATGCAAGTCACCTTGTTATTTCATGCCTTTGACAAAATCAATGCAATCAATATTTAATTAGTTGAGTGAGGCTAGGAGGATCAGATTTCCTGATATACCTCTTATAGATCCCAACCATCCTAAGATAAAAGGATATACGAAAGATCAATTTTACCCTTATCACAGGATACTAGGGCATGACATTTAGGCTTGTGTCAGGTTTAAGCATCAAGTGCAAAACATGATTGAGGTGGGAGAACTCAAAGTTGACAACCCACTGGATCTTGATAACAGATACATGGACATATATAGAAACCCATTTCCCAATCATGATACCCCTCGAGAGCAAGGGGCCCAAGCCAATTAGGTTTGAGTTGACATACCTACCCATGGATGTGTTGGGATGGTTGATATTGTTAACATAGCAAAAAGGACTAGTCAGTATGATTAACCGCAACCACCTACATCTCCCATGAACATCCCAGCCGCTCCTAGGTAAAGGCAAGACAACCTTATAGGTCCACCAACGCAACCTGTGGTAACTATTTAGAGTATATTGGAGAAAAACTTATAGATGACTCTAGCTAAGTTATCCATCTATGAGCTCATACAATAGTCCCCAAAGCATAGGGAGACTCTAATGGAGATTTTAAGAATTATTGAGCTCCAACCAAAAGATGTGAATGCATTCACTCACTTTGTGGGACAAGTACAAGAATTCCAAGAACCTGTAATCTGATTCTATGATCATGAGATTAAGACAATTATTGCTGCCTTACCAGACCCTCCACTGAAAATTGTAGTGGCAATCAATGACTTACCTTTCAAGAGGATTTTGGTCAACATAGGTTCATAAATAAACATCATCACAACAACTGCAATAGAGCACCTCAAAATCCCCAAGTCAAATATCATTCCAAGAGCTTACACATTGAGAGATTTTAATGATGCTTTATGCAATATTGTGGGAATGATAGTCCTACCCATAAATGTGGGGCACAAGACCATCCTCATGATGTGTCATGTCTTGGAAGGAGCTATGTAGTATAACATCCTCTTAGGGTGCCCTTGGATAAGGGCCATGAAGTGTGTATCGTCGATCTTGCACCAGTGTGTCAAGTATGTACACGAGAACAAAGTCTATGTGGTTTTGGCTGATGAAGAGCCTTTTAAATACATTAATCAGGTGGAAATTTTGAGAGAATTCATAATTCCTTCTACTCACATGTACATGGCACCTTCATCCCCAACCACACAAGTGGATAATGAATACAAAGGGGTAAGAAAATACCCATGCACATCAACACCTCCTGGTGCACTCAAGACAATCAATGCTTCTAAAGTACCATCAACATCAAAACCAAAAGACAATCAGAAGCTAAAGGCACCCTTAGGTAAGGAAGAAATGCCCAAGGAAGTGCCAATTGTAGCCATTTTTGAGATGCCAAGTCCTATGGAAGAGGAATATCCTCAAGATCAAGATGAAGATAGTGACTATCACCCTGCTTCGCCAGTGTCATCCGTAGGGTCATCCACGTCACATGCATCAATACATTTGGCAAGCACAGGAATAGGGGAGTACCTTGTGCATAACATCACCTTTATGCCTATCATTGAGTCTGCCCAAGATGTAGGAAGACCTAAGGACTTGAGGCCACCTGTAGGAATAGTGGTTCCACTTGGAATCCCTCCTAACCAAACCAATTTTGTCTATGTCGGCCTGGACTACGCTCATAAGTCTTCAGACATAGAAGATGATGGTGATGAATTATTCATGGTAAATTTTCATTACCTCTCTAACCCCAAGTTTGCTTTAAGCTACTTTGAGCATTGCCACTAGCATGGCTATGGCCTTGGCATATATTAGTAAGGGCACAGGAAGCCCTACGAGCCACTATATCAGCTTCCCTCTGACATATTTGGCTTAGGCTATTATAGCATAGGTCGATATGACTTTCTTACAGTAGCATTATAAATATTAAGCATAGGGTTAGGAGAAGACATAAATTTCATTCCTTATCACCCCCTAAGAATAGCAAATTTGAGCAACACACAAGTGGCCACGGTCAACATACCACCTCCAAAAACTTATCATCCAAACACCTCAATTGATTCCACCCCAACAGGTTACAAATCATGGGATAAGGAGAATGGATATTAAGCAAGTGATGATGAGGCGCAACTTGGCGTAGCCTATTAGGGGCCTTGCTATTTACAAATATTCACATGGTCCATCCATGATGAGAGTGGATATACATCATATGAAAGTGATTATGAACAGAAGACTCAATAGAAAGAGCCTACTTAGGCCTAAGTCATCAACCCCTGACTTTGGGGCAAGAGACAAATGCAAATAGATTTTTCATAAGTGACGAAGGATATTAATATGAAACAAAGATGGCCTACTTGGGGCCAAGACATGATCCCCTTGTCTTAGGACTGCATACCAATGCTAATGTTTTTTGGATAAGTGATGATGACTTTGAGAATGAGACTGATATGGCTTATCTTGGACCTCACCACTTGTTGTAAGTCAATGAGCTAGTAGAGAGAGAGACGACACTCCATTCCATAGACTCTCATTTTCAATTTTTGGGGATACCTATTGACCTAGTGTCCATTCATCGGATGGTAAATCCCCTTCAACCTACATTCAAAGAGCAATTAGAGCCTAATGATCCTATCGTCTGCCCTACTCATGGGCTAGATACAAAAATTACCATTCCTTCAGAACCTCATCGCGAGTATGGAATGGAAACCCCTAATACAAGATTGCACCCATGTGGTCATGGATATTTCATCCCATCCATCAACATGATCTCCATTGATTTGACCACTCCACTTCATAACCCAACAGATCCTACAAAATCATTGCATCTTGATGTAGAGGCTATTTATTGGGATCGGACTAGTTTTCCCATAGAACCTGAAGACCTCTTCCCCAATGAAGAGATATTACAGTCATTCCATTTTGTATCAGGTTGTGCGTATGGCATCTTCCATGTTGGTTTGGAACCTGATTCACTAGGTCCTGTAAATCTTGTTGATGACATTCATTTGATACCCATGCCTCATCAACT
Source organism: Wollemia nobilis (assembly GCA_028583015.1). Taxonomy (NCBI): domain Eukaryota; kingdom Viridiplantae; phylum Streptophyta; class Pinopsida; order Araucariales; family Araucariaceae; genus Wollemia; species Wollemia nobilis. Next base: position 12,966,965 of record JAQPPZ010014788.1, read on the forward strand.
GGAGGATGGGTCACATATGGCTATATAAGGGACTTTTGAGGTGGACATCAATGATAATCCTACCCAACCAAGGAAATTCAAGTTTGAAGAAAGCCTATCTCTAGAGGAACAAGCCATCATAATTCCTCTCCTCAAAGAGAGGCCAAACATTTTTTCTTGGAATTACAAAGACATGCTAGGAATAGATCCAAAGTTAGTCATTCAGAACCTTTCATTGGATACCATGAAGAAGCCAGTCAAGCAAAAACTAAGGAAAATGCATCCAACTATCACTTTGATGGTGAAGAACGAATTGCAAAAACTACTGGATGCAGTATTCATAGTTCCTATTGACTACCCTGAGTGGGTGTCAAACATGGTACCCATGGGGAAACCTTATGGAAGAGTTCGTATCTGCACGAATTTCAAATATTTAAATAGAGAAAAACCAAAGGATTCATTCATGTTTCCAAGCATAGATGCTATTTTAGATGCAACCGTAGGTCATAAAATGCTCTCCCTAATGGATGGTTTTTTTGGATACAATCAGATCCGAATTAAGCATGAAGATCAACATAAATTGCTTTCATTACTCCATGGGGAACATTATGTTACAAAGTGATGCCATTCGGTCTCAAAAATGCTGGTGCACATATATATTCCATGACTATATGCATAAGATCTTGGAATATTACATGGATGACTTACTGGCCAAGTCCCTATTGTAGCAAGAGCATGTTGAAGTCCATAGACAAGTCTTTGATAACCTGATAGAACACAATGTTCGATTGAATCCTAAGAAGTGCATATTTGGGGTAACTTTTGGCAAGCTTTTGGGATTCATCGTATCCAAGAGAGGCATAAAAGTAGATCCTGCAAAGGTAAAGGCTATACTAGAAATGGCCGCCCCTACCAACATTAGGGAATTGCGGAGCCTACAAGGCAATATAACATCCATCAAAATATTCATCGTACAATTATTAGACAAATGTAGACCTATGAATTGGTTGCTACGTAAGGAATTCCCCTTTCATTAGGATGAAGAATGCCATCAAGCCTTTGTAGAGATCAAAACTTATCTGGCAACACCACTAGTATTGGCTCCACCAAGGACATACATACCATTTTTAATATATATTAGCTACTAATTTCACATTGGGTACCATGTTAGCAAAAAATAATGCACAAGATAAAGAGCAAGCCATATATTACATTAGTTGCACCTTTGTGAGTTATGAGCTAGGATATGCGTATGTCAAAAATTTGTGTTTAGCAGTGATCTTTGCAACTCAAAAGTTGTGACACTACATGTTGAGCCATACGACCTATATCATATCAAAACAAAATCCTTTGCAGTACATGATGAGCAAAATATATAACAATACACATACCATAAAGTGGATCATGCTATTGACATAATTTGATCTAGAGTTTGTAAGCCAAAATTCCATCAAGGGACAAGTCATAGAAGATCAATTAGCAAAGGCGCCTCTTCAAGATAACAAGCCTCTCACCATAGAACTACCTAATGATGCAGTCTTTGCATTATCATATCTGCCAAAGCTCAAAGAACCTAATAAATAAAGAGCCATGTCATTGTTATTTGATGGTTCGAAGTGTGAACAAGGAGGTGAAGTAGGGATTGTCTTTATCACACCATAGGGTATTCCATTGCACTTATCATTCAAACTAACAGAATATGAAGCATTGATCCTGGGACTCCAAACAGCCGTAGCAATGGGCATTAAAAGATTGAATATATTTGGTGACTCCTTACTCATAGTAAACTAGATCAAAGGACTATTCCAATGTAGGTACCCACTCCTAAATACTTACTTGACACCTACCTAGCCCGGCTGGAATGGTATGATATCAAGGCAATACCTCATACATCGAATGGATTTGCAGACACCATTGTCTCTTTGGGATCCTTAATTCCTCAAAATCTGTCTATTGATTTTACAACCATTCATGTGAAAGTCCTTTAGCACTCAGTAATATGTCGTAAAGCTTTTGACAATCAAGAATCATTCAACATGATCAACATCGAGCCAAATCAGGATTGGTCCTTCATAGCCAAAAATTTCTTATAAAAGGCACCTTGGGGATCTTTGATCTCCTAAGGACATGTGGAGTGTGGTGTAACCATACACCATAGAGTTTTTCCTCAATCCGTGTTCACTACCTCAGAAATGCAGGTAGAGAAAACCATCTTTTCTATAGAAATCATGGTTTATCAGGATTGGCTTTCCCAATTGAGGGACTTCCTGAAGTTGGGAATAGTACCTCAAGGTTTGTTGCATACCAAAATACAAATGTTCAAATAGATAGCAACAAGATACATCATGCTAGGAGAAATACTCTATAGACGAGGATATGATGGATTATTACTCCTTTTTCTTAAGCCCCAGGAAGCATCTTGGGAAATTTTGCAAGCTCATGACAATACATGTGGAGGCCATTTCAGTGGCATGGCCATCATTAAGCACATCTTGATAATGGGTTACTATTGGCCCACCATGGAAAAGTATTGCTATGAGTATGTCAAGAAATGCAGTAAGTTCCAACATCATGCAAATCTAATGCACTTACCATCGTAAGCTTTGCAGCCCATCCAGGCAGCATGACCATTCTCATAATGGGGACTAGACTTGATTGGGAATATCTCACCCCCATTCTCAGGCCAACACATGTTCATCATAATAGCAATAGAATACTTCATTAAATGGGTAGAAGTGATCCCCTTAACATCAAAAACTAGACCAAGGATTGTGGAGTTTATACTCCACAATATCATAAGTCATTTTGGGGTCTCTTCTAATATAATATCGAACAATGGGCCATATTTCAAGAACAAAAATGTGTGTGCTTTAATGAAAAAATACCATATTCAGCATAGTTTTTCAACACCAAGTCAATGCTTTAGAGCATTTTTGCATTTACCAAGATCACCTTGCGTAAGCTTACAATAGTAAAGTACACCTAAGGGAATTCAAGGTTGGATATCTAGTGTTCAAAGAAAACCAGTAGAATTCAAATTTGTCGCCGCATATATGCATATACGAGATAATTTCATGGTAAACTGGATAGGTCCATACATGATTTCATAGATATTTGGTCCTGGAGCATATCGCCTTGTATCATTAGATGGTTTTGAGGAGCCTGAACCTCTCAATATGATTCACTTAAAGGTATTTTACACATAAAACAAAAAAACATTCAAATATGTCAAAAACACAAAAACATTCAAATATTTCATAAAATTCAAAAAAATTCAAATATTTCATAAAATTCAAAAACATTCAAATATGGCAAAAACAAAAAAAAAAATCATAAAAACTTAAAATTTCAAAAATATAATCAAAGGCTCCAAGGGTAATTCATATCGCTTGGTCAAATCCAATCAAATCAAATGCTCCAAGGGTAATTCAAGCCTCTTGTTCAAAATTAAATCAAAGGCTCCAAGGTTAGTTCAATCCGCTTGGTCAAAATCAAATAAAAGGCTCCAAGGGTAGTTCAAACCGCTTGGTTAAAATCAATTCAAAAAGGATCCAAGGGTAATTCAAACCGCTTGGTAAAATACCATCAAATAAAAAATGCTCCAAGGATAATTTAAACCGCTTGGTCAAACATAAATTCAAAAAGCCCCAAAGGCATAATAAGCACTTTGGTAAAATAAATCAAAAATACAAAAGCAACATAAAAATAAAAATAACAAAAATAATTGCATCTCACATCTTGCATCCACATAATTGCATTGCATTTTCATATCCACTACAATTACATATGGCATAAGAGCCTTCAAATTCATACCATAGTTTGTCGCACAAATCATTCAAATCCATACCTCCATCAACACCAGTATGTAATTGTGTTTTTCAACACAACCATTATTTGTTGCTATACATAATACACTAAGGTTTTTTCAGTTAATCAACCACACATAGTGATCTTATCAACTTCTATGGAAAACAACTTTGATTAGTAGAAGTTAAGGTCTAGCCATGATAATTCCTTGGATATTCAAGATCTCGTCACTAATTGAAACACTAAAATCCTATCTAGTACAAGGAAAATATGAAATCTGCAAAGTGGTCTCGGTTACCTTAAGCGAAAAGGATTATCCTTGTTTATCCCCTTGTGCAACCAGTTTAAAGGTGCTGAGAATTGGCACAAGGACAAGCTTTACCCTATCCAAATCCCTTGCTTAAATCAAAATAAGAAAAAATTCCAAAGAAAAGTACCTATATAAAAGGCCAAGCATACAATCGAGATTTTAGAGCAATAATCATATACACAAATCATATATTCAAAATTCAAAGAAAAAATCAAAGCTCATAAAAAAAAATCAATAAAAAATAAAGAGTTTTTTTCATCACTACATATGAGAAAAATAAACAGTGATTATCATCACTACAAAAATCCTCGCTCAAAGAAAAAATCAATCAAAATAATCTATGATTTTCATCACTACATATGAGCAAAAATCCAAAGCCAAAAATAAGGGAAAAAAACTTGAATCCCTGGAATTCTCAACATTGTACAAAACTAGAAGGAGAAATCCTTACACATGACGATATGTCTACCACAATTGCTTCATGCATTTGTGTAGACCAATGTTTATATGTGGATGAGATAGCTTAGGTAGCCCAATATTTCCTAGTGGTATAGTCCAACTAAGTCCAACATAAGGATGAGATGAACACTTGAGGATCCCTGATCTTAGCAATGGGCTGAAAGAATCTCGCTTGACATCGGAGGAAATGCTTGAGTTTTACCTCAAAATATACAATCACATGCACACACAGAGATCATGAAAAACCAGGTCCATGGTAAAAGCCTTACTTTTCAAAAGTCTAAGTGGTAAGTAGACAACTGTTGATAGGGCAACTAGAGTGTTTGAATCTCCGAAAAACCCCAAAAATTCTTACATAGCAACAAATCATAATGTCATTCACACCATCACTTTCTTTATAATATTCTATAAATTAGGGGTATCAACATAGTAAAACAGATACCGCATATATATTAGAAATAGTATATAGACGGCCACTGACTACTTTATATCTTTTAATTTACAAAAACTTATTAAGAAAAAAATATTACACACCATTACATCTCACATATGAATACTTAATCAATTCTTATGATAAGAGTGATTATTTAAATTCATGATTATTTTTTACTTTTTGTGTATCACCCATTAATATTGTCAATGTCATATGCATTTTGTATGTTTTAAGTGATTAGAGCATATAGGTTCATTTATACCATTCCATCACATAAGTTAGATGCATATAATTAAAGAAAAGTTAAAACATGCATGTAACAACAATATCATATGCACAAAAACAAGTCATTAAATCCATAAAGCACATCATAAAACACATAGGCAATATCCATTTGCATATAATCATAAATTCGTCATTTATGATTGAATATGAAGCATTGATCCTGGGACACCAAACATCCATAGCAATGGGCATTAAAAGATTGAATATATTTGGTGACTCCTTGCTCATAGTAAACCAGATAAAAGGACTATTCCAATGTAGGTGCCCACTCCTAAATACTTACTTGACACCTACCTAGCCCGGCTGGAATGGTACAATATCAAGGCAATACCTCATACATCGAATGGATTTGCAGACACCATTGTCTCTTTGGGATCCTTAATTCCTCGAAATCCATCTACTAATTTTACAACCATTCATGTGAAAGTCCTTTAGCACTCAGCAATACGCTTTAAAGCTTTTGACAATCAAGAATCAGTCAACATGATCAACTTTGAGCCAAATCAGGATTGATCCTTCACAGCCAAAAATTTCTTATAAAAGGCACCTTGGGGATCTTTGATCTCCTAAGAACCTGTGGAGTGTGGTGTAACCATACACCATAGATTTTTTCCTCAATCTGTGTTCACTACCTCAGAAATGCAGGCAGAGAAAACCATCTTTTCTATAGAAATCATGGTTTATCAAGATTGGCTTTCCCAATTGATGGACTTCCTGAAGTTGGGAATAGTACCTCAAGGTTTTTTGCATACTAAAATACAAACATTCAAATAGATAGCAACAAGATACATCATGCTAGGAGAAATACTCTATAGATGAGGATATGATGGAGTATTACTCCTTTTTCTTGAGCCCTAGGAAGCATCTTGGGAAATTTTGCAAGCTCATGACAATACATGTGGAGGCCATTTCAGTGGCATGGCCATTGTTAAGCACATCTTGAGAATGGGTTACTATTGGCCCACCATGGAAAAGTATTGCTATGAGTATGTCAAGAAATGCAGTAAGTTCCAACATCATGCAAATCTAATGCACTTACCATCGTAAGCTTTGCATCCCATCCAGGCGGCATGACCATTCTCACAATGGGGACTAGACTTGATTGGGAATATCTCACCCCCATTCTCAGGCCAACACATGTTCATCATAACAGCAATAGAATACTTCATTAAATGGGTAGAAGTGATCCCCTTAACATAAAAAACTAGACCAAGGATTGTGGAGTTTATACTCCACAATATCATAAGTCGTTTTGGGGTCTCTTCTAAGATAATATCGGACAATGGGCCATATTTCAAGAACAAAAATGTGTGTGCTTTAATGAAAAAATACCATATTCAGCATAGTTTTTCAACATCGAGTCAATGCTTTAGAGAATCTTTGCATTTACCAAGATCACCTTGCATAAGCTTACAATAGTAAAGTACACCTAAGGGAATTCAAGGTTGGATATCTAGTGTTCAAAGAAAACCAGTAGAATTCAAATTTGTCGATGCATATACGAGATAAGTTTGTGGTAAACTGGATAGGTCCATACATGATTTCATAGATATTTGGTCCTAGAGCATATCACCTTGTATCATTAGATGGTGTTGAGGAACCTGAACCTCTCAATATGATTCACTTAAAGGTATTTTACACATAAAACACAAAAACATTCAAATATGTCAAAAACACAAAAACATTCAAATATTTCATAAAATTCAAAAAAAATCAAATATTTCATAAAATTCAAAAACATTCAAATATTTTATAAAAAACACAACATTCAAATATTTCATAAAAACAAAAACATTCAAATATGGCAAAAACAAAAAAAAAACAAATCATAAAAACTTAAAATTTCAAAAATATAATCAAAGGCTCCAAGGGTAATTCATACCGCTTGGTCAAATCCAATCAAATCAAATGCTCCAAGGGTAATTCAAGCCGCTTGTTCAAAATTAAATCAAAGGCTCCAAGGTTAGTTCAAGCCGCATGGTCAAAATCAAATAAAAGGCTCCAAGGGTAGTTCAAACCGCTTGGTCAAAATCAATTCAAAAAGGCTCCAAGGGTAATTCAAACAGCTTGGTCAAATACCATCAAATAGAAAATGCTCCAAGGATAATTTAAACCGCTTGGTCAAACATAAATTCAAAAAGCCCCAAAGGCATAATAAGCACTTTGGTAAAATAAATCAAAAATACAAAAGCAACATAAAAATTAAAATAACAAAAAAAATTGCATCTCACATCTTGCATCCACATAATTGCATTGCATTTTCATATCCACTACAATTACATATGGCATAAGAGCCTTAAAAGTGATACCACATTTTTTCGCACAAATCATTCAAATCCATACCTCCATCAACACCAGTATGTAATTGTGTTTTTCAACAAAACCATTATTTGTTGCTATACATAATACACTAAGGTTTTTTTAGTTAATCAACCACACCTAGTGATCTTATCAACATCTGTGGAAAACAACTTTGATTAGTAGAAGTTAAGGTCTAGCCATGATAATGCCTTGGATATTCAAGATCTCATCACTAATTGAAACACTAAAATCCTATCTAGTACAAGGAAAATATGAAATCTGCAAAGTGTTCTCGGTTACCTTAAGCAAAAAGGATTATCCTTGTTTATCCCCTTGTGCAACCAGTTTAAAGGTGCTGAGAATTGGCACAAGGACAAGCTTTACCCTATCCAAATCCCTTGCTTAAATCAAAATAATAAAAAATTCCAAAGAAAAGTACCTATATAAAAGGCCAAGCATACAGTCGAGATTTCAAAGCAATAATCAGATGCACAAATCATATATTCAAAATTCAAAGAAAAAATCAAAGCTCATAAAAAAAAATCGATCAAAAATAAAGAGTTTTTTTCATCAGTACATATGAGAAAAATAAACAGTGATTATCATCACTAAAAAAATCCCCGCTCAAAGAAAAAATCAATCAAAATAATCTGTGATTTTCATCACTACATATGAGCAAAAATCCAAATCCAAAAAGAAGGGAATAAAGCTTGAATCCTTGGAATTCTCAACATTGTACAAAACTAGAAGGAGAAATCCTTACACATGATGATATTTCTACCACAATTGCTTCATGCATTTGTGTAGACCAATGTTTATATGTGGATGAGATAGCTTAGGTAGCCCAATATTTCCTAGTGGTATATTCCAACTAAGTCCAACATAAGGATGAGATGAACACTTGAGGATCCCTGATCTTAGCAATGGGCTGAAAGAATCTCACTTGACATCAGAGGAAATGCTTGAGTTTTACCTCAAAATATACAATCAAATGCACACACAGAGATCATGAAAAACCAGGTCCATGGTAAAAGCCTTACTTTTCAAAAGTCTAAGTGGTAAGTAGACAAGCTGTTGATAGGGCAACTAGAGTGGTTGAATCTCCGAAAAACCCCAAAAATTCTTACATAGCAACAAATCATAATGTCATTCACACTATCACTTTCTTTATAATATTCTATAAATTAGGGGTATCAACATAGTAAAACAGATACCACATATATATTAGAAATAGTATATAGATGGCCACTAACTACTTTATATATTTTAATTTACAAAAACTTATTAAGAAAAAAATATTACACACCATTACATCTCACATATGTATACTTAATCAATTCTTATGATAAGAGTGATTATTTAAATTTATGATTATTTTTTACTTTCTGTGTATCACCCATTAATATTGTCAATGTCATATGCATTCTATATGTTTTAAGTGATTAGAGCATACAGGTTCATTTATACCATTCCATCACATAAGTTAGATGCATATAATTAAAGAAAAGTTAAAACATGCATGTAACAACAATATCATACCCACAAAAAAAAGTCATTAAATCCATAAATCACATCATAAAAAACATAGGCAATATCAATTTGCATATAATCATAAATTCATCATTTATGATTGAATATGAAGCATTGATCCTGGGACACCAAACAGCCGTAGCAATGGGCATTAAAAGATTGAATATCTTTGGTGACTCCTTGCTCATAGTAAACCAGATCAAAGGACTATTCCAATGTAGGTGCCCACTCCTAAATACTTACTTGACACCTACATAGCCTGGCTAGAATGGTACGATATCAAGGCAATACCTCATACATCAAATGGATTTGTAGACACCATTGTCTCTTTGGGATCCTTAATTCCTCGAAATCCATCTACTGATTTTATAGCCATTCATGTGAAAGTCCTTTAGCACTCAGCAATATGCCGTAAAGCTTTTGACAATCAAGAATCAGTCAACATGATCAACTTCGAGCCAAATCAGGATTGGTCCTTCACAGCCAAAAATTTCTTATAAAAGGCACCTTGGGGATCTTTGATCTCCTAAGAACCTGTGGATTGTGGTGTAACCATACACCATAGAGTTTTTCCTCAATCCGTGTTCACTACCTCAGAAATGCAGGTAGAGAAAACCATCTTTTCTATAGAAATCGTGGTTTATCAAGATTGGCTTTCCCAATTGAGGGACTTCCTGAAGTTGGGAATAGTACCTCAAGGTTTGTTGCATACTAAAATACAAACATTCAAATAGATAGCAACAAGATACATCATACTAGGAGAAATCCTCTACAGACGAGGATATGATGGAGTATTACTCCTTTTTCTTGAGCCCCAAGAAGCATCTTGGAAAATTTTGCAAGCTCACGACAATATATGTGGAGGCCATTTCAGTGGCACGGCCATCGTTAAGCACATCTTGAGAATGGGTTACTATTGGCCCACCATGGAAAAGTATTGCTACGAGTATGTCAAGAAATGTAGTAAGTTCCAACATCATGCAAATCTAAAGCACTTACCATCGTAAGCTTTGCAGCCCATCTAGGCAGCATGACCATTCTCGCAATGGGAACTAAACTTGATTGGGAATATCTCACCCCCATTCTCATGCCAACACATGTTCATCATAACAGCAATAGAATACTTCATTAAATGGGTAGAAGTGATCCCATTAACATCAAAAACTAGACCAAGGATTGTGGAGTTTATACTCCACAATATCATAAGTCGTTTTGGGGTCTCTTCTAAGATAATATCGGACAATGGGCCATATTTCAAGAACAAAAATGTGTATGCTTTAATGAAAAAATACCATATTCAACATAGTTTTTCAACGTCGAGTCAATGCTTTAGAGCATCTTTGCATTTACCAAGATCACCTTGCGTAAGCTTACAATAGTAAAGTACACCTAAGGGAATTCAAGGTTGGATATCTAGTGTTCAAAGAAAACCAGCAGAATTCAAATTTGTCGCTGCATATACGAGATAAGTTCGTGGTAAACTGGATAGGTCCATACATGATTTCATAGATATTTGGTCCTGGAGCATATCACCTTGTATCATTAGATGGTGTTGAGGAGCCTGAACCTCTCAATATGATTCACTTAAAGGTATTTTACACATAAAACACAAAAACATTCAAATATTTCATAAAATTCAAAAAAATTCAAATATTTCATAAAATTCAAAAACATTCAAATATTTCATAAAATTAAAAAACATTCAAATATTTTATAAAAAACACAACATTCAAATATTTCATAAAAACAAAAACTTTCAAATATGGCAAAAAAAAAAAACAAATCATAAAATCTTAAAATTTCAAAAATATAATCAAAGACTCCAAGGGTAATTCATACCGCTTGGTCAAATCCAATCAAATCAAATGCTTCAAGGGTAATTCAAGCCGCTTGTTCAAAATTAAATCAAAGTCTCCAAGGTTAGTTCAAGCCGCTTGGTCAAAATCAAATAAAAGGCTCCAAGGGTAGTTCAAACCGCTTGGTCAAAATCAATTCAAAAAGGATCCAAGGGTAATTCAAACCGCTTGGTCAAATACCATCAAATAAAAAATGCTCCAAGGATAATTTAAACTGCTTGGTCAAACATAAATTCAAAAAGCCCCAAAGGCATAATAAGCACTTTGGTAAAATAAATCAAAAATACAAAAGCAACATAAAAATCAAAATAACAAAAACAATTGCATCTCACATCTTGCATCCACATAATTGCATTGCATTTTCATATCCACTACAATTACATATGGCATAAGAGCCTTAAAAATGATACCATAGTTTGTCACACAAATCATTCAAATCCATACCTCCATCAACACCAGTATGTAATTATGTTTTTCAACACAACCATTATTTGTTGCTATACATAATACACTAAGGTTTTTTCAGTTAATCAACCACACCTAGTGACCTTATCAACTTCTGTGGAAAACAACTTTGATTAGTAGAATTTAAGGTCTAGCCATGATAATGCCTTGGATATTCAAGATCTCGTCACTAATTGAAACACTAAAATCCTATCTAGTACAAGGAAAATATGAAATTTTCAAAGTGGTCTCGGTTACCTTAAGAGAAAAGGATTATCCTTGTTTATCCCCTTGTGCAACCAGTTTAAAGGTGCTGAGAATTGGCACAAGGACAAGCTTTACCCTATCCAAATCCCTTGCTTAAATCAAAATAAGAAAAAATTCCAAATAAAAGTACCTATATAAAAGGCCAAGCATACAGTCGAGATTTCAGAGCAATAATCAGATACACAAATCATATATTCAAAATTCAAAGAAAAAATCAAAGCTCATAAAAAAAAATCAATCAAAAATAAAGAGTTTTTTTCAACACTACATATGAGAAAAATAAACAGTGATTATCATCACTACAAAAATCCCCGCTCAAAGAAAAAATCAATCAAAATAATCTATGATTTTCATCACTACATATGAGCAAAAATCCAAAGCCAAAAATAAGGGAATAAAGCTTGAATCCCTAGAATTCTCAACATTGTACAAAACTAGAAGGAGAAATCCTTACACATGACGATATGTCTACCACAATTGCTTCATGCATTTGTGTAGACCAATGTTTATATGTGGATGAGATAGCTTAGGTAGCCCAATATTTCCTAGTGGTATAGTCCAACTAAGTCCAACATAAGGATGAGATGAACACTTGAGGATCCCTGATCTTAGAAATGGGCTGAAAGAATCTCGCTTGACATCGGAGGAAATTCTTGAGTTCTACCTCAAAATATACAATCACATGCACACACAGAGATCATGAAAAACCAGGTCCATGGTAAAAGCCTTACTTTTCAAAAGTCTAAGTGGTAACTAGACAACTGTTGATAGGGCAACTAAAGTGGTTGAATCTCCAAAAAACCCCAAAAATTCTTACATAGCAACAAATCATAATGTCATTCACACCATCACTTTCTTTATAATATTCTATAAATTAGGGGTATCAACATAGTAAAACAGATACCGCATATATATTAGAAATAGTATATAGACGGCCACTGACTACTTTATATCTTTTAATTTACAGAAACTTATTAAGAAAAAAATATTACACACCATTACATCTCACATATGAATACTTAATCAATTCTTATGATAAGAGTGATTATTTAAATTTATGATTATTTTTTACTTTCTGTGGTATCACCCATTAAGATTGTCAATGTCATATGCATTCCGTATGTTTTAAGTGATTAGAGCATACAAGTTCATTTATACCATTCCATCACATATGTTAGATGCATATAATTAAAGAAAAGTTAAAACATGCATGTAACAACAATACCATACCCACAAAAACAAGTCATTAAATCCATAAAGCACATCATAAAACACATAGGCAATATCCATTTGCATATAATCATAAATTCATCATTTATCAAAATACATCGCATCATATCATCAAATCACATAAGCATCTACACATCCATATAAGCATATTCAATATCATCTATCATCTAACATATTCATCAAATCATCATAATGCCATCATTGCATCATATTATAAAACAAAATAACAACAAAAACATGAGCAATAAATGATACACATAATAAGTCATAATGTAAAGATATCATAAAAGTATGTGTGTCAAGTCCAAAGGATATACAAAAATTCCTGCGGGCTATAGTCATATAGGTCAGTCGACCTCAAAAATGGATCAATAACCAAGTAGAGCATCATTCAAATACCAGGCCTGAGCCCCCTGAATTACCTCCTCTAGTGCCACCTCCCCTTGTGATGGTGTCGTAAGTCAAGTGATGCGAGCCTGTCGATCTCTCTATCTGAGTTTGGGTCCTCTAGCTAGGACGGGTGGAAGACTGCCCCGAGGTAGAACGCCCACTGATATGCAAACCACTCACACTAGTTGGATTCTTAAGGATAATCCCATGCCTCTTGAGCTGCATCTGAAGAAGGGTAACATGATCCACAAGTCCTCATATCTACACCTCATGCTCATCCAACAAAGACTAGAGATGTCCCACATCTACTCCTGAACCTGTTGTTGGAGCCTCCTTTGGTATAGGAGGAACAAAAAATTGCATCCTAGAATTGCCACCTCCAATAGTAGCCTGTAGAGCCTATATTTGTGTTGAGAGCTGCTCAATGGTAGCATCTCATCGCTGTACCTAGATCTTAGTGGCCTGAAGCTCAGCCTCAACCTCATGTAGCTATGATCTCAGAGGAGAGTCTCTCTCCTCGGGCTCTAATTCCTCCTCCTCCTCAGGAACATCAGGATCCTCTACTACCACATGCTCTGCTAGCTGGCCCCATACCTCGGTCCTAGCTTGAACTCTACATCCTATCGAATCTGTGTCATCACCCCCACCATCATCCTCGCACCCTAGACTGCCGATGCCATGACACATCCGATCACCCCACCACTGAGTGTAGGCCTCTATAACTCCCCCAACCACTATATGTTCAATTATTGGGGCATCCTCCTCATCTGAAAGCTTCATGATCTATCATGGAGGTAGGTCCTCTACTGTGAGGCACCTATACAAGAACGGTATCAAGGGCACATCCTGCTACAATCTGTACTGACAAAGAACTTGAGTGTAGAATAAATACTCTCAGATGGTAATCTTATGGCCAATGAGCCATCACTTGTGTCGTGTCCTAGCAGTATATCTAACTAGATCATCCTAAATAGGGCACTCATAATAAGGTTGCCACATGGCATCTCTAGCTAATAGTCTAGTGAAAGCATTAGTGTAATGGGATAGATCCCCTATGAAAGTATGGATCTTACGATCCTCATGCCCTTGAGCCCATCTGGCAGCATAGCACTGTGTCTGAGATTCAATCATTGTAATCTTGGTTGGGAGCCCCTTAGAATGATCTACCACAATGTGCTCCCATCCCCAAACCTGTAGGAGCAAGCTACAGGTAATACTGACATGTCCTCATCGATGGATGTGGTACAACTCATCATAGCACTAAGCCAATAGTGATCTACCCCATGCATAGATGATAGGCTCCTCGCTATCCAATAGATCCTGCACCATCGCCAGAAGGTTCCACGAGAACCTCAAATTTTAGAAGTCTGGGATAAGAACATTATTGATCACCATCAGCAATATGGCATGCCTCATCGTAAAGATGCCCTCCCCATGCCAATGACTGATGGAAACTCCTTCGAACTTGGTTTCCTTGAGAGCATCTATAGAATGCTCTCTAATCACCCGAGTGAATAAAGTCACCTGATCATTAGTGGCTAAAGAGACAATGGCCACCCCATCGAATGGAATTCAAAATATCTTACATACGTCCTCTGGCGTAATGGTCATCTCACCAGTTGAGAGGTGGAAGGTATTAGTCTGCGGGTCCCAGAAATGGGCCAAATCCATAAAGTAAGCCTGATCTACCATGATATAATGCAACCTGATGACATACTACAACCCAGGGGCTTTTAACCATGCCCAGTCCGTATCATTAAATCTAGGAAGTATTTCAAGAAGGAGCTTCAGGTCCTGAGCTTGATCAGTAAGGATCTAAGAAAAAGCACAAGAAAAACAAAACATAACTACAGTGCATATAATGCATAATTCACCATAAACATGAAAAGGGTGCAAAAGAGTATGGACTTTTCTAAGTCTAAGAAAAAGGATAATATTACACCTAATCATGCAAATCAAAATTCAAAAATTCCAAAAAATTCATAAAAAATCAACAAAAATACAAAAAACAAGGCTAAGGGCTTAGCCATTGTTACCTACAACGACCGAAACCTAGCCACTAGAGGCAACAACGGCCAAGACCCAACGGTCAAATTTTTTACCATTGGGATTCAAGCTTGGCTGCTCTAAGTAACAGTGACTCAAAGCTGACCACTCTGAGCGACAACGGCCAAGGGGCGGCACGACAAACCCGTGAACCCTTGGCCAAAAAATAAAAAAAAAATTGCAAAAATAACAAAATAACTTCAAAAAATCAACATAGGGAGGGAAAACAAACAAAATGGAAAGCAAAATTTCCCACCCAAGCATCAAAACTAGGCTAAGTTCAAAACACCCAAAATGGAGGCAACAGGTGAATAACTGAAGAATTTCAAAAACCTTAGGCTGAATCCACTAACAGAAAGAAAATTTGGAAACTAACCCACCATAGCAAAAGGGAACCTAAGACTAATTACAGAGCTTGTTCATTTTTAGCAGGGTTAGTGAGGTTCGTTTTGCCCATTACTTAGTGAGGTTCAATTTTACGTAGACAAAATAAAAGAGAGATAGGGTTTTGAAGAGAGAAATATCCAAGAAGCTTTGGCTCCTCCAGAAGCTGATGTCTCACCCTGCGCAGCCATGTCCTCAGCACCAATAAGTTTCAAAGTCGCAACCATCACTGTCGCACCAGAGCCCCCAAAGCTAATCTTTAAACAGTGAAAGTGACAAGTCAAACCCTAGAAAAGCAAATTTTTATATTTCCTTAATTATGCCTTGGCCGTTGCTAACATCAGTGGCCCGAACTTCTTGGCTGCTCAAAGTGATAGCAGCCACAGGCAAGAACTTAGAGGTCACTGGACCTGACAGCGACCATATCCACAGAGCAAAATAAGGGATTTTCTCCTTGAGGGATCCCACAAAAATAATAAATAAACACACTTTGGTGGTTTCAAATCATCAAAATGTCCAAAATAACAAAAAATTCACATAAAATCATAATCTCAGATAGGCCCTGTATCCAGTTACCTACTCTATCCACTCGGAGATTGCAACTATTTTCACTCCATGTATTTTTATGAGATGAGTAGATAACCATAAGGTCACTTGGGACAAAAAAAACTCATTTTGGAATTATGATGTGCCACCCTTCAATCCCGAAGAAGACCAAGATGGTTGGACTGCTCCACGGGTGCGAAAGGATCATTCTAATTCCCCTATGACATCAAAAATATTAAGTCAAAGTGATACAATCTAGACAAATAGAATCACTCATCCTAACTCCCTAAGAAATTTATTGATGGCTAGACCACTGCTCGGGATAAGGATGGATGATTATCATAAACAATTGGAATCACACTTGGATGTGGGATTGCCCATTAAAAGCAACAAATGCTATAAAGGAACCAAATTAGTCATATTGGTCAAGCGACTTGTCACTTCATTCATTGTCATTTCTTCACCAATTCATTGTGTGAGGAAGTAGTTCAAAACTTCAACTTAATCATAATAAAAATCAACAAAATATCACTCGATCATAGAAAAATCATGTTCGTCCTACGAATCATTGCATACAACAATCACAAATTTCCCTTGTTTTTTGGGAGCGTAGCAGACATGACATCTTCAATTGTAGTTCTACCGGTTGAAATTGTTGTAGCAGCTGAAGCTACCTGATTGAGTTTGAGGAACGAGTGCAATTTAACATGCAAAAGCCACTAAGCTAATTCCTTCGAACATTAAGGCAACGATTCAAGGGATGCATGCCATCTTGCTTGATTGGGCCATCCAGTGTTGATCATACCATTGATCACCATAACACCCTACAAACAGATCAGTCTACATTTTTTCTCAGCATTGTGTTTTCCACACAACGCGTCACAAAAATGGGCATCTGTAGACACCTAAATCATGTCATGCTTAGGGGAGCTGCTCACATAGACATATTCATGAGATCATAAGACATAATATTGGACTTTACAAGCATTAACAGTGGTTCTAACCACTCATTTGGGACCTTTTCAAGCCATCCAAGTCTAGCCGCTCAAGCCAAGAGCAGCAAAATCCTATCCACTCAAGCATAGAGCGGCCAAACCTTAGCCGCTGTAGATGATAGCAGCTAGATATTAGTCACTACAGATGACAATGGCTAAGCCATAAGAAGCAGTTTGTTGACAAATAGGCCTAATCATAGGTGGAAGTGGCAGTCTACATGCAATAAAGGTGAGCGGGAGTGACTTTGCATTCCTTTTCATGACTAGTTCACATAGGATATTTGAGTTTGCATTTAGAATTAAGTTAACTAACCTCCAAGCATAAACAAATGACAAAAGCTTCTCATGCTAACAACCAGTTCGCATAGAATACTCAAGTGGGCAGTTAGATTTTAGTTAACTGGCCTTCAAACATAGACAATGGAAAAAATCTTCTCATGCTAACTTGGAGAAATTCATTTCTAGGGCTTGGACATAGACCTAAGGTTTTACACTATAAAATGTGTAAGCCTAATAGCATCAAGGAACATATCTGATCCATATTTTATCATATCAAAGAGAGAGATATCTGTTTAGGAGAGCTTTCGAGACTTGGAAAGTTCTCTTTGAGATCACGTGTACGGCGAAGCTCTAATGGATTGAAGAGCATAACACCTATTATTTCAATATCAAATACAGGCTTTGACCCATAGCTTTGGGGCAAAGAGGGTAAGGTTTACTTTAGTGGACGTTTTCTTAGATGGTGGCCTACAGGCTTAGCTTCGATTTTAGACATAGCTTCTTTTATTATGTTTCTTTATGTTTTCATATCATTAGCATAGATTTACATGATTTCTTGGCATAGTTTTATCATATTTCCATTACATTCTTTGATTACTAACAACATCATTTGGGGAGGCAATCTCAGACACCTAAACGTGTGTTGTTGTTTCATTGCTTGCAGGGCCACAGGTACATCGGACAAATTTTGCAACATACAAAAGCAAAAGGGATCCCTCTAGGAAATAGACTTGGAGAAGGAGGCATCTATAAGCCCTCATAAATTTTTGTGTGCAGAACCAGGAAGCTTTTATAAGTGCACCACCTCTTTGTAGAAGGGGTACTCTTTACCTATTTGTAACTTATAGTATTGAAATGGGTATCCCTAAGAGGGACCGACATGTAACCAAGCTTCATTATCAATAAAGAGATCCATCTTTGTTATTTCATGGTATACGCTTTTTCTTCTTGTCTTCCATTTCATCTTGGGTTTTTAAATAACATTGCAAGTAGTGTTAAAAAAAGGGATCGGTGTGTGTGTTCCCGGGGTCGCTACACTAGGTCATAAGCTAACTCAGATTTTTTTGATTGGCTTTGTCTTATAAAATGACCGTCGGGTTCTCTCCTTCTTGGTGGACTCATACAAGGTCAATCAAAAGGTTTTAAGGGTAGTAGAATCATTTTACTAGTGACGCTTCCCCGAAAATGGTGCCAAAATATTGGGTGTCAAACACTAGTTAATTTCCTCCTATAATTGTCACAACACTCGTACTTAAATTGTCAACCTAGGAGCACATAGACTTTAGAAGTGCCACGATTGAAACTACCCATACTACCACCTTAGATATGAATCCACTAACTATCATTGGGGGTTTTTCATAAAGTATCAGTTGAATTATCTATGCCAAGAAAACTTACATACAAATGAAATGCATAAACGTAAACACACCACACTTGAAAGCAGTAATACATCTACCATGAAAAGAATACAACTATAAAATAATTGGATTTAATCTGGGAGCTCAAAACATACTACCATTCATAATTAAATATATGAAAATACTAAGAATAGAGGAATAATATTGGGTTGGAGTGGGTCCAATCTCCAGAAAATTTTTCCCAGCAAATCATGAAAGCAATATGCAGATAAGAAAATGCTCAAGCTTTATTAATCAGTGCAAAAATATTACATGTGATAGTATTATAAAATAATGCTTCCCCCTGCTACAGATAAGTCTGTGTGTTTATATACCACACATAGGACTTCTTGTTGCAGTTCTGTTACAATAGGCATCCCGATTATAGTCTAAACTGGGATAGTTTAGCTGTTGTAGCCAGTGCACAATTATAGCTTCATCGTCATTTACTTGCAACCAAGAAATTTAATTTTTGTATGGTTCTACTTCACAAATGGTTACGTGTTCACATACTCTAGTTGGGACAACTCGTGCATCAGCGGTTTCCCATAGATGAGGTGGAACGATGGTCAACGGGATCCCCCTCCAGTCTTTGGTCAACACGTGTAATCTTGGTATTTGTTCAAGTAGGGTGCCTAACTCAGTAAGGCTCCTACTTGAGTAAGGCACTACTTCAGTAAGGTGCCTACTTGAGTAAGGCACCTACTTTAGTAATGCACATACTTCATTAAGGTGCCTACTTGAGTAAGGTGCTTACCTTTGTATACCTTCATCTAATTGAACAGAACCATCCCAGGTCCATGTAGGACCTCGACTGAGTAAAAGATGACAAAATCTAGGAAATAACTACACAAAACACACTTCACACTTGGATTAGATAATACACATGAATTCATTAAATACATACATAATATTTCATAAAAATACACAACTCCTTATATAGTGCCGCCCAAAAACCATTAGTACATATACAAAAATGTGAGCATATCAGGTGCTCATCAGCAATAAAAGGTACCCTTCATACCAAACTACACCAGTAGACTCACTACCTGCACCATTTATTTATCCATAGTCTCTCATGACTTCTAACGCTACACCCCCTCCACTAAAAAATATCATTATCATTCCTAGCATCCTTACCCATAAGTTGCATAATGCTCCTGCTATCTTTGACCTTTTGCAATAATCTCAACCCCATCGTGAGGCATTTAATGATATTCTTTGATCTATTGATCTTGAAACCCATGACACTAACATTTGTGAACTTCATGGGGAAAATTATGTGTTGCCTTAAGCATTTGATTAGTTTTTATGATCATGAGATTACTAAACCCATAAGCGAAAGAGCATATCCTCCTCTTCACATCCAAGAAACCATCAATGATATCACCTAAAAGTGTGTTCTCATTGATATCGGTTCCTCTATCAGCATCATTTCCACTATAGCCTTACACCACCTGCATATTCCTCCAAGTCATTTCACCACCCCATTGTTTGATCTTCAAGCATTCGATGGTTCCATGAGACCCTTAGTATGTTCCATTATCCTACCTATCTGAGTGGGTATCCACACCATTTATATCATATTCTACGTCATTCAGGGTGAGATGCAGTATAATATATTGCTCAAAAATCTATGAATTAGGGACATGTAGTGTTTCCCTTATACATTTCACCACTATTTCAAATATATCCACAAAATACTTGTTCACTATGTTCCTACCAATGGGGACCCCTTCAAATTCTACAACATCATAGACCTCCCACCAGGATCTTCATCATCTTCTACACAGATCTTTCCTATCTCTTCTCATCAATATTTGGAGCATTAACATCTCCCTCCACATCAACCTCATTACTACAATCTCCATCAGGGACACATGTCTCAGTGTCTTAGGGACACCTTTTTCACCACATTCCCTATGGCCACCACCACCTTCTCAACCATCCTCTTCCACAAATATACCTCTAGCATCGACACCCTCTTTGTCACCCTCATTGTTGCCCACCATCACATCTCGTCCATATTTTTCTATGAAACCCCCTATCCTCCATATGCCTCAAACACCTCCACTCTTATTATGTCCATGATCTAGGTTGTTCACATCTCCTCACAATCCAACATCGACACCTTCTCACTCAACTCCACAATTCCTACATGTAGATCATCCTATCCTATCCACTGTAGATAAATTCCATTATTAGGAACAACAAGCTTCTCACATTGATGATCAATAGTTGCACTCCTCTATTACCACCATACAATATTCTTAGCTCCTACTCTCCTCTTCTAATTTGGATTAACTACCTCGGACGTCATCTCACATCTCTATATTCATGATGAACTTTGGCCTAGGTGACTATAATATTTGTGATGCTCATGTACAACCTCCTACAATCCAATCCATGCTTGAATTAAGTTTCCCTTTGACTTTAGTATTGACCATTGGCACTATTGTACAATTAGGTCCTCCCAATAACCAAACCAACTTTATTTATGCAGGACTAGACTCCTCACTCTTGGTTGTAGTGCCTCCACCACCACAATCTAGCTTTTGTGGTACACTATATCACATGTCTAATACCCATTTCACTTTATGATATCTTTGGCATTTCCATTGGTGTGTATTTAGATTAGGATATTATGAACAAGGGTTATGTACACCCATCAATCCCTACATCTAGTTACCTACAGATAAATCTGTCTTAGGCTATCACCCCATCGCCATCCATACACTTGAGGATGAGCTTCAGCATCTCTCCTTACACCCTTCCTTACTTCTAAACATACTTTGGAATAATATATTGACATGGATATTTTAGAGAAGGGATCATCCCCTCATTCGACCATTACTATTCCATTCAACTTATTTTAGGAAATGCCCTTATTTAACACTACATGTTGTACCAACAACTTAACTAGCCAATTTGCTACATTATCTCTAAATTTTCACTACCCATAATGTGACATGACATTTCCTCCACCATCAACACCATATTTGGATAGATCATTGTCAATGCATCGATAGCTCCATCACTCCATTACTCGATCATGTTATCCACCTAACATCTTGCACCCTCCAATAATTTTGCTATGACATTCACATGTTATTAAGTCTCCATCATTAGACTCTTCATTGCCTACATCCCCCATGTATTCGATTAATATGGTTGACGTATATCTCTTCACCCCACTTTGGTATACACTACAGTCAATTTGTGACGATGCACCCAACCCAGATATTCTTTACTTCACACACATTTCATCTACACCTGCACCGCATGATTTATTGCTTTCACCCCATGTCTTGCATACTATGAATTCTCCTTCACCTTCCACCCCACACCATATTCCATAGGATCACCACACAGGCATCTACATAGATGATGAATTTGATGTACTAGAGGCTATCAATGACCTCCACCTTATTCCAATCCCTAAAAAACTTCGATATGGTTCCCACATGCTTGTGGAAGACACTATTGACGTTGACATTGGTGACGATCCCAAAAATCCACACAATCAAACTCATCACTAGCCTCTCACTAGAAGAGTGCATCACATTTACCACATTTCTTAAGGAATATATTAGAGTTTTTACCTGGTCCTACAAGGATATGCCTGGCCTTGACCCTTCCCTAGTGGTTCATAATATCACCTTAGACAAACCCATCAGACAAAATTTGTGATGTATGTATCCTACCATTGCTCTCCTCATAAAATCAGAGCTCCAAAATCTCCTTGATGTGGGTTTCATAATTTTCATAGATTTACCTTGAGTGGATTTCTAACATGGTACCAGACCTAAAATACTTCGACGAGGTTCACGTATGCACTAATTTCTGTGACTTAAACAAATATTGTCTCAAAGACAAATTTTCTTTATCAAACATCGAATCAATTGTTGATTCCATAATAGGCCATGAAATGATATCCCTTATGGATGGGTTTTGTGGATACAATCAAATCAAAATCCATCCTTTCAACCAACACAAAACTTCCTTCACAACCCCTTGAGGGATCTTCTGCAACATGGTCATACCTTTTGGTCTCAAGATCACTGGGGCAACCTATCAATACACAATGACTTACATTTTCCATGATTACATGCATAAAACCATGGAATATTATGTCAATGACCTTATTGTGAATTCAAAAGAGTATTCACAGAACCTTGTTGACTTATGCCAAATCTTTGATCACCTTTTAGAACACAATATTCACCTAAACCCAAATAAGTGTGCCTTTGGTGTCACTTCAGGCAAGATCCTAGGATTCATCATCTCTCAGTGAGGCATTGAAGTTGACCCTAACAAATTCAAAGCCATCCTTGAGATGTCTTTGCCCACAAACCTCAAACAATTGCATAACTTGCGAGGCAAAATCCTATCGATACGTCACTTTTTTTCCCAGCTCTCAGATAAATACAAGTTGTTTAATCACCTCTTACAAAATGGGTCATCTTCAAATGAGATGAGAACTATCAAAAAGCCTTTGATTCAATCAAAGCCTACCTTACCACTTCATCAGTTTTATCTCCCTCAAATCCATATTTGCCATTCACTCTATACATTTTTGCTATAGAATTTGCACTGGGTACACTCCTTATCAAAAATAATGAACTCAATCATGAGCGAGCTATATACTACATCAACCATAGGCTAGTTAGTTATGAAACCTACTATGCATACAAGGAAAAGCTATGATTGGCTATAGTTATTGCTATCCAAAAACTATGCCATTACATGATCAATCACACCATATTTTTCATCACCTGCGACAACCCACTCTGCTACATGATGAACAAGAGTTATCATAACTCTCATACTTCTAAATGGATTATGCTCCTTACTAAATTTGACCTAGAATTCATTTCACAAAAATCCATTAAGGGGTAGGTCATTGTAGACCAGCTTGTGGAGGCTCCATTACCGGATACTTGTCCCCTTATCATTCAACTCCCTGACGATTCCATATTTAATGTCATAGAACCTGAATAATATGTTGAACCTATGATAACTACCAAATTAACACTATTCTTTAATGGTTCTCACTGCACATATGTTGGGGGTACAAGAATTGTATTTTTCACCCCATATGGAGAGCCTCTTCCATTATCATTCAAACTAGGGTTTCCTTGCACAAACAACAATGCAAAATATGAATCCCTTATTCTTGGTCTAAAGTAGGCGTATTCCATGCACATTCGGTGCCTTCACATCATTAAAGACTCTATCCTTATTATAAACCAAGTCTAGGAGATATGGCAATATCGATTCCTCATTCTCCAATAGTATAAGCAAATCGCCCAGCAACTCCTCATCCAGTTTGAGTGGTATGCTATTGAATTTGCTTTGCATTCCTCCAATAATCTTGCCAATACAATGCCCTACTTAGGATCATTGATACCTTAAAATACCCTCTCTGACATGACACATGTGTCCATTCATACACTTACCAAATAAACTATCTCATCTTTACCTCATATAGATGATGATGGCATCCATGTTGTCCAAACTGAACCACATGATCCTTGGTTTTCCCAAATTAAGGATTATATTAAATTAGGCTTCCTACCCTATGATCTACCACATGCTCAACACCAAGCATTCAAATAATGCACCATTCATTATACACTATTGGGGGACATATTGTACTATTGTGATTATGATGGTATTCTCCTACGTTACCTCAAACCACATGAATCCCAGTGGGTAGTATAAGAAATCCATGATGGTACTTATGGTAGCCACTTCAGTGGAATGGATATCACCAAGTGTATCTTATGTATGGGCTACTACTGGTCCAAAATGGAGCATGATTGTTGTGAATATGTCAAGCGATGCATAAAATACTAGCAAAGTACTAATCTCACACACCTTCCTTCGCAATCCCTCTAACCAATTTAATCTATGTGGCCTTTATCATATTGGGGCCTTGATCTCATTGAGCAAATCACACCTACCTCATAAAACAACCATAAATTCATTATCATTGCTATCGATTACTTCACAAAGTGGGTCGAAGCTATTTTACTTGTCCAAACAATAGGATCCAAGATTACGATATTTATTATAGACCACATCATATGTCATTTTGGCATTCCCTCTCAAATCATCTCTGATAATAGAAATTCCTTCAAAAATAAAATTATTCATGCCTTATGCACCAAATTTAATATCCACCATAGCTTCTCGGTCCCATACTACCCATAGGGTAATGACCAAACCAAAGCTAACAACAAAACCATTTGCTCCATCCTTCAAAAAATGATTGTAGAATCCCATCATGATTGGCATAATCAGATGCCTCTTGCCTTATGGGCTTACCATACGAGCATCCATATGCCCACTAGGGCAACCCCATTTTCCTTGGTCTGTGGCACCAAATCCATTATGTCCCTTGATCTTAAGATACCTTCATTGCGAGTCTCCATGAAAGACTTCATCAATGATGATACTGCTCATCAAGCTCATTTTGATCAATTAATGCTCTTGGATGAGCATCGCGTCCATGCCATTTAGCACACACGTATATATCAAGACTAATTTCATCGTACCTACATTAGTAAGGTACATCAATACAAATACCAAATTGGTAACCTGGTCCTTAAGAAAAACTAATAAATCATAAGCCAACCCCATCAAGAGCAAGATAGATTTACTCCTAATTGGTTAGGCTCATACATAATTACACAAAAATTTAGCTTCAATGTATATCGATTATCAAACCTCAAAGGCTCCATTGAACCCAAGCCTATCAACATCATTCACCTTCGTACATTCAATGCCTAACCTATATAGGTAAACAACCACATGGATTGTCTATAGGATCGTCACAACATAGTCTCGATTTACATCACACATACACTACACCACACTCTACACATGATCTCTCTCTTTCTATTACACAATAGAACCACTTTTATTCTTTATGTTATTTATATGTTGTGGGTATTTCAATTTTTGTAGGTCTTTCATCATAAGCGATGACATATTTAGTGATAGGGCATAATTTTTTATACACATCTAGCATACAATCACCTCCACCATGCAGTATCCCTAGATTTTATCTTCCATACCAGTTACCCTGATCGATCTAGTTCAACCACCCAACATGGTTCATGTATGCCAACACTCCACCTCATCACACTCTGATCACCATAGCTCACCCCACAATAGGTGTGCTTTATATTTCCCTCACTCAGGAGATAATTAGGTCTCCTTATCTTCCTTTTTAGATAATGAAGAGTACTCTCACCCATAAACTTCTCGTACGAGGGAGCCATCCCCACCTCACCTGGTCGATCCAAGGGATCCATATCTACCACCTTCCTTAGCTCATTGAATTGTACCAACTTAATACCCCTCTAATAGGGGTACTACACCCATTCATACATCTTCTAAAAGACTATCTCCACCTCTACCTACTGGGATGTCAGCCTACGACTTATCCCTCCACTATCATGCCACCCATGCTACATCCACTCGCATTCTCCCATGTTGTTAGTGTCACTTTTTATAGCTATCCCATGTACCATCTATCCTCAAGATACCACCATCACCACTCTGTGGCCTCTTGCTCTAGCCTATCACACCACTAGTGTAGCAGTTCCATTCTCCCCCCTCTTCATCTCATTCATCCTCTTCTTCACACTCATACCTCCATTCCATATACCCACCTGAAACTCGGTCCCCACCTTCTCCGTCCATCACCTCCCCCACTAACATTCAATATATCCTCTCTCGCCTCAACAATCTTGAGTTACACTTGATCTATTATCACTACGAGTCCTCTTCACATCGTTCTATCATGGTTCAACCAACATCACCTTCTTCTAGGCTTACAATTCATTCTTAGACCCGATATACATACGAATTATGCATTCTGACTCGACCACCCATTCCCACATCACCTCCTTCATGCTCATCACCACTCGACCCATATATTTATCCTAGGCCAGTCTGATTAGCAACATTGTTTTAAAAATTCCACCAGCTATTTCACCAGGGCCTCCTTTATTTACCCAAAATCTACCCTATTGATCCCTTATGCCCCATGTTATGCGATTACAATAAAAACCACCTTAGTGTCTACCATCATCAGCCAAGGCACAACATCTAATCGTATTGTACATTGGAATACATTATTCAGGATATATTTTTTGATGATTCTCATTCACCTCCTGAACAAGCTCCCTCTCCTACTCACCTTTAAAGTCTACCACACCGACTAGTACATCACTCCACCCCATCATGAGATTCATTCATTCCTACACCACATTACTTCCAACAACCATCCAACTATACCAACTACCAAAATCCAAGTCACCTTGTCACTTCACCAAGTCACTCGTGACCTGATCCGCATCATTTCACATAGTTCATGTTTGATTTTGTGTTGTTTGTTTTCTTCCATTCCATCTCCTCACCTCCTTCCTCATTAGCATTTTTGAATGGTCACGCTTCAAGAGGCTACATTCCTATGCTAATTCTCTTTTCCCATCCTCTTTATTTTATTTTTCTCTACATTATTGTTTAATCTCCTCATATTTATTCCCTTTCATCACTTTCATGTCATTCTACATATTTCATCTGGATTCTCTATCTACACCCATCAATACCACATGCACTTTCTTGCTTGTTTTCTTTTTTCCTAGTTGCTACATCCCCCCACACACTGGGAAAACCATTATCATGACTCTCTATTCTCATCATCATCATCCTACACATCCATATTTCCATATGATTTACAATATACTCTAGTTGCATCATGCATATTTCCTCTTGTAGATATGGATCTTTCATAATGCATCTCACACTACATTCATTGCACATATCCATCCTTCTTCTATGGTTTCATTCATATTTGTATATTCCATCTATAGAAATGTGCCCCTAGCAGGAATAACACATGCACTTGTTAGCATTATGACTTGCATGTCCACTCCCTTTCTTGGGATTACATGGTCTAGGGTGTCTTGCATTTTCTTGATCATTCACTATTTAAGTCAATCAAATGTCACCTCTACCTGATAGGTTATTACACTCCTTACAATTTTCTTTGGGTAGTTCAACTTCTTTCAAGGACCATTCACACAGGTCATATTTTAAACAAATTTTGAGTCTAGGGAAGATAACACCTTCTGTAGATATTGCCATATAGTGAACGGTTTTCCCTACTCATCCTATAACTTGCATGGTCAAAATACGACCTAGGGATAAACAATGGGATAAGCATAAGAAAAATTTAGAAAAAGGGCAAAAACAAAAGCCAACACCCATACCAAAAATAAATAAATAAATAAAAGAGCACCACAAAAAAAGATAAAAAATAAATGAGGGGTAGAAAAAAAAAGGAAAATCCTCCAGATATCATAATTTTTATGCTTCATCACCTTTGGTACTTAGGTTTAACATAACATCATAGGATGATTTCCATCACCAACTATAGGCCCTAAGCACCTGCCTACCAATGGAATAGTCTTACAAGTGGTGACACATCTATCACATTAGTGACCTTTTGTACAGATCACTACATGCTTGTGGATGAGCTAGCTACTTTGGCTATGTTTACAATGGGTTATTCCTACCTCCCCCAAAATGGATAAATGAACATCACTCATTTGCACACATAGGCCCTTGATAGACTTTGACCTAGCCAGGTTAGTTATGAGTTCTTGATAGATCTCGTTCAGTTTTTCATGATGCTTGATTACTACAACTATGATTGTCAATATTTTTGCACACACACTACAATATCCTAAATCCCTGATATTATGGAATGGATAACATTGGCTATATTATGATACAAGTGCTTCCTCTACGTATTTTAGTTTTTGCATACATGCATCCTTGCATCTTTCCTACATGCATTTATTTTTATTATATCACACATCATCACATTTATCTACATTAATTTCCACTACATTACTTTACAGTATCTATACACTACAATGATATAATTTTCTTACATGCTACCATATACACATATATTCATTCATGGTACATCTACCTACTGATATTTCACATAACAAAATACAAGAAATAATACACACATTCAAATCAATTCACAACACATATATAAGTGTTGCAACACAATAGGTATCTATATATATCAAGATAAATAATACCATCAGGCTATAAAATGGGTACAAGTCCATAACCCATAATCACATTAGCCCATAGGCTACAAAAAAAAATAATATATCACCATAAATCAAAGCATCCGATCTACTGATTACCATGAGTCTCTCCACTCCCCTCACGAGTTGCCATACCCTGCACTATTCCACATTCCAATGCCACCCTACTAGACTCTACCCTACCCTATATGTCTAAAACACCATATGAGAAACACTCCCTCCCTACAATATTGTTGGCACCTCTGTTCCTACCCCCCTCTGTGGCATCAAGACCATACTTTAATGACTCTGCTAACAATATGTCTATGCTTGTGATCATGATCTCGACTGTGATTGTGACCTACCATAATCTAGTAGTTGAATCCCATGCATTATTAGGAGGATCTCACAATATTATTGTATCTCCATCTCCTCCCTCATTCGATCCCCCACCTCTTCAGTACCCCTCTGCAGTCACTCTATCTCTACTCTCAATGTAGCTACATCCGTAGGAACCAGCTTCACCACTATTACCCACTCCACATACTCTCATGCCTATTGCTACCACTCAACCTCAGTGTACAACATAGTGATCTCTCTTAATTGAGCCTCTCACTTAGCATCCCTTGTCTCTATCACATACGTCATCTTATGTATCTCAACATTCAACTTCTCTTCGATCACCATAGTCTCCCTAGTCAGACACTCCAAATTCACTACTATCTTCGCATGCCTTACCTCCATCATCGTAAACATCCTACATTTCTCAACAACCTAAAGCTCTAACTTCTTCTCCCTTTGTGGTACCTACCACCTCCATAGTCACCAATCGCATCTCTAGTTCCCTATGTTCCTTACTTAATATCTATCGATCTATCGCCCAATCCTCATCACTGTTATGAATTTTTCCCTCTAGTTGGTGTACCCTCTCACACAACATCAACAACTCTTCATCAACCTCCATCATCTCCTGCTCCTCAATGGGTATCTCTATCATATCTCTAATGTCACCAAAATATCTCACATCAATCAGATTTGTACCTAGCCTCCTCGTATATCATCTTCACCCCATTAGAGAACTTGAGGGAAGTGTCAATTTGGGTTTGTTTACCCTTTTTACCTAGGTTTTTGAGAATGAACTCAATCTTGGAGGAGATAGGAAATACATTGGGGAAATTCATCAAAGGTGCATAGAACAATGGTGCAAATTCAATAGTGACCCACATTTACGTTTAGGTAAACATTGAAATTGGATTACTAGAAGTAGTAGTGATTAATTTGGATTCCTTTTAGAGTGAGTAAAAAATAGATTATGAATGTCTCCCTTTCAAATTTATCTAGTGTCATGAGTACAACCATTTTGCCTGTTATTATCCTAAGATCCCTCTAGAAAAACATCAAGGAAAATAGATTATTAAGGATGGTTACTAGTAGGTCCACAAAAAATGATGATAGAGGTAGAATAAATTAGGGTTGTTCAGCTCACAATAATTTTTTCCAAAGGAAATCTCCAAACAATTTGAGGTACTACAATAGTTTGGAGTATTTGAAGCAACCACAATTGAAGATAATATCAACAAAAGGAATCAACAAAATGAAAGAGGAACAAAGAGGATATAAATGAAAAATAGCAAATTAGAAAGCAATAAAAAAAATTGAGATTCCAAAATTATTTTAGATTACAGTGGGTTGACATTTTAGAATAAGGACAAATTTCTCTTGTTCAACTTTACATTTCTATTCTCCTAACTTAAGGAATTCGAGAGAAGTTTGTCTATATTCTATAATGTCCATCAACTGTGATCTAAAATCACTTTGGGATCCCTCTTTTTCCATTGCTTTTTGATTTTCTATTTTTTCATTTAGATCCTCTACTATTCATTTTTAATTTTTTTGATTCCCTTTGTTGAGAATACCTTCAACTGCGTTCGCTTTGGATCCCCCAAAATACTGTAGCACCTCAATTTTTTTGGATATTTCCTTTGAAAATTTTTGTTGTGAGGTGAACAACCTTGATTTATTTTACCTCTGTCCTCTTTTGTTGCGAACTTACTGGTAACCATCCTTATTAATATTTTTTACCTGATGTTATGCCAGAGGGATATTAGGACAATAACAAGTGAAATAATTGTACTCATGACCCTAGATACATTTGAAAGAGAGACATTCATAATCTATTTTTTCATTGTAGAAGGAATCCACATTATTCATTAATACTTCTACTAATCCAATTCCAATGTTTATCTGGACATAAATGTGGGTCACTACAAAAATTGCATCTTTGTTCTCTACACCTTTGATGAATTGCCCTAATTTATTACCTATATCCTCCAAGACTAATTTCTTTTTCAAAAACCTAGGTAAAAAGGGTAAATGCACCCAAACTAGTACTTCCCTAGGATTCTCCTTTAACATGTTGAAGATGATATGCCACGGGACTAGGTACAAACCACTTCTACTCATGAAGTAAGGGCCCTATTGAAACACCTTTTATTTATCCTCTCATGAGATAAAATAACAATAAAAGGGCCCCTAACTTCCATGGAAATCTCAATGCTTCCCTACATCTCTGGCATCTAATTGATGTCAAACCAGGTCGTAAGTGTAGTATCTCTAGGCCACATTCCACAAAAATAACCAATTAGTGTCTGGTTCTTCAAAAAAATAATTTCCTTGCTGACCTCTTGGATTCTCACTTCCATTGATGGGTTTTTATCCATTTTTTCATAAAGACTTGGTTTTCCTTCCTCTTTTTCATTGAATTTCCTACCTAGGATCTTTAAACCACCTATATGCTTTAGAAAAAGTTGTGCTTGATGAGCCTCTTGTATTTTATACTGAGATGTGTAGGCTAAAAAAAATTACATATGAGAAAATCATTAGGAACAATCAAACTGTTCAAATAAATTCTCTAAGGTTAGAAGATATTTTATTTTAAAAAAAAATTACTTAAGGGACCACTTGCAACCTAGGCACAAATGCAAAATATTTTGTGCAATACAATTGAATCAAAAGGCGAGCCAAGATATTTTTCTTCCTTTATATCCAGCACATAAACAAGAAAGCACTAAAAATATAAAAGCGCTAAAAATAGAAAAAACGCTAAAAAACAAGAAAGCGTGAGCAAACAGAAAATCATTGAAAAGGGTAGCAAATGGAGAAGTCGGGTGAGCCAAGATTTTTTGCTTCCTTTGTAGTCAACGCGCAAAAAAGAAAGCACTAAAAATAGAAAAGCACTAAAAAGAGCTGCAAATGGAGAAGTTGGGCGAGCTGAGATTTTTTTCTTCCTTTGTATTCAATGCGCAAACAAGAAAGCGCTAAAAAAAGAAAAGTGATAAAAAGAGCCACAAATGGAGAAGTCGAGCGAGCTGAGATTTTTTGCTTCCTTTGTATTCAATGCACAAACAAGAAAGTGTTAAAAATAGAAAAGTGCTAAAAAATCCGCAAATGGAGAAGTCAAGTGTACTGAGATTTTTTGTCTTCTTTCTCAACTACATGTAAATCTAAAACGTGCCAAAAATGAGTAAAAACAAATAATCATTGAAAAAGCCACAAATGAAGAAGTCGGGTGCACTAAGATTTTTTGTCTTCTTTGTCAACCGTGCTCAAACCTAAAAAGTGCCAAAAAGGAGTAAAAATAGAAAAGCATTGAAAAGAGCTACAAATGGAGAAGTTGAGCGAGCCAAAATTTTTTGCTTCCTTTGTATTCAACGCATAAATCAGTAGTTCATTGGGTCAAAAAGGCTAGAAAATATGAGCAAAGCTTTTATTTCATGTGATTTTTTGCTTTCATAGTCAAAGCTAGGAAGGTTCAAACCCATAATAGATTCAAAAGAAGAAATCAATTAGGTTAGTTCAAAAGCAAATCAGTGGCAATTATCATTTTTTATTTTCAATATATTTTGACACACTTGCTAAATTATAGAAGGCAAAGAAAATACAAGATAAGCGTCATGGAGGTTGAACCACCCTATATAGTCCAAAATCTTCTAGAACCATCTGATAAAAAAAAATTAGTTGTAGATCAGTGGATGAAAAGGGATCGCAATAACCATCGATGTTAAAACTAATTTTGACCTGAAGTTAGTTGTAACAAATCAGGAAGGCACAACTAGGAGGCATCATGGATGGCAAATGGTCAAGAAAATCAAGAAAATGTAAAATCCCCTAAAAATATTTAGAAATAAAACTATAAGCATTGACCTCCTTTCAAAGGGTCATCTCTGAAGTGTTTTATTGCACTACTATATATATCTTTTGCAAATTAATGAATGAAGCATTACAAGGGATGTTTTCCTTGAAATTGCACTTGTGTTGATTGGTTGGATCTAATTCTATGAAATTATTTGTATTGTTGCTGCTATGGTTAGCCTATACTGCTAATTTGGACAACTAACCTAGAGTAGATTGAGATAATTCATTCTTGCATACATAATTTTGAGAATTCTATTTATGTTAATCAAGGCATTGATATTATTTTGTTAATATGGATAAGTAGTGCTTTAGATGTTTGGTATGCAAAAGGTCATTGGTATAGTAATTATGGAGTTCTAAATACTGTTAGTCCTAAATGTTGCTTCTAAAATTTAATTTGTTAGGAGATGCTTTGTGGATATCTATGCTATTAGCTTCACTTGTCCATTCTTTGTTTATACATTTCTAACCCTATCATTTCTATCCGTAAACTTTCACCATTTGAGCTAAATAGAGTCGACAACCATTAAGTCGACAAGGTAGACCAACCTTCTTTGGAGGTTGAATTGAAGCGATTTGATTCTTCGAACATTTAGTTTGGGTTGTGATTAGCGGGTTCTTACCTCTAAATCCTTTAAGATAATGATCACAGTTCTAGCATTGGCTTGATGACAAACCAGACTACAACAATTTTTGGCATGCCTGATGGGACCTCATCCATAGAAAATTAGATGATTAATGGAGTGGTTATCCCTAGCATTATCAAAGAATTTTGATTCACCTAGTGACTCTACTAAGAAGAAGATCCAATTTGGTAATCGGTCATCTTTAAGGTTATGAAGATTTGTGGTTAATAACTCAATAATGATCATATGAGAAGGTCAAGGTTGGGTGAATTGCCTTGATCCATGGAGCAAATAAATTAGATTTACATGTTGATTCTACTGAGGTGAGAACTCGAAAGCCACATCGTGGCCCTGATCACCCCCTTGAGAAATACTCATCACAACTTTGATTAAATGACCTATCAATACTATCCTCCATGGTATGACATAGGACCATTGAATATCCCTATCCTCTATGAAATCTCAAGGATCACTAAAAAAAACCTACCTAACTATGAACTAGGAAGGAAAATAAATATCTATAAAAGAATATTGTCGAGATATAGCCTGGTTGTCCACTATTTACAATATTGTGGTCAAATATATCATGGTTAGACTGCTTGTGTTGTCTTTTAAAGGAAAGGTATTGTTGTGGTACAAATCCTTAGAAGACAAAAGTATCCATAATTTGATGGAATTAGCTAGAGCCTTCATTGATGATTTTGATGATCTTAGAGATTTCTTTTTGCTGCTCACTCAATTTTCAATTATGAAAAGGGATCCTTAGGAAAGTCTTATTGAGTTTAATATCTATTTCAAAAGGATGTGGAGAAGAATACCCCAAGAATACCAACCCTCCCACCCCCAAGCATATCTCTACTACATTCATACCCTCCATCTTGACCTAAGTCTCCTTTTTCAGCAATCTAAATAAAGGAGATTTCCTCAGGTCTTCTAGGAAGCTATCCAAGCTAGAAATATGTTGATCACAACTGGTAAGCTCCCCTCTAGATAAGTCAACCCTGCATTCAATCATGCATCCAACTAATTTTGTAACAAATTTCAAGAAGAAATAGAGGTATGGTCATGCTTGGAAAAAAGAATGAGTATCCCCCTGACAGGCACAAATATTATCACCTCAGAAGTTAGGAACTAGGTATGATGGAACAACTCTCTAGTTGGTGGAAGAAGAAATAAGTCCAAAGATGTGGTGAAATAGATAGTGAAGATATGTTATCCTTGATACCATTTTCATTGATCAATTGCATTCAAAAGGAATGTCTATACCAAAAGGATTAAAGAAAGAATTTATGCCATAATATGGATATCAGGAATCCAATCGACAATGGTAAATTTTCCCGAATCCCTTTGGTTTAGAAAGAATATGTTAGAAAAAATATGGAGAAATGAGAAACAACTTTATCGATAAGTACCTTGAGGTAAAAAATGTTTTAGGCCTATAGATATTTATATTTTCCAGACCTGACTCTAAAGAAAAGGAAAGAAAAAGTTAACCAGTTTCAATACCTTTTCCAAGACTCTTTTAAATATGAGAAAAAATTGAGGGAAGACTTACTAACATGACAAAAAGTTAATTTTATTAATGCCTCTTTAGGGATTAAAGAATTTACCACATCCTTGAAGAACAAAGCCTTGAATTTCGGATAGGATCAGGTAGATACATGCTATATATCATTTTTATAGAAAAATGAGATATTGCATAATTGTGTAATCGATCCTAAGGCTGAGGTGTCCATAATACCCCTAAGGATCTACAAAAATTTGAATTTAGCTATAGACCAGATGGAATCCAAGTGGCTGAATTTTAAAGGGAAAACAATAAGGATTTTGGGCATCTTAAGGCACTTTGTAATGATGTTATATGGATACCTAGATTTAGTTGTAGTACATGACATAATAGTCGTAGATGTTATTCCTCTATTTGGCATGTGTCTTTCTAGATATGACTTTAGAAAATCCAAGTTTTACCTCGAGCAAAAGGTAAAACAGGTTAAAATATTTGGAGAAAATAATACTTTCAAAATATTCCACAAGGTTCTTTACCCATTCATCATAGAAGGATACAAGTAATATCAAACATGCATGCTTTTGAACATCACTGATGCTACTAAAACAAAGGTAAATAATTTTCCCTAAAAGTATCATGTACTATGCTATTTTGGGTATTACGAATAGTCAAAAGCGATGGTGTTTTCACATCAGGAGTTATCTAGTGGCTATCCTTTTCTGTTTCACATGGGCAATCATAGGAGTGTGATGCATCATGATCCTAAAATTTTGAGTTTACATATGGATGAATATCTCCATAAATATATGGTAGCTTTATTACCATGCTAGAAATAAGTATGTCAAGTTTTTGAAGTAGATGAGCTATCGTTAGACCCATTGGATGATTATCCAGAGAGAAGTATGGAATTAGATGTTTTTATCTCAAAAATAGGATAATTCTATAAAATATTTGATCAAGGGTATAAGGAGAAGTACAGATATAGAACCATATGGTCAAGACATTGCATATTCACGGGATAGCATTATAAAATTACCTTTGAAGCAAGGTGTGGGCTTTCCCATGTCAAATTTTATGTATATAGCCAGTAAATAAATAAATGATGGGATATGATAATGATAAATAAGGCAAGGTGATTCCATTTTGGGATAAATTCCTTGTTATAGTTTGCACATATGTTTTGGGTGACTGACGAAAGCATGCATGATCAAAACAATAGGATAGACTTTAGAATGAATTGCTTTGGCTTTGTTACCTAATGGATGAAACCCAAGTAATCCTGAAGTGGAGAAAGGAACTTCAAGAGAAATGGAGGTCACATGGGTGGAATCAAATAAAATATGTCATACCTCATGCAGAGTGAGCTCAACAAAAATTAGAGAAACATGAGCAGAATATTTAGGGAATGCATAAGAACTAGCTTAAGTAGGTCAATTATATTTTGAGATATTTGAGGCATGATTACATAGACATCAACTAACATAATTATCATCCATAAAGTTGGCTATATAAGGAATTGTATCAATTTGAGAATGAATATTCGAAGATCTCATGAGAAGAATGGTGCGAGTAAGAATTTATGGGAGGGTGTCTAGTTGACCGAGGAAGTTACAATTTCATTGTGTAAGAAAAAGGAGACACGAGAAGGGTTAGATAGTTTCCTGCACTATGGTAATCTATCTTCCTTGGAAGTGGCTCTACGCCCTGATGGAATATACATATGCAACTCACACCTCAATGGAGTATACATATGGAGGTACAATTTTTGTTATAGTTTTAATATTTTGTGTACATCCAAATCCCTTGATTTATTGCCTTCCTTTCCCTTTCTCCATTTTCTTAGAACTCTTTCTCTCGTCCCGCTTGTTAAAATACCATTTTCTGCACATTTTTGGGTATTCCCCTTTGTTTTTTGTGGATTTTCATACTATGTTTTGTTCCTCTCCATTTTCTTTTGTTCCCTTTCATGTGTATTATGAGGTTCATTTTGGCTACCCATCGAACCTCTTAGTGTCTCCCTTGCATGTTAGTGCCACTTTGTCCTATTTTCTTCCCAACATTATATTCATCACATTAGTATCCCCTTCCTTTCCATAGTACATTAGTTTAAGCCTCATTTTCATTTATAAAAAAATATTTTCTCGAGAATAAGGTTGTCTGAGTTCGAAGTAAAGTTCCCAGAGAAGTGCCATAATATAGGGAAAAAAAACTACATATGAGAAAATCATTAGGAACAATCAAATTATTCAAAGAAATTCTCTAAGATTAGAAGATATGTGATTTTTCAAAAAAGAAAACTTAGGGAACCACTTACAACCTAAGTGCGAATGCAAAATTTTTTGTTCATTATAGTTGAATCAAAAGGTGAGCTAAGAATTTTTGCTTCCTTTGTATTCAATGCACAAATAATAAAGTTCTAAAAAACAAGAAAGCACTAAAAATAGAAAATCACTAAAAACAAGAAAGAATGAGCAAACAAAAAATCTCTAAAAAGGGCAGCAAATGGAGAAGTCGGGCGAGCTAAGGTTTTTTTTTTCCTTTGTATTCAGCGCATAAAAAAAAAAGCGCTAAAAAAAAAAGTGCTAAAAATATGTATAGATGGAGAAGTCGGGCGAGCCAATATTTTCTACTTCATTTGTATTCAACGCATAAACAAGAAAGCGCTAAAAATAGAAAAGTGCTAAAAAGATCTACAAATGGAGAAGTTGAGCATGCTGAGATTTTTTGTCTTCTTTGTCAATCGTGTGCAAATATGAAAAGCACTAAAAAGGAGTAAAACTAGAAAAACACTAAAAAGAGCCACAAATGGGGAAGTCAAGCACACTGATATTTTCAGTCTTCTTTGTCAATCGTGTGCAAATCTAAAAAGTGTTGAAAAAGAGTAAAAATAGAAAAGCACTGAAAAGAGCTGCAAATGGAGAAGTCAGGCGAGCCAATATTTTTTGCTTCCTTTGTATTCAATGCATAAATCAATTGTGCACTGGATCAAAAAGGCTAGGAAAACATGAGCAAAATTTTTATTTTGCATGATTTTTTGCTTTCATGGTCAAAGCTAGGAAGGTTCAAACCCATAACAAATTCAAAATAAGAAATCAATTAGGACCGTTCAAAAGCAAATCAGTGGGAGTCATCATTTTTTTATTTTTAACATATTTGTATACACTTGCTAAATTACCAAGGATAGAGAAAAGACAAGATAGGCATTAGGGAGGCTGAACCACCTTGTATAGTCCAAAAGCTTCTAGAACCATTTGATCAAACCTTTTTAGTTGCAGATCAATGAATGAAAATAAATTGCAAGAACCATCGATGGTCAAACTAATTTTGAGCTGAAGTCAGTTGAAACAGATCAGGAAGGCACAACTAGGAGGCATCATAGATGGCAAATGGCCAAGAAAATCAAGAAAATATAAAATCCATTGAAAATATTTAGAAATAAAAGTATGAATTAAGGCATCGACCTCCTTTCAAAGGGTTAGTTCTGAAGTATTTACTTGCACTACTATATATATCTTTTGCAAATTAATGAATGAAGTATTACAAGGGATGTTTGCCTCAAACTTGTGCTTGTGTTGATTGGTTGGATCTAATTATGTGAAATTATCTCTATTGTTGTTGCTATGGTTAGTCTATTCTATTAATTTGGACAACTAACTTAGAGTAAATTGAGATAATTCATTCTTGCATACATAATTTTGAGAATTCTATTTTTTTAATTAAAGCATTGATATTATTCTATTAATTTGGATAATTAGTGCTTTAGATGTTTGGAATAATTCTGTGAGTATGCAAAAGGCTACTGGTACAGTAATTGCAGAGTTCTGAATGTTGTTAGTCCTGAATGTTGCTTTTGAAAATAATTTTTTTAGGAGATGCTTTGTGCATGTCTATGCTATTAGCTTCACCCGTACATTCTTTGTTTATACATTTCTAACCCTATCATTTCTATCCCTAAAATTTCACTATTTGAGCCAAATAGAGTCAACAACCATTAAGTTGACAAGGTATACCAGCCTTCTCTGGAGATTGAATCCAAGTGATTTGATTCTTCTAATATTTATTTTAGGCTATGATTATCAGGTGCTCAAATTTAAATTATTCAAGATAATGATCACAGTTCTAGCATTGGCTTAATGACAAACTAGACTACAACAGGAGGGACATTGTGGCTCCCCTAAAAGCATCTTCGATAAGTTGAAGGGACCAGGATAACACAAAGTAATGCACAAACCTTCTAGGGTTCTCAGATCCCTCCACATATAATAGACACTATACTATTATTTTTAATCATTAAAATAAATTTCTTCCTCTTATAATAATCACAAAAAATAGAAACAAATATTTTCTAGAATTTGTCATATTTTTTTACCTAACAAGAATGTTGAACTCAAATGTACTCTAAATATTTTAAATTATTACCAATATTGATTTTTATGGAATCACAATATAAAATAATAAATGGCTAAACATGCCTATTGAAAGTTAAGGAGTTCCCTTTTAATTACTTATTCAATATAGGAACAAGTAAAGATGTTGAGGTTTGACTTTGTATTAAAAAAATGTTTAAGTCCATGGCTTATTTAAGCTAAGTAGTATCATCTTAATCTTGATTATTTCACTAATAAAAGGGACTTGATCATATCTAGAATGGGTGGCCCATGTTGGTCTATATGAGATCAATCTTGAACAAACACAAACAATTTATATACTAATTAATATTGTTGATGATGGTTTGCATAAATTCTACCATGGATATTTCTTAGTCAAAACCAACATAGTTATTATTGTATCCATACCAAACTCAAACATTAAATTTATTTTATTTTATTTTTATTTGTGGAAAACATCCCAAAAGGGATGCCACTTTCGGGTAAGACCCAAGGAGGCAGGGGTATCCATTCCACCAAAAATGCCCAGGACTTGGACCTGGCCTACCACCTTTGACATACTCAAGGAGCAAACAAACACACAAAACCAATTTAAAAATAAGTAAATAACAACAAAAATAATAAAATAAAATAAAAAACATGCTCCTTGAGTGTGTCAAAAACAAAAGCACAACCAAACACGCACAATAAGATAAAAGAAACCACAACACAAACCACATAGAAAAACACAAGAACCACATAACAAAACACAAACAAGACAAAAACAACAGAACACTACAAAGACATAACCCAAAAAAAACATGAAAAATAAACACAACCAAAACCTAAAAATAAAATAATAATAAAATAAAAATAAAAAACAACCAACAACAGACAATAAACAAAAACAAAAAACATAGAAAACACTCACACATAAAAACACGAAATAACACAAACAAAGAGAAACCCAAGAACAAGAATGAAAAAAACACAAGAACAATAACAAAAAACATAAAAAAAAAACAACAAAAACACAAGAACAACAAAAAACAACACAAAGAACACAAAAACAAAACAAAACAAAAGAACCCACCCACCTTAAAAAACTAAACAAAAAAAACAAAAAAGAAAAAAGAAAAAAAAATTGAACATAACAATGACCTATCTAGACCAGAAGACTATTAAGGCAAGAATCAACAGAGGAAACAAAATAAAGAATAGAATGAGCTAGGGAACTAAAAAAAACTGAATGAACCAAAGAGAAGCAAAAAAAAAAAGCAAGAAGAAACTAGGTACCTTCAGAACTCGAGCCATCCAAAGAAATGATAGAAAGAAGAGCTTCCCTAATTTGAGAAGCCCACCATATAGGAGGGTGGCCATAACAAGTAAGATCACCTTTGTCCAAAGCCCAATTAGCTAAAGCATCAGCACTCTTGTTTTGATCTCTCACCACATGATTGTAATCAACTTTCAAAAATCCCATCTGGATTAATTGAATCTTCTCAATAATTCTTTTTATTCTCCAATCCACCTTATGATTCTTAGAAGGAGTCTTCAAGAGATTAATCATAAGTTGAGAGTCAGACTCAACTAACACCTTTTCCCATCCAACCTTAGTAGCCTCCTGAAGGCCTCTCAGGATACCATACCCCTCAGCAAGGTTATTGGAAAGAATACCCAAATTCTCAAGCAAAAGTAAAAACCAGGGAGCCATCTTTCAAGTCTACCAATTCCTCCCACACTGGCTTTTCCAGGGTTCCCTCTAGAGGCTCCATCAGTATTGACTTTTCCAAAATCCTTAGGAGGAGGTTGCCAATTTCTAGTCCTATCCATCTTACTAATACTCACATTCCCTTTAAGTTGGTTGCCCTTAGAAGATTTAATCTTCAATATTTGCATCACTTGATCCCATCTTTGGTGGGAGTTTTGGGGGTGATTAAGGAGTTGATGGACTGATTCAACTAAGTTGGCTATGGTCTTTTGCCAAATATAGTGAATATCCTTCCTATCTTGATTAAAAATTTGGTTGTTCCTTTCATTCCAAATATTCCAAAGAAGAATGGTAGAACCCATCCAAACTAATCGCCTAATAAAATGATCAACACCCTCTTGATTAGGCCAATCCCTCCAAAGTTGTTCAAAAGTAAAAAAATTGGACCACTGTAAGCCAAGTAAAGTGGCCATTCTCCTCCATAGCTCAGAGGCTAAAGTACACTCAATAAAAATATGGTTGATATTTTCTACATTCTCTTCACACATTTCACATCTAAAAGGGCCATGAAAACCACGCTTCATAAGTTGCTCACCAGTAAGCACCCTACGATGCAATAAAAGCCAATTAAAGAACCTCACCTTAGGCTAGAGCTTTTGAGCCCACAATCGAGAAAATATGTCAGAAGAATGGTTGGGATTATTATGGCATAAGGTCAAATAACCTTGAGCAACTGAATACTCACCCTTAGTAGTGTTGTTCCATCCAAAACAATATTTTTCATGGGACCAAGAGAGGGATCTCATATGAAGGATGCCTTGGATATCTTGTCTTTGCCTTTCTGGGATTTGAATAGGCCAATCCTCAATAGGGATCCAATATCTACCAACCTTTGAATTACCAAGTATGGTACCGATAGTAATTAGCCACCTTTATCCAATTAGCTCGGTGAAGCTCCTCCATCCAAGGCCTCCAATCGGGAAACCGAGTTATCAAAGGCTTGTGACCATCCCAAGAATCTGTCCAAAAATTTGCCTGTTGACCATTATGAATGATCCAAAATAATTTTTTCTTTATCAAATCCTCACCAGTCTTAAGAACTGCTAAAATGGGAGAACCTTTGGTAGGAAGTTGATAGCGAACAAGGTCTTCAGGACTTTTGTTCTCAATATATTTAGCATGGAGATTATTGGCCCAAAGAGCATTGGGGTTATGCAACATCCTCCAATATAATTTAGTAGCTAAAGCTTTGTTGTTATTAATTGAAGACCGGAATCCTAACCCCCTTCACTCTTAGGAAGACATAAAGTATCCCATTTCACCAAGGCCCATTTTCTTTTCTCCTTAGTACCACTCCAAAGGAAACGATGACTGATTTGATCCAATTCTCGAAGAACAACCTTTGGGATATTCAAAACGGAAGAAACATAAATAGGAATAGCTTGAAGGACTGATTTTACCAAGGTGATTCTACCCCATAAGAAAGCCACTTGTTGGTCCACTTTCCAATTTTCTTCTTGACTTTGTCCAACAACCAATTCCAATATTTATTTTTTTGCCTTTGAATATTTATGGGAATACCTAAATAAGTGATTGGAAGAGAGGTCTTCTTATATCTTAATTTATCCAAGACCATGGATTCCTGTCTAGCAGAGCAGATGAAAGAAAATAACTTTAGATTTGTCTTCATTGATCAACTCGCCTAGTAGCCTTAGAAAAATAGCTAATGATTTGCTTAATATTAGAAGCTTCCTTAATAGTAGCTTTACCTAAAAGAGTAGAGTCATCCACAAATTGAAGATGAGAGATAGGTCTAGCTCCATGAGCAATGGTAACTCCCTCAAGGGTTTTGTTTTCCCTCTTTTTGGTTATAGTCCTACCCAAGCATTCAACAAGAATGATGAATAAATAAGGGGATAGCGGGTCACCTTGCCTAATACCTCTGGAAGCTGGGAATGACCGAGAAGGCCTGCCATTGATAAGAACTAAGTAGGAAACTAAAGAGATACATCCCATAATCCAATCCATCCAATCCTTAGAGAAACCAAATTGCCTCAAAACTTTGATAAGGAAGTGCCAATCCACTCTGTCATAAGCTTTGGATAAGTCTAACCGAATGAACATGGAAGGAGAATTTTGCATATCCATGGAATGGATGGCTTCCTGAGCAAGAACTATCTCATCTACTATTTGACGTCCTTCCACATAACCCCCTTGCTCTGGGGAAATAATCTTATGCAAAAGAGGCTTCAACCTTTTCGCCATGATTTTAGTAATGATTTTGAGAAGAACATTACATAAAGCAATAGGTCTAAAAGCTGAGATATGATCAACCTCTTGAGCTTTTGGAACAAGAGTAATATAAGTTTTATTGATAACCTTCAAAATTTCTTTGGCTTTCCTGGCTTCTTCCACCACCTCTAATAAATCAACATGAAGGATATCCCAGAACTCTTGGTAGAACTCAATGGGAAAACCATCAGGACCTGGGGTTTTCCTTTTTGCATTTTAAAAACTACTTGTTGAAGCTCATTGATAGTAACAAGAGCAGTCAAAATAGAGTTCTCCTCATAAGTGATAAGAGAAGGGATTGCTTGAAGAACATTTTGTTGTGAAGCCGAGTCAAGAGGAGTAGCAGCAAAAATATTGGAAAAGTAATCAACAACAATAGAGTTCATGCCATCCCAAGTATAAACAACATCTCCAGAATCTGATTTTAAGGAAGAAATAAAGTTGTGAGATCTTCGAGCTAGAAGAGATTT
Source organism: Wollemia nobilis (assembly GCA_028583015.1). NCBI lineage: Eukaryota > Viridiplantae > Streptophyta > Pinopsida > Araucariales > Araucariaceae > Wollemia > Wollemia nobilis. The sequence continues at coordinate 13,011,194 of JAQPPZ010014788.1, forward strand.
GTGGAAGAAATTTGTGTTTCGATCTCCTTCTTTGAGCCATTGAATTCTAGATTTTTGCTTCCATAAGATTTCTTCTCTTTTTTCCCATTCCTCTAACTCAGTTGTGAGTTTAATTTCATCTCGCACTTCTCTTCTCTGTGAGGCCATCTAAATGGATTTTCTTATTCAAATTTTCAAGATGAGCAATAACTTCATGTTTTTTTTATGAACATCCCCAAACTCTTTCCAGTTCCAAGTCTTGATTTTGGATTTAATGTATTGCAGTCTTTTGGCAAAACAGAACATCTTAGTCCCATGCCTAGGTTTACCTTCCTTCCACCATTGTTGCACACGAGGTCTGAAGGAAATGTCTCTAAGCCACATTAATTGAAAACAAAAAGGAGAGAAACTCACATTGGTTTTCCACATTTCCACCATGACTGGCCAATGATCCGAACCAACATTATTAAGAGTCTTCACTTTAGGAATGTGACCATGGATTAAGAAATTTTTAGAGAGCAAAAACCTATCCAATCTCTCCATTATACAAGCTAAGCCTTGCCTTCTATTAGACCAAGTCATAAGGCCATTATCTGGTTGGATATCCACAAGATGGAGGTTTGCAATATATTCACTCATGAGGTCAGTGCTTTTGTCCAAATTTCTATTTCCCCCACTTTTCTCATCCAGAGAGAGGATGGTATTGAAATCTCCTCCGATCAAGATCCAAGATTTAGGAAAATGAGAGATAATATGAGTAATATCCTTCCACTGTCTTCTTTTTTCCTCCAAAGAAGTCGGAGCATAAACAGTAATGCAGAGCATAATCTAGTTGGAATGTCTACTTTGAATAGCTATAGCCAACAAACCCCAACTGCCAACCATATGGTGAATAACTACCTCTTTTGGGTCCCAAAGACAAGCAATGCCACCCGAAGTCCCTTGGGAACTGAGGGAAACCACTTTTCCAGCTGGCCAAATTTTACTGGCAATTGAGTCCATATCCTCCATTGACATCTTTGTTTCTTGAAGGAAAACAAGATGTGGATGATTTATCTGAATCATTCTTCTAATTTCATTTTGTTTTGAAAGACTCCCTTTGAGTCCTCTAATATTCCAAGTGATGATCTTCATTAATACCAGGGCTAAAAAAGTTGGGAAGGGCATTAATCTTACCTTCCTCTACAAGCTTTTCACCTTCTTTTACCATATGATATTGATTGGTCTTGCGACCTACTTTTTTATTAGAATCCATCTTCAATTTTTTTTCCCTATTTCTTGACTTATTCCAATTGAATCTGAGATGGCTTCTAACCTTGAAGAATGCTCGTACACAGCCAAAATTTTACTAGATGGTTCAATGGAGTCTATATTGGGACCTGCATTATTTGAAGTTTTGACATTTGAAATATTGTTTTTCTTGTGTAAATTTTCTCCTTTTTTTCTTGTTGAAAACCTTTGATTTGTTGGTTTGTCTCCGAGTTCTTCCCTTCATATTTAAATTGTGTTTCTAAGATTTCAGTTTCCATTATTTCCTCTTCCTCACTTGGGACATCATTTGTGGAAAGGATTTCAAACATATTAGCAGATGACTTTGATTGATCCTTCATAACTGGTTTTTTTTAGTGTTCTTCTTCTTAGGTATTTGGAAACCTCGTCGAGTTTATATCTTCTTTCTTTTGATCAGGAATTTTATTTGGGCAAGCACTGGCCAAATGACCATATTCATGGCAAATTCTACAATGAAAAGGAATGTTCTCATAGTCCACTACTTGCTCCCAAGTGTCTTCCCCAAATTGTAATGTGATATTTTTAGGTAGGGGTTTGTCAAAATCCATTAAAACACAAATCCGAGCATAAATAATATGTTCAAAATTTTGAGTACAATCAGCAATCATCATAAAAGTTCCTAAAGAGTTTCCAATTGAAGAAAAAATAGTAGGATTCCAAAATTCAATAGGGAGGCCAAAGAGTCTAACCCACACGGGAGCTATAGAAGGCATCTCTTCTTCGGCTTTAAATTTAGTATGCCAGGGCTTCATGAAAAGCCCCGCCCTTCCAAAAAACCAAGGACCCCCTTGAAAAGTTTTCTCTCTATCTTCATTATTAGCAAATAAAACAAGAAAATAACCATTTGGATAAATAGAGATTTGTAACTCACCTTTAGTTTTCCAGATTTTTGCAGCCCAGACTTTGAAAGCAGATAGACTCGGACGAAAACCCACGAACCGACAAATTAGTCCTCTTTTTTCCAAATCTTCAATGCCAGTCTGAATGTTACCCATATCAAGCTTAACAATAGGAGTTCCATCAGCTGCTTTAAGACATCCCGACTCCATTTTCCTGGGATCAATCTTAGGCATTCTTAGAGGTTTATGGGAAGCCCTAATATTGATATTAGCATTGGGCTGAGGCTGTCCACCACGAAGGGCATCCCTAAAATTCATTTTTGGGACCGAGTCTTCGAAATTCTTACCCTTGACAGGGGTTTTCACAGTAGAATTATTTTGTGGGTGCACCTTAGCACCAGATTCACTTGAGATATGAGCCATTTTTTGATCAACTGCTTGAAACTTGTTTCGTGATCTCTTTAATCCTTGCCCTAGACGTCGTGGAAAGGTATGGTTTTCACTTTTCTTTTGTGCAGCAAATTGGAAGTCGTTGTCACTCAAGTTCATAGTATGATCTATTGAAAGACAAATTTCTAACCCATCTTGGATCCCCTGCAACATTTCCTGCTAAAATATTGAGCATAAACCACAAAAATATTGGCCGCTAGGGCCCGAAGGCCCTAAAAACCAACCTCTCGGAGCTGCTTGCACTCAACCCGAATGAAACCCTCGCATAGCCGCTTGCCAAATATCTCGTTCACACATAGGGATGCGCTAGGATCTGTGTTGCTCCAAATGATATGAAAATTTGTGGAGACGTTCTAGGGTTTTTCAGGCATCTACCCTCAAAATTTCAGCTCAATCCGAGTCCGGATGAGTGAGATATGGCCGAAATGAGTTCGGAATTTTGGGCAGTCCTACGAAAAACACACTCAAAAAACTTTGAAAAAGAAAAAAACCCAAATGTTAAACAATTAGGATAAACAAGAATAGTTTAAATAAATCTATTGATGGGTTTTATCTCTTTTCTTTTTATGATTTATTCAAAATTTCAGAAATATTTTTTGAAATGTATATTAAATCCATAAGAGAATAATAAAATAAAATTAGTCAATCGATCCTTCAATTTGTTATACAATATTTTTAATTTATAAATCTTGCTTCATTTTCTCATCCATTATAAGGTTTCATTGATATGCTAAGGTCCTTAGCCTATAAATAACTAATAAAAAATAATTTTATTCATTTAAATAGTGAATACAAAATTTATCTCATTATACTTTCAACAAAATATATGCTTAAAATAATATTCCATCAAACCATTACAATAAACATTGAATTACATGTGGTACTAAAAACTTGAAATAAGTGTGAAACTTATTATTCCTTGAAGGATTTTATAGTTATATGTACATCCAATGCCCATTTCCATTTTTATCGAGGAAAGCATAATTTTATTAATAGAAAAAAAGTTACAACATTCTATCTGGTCATTTTCAAATTAATCTTAAAAATCCTACCTTAAAAGGAAAAGGTTCTCCACCAACATTTTATAAAATTTTAAATAAATTCAATAAGTCAAATTTTCATTCTTTTGAATATCCTCACATGCATACAAATATATTTCTTTGTCAAGTTAGTATTGTTTTCCACTCAAAATATCACAGTACCCTCTTTGGTGGCCATGTGCACTTGACACTCGTGCCTTGGATTGAGCATCACAGTTGGGAATATTTGTGAGCACAAGATGTACTTGTAGAGCAACCTCTAGGATTTTGGTAAGGTTGGATCCTTATATGATGTGATCTTTATGCTCACCTTCCTAAACTAATTACATACATTCCAAGGAAAAGGGAGAGAGATATTGTAAATAAGTATGAAACCTAAACTAAAAGAGGTGATGCACCAAACTCAAAAGATTTTTTTCATCCATGATAGGAATAAAATGAACACATGAATCATATACAAATAACTAGAAAGTAAACATATTTTATCTAACATAGAAGTACTTACACATAAGATATACACAAGAACTAGGACAGAGTGAAATTAGTCACAACTTCATTGTATATATCATAAACTTTTTGTATAGATATGTCAGATCAAAAGAGTCTCAATGCCATTAACAAAACAACTCAAGGCTTGATTCTAGATTATTACACTACAAAAAAGTGAAATAAAATACACACAAGGCCAGGTATTAGACACAAGTAGGAATTTTTTGATGCTTGACAATGAAAACCACTATTTATAAGCAAAAATAGGGTTTCTTTACCTAAAAATTGTATAATCAATTCAAAATTCTCTTTCCAACTTGAGCAGGAGATTGGTTTGCATTCAATGTTGATAGCCTTTGAGGTCTCTAAATTTAGAGCAATTAATATTGAAGGATTCAAAAAATCTAGAACTAAAGCTTCCACCACTACTATCTTTAATATGATGACCACTTTCCCTAGAATACCATGCCCAAAATTGTGCAGGTAGATAGACTTACAACTTTTTATAGCCATTATATTTATGGGCCCAATTACCTCCTTTCTAGGAGGTTACACATAGATTTTATCTATAATAGGGGTCTTTTACTATTATGGAGGTCCCTTGTTTATGTAAGGTGAAATATTGGTGACAAAAATTGGAATATTGTTGTTGCCTTATTTAAAATCACATGTTAGAGGGGGAAATTTTTCCTTTGATCAAACAACTTTTGGAGCTCTTTGATGCTTCATCATTTTTGTAAACCATAAAATTGGATGATCTTTGACTATTGGTTTCTCCTGAGTGTAGAGTGTAGATATTGCATGAATTCCATGTATATGATCACTAAGGAATTGATCAAATATTGAGGACTTAATCCATGAGGTCAAATAAACATGGAATATATGCTCTACAATTGTGGAATTTTTTTCCCTCTAACCAATAGTGAGGGCCACCCTTTAGTCATTACCAAACCACTCTTAGATATGAAGCAAATATATTTCCACTTTAACTTATCATTAAAAAAGCTATCGGGGATGATGTGGGTCATTGATCATCGAGATTGAATGGTTCATGAAATTTGTGATCTGGATGCTCCAATATAATTCCTATTTTTTTTATAGGTTGTTGATGCTGAAGAGCATATTTATATGACAGGTCATTGATAATCTATATTATATGATTTGTGTGACTTCAAGATTTATGTGTCTCTATATTCACTTTAGGTATTCATGGACTATTGGGTCTTGTTTCTATCCAAGATCAACAATGGATTTTCCTTTGGATGTATGCCTTTATGGGACTCTACTTCTTCGTCATGTTGTTGATGTATCTACCATGTGTCTAGGCCTCACCTAATAGTAGGTTTCTCCTCTAACAATACCTTTGATAACTTTATGGAATGGTATGTATTATTTTATGAGCAATCACTAGCTTGTAAAGCTTCAAGGTTCCTTCTTTGCCTAATTTTCCTTGAATTGGTACTCACTGTAGATCAATAAAATCAATAATGGGTGCTACTTTTGTTTTATCTATGGACTAATTTTCCCTAGAAATAAATGCCCATCATAGATATGAAAAATTGATGTGATGTGAGGCTTTGGGAAATCTTCATGGTCCTCTTGTCTCCGTAGACTAGAACTCATTGCTGATAATAATTAGATAACTCATGCAATATCAAAACCATTTAGCACCAAAAATCAATGTTAGCTATAGATTGTAAAATCAAATACACACTTTGCTTCCACTTACCTTCTAATTATTCATCAGGGCTAATTTGTAAAATTGACCAAGCTAAAAATCCTCCTAAGTGTATTAAATTTTTACCATAGTTTTGGCAACTCATAGGGCATATTCTACTTGGTGGAGATACAAAATCCATATTGTAACCACCTTATATAATGGGTATAGATTCAAATAGGAGAATATAAGTTGGAAGGGTTGAAGAAATAATGAGGAAGGAATACAAACTATGTCTACAACTTGATCCCTTATGACTTTGGTCTCTTGCTTGCTCAAGTGCATAGAAATCAATGATGAAAAATGAAGACAAGACACTCTTTTATATATTTTTCCATAGAAGATCAAAACACCTGCTTACATTGAATTCACATTACATGAATCTACTTCATCTTCTTGCATAAATCTAGTGGGAAGTTTCCACCACCTTTTTAATATTATATTCACCTCATTTGATTTTATTACCATTTTGATAGAGCTAGTGCAAGGAGCTTGTCATATTTTCTAAACATACAATTTTTAGGTTCTAGACAAACTATCATCCTTTCAATAATTAGTGTTATATGTATTTAATTCCATTTTTTCAAGGATGATGAGAAGAGACTATAATTATTTTTGAGGTATGGAATTACATCATACAAATTTATTCTCTTCTCATGCAAGGTTTCTAGAAGGACGTCACCTCATTGAATCCACATCATGCAAATTTATTTTTATTTTCATGCAAGGTTGATGCAAATGGACCATTACATTTTTTACCAATCAAACAATCTATAGGCTACAATGATCAACCAATTGGATGGTTGGTGCTTAACTAGCTTCAGATATTTTTTCTAACAAATTTGGTTGAGCATGAATCCACATGGTATTGTCAATATGTATGGGGTTTTATCGTGAGGGTTAGTTGCAAAAAATAGGTGTAAAATCTAGCTAAGTGTGAGAAAAATTATTTAAGAGATAACTTTATCAATCTGATAGCTCACATGCCTTCTTATACTAGTCTAATAACTATTGCCATCTTGAGGAATTCTTGTCTATGTTACTAACTCATTAGGTTACACTAATCATTCATCTTCTAATCAAACGGTTCATGCTACTTCTACCTTGTATTTTCTTTCATTTTCTCTTGATCTAGAATGAAATCACCATATATCCTTTTCTTATTGATCTGAAAATCATCATCGACTTGGGGAGCTATGTTTATTATTCATAGAAACTTACACTACCCATTAATCTGATCTAATCGAGTGATTTGTACCAATTTGTCTTGCATATATTATTTGATGTCTTTTAAGTTTGCACATATCATTAATATCAACCAACTTATGCCTAGTTTTCAATTACCTCCTCTAGTTTTGGCTCTATATTTTCTACACTCTCCATAATTTTACAATCCTCTATAATTTTTTGAACCAAAGAATACTCTTGATCCATTGTATGGGATGGTTGTTGAGAATGAAACCTATAAAAGTCAAAGACATTCTTTTTTGTGGAGATTAAGAATATATTTTTAGATAGATCCCATTAAATAGGATCAGTAACTCATTGCCCTTAAGTGGTTAGTTCAAAGGAATTCTTCTTCTTGCAAGCAATTATGATGTAGGGGTTGTAGGCCCAAAATGGCCACATCCTTAGAAAATTTTGAAAATTATTCTAAGGCATGGAAATCTCTATTCCACTAAGGACAGAGTATTTTGAAGCAGATCTGCGCAAGAGACCCGATACCTCTCAAAACTTAGTATTTTTGAGAAAATTTCTTATTCTACTCGAGACATAGTGTATTTTGGAGTGGACTCTGGTAGGTTCTCAATCCATAAAATTTTTTAGCTTCGTTGATGTCAGCACGATAAAAAGTGCAAAATGGTGATTCTCTTTTATTTTAAACGCTCCAATGACTAAGTACTAAAAATCCCGATTCTGCTATGTCCCAAGACTAAAAGTGAGCAAAATGGAGATAAGCTCATTTTACACTACTTTCAGTGTGGAATGGCAACAAAAAGGCCAAACGTGTTGTAAAATTAATGAAATAACATCAAGGGCCATTTGCATTGCTTGTAGAGTGGATTGGTGATTTTGCAGTCAAACCTAGTTGAATATGACATTAGCATAATTTTTGAGTGGATTGCAACTTGCACTTTATGATGTGGATACTTGAGAGAAGAGTTAAATGTTTTGAAGACTAAGTAAGCGGACTAACGCCGGATCTGATTTCACTCACAACCCAGAGTATTTATCACTGGAATTCGATTCTGCTGGCCAAAGCCATTGAAGATGACATCAGCATCTATAAAAGTATAGAATGACATTTTGTATTTCCTCACAACTTTGCAAAATATTTTTGAGTTTTAATCACCACTTTTCACCAAAAAGCATTAACGATTGAGATGCTACTGACATTGTCAAAGTATTTAAAGGTAGACTCTTGCTAGATTAGTGAAACAGTCAATTTGAATGTGGGAAGGTGAAGCGTCAAAGGGTTTTCAAGATCAAGAAATAGAACAGTTGCAGATCTACAATATAATGGAGTTTCCAAGAATGATGAGTCATACAAATCTATTTCATAGCGAATTAAGGTTTAACTACCATAAACCAACCAGCAAGTTGTAGAGTTGAGCTACCATGTCAGATTACTCAAAGTGGATTTCCAGGACTTCACCAGCCAATGAGATAATACCAACAAAACTATCGGTTGAGTTGTAAAATTGTAACATTTGTAATGTCTCCTCAATATTTTTTATTTTGTAAAACTATAAATAGAGATCAAAACCTCATTTTTAAGGGTCAGCTCTAGTGTTTTTGCTTGCCATACTATAAAAATTCTTTGCAAACTAATGGAAGGAGCATTACTCTGATTTTTGACTCAAGAACCTGTTATCTTTGCTATCTTTTGTGCAAGAGGTTTGAAGCCGTGAGTTGCATTTTTGTCAATGTTGTAGTGGTTAGTTCATTCCAGTTTATTGGATTACTAGTTGTAAAATTAATTGAAATTTGTTCATAGTTGATTTGTGTTGATAGAGAGTTTATTTATGCTAAATTTGATTATTGGTCAATTATGATAAATTGGATTATCAGTATATTGGATATTGGAATTGCTTTCTGCAACATATCTCTATTTTGTGCTTAAATGTATGAAGATTTTATGGTTTTGGGTGTTGCTAATTTTGAGTTATGGGACACTAGAAATAGTTTATAGGAGCTTTTTGTTGTAGTTGCCTATGTTGTTAGCCTATCTGACCACTATTTTTATAAGTTATCTAACCCTAAAGCTTTTCTAACCCTTTTCTTTAAACCCTAATTGATATTTAATTGTGTCAACACCCTGCTAAGTTGACAAGGAACCAACCTACACTAGAGGTTGGGCTGAATTAACATTTGGTCCATCCAATGTTGAGTGTTGAGTTGTGACTATCAAGTGTATTCCTGGACAAAAAATTGGAAGATAGACAGTCATAGTGTCAAGTAAAAATTGATGTCAATTTGGTGCCCAATAGTTTTTGGCATGCCTGGTGGGACCAGTTTGCAAGAAACATGAAAACCCATCATATGATTTATTGTTTTATCTCTACCCAAAGGAATAAATATTTGGTGAATTGTCTTAACCTTGTTATGCGAAGATTATCAAATTCACCTGGAAACTCCCTGGTCTGTTAACCCAAAAAAAAGTGTTATCCCTAGAGACCATAGTTTTTCATGTATACCAAGTCACTCAAGAGGAATAACCCTGACTCCTTTTTCTATTATGAGTTACCTTATAGAGGTTCTATTATTATAAGAAATTTAAACCAAGATTTACATTTAAAAGAAAACCCTCCTGAGGAGAATCCTATAGTTAACCCAACAACACCTCCAACAGTAGCTACACCTAGAAACATGGCAGGAAATGCAGTCCCAAACCAACCCTTGCATAAGTACCCTAGCTAGAACACAGTTGACCCCCTTAGACTAGCCCATATGCATGACATTACTAAGGTTGTGTCTAAGGCTATTCCCACTTATGATGGATCTAGAAAAACTATATATGAGCACTGCCAAGATATTTTGAATCTGGTAGTAATTCACAATATAAATAATAAAGATATTATTGTTAGGATTCTATCCTTGTCCTTTAGAGGAAATATTTTGTATTTTTTTAGGGCTCTGGAAGATAATACCATCACCTCATTGGCAGCATTAGTTGAGCCTTTTGTGGAATAATTTAATGAATTTTTTGATCCTTTCTCCCTCCTTAATCAGTTCACATCTATGCAGAAGCATCATAAAAAAACTATCTCAAATTTTAATCTGAGGTTTAGCAGAACCTGGAAGATACCAACTATAAGCCTTGCTTATATGTATTATATCAAACCTCTTGGATCAAATCTAGGCTTGCAAACCCAACAATATGGGGTGGAAACTTTTCCACAGGTTTATAATGCAGATGTTCATGCAGAAAATGTTATTATTTTTGGGAGATTACCTCCAAAAGCTCTGCTACCTTACAATTTGGAAACCACTAATGTCCAAAACCAAGCTACTACTTCATCTTATATGGATCTCCCTCCATTATCATTCCCATTCTCGCATATGACCTCCATTACTCAGCCAAAAGCACCATATTTTGTAGTTACTTTTCCTCCACTTTCATCTCATATTCCAAAAGATTCCTCTATCCTCGATATCCAGAATACATTTAAAACTCTTAGTAACAAAATTAATTCAATGGAGAAGAGACAAATGGATAGGTCTCAACAAAAGAGATTTCCATATGTAAATAAAGATCAAAGACCTAGTCTTAGAAATAGTATTGGGATTAGAGTGAATGCAGCATATGAAGAGCCTGAGTGTTCTTCATAAACAATTTTGGTGAATGTATGGTGTTTAATTTGCAATTACCCTCATGATTATCAATCTTGTGTTATGTACCAACACCATGTATAGCAAGCTATGGTGTTAGTCTCACAATGACACTGAGAGGGGGGGTGAATCAGTGTGGCTCTTTAAAAACTTAAAAACTTCAACTCTTAAAGCCAAAACAATGAAAGCTTAAAACCACATAAAGCAAATATAACAAGAGAGCATTCCACAACACACGATGTAACGAGGTTCACCAATTTGGCTACTCCTCAAAATGACTGCTTGGACTCCCATCCAAATCCAGCCTTTGCAAAATACCAATTTTACAATCAATTTACCAGCACCCACTGGAAGGAGCACCAACCCCTGGTTTATCTGCACCAACAAAAAGGAGCACCAACCCCTGATTTATCTGCACCAACAGAAAGGAGCACCAACCCCTGATTCCAAGCACCAACTTGGACTGCAATTTTGAAACTATAAGATTGACATAAAAATGCCTTCGCTTATACAAGACCCTGACTGGTCTATTGCTAACCCAACCTCTCTCGCTATTCACCAAAACACCACACACACTTACGGCTCTACTTGCTACACTTTTATGGCTCTCTTACAGCCCTCTTGCTGCGCTTCTTACAACATTCTTACGGCTCTCACGGCTCTGCTTAACGCTCTCTTACGACACTCTTCCAACCCTCTTTTCGTAGCACTTTCACTCTATTCAACAGCACAATAATTCTCCACGCAGACCTCCTTTTATAACAAAGTTCTGACTCTTTCTCTCAGATTCGCACCTGTAACTGTCATACTGAATTTAGTTAGCTCTTCCTATTTTAGCTGCATGATTTTCTTCAAAATAATATATCTTCTTCTATATCTATAACTTCATATCTTCTTTATACTTTAACTATCGTATCGATCTTCTTCTGTAATCGCACCTATAATCTTCGTATCGACTTCATTAACCTTGTCACATATCTTATTTTGGCTAGGTTCTCTTCTTAGCTCGATGTCAAAATGACCTATCACGAAATCGTGACACTTCTGCCTCTTTGTCCTCTTCTCGATTTACCCAAAAACACATGTCACGATATCGTGACACTTTCGCCTCCTTGCTACTCCTTCTCTACCAAAAACACATTCAATATCACGACACTTTCCTCCCTCACATCCATAGCACTTTCGCCTCCTTGCTACTCTTCTTGGCTTGTACCAAAACACAACATGTCGCGATATCGTGACACTTTCGCCTTCCTACTCTTCTTTACTTTTGTTCGCGATATCGTGACACTTTTGCCTTCTTACTTTCTCTCTCCTCCTTAAGTCGCGAAAATGCGACATGTCACGAAATCGTGACACTTTCTCCTTTGCTCTTTCTCTTGCCTTCGGGTCACGAAAACCTGACATGTCACGATATCGTGACACTTTTTCTCCTTAGCTCTTTCTCTTGCCTTCGATCACGAAAACTACATGTCACGATATCGTGACACTTTTTCTCCTTAGCTCTTTCTCTTGCTCACATGTCACGAAATCGTGACACCTTTTCTCCTCTATCTCTCTTCCCTACATGTCGCGAAATCGTGACACCTTTTTCTCTTGTACTTTCTCTTTCCATATGTCGCGAAATCGTGACACTTTTTCTTTCGACTCTCTCTCTTGCAATATGTCACGAAATCGTGACACTTTTTTTTTCGTACTATCTCTCTTGCAATATGTCGCGAAATCGTGACACTTTTTCTTTTGTACTATCTCTCTTGCAATATGTCGCAAAATCGTGACACTTTTTCTTCCATACTCTCTCTCTTGCAATATGTCGCGAAATCGTGACACTTTTTCTACTTGCCTTTTTCTCTTCCAACATGTCATGAAATCGTGACAATTTTGCTTGCTTGTGCTTTCTCTCTGAACATGTCACGAAATCATGACAGTTTTTCTTGCTTGCGCTTTCTCTCCGAACATGTCGTGATATCATGATAGTTTTTCTTTCTTCTCAACATGTCACGATATCGCGATTTTCTTTCTTCTCAACATGTCGCGATATCGTGACAGTTTTTCTTTCTTCTCAACATGTCGCGATATCGTGACAGTTTTTCTTTCTTCCTCAACATGTCGTGATATCACGACAGTTTTTCTTTCTTCTCAACATGTCGCGATATCGCGACATTTTTCTTTCTTCCTCAACATGTCGCGATATCACGACAGTTTTCTTCCTTGTGATTTTCTTTTGATTTTTAGCATATGGGCCACTTCAATATTTTGGAGAATCACTGTACATACTATGAAGAACCTCTTAACTCCTGTTTCACTGCATCAACCGATCTGTCATCTGTTACAACAATGACAAGTTGACAACAATGACAATACTTTTGCTGCACCTTGCTCAACAATCTCCCCCTTTGGAATTGTTGGCAACACACATGCAATTTCCTATAATTCTTCTCCCCCTTTGACAATAATACCAAAGGGCTGCTGCAGACTCCCCCTGAGTCTATGCACAACATTCTCAGGCACAAATTATTATAGTTAGCAAAAATTACAAACATGAGCAAAAAGATAATCAAATATATAAATGCTCCCCCTGAGAATGTGGTCCCGATAGCTAGTCAGTTCTTGGGAAGCATGACCACTCCCAATTTATTGCGAAGGTATCCGCTATTGACTGGTGGACCTCTCTCCACTTGAAGAATCCTCACTCAGATCTATCTTCAACTATGTTGGCTGTTGGATCTCTATCCATTGAGACTCTATCCTCTGTACTCTGTCAATAGGCTCACACAGAACCTGCTTAACAAGCTCACATAGAACTTGTCCAATGCTGAATAACAAGCTCACATAGAACTTGTCCGAATCTACTCTAGTAAGCTCACCAAGAACTTGCCCAAATCTGCTCTAGAAATCTGTCCCAACACTGTCCTCAAATATTTCCCAAAGGCCTTCTCAAAGGCTCAATCAATCATGCTCAAGTAGTACTCAAAATGAACTCAACAATGAATGGCAATCTCAAATCAAATCCACTTCACAGAAGCATAAAGAGATTTGTTAGAGACTTAAAATGTTCTAACCTCAATCTCAACTCAACATAGAATGATGGAATAATTTATTTCATAGAACTTTAAAAATCACTTCACACATAACTTGACTAGGCTCAATCAAATCAACTCAACCAATCATCACAAGGGACAACTCTCTCTCACACAACCCTAGTCCAAGTATGTATCAACCAACTCAATCATTTCCAACAATGCTCAACCACAAATATCACATAACAATGATACTCACGTTCTTTTCTAACTCAAGTTCTTTCACAACCAATGGGCTTCAACCACTATGCTTATAACTCGTTCCCTACCTTCATCAACTTTAACATCGGCAATCTCCACAATTTTCTTTAGCCTCTTGACTGCCACCTCCTCCGTGACTAACGACTTTGCCTCGCATCCGTTGTGCAACTCAATGTCTCTGGTTTCTAATGGCTGCCATGAATGTTTTCATCGTCTGCGTAGGTATTGATAGTGGACCGTTATATCTAGCGTTGGAACCTCAATCTATGCGTAGTCATCAACTCTCGGTATTCTGCTTCTTGCTAGGGCATATGTCAGGGCTACTCAATGTCTTAGACGAACGTTCTTCGAAGCATTTCTCCTCGCTGCGATCAAGGGATTCCTCGGGCAATATCTCGCATTTCTCAAATAATGCAAGACTTTCTTAGTTGCATAGGCATCTTGTCCTCCTTGACGCTTCACCACCTGGGTGCTATTTTCTCAACGTCTCTGCCTTGCATGTGCCACTTGGCACTCTTGACCAACTGGGTGCTAGTACCACTGTTTGCTTTGACTCTGGCATCTCTTTGATAACAACTACTTCTTTAGAGAAAATTGATGCTCTCTTATACCAAACGATGTGATGTATTTTTGGTTAAGAACCTCACGCTTTCCACCTACTCTTTGGCAGTAATTTTCATAACGATCATGAAGATCTTTACCATAGTCCTCCATCGATATTGGTAGATGAATTGAGACGTACTCACAACACGGATTCTATTTTATCTGCAGATTGGGAATGTTACAGGCTTCAAAACCAGCACCTGCCAGCTTATGCTTCCATGACACGTCGACCTGTGCTGCATGTTCTATCTCAGATAACGCCTATCAGCTGCTGCATCGAAAACCTCTTCTTCAAGCTTCCCATTCAAAAATGCTGATTTCACATCTGTCAAAAAAATTGTCAAGTGACTCACACTTGTACCAACTTTTGTCCAACACTGTATCGACACTGCAATTTTACTGCCAACTCTGTGCAAGCATCAAACACTGTACCACAACACCAACCAAATCCCTTTTTACATTTTCAACTTGGTCTATGTTTTCTACAGTCACCGCTGGTCACACCTTACTTTCAACTGTTCGAATCAGGAGACAACATTTTGTCAAACACTTCACGGCCAACTATAGTGCACCTTACTCAAACTCATACTTCGGACCTCGGATAGGTATGATTCACAAAGCAAAGTTGCTCATCTTGATGAGCTAAACATGAATCAATAATCAGACTTCAATATTTTTCACCACAACGTCATAATAGATCTAACAATCTTCACGTCAATGTGTAGTTCAAATACACACTGCTTTTATCGAAAACACATATATGCGGCTAGGGCAACATTCTCTCACTAACCAAATTATCTGAACTGTTATAATCCTTAACTTTGGATAGTGGCAGTAAGAACCATCAACAGTACAACAATGACATATAGCAATACTTCCAATAATGACAACTCTCAATTTAATCACCACCCTTCACGACACTTCCACAAACAACTACATGAACTGAAAACACACTTCGACAACTATACGACAACTTCCCTGACTACTTGCCTTTCATCCTCAGATAACCAAACAAATACATAGGAGCATTAAAATGAAACTTCAAGATTGCTCCCCCTGAGGATGTGCTACATGGAGTTGCTTAGTGCAATAGCGGAGTAGTCTCCTTCAGTCCAAGGAGATACGATTCCCTTTCTTCTTTCTTTCTCCACTCTGGTTTGATTACAGTTTTGGGCTCTTGTTTTGACTTTTCTTTTTCAGTAGCTTGTGCATGTTTTCCGAGAAATCTTCTATTTTGTCTCATTCCATTTGGTTGAAATTTTCTTCCCTGAAATTGATTAGATGCAAATGTACTTCGACAATTTCTTGCAGTGTGCCCAAAATTATGACAGTTATAACATTCTACTGCATAATCCATCAAAGGTGAAAAACCATTTCTACTGGGTGGTTGTCTCTTGTGCATCCTTGATGGATGATTATTTTCCTTTCTTTGATGCACATGATTTCTTCCCTGTCTGTGTTGCATTCTTTGTGTCTGATGAAATCTACTGTCTTGCCTTAGATTAGATACAGAAATTCTTGGACAAAACCTTGCTATGTGCCCATGACCATTACATTTAAAACATTGCACATGGTGTTCAACCGGAATAACAGATGTATTTCTACCAGACATAACTCTTTGATCTATTATTCAATCCACAATAAATTGCCTTGTGACCATAATGGTTGCATCTAAAACAATAGCCATTAAAAGCATTATTATGAATAGAGTGAGAGTGATAGAACCTCTTTTGTTGTGGTTGCTTTGTTGTAGATCTCCTTTGAGATTTTCTTCCTTTTGAAGATTCAGCTTCAAGCTTTTCTTGCTTTGATCCTTCAGCAGTGGACTTCTTCTTCTCTGTAGACTTAGAAGATGAAGGTTGTTCAACTTCACATCCAAGACCAAGCTTAACCATTGGGCTTCTTTGTTGCCTTATCATTTTATCTAGCAACTCTGTGCTCTTCTCAAATTTGAGATTTGTATTGGCCTCTTCTAGTTGTTTCCTCAATGAAACAATCTCCTCTTCTTGTTTGCAGCAGACAATCTCTTTCTCATTGATCTGTGACTCGAGAGTTTCTTCTAGTCCTTTTGGACTCTTCTACTTGCAACTTTAGATCACTAATAACTTTGTTAGATTCCTCTTCACGTTTGCTACATACATCGCCTTTATCATCCAAGCGTGACTTCAAGGCTTCTTCTATTTTCTTGGCTTTCTGAATTTGTAAGAAGAGATCTTCAATATTATCCCCATATTCTTCCAACTTCTTGGACAGTCTTTTGTTCTTTTTCTTTTCTATACCCAATTCTTCAAGTGCAGCGATCAACTCACCTTCTAGATCTACTTCAGCCTCAAGGTTTTCATCACATACTTCAGAATTCACTTCTTCAACCTTTTCTAGTTCAATTTTCTCTTCCACAGGAACTGAAACTGATTGAGATGCCTTATTGGAGGAGGATCTATTCTTCTTACCCATTGTGTACTAATCCAAGATCAACCCTAGCTGATTTAGCCTGACAAGGGAAACTGGCTCTGATACCAATTGTTAGTCTCACAATGACACTGAGAGGGGGGGTGAATCAGTGTGGCTCTTTAAAAACTTAAAAACTTCAACTCTTAAAGCTAAAACAATGAAAGCTTAAAACCACATAAAGCAAATATAACAAGAGAGCATTCCACAACACACGATGTAACGAGGTTCACCAATTTGGCTACTCCTCAAAATGACTGCTTGGACTCCCATCCAAATCTAGCCTTTGCAAAATACCAATTTTACAATCAATTTACCAGCACCCACTGGAAGGAGCACCAACCCCTGGTTTATCTGCACCAACGAAAGGAGCACCAACCCCTGATTTATCTGCACCAACAGAAAGGAGCACCAACCCCTAATTCCAAGCACCAACTTGGACTGCAATTTTGAAACTATAAGATTGACATAAAGATGCCTTCGCTTATACAAGACCCTAACTGGTCTATTGCTAACCCAACCTCTCTCGCTATTCACCAAAACACCACACACACTTACGGCTCTGCTTACTACACTTTTACGGCCCTCTTACAACCCTCTTGCTATGCTTCTTACTACACTCTTACAGCTCTCACGGCTCTGCTTAACGCTCTCTTACGACACTCTTCCAACCCTCTTTTCATAGCACTTTCACTCTATTCAATAGCACACTAATTCTCCACGTAGACCTCCTTTTATAACAAAGTTTTGACTTTTCTCTATAACTGCACCTATAAATATCGTACTGACTTCAGTTAACTCTTCCTATTTTAGCTACATGATTTTCTTCTATAACTTACCAATCGTCTTCTTCTTCTCCTATTATTACTGTCTTCTTCTATAATTTCACCTGTAATTGTCGTATCGACTTCTTAATTGCACTTCGTATACTATCGTATCGACTTCTTCTATAACTGCACCTGTAACTGTCGTATCGACTTCCTCTTAACTATCACATATCTTATTTTGATTGGGTTCTCTTCTTAGCTCGTGCCAAAATGACCTATCATGAAATCGTGACACTTCTGCCTCTTTGTCCTCTTCTCGAGTTTGCCCACGAAAACACATGTCACGATATCGTGACACTTTCGCCTCCTTGCTACTCTTCTTGGCTTCAACCAGCGAAAACACATGTCGCGATATCGCGACACTTTCGCCTCCTTCTACTCTTTCTCTCCTTCAAAACACATGTCGCGATATCGTGACACTTTCCTCCTTCTACTCTTCTTGCTTAAAAACATGTCACGATATCGACACTTTCCTATACTCTTCTTCTTACTTTGTCGCGATATCGCGACACTTCTCCTCTTAGCTTTCTCTCTCCTCATTGAGTCGGAAAATGTGACATGTCGCGAAATCGTGACACTTTCTCTCCTTAGCTCTTTCTCTTGCCTTCGGGTCACGAAAACTCGACATGTCACGATATCGCGACACTTTTTCTCCTTAGCTCTTTCTCTTGCCTTCGGGTCACGAAAACCCGACATGTCGTGATATCGCGACACTTTTTCTCCTTAGCTCTTTCTTTCTTGAACATGTCGCGAAATCGCGACACTTTTTCTCCTTAGATATTTCTTGCCTTCAGGTCGCAAAAACTCGACATGTCGCGATATCGTGACACTTTTTCTCCTTTGTACTTTCTCTTGTCATATGTCGCGAAATCGTGACACTTTTTCTTTCGGACTCTCTCTCCTGCAACATGTCGCGAAATCGTGACACTTTTTCTTTCGAACTCTCTCTCCTGCAATATGTCACGAAATCGTGACACTTTTTCTTTCGTACAATCTCTCTTGCAATATGTCACGAAATCGTGACACTTTTTCTTTCAGACTCTCTCTTGCAATATGTCGCGAAATCGTGACACTTTTTCTACTTGCCTTTTTCTCTTCCAACATGTCGCGAAATCGTGACACTTTTGCTTGCTTGCGCTTTCTCTCGAACATGTCATGAAATCATGACAGTTTTGCTTGTTTGCGCTTTCTCTCCGAACATGTCGCGAAATCGCGACATTTTTCTTTCTTCTCAACATGTCACGATATCGTGACAGTTTTCTTTCTTCTCAACATGTCACGATATCGTGACAGTTTTTCTTTCTTCTCAACATGTCGCGATATCGCGACAGTTTTTCTTTCTTCCTCAACATGTCGCGATATCGCGATAGTTTTTCTTTCTTCTCAACATGTCGCGATATCGTGATAGTTTTTCTTTCTTCCTCAACATGTCGCGATATCGCGACAATTTTCTTCCTTGTGATTTTCTTTTGATTTTTAGCATATGGGCCACTTCGATCTTTTGGAGAATCACTGTACATACTCTGAAGAACCTCTTGACTCCTGTCCCTGTCCACTGCATCAACCGATCTGTCTGACTGTGTTGACAACAATGACAATACTGCAACAATGACAATACTGTTGCTGCACCTTGCTCAACATATGGAAATAGTAGAAAGAAATCAGAAAGGAAGGGTGAACATGCTCTAGAAACCTAACCAGATCATGGTGGGAAAAGGTCTTTATGAGGATGGTCCTATTGCTATCATGAAAAGGTCAAGCAAGAAAATACTGCAAGTAGATCCATAGAATATGGTTGAATTTTAGGTTTCTTCTCAGAGGAAGAGACCCACCTTCCCAAAGTAGTGATACTTTACCTATTCCCCAGGCCAAATAAAAAGAAAAAAGTCTTTCCAAGAGATTTGAGAAAGAAAAAGAGGGATATAGAATGAGGTCTAAGGATGAAGCCCAAGAGAGGCTTATATTCCCCTCCATTACTAAAAGGCAGAGAATAGAAGCCACTCAGTAGTATAAAATAAAATATGGTGAGCCAGAAAGAAGGCCTGAAAGACCCACCTTGGCTAAATATGAATACAACATTGTGGAAGAAATGAAGAATATACCATCCAAATCTAGTCTATACGATACCCTCTTCATTCCTGGTCAAATAGACCTTCTAAAAGCTTCCTTGAATAAATATCCATAAGAAAAGTAGGCCACCATAATCCTTAGCATACCCTCTAAAAAGAAAGAAATGTCCCCTATTGTTTTAAAGAATAAACCCTCTTATTTCTATAGCTCTATAAGAATGGAAGTTGGGTAGTCCACAATTGTATGATTGACTCAGGGGCATTTACCATGGTTATTCTTAAAAAGGTTTGTGAAGAGATGGGTATGGATTATACCCGATCCTGCCCTGGATTATTGAATTTGTATGGGACACCTGTGAAGATAGTGGGAGTAATAAAAGATGTATTAATGAGGCTACATAGAGCACCTGAGGTAACTATAGTACAAGAAATAGTAGTGGTGGATCTAGAGCCTTATTTTGGCTTATGTCTTTCAAGATAGTTCACTGTTAAGTTGGCTTATGTCTTATGCATGTATATGGACTATTCTAGCATGGTTATTCCTTTCAAAGGAAAGAGGATAATAATAACACCTAAGAAGCTTGTGTCTTATCACATTGAAAAAATTGAAGAGGACATGTGCAATCTCACCCCTCTTGAAGAATTTGAAATCATGGATAAGTTTGAAGAGCTAGAAATTGAAGATGAACTACCTTTCAGGGAGGACTATAGCTAGTTTGGGATAGGTATGGGCACATACAATATTTCTTTAGAATCATAGAAAAATGGTCCTACTATATCTAATCAATATCTTAGAGAAATAGAAGTATGGATCATGCACTTTAATGGTGCCAAATGTAGAAATGGTTCTGGTGCTAGTGTGGTATTACAGTCCCAATAAAAAGGGACAAAGAGTTTTACCTATAGGCTAACATGGTCATGCACTAACAATGTTGTAGAAAAATGAGGCTCTATTCCTTGGACTGATGCAGTCAGAAAGCATGACAATTAAGATCTTAAACATATATAGTGACTCTGAATTGATTGTAAATCAGGTAAGAGAAAGGTGCAACAGTAAGCATCATTACCTGAAAGTATACAAAAATAAGGTATGGGATATGATGGAATCCTTTTATGCCCTAAATATAAATTTTATTCCTAGAGAAAAAAATATTGTGGTTGATTTCTTAGTAGTGAGGGGAGCTAACTTTAACCCTTCTATAGACATAGGAGTTAATAAGGAAAGATGGATCAAAATTATTTTCAGGCTTGCAGTGCTAGATAAGCAAATTTTTTGGCAGGTCTTTGAAAGTGATGAACAAATCATTGATTTTCTGGTGAGAGAAGCCTATCTATCCATTTTTCAAGGGCATAATCTAGAAGAAATTAATAAATAGAATTTCATTCAACTCAAGAAAAATCATATACTTAGATTTTTGGTTACTCTAAGGAACCTGTTCGACAATGAAGATAGGAAAAATATCAGATACATGGAAGTCAATGAGAAAATCTATAAATAAGTTGAAATAGAAAAATAAAAGAATATCAAGGTTAGAATCCAGTATTCTCTAGAGGAAGAAGAGGATATCAAATATTTATGTACAAAGTACCAAGACATTGTAGCTTGATCATATGAGAACCTCAATGTATATGACAAGAAGGTTATCCAACACACCATCAAGCTTGAGCGTAACGCAAAACCATTTAGGAAGAAATAGAGGCCTGTAAATCCTAGGCTCGAAGCCATAATGAGAGAAGAAATTTTGAAGTTGTTAAAGGCTAAGATCATATATCCAATAAAAAATTCAACCTGGGTAGCCAAATTGGTTCCTGTGAGAAAAAAGAATGGTGATATTCACTTGTGTGTAGATTTTAGAAACCTTAATAAAGCATCATTAAAGGACCATTATCCTCTCCCATAAATTGATAAAATATTGTAGATAGTGGCAGGGGTAGAAAGGTTCTCACTTCTAGATGGTTTCTCTAGATATAACCAAATTTGGATGAAGAATGAATATCAGTTCAAGACAACATTCACCACAAAATGAGGAACCTTTGCATATCAAAGAATACCTTTTGGGCTATCTAATGTAGGGACCACATTCAAGAGAGAAATGGAATATGACTTTGGTAAACTGATTAACAAGATCATTTTGATCTATTTTTATGATATGACTATGTTTTCCCACAACAAGCAAGACCACTTGGCACACCTAGAACAATTTTTCCAAAAGTGTAGAGAATTTGGCATCTCCCTCAATCCTAAGAAGTCATTTGTTTGCAGTTCATGAGGGAAAATTACTAGGTCATGTGGTTTCAAAATAAGGTATGGCTATTGATCCAGATAGAATCAAATCCATTCTAGTTATTTCACTACCTGTGAACAAGAAAGCCTTGTAATATTTCTTTGGCTAGATAAACTTTGTCAAAAATTTCATCTCTTATTTTGATCAAAAGGTGAAGTCTATATATGAACTGCTAAAGAAAAATGCATATTTCAAATGGATTGAGATAAGAAATCAAGCCTTTGAAATCATCAAGTAGTCCATTTCTATAGCTCTAGTGCTAGTCAATCTAGATTTTAGCAAATATTTCATCCTTTATGCTTATGGAGTTGAGGAAAGCTATGCATCAGTGCTCACCCAGAAGAATGATCAAGGAGAGGAGCACCCCATATTATTTTGGAGCCATGCTCTTCATGAATATCAAGTTAAGTATAATTTCATTGAGAAACAAGTATTTGATGTAATGAAGTCATTGAAAAAGTTTAGGTAATATTTGGTTCAAAGAAAGACCCTAATTTATGTGGTTCATTTGGATGTAAGAAGTTTTATTTTACAAGAACTGGGAGATAATAGAGCTGGTTGGATTACTAAAATCCAATAATATTATGTGGAAAGCCATCCTACCAAACTGGTAAGAGGAATAGCCTTATGACAAGGTCTGATAGAAGCAATAGTTTCAGCAGAGGTAATAGTTTTTCAAGCAACATAAGATGATCAAATTGAATAATTATAGTCAGGTGAATCTGATTGGGTAGATCAGATGACTAAGTAATTTCAAACTGGGGTATGCCCTCTTGATCTTAATGCATCATAGAGAAGAAGATATAGACTGCAAGCTTTAAAGTATATCTTACTACCAAAAGGTTTGTACAAAAGAAACCTTGATGGAGTTCTCCTTAGGTGCTTAAAGGATGATCAACAAAAAAATATCATAGAGGAGTTCCATGGAGGACTATCTGGAGGACACTTCTTAGGAAAAGTAACTATAACAACCCTATTTTTTTACTCCTTCTTATACACATATTTATATATATATATATAAATGTTCCTCTTCATGTGGCAAAAGACCTAATCATATCCTAGGATATACATATTTCCTTTGGATTATAACTTTCAAGGCAAATAGCTTCATGAGCTATAGAGACTTGATCAAAGTCTCTTTAAGTAGAAGTGATCAACTTCTATGAAACCCTCATACCCCACTTGGTATGAGTATGCTGGACAAGCATTAGGTTTTATCCTCATAAAAGGAGGAAATAACCAAATGGTCCACCCAGACCAGGTGAATGCCATGAAGATGGATAACCACACCCAGGGTAAACCATCACAGATGAAATAACCACACCAATAGTTATTCATAATCCTTAGCTCTGATCCATTCCATTTAGAAGGGAGTTCTAAGATAGCTATATCACTATCATGATACGAATCCTTGGAATGTCCTTTTTAACACGATTACATATCTTAAGCCTCTTAGATTTTATTGGTACACACTCCATTTACACAACCCTCTCTATTTGTTCATCTTGAGTTTATTACCAATAAGTACTTCTCTTGTCCCATAAGGGTGTTCCCTTCATTCTTTACATCCAATTCTTAACTTAAAATGTAGGTTCTATCTTGGTTCGTAGTTCAGGGTCATTTTGCCTTGTTGAAAGTTCCATTTCACAATTAAACCATCTTGAGAGCTTATGAGGTGGATTTAATCCATGAGGCTATTATATGGCAACATTCTATACATTTCTTACTTAATCAAGGTTTATGTCCCATTCAAGAATAAGCGATTAATGCTTAGATTAACATAAATCCAATTATCCCCTTACAAGTTAGCTTCTATTAAATAATAATTCTTGGATTTTGACATAGATTATCCAAATTGAATATAATCAATTTTATATATAGATAGGTGCATCATTCATAAATAGCTATCCCCTAATATTATAGAAAGATAACAAATTCTATTGATTATCTAACACACTTAAGTGAGAATACATCCATCACATGAGATTATTATTTTAACAAATCTACCTAATAGTATCATTCATCATAACCCATTACATTCAAAACTAAATAATACAATAAAATTACATTAAATTATAAACATATTAAAAAGTTGAGCATATTTTTCCAGCATCCATACATATTTATCCTACTGAGAGTTTAACATACATTACAATGCATAAAAATAAACATTAAATATATCATTTTTATTTTGAAATCAAATGTGACATCCACAAGAAATAATAAGGCAAACGATCCAACCCTGATAACAGGGTAGCAACCAGTAATGAATTCGATATCAAGTAGAGTGGTTAGTTATCATGAGTGACAGAGGGTCTAATTGGTCGATACTTCTACTCTATTAATCCAGATGACCTCGAATCAATTTGAGAAGGGGTTTTGGTAATCATGAATGCAATTCCCATTCCTTCGTAGATAGGATTTGGAAGCACAGAGATCAAAGAATCTCCTTCCACGTGCAAATACCTTGGATAGGGACTAAGCAAGAAGTTAAAATTTGCTCCCATGGTTGGGTTGTAGATTCAGCAGAGCTCAAGATGCTATAATACCAGAGATCCCCACGATGAATACAAACATGCACAAACGCATTAGCCTTGCTAGTATAGATTCCTAATGAACCTTCTAGCATGAATCCTAATTTATTTTTAAATAGAGTAGCCTCCTATTTTGGTAATAGCTACTATGCGAATTTTTTGAAGGTAGTAATTCTATAAAAGTCTTTAGGGTCTAAAAATCTATGTTCCATGGTTATGGTAGTGCTAGTATTTACCCAATAGCATAGTTGTCTCTTAAAGGAGAGATCAAATTCTTAGCTTATAGTAGTTTGATTCAGCTTTGGATAAAACTAACACAAATAATCCATAGTCGACAAGTTATATCACACTCTTATAAATTATCTTTACCTAAGAGTATTAAATTATGGGTAACCTAAACAATTAGCTAGACCTCTATGGTATATTATAACCATATGTAATATTGGGTTCCTAATAACTTGCACAAGTGAGTGCTAAGAGGAAAGTATTAATCCATAATACTTTTACCAAATGGGAAAACTTTGAATACTTTATATTGCAATGAAAGTCAACCTCCAAATTAAAAGACTTCAAAAATTTACTTTACATATGCTAACAATAAAATATTGAGAAGGAAAGAAATATCCAACCTGATTCTTCCACCTTCACTTCTCTTTGGGCTTGCCTTCAAGGTCATCTTCCTAACTTGCTTACTTCTTGACCTACAAACTTGCTCCTTCCTACAACTAGAAGATATTTCAAGCCTTCTAGTTTCTGATCCACCCAATGTGGAGAGCATACTCCTTGGACCATCAAGATATTTCCTAGATCCTATATGCATTTCTTCACAAAATATCCTCTATTTATAGGGCAATTTCTCCACAAATGGCCAAATAGTGGTCTTATTATTTTATTACTAAAAATATGCCTTGGTCCCATTAGACTTATCAAGTCATGTGAAGTGTAAGGAGAAGGGTCCTACTAAGGGTAAGGTAAGTGTCCTTATTTTTGTCTTGTATCTTTTCCCATGGGGACAATTATAAGACTAGTACTATTAAAGCAAGGACCGAGAACAAAGTTAGAACTATTATTGATAATGTAAAGGACTTCCATTTTAATTTCCACCAATATAAGGAAGCCATATGGGTACTTCCCAATAGGTATAATAACCCATATGCTATTTTAAAAATCCTCCAGACCTTCTTAAGTGCCATCTAGGTTGGGTCCACTAAATTTACACCTAATTTATCATATTGTTCTAATTTTGCAAGAGATAATTTTTTCAATTTTATTTTTCACATAATCCTAAAATTCCTTTATTGGAATTTTTGTAGGATTCTTTAGGGTTATTCCCCTTTCTATCAGGCACTAATTGATCCCCAAGATCAATTAATATTCTTTAAATAAGGTAAGAGAGTAGCGGGTCATGACATACACCCCACTTAGATTAAACACAGTCCTCTGTGTTTGGACATCTATCTTACAAAAGCACATTTGTCTCACAAATGCTATCCTTTATCCTTGTGTTTTACAATCATATATTCTATCATCCAGCACTTCAATATCAATGGCAAGCTTCTTCTTCCATCCATGAGAGTTATTGGACCTACAAAAATGCAAAATATCAGTAGTACCATGTCCTTAGAAAAAATATAACATTCATTTTGTATATCAACAAGTATTTAAAGCATCATCAATACACAATATTAATACAAAACTATAGTTTTAACTCATTTCAATTTGCACAAACAATTGATCTAGAGAGCTGTAGTATTAGAATTTACAAAATGATGTTACAAGGATATCATGAAATTATGCATTTGTACCTTACTAGAAATAAAAAAAGTCTTATTAGTTTTATCAAAACTCCCACCAAGGAGTATCATAGTATAATTTGGTTAACCTTTGGCACGAATTAACCTGATAAAATCAAGTGCTAACAAAGATACAACAAAAAATTTAGAATCTCAATTCAAAATATTTGCATATATCCTAATATGCATTTTAATTTCAGAACATCCACCCAGATGTCTCCTGGGTTCTATCATCATGGAGAAGTCCCATACCTTCTCCAAGAATGGACACCAATCCATTCATCAAATTCATCTTGTGTTCTTCTATAAGTTTGCTTTACATACACAAGCTTTTCATGATAGAAGACACAATATATATATATATATATATATATATATATATATATATATATATATATATATATATATATATTTATATATATATATATATATTTCAAATAATTTTTGCTTACAATTGGCCAAACTTATTGGCATACATATAGTTTCTAGGTTAGTGGTTTTGGATCTCAAGGTGGTTCTTCCTCGAATATTTCACCTATCGGTTCCATAACTATATTACCAACTTGAGAGTCTATTGGAGAAACTACTTGAGGAGTGGCTTGACCAATTTCTTGAGTTGTATTCTCCTGTTCACATTGCCCCATAGCCGCTGGTTGTACTAGAAGAAGTAAACCATGGCTTATAAGTGCATCCATACAAGAAGTCAAGAATGCAACTCTATATATATCTCTTCCTTTGTGCAATTGTGCATTCTTTGCTTATAAGGATGTCCCAACTATATCTATCTAGTAGTGTATTTGTGTTACCAATCGAATCCTTTCTTTCTTTGAGATGTCGGCTTCTCTCTCAATCTCCAACTTAAACCTTTGTTGTGTCCATTTATCTACTAACTTCAACTATTAAATTTTTAACAGTCGAATTTGTTTCTTTAGCGCATCCACCTCATGTTGTGCTTCCATCATAGGTTCCTCTTTTCTTATGCTGGAGGGTCCAACTCTTCCAAATATCTATAGTTTTGGGTCAATAATATTGGTGTCCATGCATATATTATTGACTGTTCCACTATATCCTGCACGATTCCCAGTAAATTCCAAGGAAAATGTGCACTTCTTGATTCAAGAAAAATGACACCCGATACGAGTTCCATTATAATCGCATGCTTATGTGTTAGTATACCCTACACATAGTGAATTTCATGCTCTATACACCCCCTATCATTGTTTACATTCCTCTAGTCTACTCCAAACACTCTTTCCAAAATATGCCCCATTTTTGCTTCATTAGGAATGGTTATTGCACATCCTTCTATCGGTATTCGATATATTCTGTATACGTCTTCAAATGTGATAGTCATTTCTCCAGTGGATAACTAAAATATCCCTCTATCGAGATCCCATATTTCTACTAGGGCAAACATATAACATCTATCAATTATTATTGGCTCTAATCGAGCCACTCCCTCAAATCCTACTTTTTTCAACCATTGCCAGTCGCTTACATCTAGTCTATCTTTGGCATTCTAAAAGATCATTTTCAAAGGATATCTTGCCCTAATTATCTTTAATGGTAGAATTTATAATATCTCAGTAGGATTACCATTGTTGGTTCTAATATTTTTAGAAGCCATAACTCAAAGAGTATGTACCAACAGATAGGCTAGCAGAAGTAAGATAATTACAAGATACATTATTATGTTTGTCTCTGAGATCACTAGTATTAATAGGGTGAACCCTAATATGAGAAATATGATATTCACTACCATGAATAGTTCTTAGGGTATTTCTAATTTCTAAAACTAAGATAAATTCTACAATATTTACTCCATTCTACGATGTTGGGGTTTTACTTTAGTTTTATTCATTGGATAGTATTTCAAGGTCCATTTACTTCCGTAGATTCGTAGATCCATCAAATTAAATTATTGGTTCTCTTCCAATTCTCAAGGGAGTAATCTTATTTCGATGTGCATAGAACACATCATCATAACCCATGTGTCCTT
The DNA here is from genome assembly GCA_028583015.1 of Wollemia nobilis. Lineage (NCBI taxonomy): Eukaryota > Viridiplantae > Streptophyta > Pinopsida > Araucariales > Araucariaceae > Wollemia > Wollemia nobilis. The sequence goes on from JAQPPZ010014788.1 coordinate 13,039,670, forward strand.
TCCTTGGTTTGCATCACATCCTATCATTGACCCTTCGATGACTCCAATAGACGATTTCGTACCTTATTTCTCTATTGGCAAAATGCGTCTATCACACAATACTTTCATTATAAAGTGTACCCCTATTTACCTTATTGTAATATGGTAGAATTGTAATTAATTCGCATTATCATATATATTTATATATATATTTTTAACTTCGATGCTTGGTTTATACCGGTTTCGTATACGTGGTTTTTTTTTATGCTACATACAACTATTTCAAAACTACACTATAGTTTTCTTATAATTCATAATACCACATGCATGGCATAGCGGTTCGTTCATGATTTAAATAACTTATCACTCATTATTTATTTCAACCACCACCCAGGTGGCTGGGTGCATACCTTTCAGAATAATTGGGCGGGGTTGCATGTGGTGGTGATACTTGGGATTCTAAGGCTTACTTGGTGGATTTCCCTAATTCTCATATTTGGAGGAACTTATGTGAAGTTTCATTCTCATTGATCTCTTCCATCATATTGGAGTTTTGGGTTCTGGTGTTGTTGTCGAGCGAATTCTTCCGCCATTTCCTACACCTTAGCCTCTGATTGGAAAAATCCCAAAGTGTATTGTAACATTGATCAAAATGAAAATAAAAAAAATATTATTTTGTTTGAACTTAGTTTTTCGACTATCTTAATTTTTTTTTGTATATCCTAAGGTTTCACTTTTATTCAAGTGAATCCTTAGCACATCATAACCTTGACCCTTACACAGTAAGTCTTAAATATATAGATGTCGAGTAATTTCCAAAAAAGGTCTAAGGTACACTACTTAAAATCCATGCAGGAGAGTTCACTTAGCTCTTCCACTTTCGAATGACTATGGATCTACTCATGGGGAATAGGAACTCAAACATCATCATTCCAAATACTTACCAAGTGTATTTTTAGAATTGTGGAATTTTCTCTCAATTTTAGTTTCATACCCCAAGTCTTTGCTAACCTAGACTTTCGCTTGAGCCTATCAGTTAACCTGGGCTCTGATACCAACTGTAACAACCTTGTTTTGTTACTCCTTATACACACTTTTTTTTTATATATATACAAATGTTCCTCTTCATGTGGCAAAAGATCTAATCATGTCCTAGGATAGACATATTCCCTTTAGGTTGTAAATTTCAAGGAAAATAGCTTTGTGAGCTATAGAGACTTGATCCGAGTCTTTTTAAGTAGAAGTGATCAACTTCTATGAAATCCTCATACCCCACTTGGTATGAGTACGCTAGACAAGTGTTATGTTTCATCCTCATAAAAGGAGGAAATCACCAAATGGTCATTCAAACCAAGTGAATGCCTTGAAGATGGAGAACCACACCCATGGTAAACCATCACAGATGAAATAACCAAACCACTAGTTATTCATAAGTCTTAGCTCTGATCCATTCTATTTAGAAGGGAGTTCTAAGACAATTGTATCACTATCATGATACGAATCCTTGGAATGTCCTTTTTAACATGATGACATATATTTAAGCCTCTTAGATTTGATTGTTACACACTCCATTTAGGAAACCCTCTCTATTTGTTCATCTTGAGTTTATTACCAATAAGGACTTATCTTGTACCATAAGGATGTTCCCTTCATTCTGTACACCCAATTCTTAACTTAAAATGTAGGGTCTATCTTGGTTCATAGTTTAGGGTTATTTTGCCTTGTTGAGAGTTCCATTTCACAATTAAACCATCTTGAGAGCTTATGAGGTGGATTTAATCCATGAGGCTATTATATGGCAACATTCTATACATTTCTTACTTAAGAAAGGTTTATGTCCCATTCAATAATAAGTGATTAATGCTTAGATTAACATAAATACAATTATCCCCTTACGAGTTAGCTTCTATTATATAATAATTCTTGGATTCCGACATAGATTAACCAACTTGAATATAATCAGTGTTGTATATGGAAAGGTGCATCATTCATAAATAGCTATCCCACAATATTATAGAAAGATAACAAATTCCATTGATTCTCTAACACACTTAAGTGAGCATACATCCATCACATGAGATTATTATTTGAACAACTCTACCTACTAGTATCATTCATCATTACCCATTACATTCAAAACTAAATGATACAATTAAATTACATTAAATTATCAACATATTAAAAATTGAGCATACTTTTCCAGCATCCATACATATTTAACCTACTAAAAGTTTAGCATACATTACAATGCATAAAAATAAACATTACATATATCATTTTCATTTTGAAAGCAAATGTAACATCCACAAGAAATAATAAGGCAAACGATCCAACCCTGATAATAGGGTAGCAACCAACAATGAATTCGATATCAATTAGAGTGGTTAGTTATCATGAGTGACAGAGGGTCTAATTGGTCGATACTTATAATCTATTAATCTATATGACCTTAAATCAATTCGAGCAGGGGTTTTGGTAATCATGAATGCAATGCCCATTCCTTCGTAGATAGGATTTGGAAGTGCAGAGATCGAAGAATATCCTTCCATGTGCATACACCTTGGATAGGGACTAAGAAAGAAGTTAAAAGTTGCTCCCATGGTTGGGTTGCATATTCGGTAGAGCTCGGGATGCTATAATACCAGAGATCCCCATGACGAATGCAAACATGCATGAAAAAATTAGCCTTGCTAGTATAGATTCCTATCGAAACTTCTAGCATGACTCCTAATTTATTTTTAAATAGAGTGCCCTCCTATTTTGGTAAAATCTACTTACCATTATATTCTCACATCACTCTGTTCATCAATCGCATAAAGGTACTAGGGGCAATAGATAACCCGAGTTGTCGAAGGTAGTAATTCTACAAAAGTCTTCAAGGTCTAAAAATCTATGTTCCATGATTATGGGAGCACTAGTATTTGCCCAATAATGTGGTTGTCTCTTCGAGGAGAGATCAAATTCATAGCTTATAGTAGCTCAATTCAGCTTTGGATAAAACTAACACAGATAAGCCATAGTCGATAAGTTATATCGCAACCTTATAAATGATCTTTACATAAGAGTATTAAATTCTAGGTAACTTGAACAACGAGCTAGACCTCTATGGTATATTATAACCATAAGTAATATTAGGTTCCTAATAACTTGCAAAAATGAGTGCTAAGAGGAAAGTATTAATCCATAATACTTTTACCAAATGGGAAAACTTTGAATACTTTACATATCGCAATGAAAGTCTACCTCCAAATTAAAATAAGACTTCAAAATTTAACTTTACATATGCTAAAAATAAAATATAGAGAAGGAAAGAAAGATCGAACCTGATTCTTTCACCTTCACTTCTCTTTGGGCTTGCCTTCAAGGTCATCTTCCTAACTTGCTTACTTCTTGACCTACAAACTTACTCCTTACTACAACTAGAAAATATTTCAAGCCTTATGGTTTCTGATCCACCCAAGGTGGAGAGCATACTCCTTGGACCATCAAGATCTTTCCTAGATCCTAGATGCATTTCTTCACAAAATGTGCTCTATTTATAGGATAATTTCTCCACAAATGGCCAAATAGTGGTCTTATTATTTTATTACTAAAAATATGCCTTGGTCCCATTAGACTTATCAAGTCATGTGAAGTGTAAGGAGAAGGGTCCTACTAAGGGTAAGGTAAGTGTCCTTATTTTTGTCTTGTATCTTTTCCCATGGGGACAAGTATAAGACTAATACTATTAAAGCATGGACTAGGAACAAAGTTAGAACTATTATTGATAAGGTAAAGGACTTCCCTTTTAATTTCCACCAATATAAGGAAGCCATATGGGTACTTCCCAATAGGTAGAATAACCCATATGCTATTTTAAAAATCCTCCAGTCCTTCTTAAGTCCCATCTAGGTTGGGTCCACTAAATTTACACCTAATTTATCATATTGTTCTAATTTTGCAAGAGATAATTTCTCAATTTTATTTTTCAGATAATCCTAAAATTCCTTTATTGGATTTTTTATAGGATTCTTTAGGGTCATGCCTCCTTCTATCAAGCACTAATTGATCCCCAAGATCAATTAATATTATTTAAATAAGGTACGAGAGTAGTGGGTCATGACAGTAACAACTTTGAAAATTATCACAGCATGCTATTACTGGCCTACCATATTTGCAGACACCTTCAAAGTCACTAGATCCTATGACAAATGCCAGTGACATGTAGGGAGGACAAGGAATGCATCATTCCCCCTTAAGCCAATTCAAGTGGAAGAACCCTTTCAACAATGGGGTTTGGACTTCATAGGAGTTATCAATCTACATTCCTCAACTGATCACAAGTACATTTTGACTACTATAGACTACCTCACCATATGGGTAGAAGTTATTCCTATAAAGAAATCAGACCAAGAAGTGGTGATTAATTTTATGGAAATATTGATTTCAAGGTTTGGTGTTCTAGAAGCCTTGGTGAGCGATAATGGCCCAGCTTTCATAAGATCCAAATATATTGAGTTTTCTAGCAAGTATGGCATTACCATAAATAATACTTCAAATTACTACCCCCAAGGAAATGGACTTGCAGAATCAACTAACAAAAATATGTTGAGGATTTTGAGGAGATCATTGGAGGGTAATAAAATAAGTTGGCACCTATTACTGGAGCAAGCTCTATGGGCAGATATAATTACTATTAAAAATTCCATCAAAACCTCCCCTTATGCCTTAGTTTATGGCAAGGAGGCAATGTTACCTATCCATTTGGAGATTCTAGCACTCAAGACTAATACACACAGAAGAGGAATCTAAAGAAAATCCAATGGAAAAAAGGTTGACACACCTACTACAGTTAGAAAAGAAAAAAACTCAGGCATATGAGGATTTCCAAAAACATTCAGTTGACATCAAGGCATGGTTTGAAAAGAAGGTAAGGTTCAAGAAATTCCAAGTTGGAGATTCTGTACTCAAGTGGAATGTTGAAAGAGCTAAACTAGGACATCATCAGAAGTTTGACTCCTTTTGGGATGGCCCTTTCAAGATAGTAGAGGTTAAAGAGACCAATGTTTTCCAGCTTGAAGACCTTGAGGGAAACATACAACTGATTTTGATCAATGGTTTCCATCTTAAACTCTATTTTGACTAAGCTATAGCTCATTGTAATATATGTACATACTTTGTATCATATCCTTTAATTTTGTATTTCAAGTTTTGTTTTGATGAAATGTTGTATAAAAATAAAAAATAAGAATAAAAGGAAAAGTTGCAAATAAAGCTAAGTGTCAAATAAAAAAGTAGTGTAATGACGAGTGAGCCCCAATCCACACTCAAATGAACTAAGGAGCCAATGGAATGTTGCATGCACCTATTCCACACTTAAAGAGACTAAGGTGGCAATAGAATAACAAAGGTTTCTAATCCATCAGAGTCACGATTGCTTTTGAGCGAAAATGAATTTTGCATCACATCGTTTCCTAAAAAGGCAAATGTGCACAAATTAATGCTAGGGTTTCCAACACCGATTTAACGAAAAATAAAAAGGATGAGTGACACCATGAGGGTATGGAAGGTGTTTGAATTTCAGCCAATCAAAAATTAGTATGGCATCTCCAAGCTACCAAAAGGAATGAGTTTAATTTGAAAAGCGTGCCAATGGGCAGTTCGTGCAACGATCGCATTAATGGCGTAGGGTATGCATGCATGGAAAATTAAAAGTGCTAAAAGCACGAAATGCATTATTCTATGAAGAAAAATATTTTCTAAGTGGAAATAATAGAACGATAGTTGAGCATTGTCTACAAATTCTAGTGAAAGCATTTTGAAAATCGCTTGTGAAAATGGCTCCGAAGAAAGGGCTAACAGAAGCATAAAAAATGGGAGTAGAGCTAGATGGCCATGTGGACCATACTAGGTGGTTGGCAGACATGGTAATGACCCAAGTAAGGAGGACCTTCTTGAGAAGTAATTTTGAATTCAGATACTTTGAAGGGAGACCAATTCGACCTCAAGGTATCGTTGTTATAAAATCCTTCTTATTTTCTTACATCTGTGATTATGTTCATCATTACCCTGAGTTAGTTTATGCGATGATTAAATTTTATGATCCTAAGAAGAGGACAGTGAAAAATCCTAATGGCATACCTCTATTCACCATTACTAAAGAGCTTTGTCACAATTTTTTTACCGTAGGGGTGAGCCCACCCTTAGAGCCTAAACAATTTGATATAGCAGAAAAAGCTAGAGTCTACGGTTCATTAATGGCTTTAGAGGAAAGGAAAGTCATAAAAATATGACTTCGATTCCAATTTAGGAAGATAAGAGAGCAAGATGAAATGCCTAAAGTTCCAATACCCATTGACCAATTTTCTAACCCAGAGCTCTATTCCATGTTAGCTTGTATGGAGGGTTTGGATTCTGATCGAATGGTGACAGATTGGCAAATAGCCACTGCATACTGCATTTCAAATGAGAGAATGTATGAAGAAGGTGTAGAAAAGAAGGGCATTAGGGTTATCTACTTTGACTGGCCAACTTTCCTTGCTCAAAGAATACATGAGCAATTAGTGAGAATGAAAAGGAGTTTTGACACACCCTATTTTCGATATTGCTCAAGCCTAGTTTGGATGTTCTTTGCTATTGTAAAGGATATGATGCCCTGGATTCCAGTCAAGGTAAAGAATGACTAGGGAGACCCCATTCCTATTTACTATTGGACTTCTCATATGAGGAGCACTGAGTCCTTTTATATATTTAACTTGGAATTTTTAGGGCCAACATTGAAGATAATGTATGGGGAATGCCCTAGGTTACCTCCACTGGCCAAGAAATTATTAAGAATAGAAGGTTATGAAGAAGGATATTGGTACCTCCTTATATAAGGCATAGTCATTAGATTGTATGGCTTCACTGGTAAGCCTTTTTTGTTGCCTCATTTTATTATAGATAGATTATTCACCCTAGAATATTTGAGGCAAGCAGAATTCATAAATATGAACTATGGCTCTAGAAGGAAGAGAAGGTGTTCGTTGACCTATTGCATTGTTGATGATATAACCATTACCAAGAAGTGGCAAGGCAAAAAAATTAACCAATATCTTGATAGGTTGGGCCTATTTTACATTCCCCAGAGATGGAGTTATGACCTGGATGATATATTCTACAAGAGGAACATAGCCCTGAATGGAGAAAAGGCCTATAAATTTGAGAAAAAATCTAGGCCTCATTTTGAATAGGGCAAAAATAATAAGGAAAATGCTCTTTTGGAGTGGAATGTTGCCAATATGGAACAACTTCCTCCATGGTTAGACTTCTATGAGCAGATTGTTGATTTTGATCCAGACAATAATGAAAAACATTAGTTGCAGGAGTCTACCATCAAAGAGGTTGAGAAAAAAAAAAGGTAAGAAAGAGGAAAATAAGCCTCAAGAGTCTACCATAATAGGCGATGAAAGTAAAAATAAATGGAATGAGGCCAAGATAGTGGACTAGTGGAGGATGAGAGTTGAAATTGGTAAAGAGAAATCCAAGTTTGGATTGAAAATTGATGATGAATTTTTTGATAAATATGACAAGAATGTCACAACTTGGAAAGCAAAAGACCCAAGGAATATAGTTCTAATCTATAAGAAGCCATAAACAGGGTCAGATTCCCCATCCCCACCATCACAAGAAGAAGCTCAAGAAGAAGGAGTTGATACTCCATTAACTACTGCTAAAGTTTTGAAGATATTTCAGCCTTCAACTGAACAAATAGAGAAATTTCCAAAAGGGGCATAGTTAATGAGTAAGATGCACTATTCTGATGAGAGGGCTATTAGTACACCAGTCATTCAGACAAAAAGTAGGCCCAAGCACCTAGCCCTGGGTGGATAGCCCCCATATACATAGATAGACTGGAATTAGAAGGATAAGGACTTTGTGTTTACTCTAATTAGTTTTACCACTGCAACCATGATGGAATTAAATCCTATTGCTGAAGAAACACTACAGGAGGAACCAGTACAGGAAGGGTTGTCTGAAGAAGACACAGAAAATGAGAAATTAAAAACCTTCCAAGTCTTTAAGAGAAAGGCCAAAAGGGCACCAGAAAGAGCTAAGAAGGAGATTTCTAAGAAACAAAAGTTGGATAAGGAGAAAATTGTTAAGGAAACACCTATTTCAACTATAAAAAAATTGATACAACAAACACAACAACAAAGTGAAGAGACAACTCTAAAACACCCTACATTAGTAGGTAAAGGTATGGTCTCTATCCCCTCTTCTCCTCCTCCTTTATATTCCATAAAGAAATCTCCCTCCCTTTTTGAGCAAGATATTGTAACAAAGGTGCCTTATCCCCCTCATAGTTCACCCCCTATTTCATCAGTCAGTACTAAAAGACAAGTCAACCCATCTCCTCCGAGGTCACCTCAAATTCCTTCTTCATCATCTAAAATTCCCTCTTCATCATCTCCCATAATTCCATCCTTGCCATTGCAACCACCCCCATACTCTGAAAAACAAGCTACTACATCCTCACCCACTCACCCTCTATGAGTTTTGCTTCAGTTCCCATGAGTCTGCCAATTGCAACAGCAGTAGTGGTCATATATTCCACTGTAGTCACTTCTACCAAGCCATTGTCAACTGTTGATTCTGCTCTCTCATACCTTATAACCTCTTCTCCTCCTCCTGTGAGTTATCCTACCCAAGAAATTTTGCAAAAGGAGAAGGAAGTTACATAGAAAATCCAAGATTTTTGGGTAGAGAAGTTGTCCAAACCTTCCAAGAGGATGGCCACGAAGAGGAGAAGCATATTTTTTGATCCAGTTTCAAGGAAAAGAACATCTAGATCCATTATTCCTCTTGTGAGTAAGCCTGAAACTGATATGACTACTCAAGACTATCGTCTAGAGGAACATACAGAGGATATTGAGTAGCTTCCTATAGAAGATGAATTGGTCATGGCAAAAGCTCACTTGGACACTTTTTATGTCAAAACTGATATATACAAAGAAAAGGTGGATAAGTTGGAGAATAAAATAGAGAAGCTTCAGAAGACCATCAATATTTAGAAATAAGTGGAGAAGACCCTGAAAAAGGAAGAAAATAACTGGTAAGATAAAATTCAAGAGGCTAATAAGCTCAAGGAGCAAATGGAGGAATAGAAGAAGAAAAATAAAGAACAAGCTAAGGAGATATAGAGCTTGAAGCAACAACTTCAAATTGAAAAGGCTAAGTCTTCTGGTTTCTCTAAAGATGGACTAAATAAAGTGAGAAAATAATTGCTCTCTGAAGTTCTAGAAAAATGCTCAGAGCTACAACCCATTATTGATTACATGGATGATGCCAGTCGTCTACTTTAGAATATTTAGGAAGACCTGAATAGCTTCACTGGAGAACTCCAGCCTGTGGTGGTTCTAGCTGAGTAGATTTACAAACTTGTAGATAGCAGGCTCAGTGAATCTGCTAAGCCTATTCCTAATAAGGAGTGGAATATTGCTAGATTTGCTGCTAGAGTTGTGGTGAAGAACCACAAAGCTCTCCAAAATGCTTGGCTATTTTTTGATAAATTTAAGAATATGATCAGGGATGTGGTGGATATAAATAAGGAAATGATTTAGAATGGTTTCATAGGGCTATGGATGGAAGATAACACCTTGTTATCAGTAGAAGATATTAAGAAGAGTACTGATGAGAGCCTTCAAGATGAGTTTGAGATTGATGCTCTGGAAGAGCCAATTGACCAAGAGCAGGCTTCACAGATAATTATTGATTTTACCAGGCTCAGAGATCTAATGGAGGACTTGGTAAATAAAGGAAGTGCTGCAAACTATGAGGACATTGGTGAGCTAGAGTATATTCATAAGCAACTAAAGGAAACTTCCAACCCTTCTAAAACAGTTTGGAAATAGGCCCTACAAACCCTGAAGCTAATGGTGCAATTGTTTGGTAAAAATTAAGAAGAGGAAAATAAAGAGCAAAGTTCACCTAAGGAAGAATTTGAGCAAGAGCAAGAAGATAATGCTAAAGAAGAGGCTCAACAAGAAGAGGAAGAATCAAATAGAGCTATTGTGGACCTAGAAGAGACACAAGCTTAGCATTTTTTGTTTTGTACATTTTGTAGTCATGTAGAAGTTTTGTATTTTGTTTGATTCATTTTTACTCTGACATTTTCAGAAGGAAATAATAAAAGCATGAGTCCAGAGAAGTGTAAAAAGCAATAATTTTTGTGTGAAGGCATCCATATCATTTGTTTTGAAAAGGCCTATAAAGAGAGTATTGCTTTATTTTTGTTTAAGCAGTTTTGGAGAAGAAACAAAGATATTTTGTTTCCAGTATGGTCTCCATGTGAACATTTATCCTCTAGGATGTTTCATGAAGTTTTCAGAGGGTAGTGTTCATATGGAAATTATTCTTTGAAGCATTCTTTTGAAGATAAGCATTTTTTGACTCCTGATGCCCAATGGATAAGACTCTGAGTTCGATGGATTTACGAGAAAATCCACCCAGGAGGTGCCAGAATGTAGGCCCAAAATGGCCACATCCTCAAAAAATTTTGAAAATTATTCTAAGGCATGGAAATATCTATTCCACTAAGGACATAGAGTATTTTGGAGTAGATCCATGCAAGAGACCTGATTCCACTCAACACTTAGTATTTTTGAGCAAAGTTCTTATTCCACTCGAGACATAGTGTATTTTGGAGCAGACTCTAGTAGGTTTTCAATCTATAAAAATTTTGAGCTTCGCTGACGTCAGCACGATAAAAAGTGTGAAATGTCAATTCTATTTTATTTTGCGCACTCCAACGACTAAGTACTGAAAAGCCCGATTCCATTGAGTCCCAAGACTAAAAGTGAGTGAAATGGAGATAAGCTCATTTTACACTACTTTTAGTGCGGAATGGTGACAAAAAGGTCAAAAGCATTGTAAAATTAGAAGAATGACATCAAGGGCCATTTGCATTGCTTGTAGAGTGGATTGGCGATTCCATAGTCAAACCTAGTTGAAGATGATGTCAACATCATTTTTGAGTGGATTGCAACTTGTGCTTTATGCCATGGATACTAGAGAGAAGAGTTAAATGTTTTGAAGACTAAGTAAGCGGACTAATACTAGATCTGATTCCACTCACAACCTAGAGTATTTCTCATTGCCAAAATATGATTTTGCTAGTCGAAGCCATTGAAGATGATGTCAGCATCTATAAAAGTGTGGAATGGCATTTTGTCTTTCCCCACAAATTTGTAGAACATTTTCGAGTTTTAATCACCACCGTTCACCAAAAAGCATCGACGGTTGAGATGTTGCTAACATTGTCAAAGTATTTAAAGGTAGAAAATTTCTAGAGTAAAACAATCAGTTTGAAGGCGGGAAGGTGAAGCGTCAAAGTGTTTTCAAGATCAAGAACCAAAGAGGTTGTAGATCTACGATGGAATGGAGTTTTCAAGAATGATGAGTGGTCCAAATCTATTTCATAGTGACTTAAGGCTCAACCACCATCAACAAACCAACAAGTTGTAGAGTTGAGCTACCATGGTGGATTACTCAACAAATTTCCAAGACTTCACCAGCCAATGAGATAATGCCAACAAAGCTCTCTATTGAGCTGTAAAATTGTAATCTTTGTAATGTCTCCTTAATATATTTCATTTTGTAAAACTATAAATAGAGGTCGAACCCTCATTTTTAAGGGTCAGCTCTAGTGCATTTGCTTGCCCTACTGTAAATATTCTTTGCAAACTAATGGAAGGAGCATTACTCTGATTTTTGACTCAAGAACGTGTTATCTTTGCTATCTTTCATGCAAGAGGTTCAAAGTTGTGAATTGCATTTCTGTCAATGCTCTAGCGGTTAGTTCATTCCAGTTTATTGGATTACTAGTTGTGAAAGTAATTGAAATTTTTTCATAGTTAGATCTGTGTTGATAGGGAGTTTATTTCTGCTAAATCTGATTATTGGTCAATTCTTCTAAATTGGATTATTAGTATATTGGATATTGGAATTGCTTTCTGCAACATATCTCTATTTTGTGCTTAAATGTATGAAGATTTCATGGTTTTGGGTGCTACTAATTTTGAGTGATGGGACACTAGAAATAGTTTGTGGGAGATTTTTGTTGTAGTTGCCTATGTTTTTAGCCTATCTGGCCACTATTTTTTATAATCTCTCTAACCCTAAACCTTTTCTAACCCTTTTATTCAAACCCTAATTGAGCTTTAATTATGTCAACACCCTGCTAAGTTGACAAGGAACCAACCTACACTAGAGGTTGGGCTGAATTAACATTTGGTCCATCCAATATTGAGTGTTGAGTTGTGACTATCGGGTGCATGCCTGGACAAAAAATTGGAAGATAGATAGTCACAGTGTCAAGTAAAACTTGATGTCAATTCGGTGCCCAATAGGGGCCACTTCAAATGGCATAAAATTTAGTGTGGAACCTTGGTTTGCTTTGGTCTTCATCCCACTTGAGCAATTATTCACCAAATTGGAATCTCTAAGGAGTTTCTTTCTTGTTAAACCATATATTAGACACTCCCTAGTGCCCCCACAACTATTCTATGGTTGCTTACCTTTGCTCCTCGAGTTTGAATAGAGTCATGGCATCATTTTCTTGTATTTTTTGTTGATGAAGCAATTGCAATGCTGGAATGAAAATCTTGCCTCCTTACCATAGACTAAGGAAAAATATGAGAAACTTATAGCCCTATTTGAAGTGATTTGATCTTTCCATAAGGCTCTTCTAATATGAAGGTGCCACCATATTTGACTATCCAAGCCTATCCTCTTTAGAATATTGATTAGAATCTTGTTGGCAGATTCTACTAAACCAATAATTCAAGGAAATTTTAGATACATTCCATACTGGAAAGTGAAATGAGTGATCTTAGATTTGATGCATACCTTAGAATTATTAGTGATAATGGTATTTGGATACCAAATTAGATTATGATTTCTTCTAGAAAATAAATTTTCACCTTCTCAATGGTTTCCTTTAGTGGGACTACCTTTATCCATCTAGTAAATTAGTTAGTCATGGTAAGAATCCCCTTGTCACCTTCACTTGATGGTGGGTTGATCATGCCAATGAAATCCAATCCCCATTGGTAAAATGAATCATCCATTATTATGGGTTTTAAAGGCATGGGTACATTTATTTTTCTTCCTATGAAGAACTTGCACTTATCACACTTTCTCACCCACTAGAGAGCATCTAAAAACATGGTGGGCTAATAATACCTAGCTCTCACTATATTTGTAGTAGTGGCTTGAGCTAAGAAATGTTCACCTAAGAATCTATGATGGACCTCTTGAAGCAAGGGTTGGGTTTGGTCCATTCTAATGCACCTCAAAAGGATACCATCAAAGTTTCTTTGAAGCTAAACATATTCAATTAGAGCATAATGGGAATTATGTAATCTAATTCCCTCCTATGATATCTATCTAGGTAAAATGGGTATTGTTCTATCAACATGTATATGGTCCTATGATCTACCTAGTCCAACATCCCTTCATTCAAATTGGTTAAGTATATGTCCTTATCGAATTTCTCTTTAGCAATGTCTTCGAATAGTCTTTGGCACAAGACTTTTCCCTTGATTAGATTTGCAAATTTGATCTCTATGTCATATTCTAGGACCTTGGTGATACACACTAATATATTTTCATTGAGATATCCATTCATTATATAATCATTTATGATGGAGTGAATGACATGAGCAATGATCTTATTGTTAGAGACAAGGTGTTTGAACTTCTTCAAGCCTCTAATTAGGCCATATACTTGTTTTCCAATAAATTTTTATCTTCCTCATAGAATTAGTTTAGATGAATAAAGTGATTGGGTACTCATGTTGATCATCATATTTTTTTATGAGAATGGTTGTAATGCTAAATTCTTCCTCGAATGCATAAAGGATGAAATTTTGTCAAAGTCTAAATTTATCAACATTGAGGTTTTTGCTATGACATTTTTCTCTCTTAAAAATCATTCTTTCCTTCATCCATCTAAATGGATGTTCCTTCTTTAGCATAATTTTTATAGGCTTGATGATACCTATAAAGTCTGATATGAACCTTCTTATAAAGTATATTTTTTAAAATAAATACTAGAGGGTATTCTTGTGCTATGACAGTGAGAGATTAACAATGGTCTCAATCCTATCAAGATTTATTTCCACACCTTATTTATACATAATATGGCCCAAAAAATTACCTTAGGGAACATAAATATTGTATTTCTTGGGATTTAGACACACTCCAAACTCTTGGCATCATTTGAAAACCTTCTCTAGGTGTGCAAAGTAATCTTCATTCCTCTTGGAGAAGACAATCAAATCATATAGATAGTTCAAGATGATTTCATTAGTTAAAAACTTTAAGGAAATATTCATGTCCCTCTAAAATGTTTCACTAAAATTTGACAATCTAAAAAGTATCTTTTGATAAGTGAAAGTGCTCGATTTTGTGGTGAATACTATCTTGTGCTAGTTTTTGTCCTGTACTCATACTTGGTTGTAACTAGAGATTCCATCCAATAGAAATAATATTTTAGAACCTAAAAAAGTCATGAGGATCTAGTGCATTGAAGGTAAGGGATAATGGTATTTCAACAAAGCCTTATTTATGTCTCTAATATCAACACAAAGTTTGATCTCCCCATTCTTATTTCTCATAGGCACCAAATTGGAGACCCATATGGTGTACTTTAGGGAATATATAATACCTGACTCAATATATTTAGATAGCTACTTTCTCATAAGAGACTTGATATTTGGATTGAAAAGCCTCTATTTTTTCCTTATTGGTTTAGCTTTAGGAGTTAATTTTATCATATGCTAGATGATATCTTTATTATACCCTTTCAAGTCTTCATAGCTCTAGGCTATAACTCCATCATAATTTTGGTAGAGGTAGATCAAAAAGTCCTTATACCTTCAATTAGATAACCTTCCTATCTTCAAGTTCCATCCTAGGAAAAATTTTATCTCTTGGTAGTCTTTTTCATCGATAGTCATCCCTGTCTTTATTTTAAAATAATCATTGGGACTAAACGAGGAATCCAATGTCACTAGCCCCTTGGGAAGATTTTTGGATTTCAATTGTATGATCTAGTATTCATATTATTTCTAAATATAAGAGCTTATTTCCTCTAAGAATTTAACCTCCTATTGAATAAAATTAATAATATGTTCATCACTATCAAACACATATCAAGGAATATAATTTTTAGGAATGGTTTGATTGACTTCCAACTTTATGCATTATAAATTTTGTATAAGATCACTCATAGGATTGAACTATGATCCAATAACTACCATGTGATCATCATCCACATCCTGAGTCCTTAGGAGGAATTTAAATTTTATGTCTTTAAAATATTTGATCAAGAACCAAAATCTATGTTTGTAAGAATTCAACCTATTTTAGACCAAGCATTGAGATCTTACTTTCTTGATCACAAAGAATTGCAACAACTTAATACCTCTCTTTTAGCAATTTGGAGACCATGCACCAATGCCTCATACTTAAAAACATTTTTTCAATAATTTAAACTATAATTGGTAGTACTACAATATTTTCATTCCCTTTGGTGAAATAAATTAGACTCTAGCACCAACCCATTTCTAATTCTTAGCCCTATAAAAGAATAACTTCCACATGCCATCTAGTTCTTCCTTAGTCTTCACAATATCGGGGATGGAGGTATTCTCCTCTTGGATTAAATAAGTCCTCACACATTTTTACTTAAATATATTATAGGGATCTGAATACCACATATCGACTACCCACTGGTCCATCTAATCATTAGGAATTTAGGAGTAAACCTCATTAGAAATTAGGTTTAACCTAGACCATCCTTCTATCATGCAAATTTACTCAACATCTAGAATAATTGGAGATATATGTTCCACATAATAGATATGAAAGGGCTTTGATGTAAACTTTAGCTTGGTCCCATATTGGATTTTGAGAAGCATGTGAGTCCACTCTAGTGATAGACAGCCTCCTATCTTAGCAATGAAATATATTGATAAGTAGATGCCAAAATTAGTTAAGAGCTCAATCACTGCTATGTCCTAATGGATTGTAAGGTTTGGGAAAGCTTGTAGTGTATGGGTAAGATTACTCGTTAGTCAAAAAATTTGAATAGGATTTTTTTCCAAATAAAATACCCTTTTTTAGTGGTCTCATATTCTATACCTAATGCATTCGATACTATTTTAGACATGATAAATGTACTTGAACCATAATCTACCATGATTATAGATCAATTTATCTTCATATATTAGCATTAGGTAAAACAATATTATTTTAGTTCAAGTTACCTCAGGGCCATAGATCTATATAACCATTTATGAATTTTTCTTGCCCATCTCCTCCTACCTGTTTAGGGCTTCCTCCAAATTTTTTATTTGCTTAGGCATGGATAGGACATCCTAGAGAGGCACACCCATAGTGGATTTTTTGCGATAATTGACCACACTAAAAACTCTAATATAATGGATCCTCTAGGCTAATCTTAGAACCCATTGAGGTATGGGCCTATTTGTAGTAGCCTAAGGAGCTATAGATAGTTTAGAATGAATTCACATGACCTCAAAGCTTTAGATATATTCCTCTTGGAAACCACTAGGAGGTTTTGTACATTTTTATTCGATGTGACCATAGGGGAGAACCTTCTTCTAGGATAATCTAGTCTACTTTATACCTTGATACCCACTTGATTTACCTTCTTATACTCATCCATCACCTTCCTCTTAACTCATGTTATGTAGTCTAATTAAACCTATGGCCTCCGTGGTGCTCAAGTGTGTGATTTATAAAATACAATATACATGTCCTCCTCATTCCATGTTATTAGGATCTATTCTTGACTGGAAAAATTTGCTCTTGGGAGGGAGCTTTGGGGTTGGACAAGAGACGGGTGGCTCTATATTTACACATTCACCATTTCATTTAGCATTGACATGGTTGGATGAGGAATTATTTTAGGATAAGAATTTAGGGAATAGGCCTTAGGGTATGGGAAGTACCATGCATTGGGGTCCTCCATATAGTTATTCTATGCAGGGACTAAAAGTCTAATAGGATCAAGGGAATATTGTTACAAAGGGGATGGTATAAGCACTATCTATTGATTGGATATTTTGATTTGGTCTACATTCTTATTGGTTTTTGGAAGTGGGAACCTTGGTATCTTTGGCCATTATACTAGAAGGGAGGTTTTTTAAAGTTTTAATATTGAATCCTTTGGGTATTCTATTGTCTCTTGAGGGAGGTGACCTCATTGGAGAATATCCTTAATAGGTTCCTCATATTATTTATATAATATAAGGAAGAACTTGTAGAGGGGTAACCAAGAGCAAGGAGATAAGTTTGAACCCCTATAGAATTCACAAAAAGAGTAGGCTATAAAGTGGTAGGTTGAACTATTGGAGGTGGCCGATATGGTGGTTATATGCTTGGTAATAGAGGTATGGGATTCCATGAGATAGCCTTTCTAATTGGATGATATAATTCTTAGCTTGGATGGCTATTCCATAAGCCATAGATAGAGAGTTACCTTCTTTATACTTGACCATCATATTTATTTTAGAATTTATTTCTAGATAGTAAATGAATGATATACCTAGGAGAAGATAATTCTCATTGGGGATTTTATAATAGGTTTTCTGAAACTAAGTGTTGAAGTCATCCATAATCTCTATAGGTGCTCTCTTAATGGTTGTTATCTGCTCCAATGGGGACACACCATCTTCCTTTTCTAAATCTATCCAAAAATAGGTCTACGAGCTAGTCCTAGATTTAAATTAAATGCAAGGGAAGGCATAGGTACTGATTTTACACTTTTCTTCTAAAATAGGCTACTAGAAACCTAAGCACTATGTTTTTCTCCTCAATATTATGTACCATACACAGGCTCACCATGCAGTGCAAATGTTCTATCAATATGGTCACATCTTCATCAATGAAGTAAGGTAACAATTTGAAAGTTGAGATTGGGATCGAGTCCCATGTCACATGAGAAATATGTGGTTGTAAGGTTCCTCTATCATTATAGACCGAGTGCCTTCTCAAAGGCTAGTTTTAATTTATATCCATGTTTTGATTTTGGGCTCTCCTTCTAGGTACTTGATTCAAGGGCAAAACCGATGCTTATAAATTTATTTTTATGAAGGATCTAGTGAGAGGTATTTCTCTCATTAAATTTTGGACCCTTCATGGTCAATGAAGTTGTTAGGTGAATAGCTAGTTGGCTGAGATATTCACCAAAATCCTAATCAAAATGTATACCAATAAACTATTGCATAGATGATGGGTGCTTTCAGGTTCTTCTTCTTCATTGGAGTCATCATGTGAATGTTTTGATGCTTTAAAAGTAAAAACAATGATATATTCACTAGAACCTCAATATTATATGTTCTTTTATAGGTTGAAATGTTAGCTCATCCAATAAAACTAATTTTTACACAAAATATTATTGTACCTGTGTGATGGCTAGGTGCACCTAACACTTACAACTCACATTGAACAACATAATTGAGAAGATCTATGAGCATAGGATACACTTACAAGGAAACCTATGGGATTCTTCTAAGGTTGGATTTTTTTCTAGTGTGATATTTATGCTCACCTTCCTAAACTACTTGTATATATTCCAAGGAAAAGGGAGAGATATTATAGAAAAGTAAAAAAACTAAACTAATATACGTGGTGCACCAAGATCAAAATATTTCTTTCATGCATGATAGAAATAAAATTAACACATGCATTGTATTCTAATATCTATAAAGTGAATATAGTTTTTATATAACATATAATAACTCACCCATAATATGTACACAAGAACTATGACAAAGTGAAATTAATCATAAATTCATTGTATATATTATAAACCTTTTGTATAGAGATGTTAGATAAAAAAAGGCTTGATGCCGTTAACACAATCACTCAAGGCTTGACTCTATATTGTTATACCAAAGAAAAGTGGGAGCAAAATACACACAAGGCTAGGTATTAGGCATGCCTAGGAAGTTTTTAATGCTTTACAATGAAAATAAAACCATTATTTATAAGAAAAACTAGCATTTCTTAGCCTAAAATATATACAAGCAATTTAAAATTATTGGTTTACATTTAATGTTGATGGCATTTGAGGTATTTTATTTGGGAGCCATTAATGCAGAAGGGTTTGAGGCCTCTAGAACTAGAGCTTCCATATTTGATGTCTTTAAGATGTTGATCACTTTCCTTGAAATACCATACCCAAAATAATACGAGTAGATAGACTTGTAGCTTTTTGTAGCCATTACCTTTATGAACCCAATTTCTCCCTTTCTAGGAGGTTATGCATAGATGTTACTTGTAATAAGGGTCTTTGCATATCATGGGGGTCCCTTTTTTATGGAAGGTGAAAGACAAGTGATAAAATTTGGAAGACCACTATGGCCTTTTCCAAAATTACAACACATCAGACGAGGTAGTTTCTCCTTCGATTGGATGACTACCAGAGCTCTTTGATGCTTCATATTTTTTTATGAGTCACTGGATTGAATGATATTTGATTATTGGTTTCTCTTGAGTGTAGAGTGGGGAGATTATGCAATTGTTATGCATATGGTCACTAAGGGCTCAATCAAATGTGGAGGACTTGATTTGCAAGGCCGAAAAAACATGGAAGATATGCCATGTGGTCATTTTCTTTGTTCGCCTCTAACCAATGGAAAGATATGTCCTTTAGTTATCATAAAAAAGGCTCTTGGAGGTAACTCAAGTAATTGGATACTTTTAGTTAACATAAAAAATGCTATCAAGGATTACTTGGGCCATTGATCATCAAGATTGAATGGTCTATGGAACTTTGCAATATGGGTGCTCCAATCTCCTTTCCACTTTTTCATGGGCCATTAATGCTAAAGATATTCTTGAGCTACCATAAGCCTTTATCATCCAAATCAAACAATTTATGCAACTTCATGATTTAGATGTCTCTATATTCAATTCAAATCTCTATGGATCATTTGGGTCTTATTTCTTCCCAAGATCAATAGTAGATCTCCTTTAGATGTGTGCCTTGATGAAATGTTTAATTCTTCCTTACATTTTCAATGCATTTACTAGGCGTTTTGGCCTTACCCAATGGTGGGGTTCTTTTAAAACTACTTCAATAATTCTATGGAATGGTGTGGGATGTCAAATGATCAATAAATGACTAATAGAGCTTCAAGGTTCCTTCTTTATCCACTTATTATTGAATCAAAACTCATTATAGATCAATGAAATCAATTGTGAGTGTTGCTTTTTTTTTCTCCATTGACTAATTTTCCATAAATTAGTGCTTATCATAGTTTGAAAAATCAATGACATGTAGGGATTTAGAGATTCTTCTTGACCCTCTTATCTCCTTAGACCAACACTCATCATTGATGAATGATCAAATGGATTATGTTGTATCAAGAAATTTTACTATAAAAAATTAGTGTTTGTCATAGATTACAAATTCGATAACACACTTTTCTTTGACTTACCTTTTGATGATTTATCAAGGCTAATTTTAAAAATTGGTAAAGCCAAAAAACCTCTTCAATATAGCGAGTTTTCACTACAAGTATAACTAGAAATACATATATTCATTGGTAATAACTTTCTCAAGCAATGATTGTCCCATTATCTTCCAAAATATTTTGAAATTCAATCAGTGTCCATAAATTGCCTTCCTACTAAGGTAATAGAGGTGTGGGGGTCCATGAGATAGCCTTTCTATTTGGATGATATAATTCTTAGCTTGGATGGCTATCCCATAAGCCATAGATAGAGATTTACCTCATTTATACTTTTTTTTTTTAAATAAAGGGGTAAAAATTTATTGATAAGAAGTCTGGATTACAGAGTACAACTGAGCTTCCAACCAGGACTCAAATAAACAACCAAACAGGCTAAAACCGCTAGACTAGAATGACACCTAAGAAAGACAACAAGAACAAACCACATTAATTTTGTACATCCTTGTGGATCAACTCCCATAGGCGTTGAGAGTCTCGAGATGGGAGACTCTCCCAATTATCGATACTCCAAGGATCCAACAACTCAAAAGAACTTTTGTCCAGGTAATAAAAAACCATATTCCATTCCCTTGGAATGTTCACAAAGGATATAAATTCAAACTCTTCACTCATTCTGAGAATCTGAACAACTATAGAATCTAGATGCCGATTAACTTCCTCCACCCTTTTACTATTTAAAATATTAACCATAATTTGAGAGGACTCGCAGATAATCCTATGCCAGCCAAGAGAAAACCCCCTCTGCAAGGCCATAAATTTTTTGGAGTGAACACCTTTATAAATGGAAAAGAAAAAACTGACACCACCAGTAGAATCTCTCCCAACACTGCCAATGCCATCATGTCCATGATTACCCTTGGATGATCCATAAGTATTAATTTTTAAAACTCCTCTAGGGGGTGGCCTCCACCTACCATCTCTCCTAACCTTCTTGTTGAGCTGAGGAACCCTACTAGGGCTAGAAGAGTTCACACCATCCCCAAATATACCAAGGGCTTGTTGTACCTTCTCCTCTAAAGAATCCAAAGAGGGTCCACATCACATTTTCTATGGATGGTTTCCTAAACCATATATAGGATCCTTTGCCAGATCTGTTGAACAGCCAAATAAATTCCCTAAAATATGCATTGATTTTGTTTGAGCCAAATTTTCCAGATGATGCAAGAAGGGACCAAATTCCAAGCCACCCGAAGGAAGGGGGTCTTGGCCGGAGGTCTGCCCAGACTACTCCAAAACTCCACCAAGGACAACACATGAAAACATGGATGGTTCCAAGAACTCCACCAATGGTGCCAAATGTCTCTAGCAAAGGAGCATTGGAAAATAAATGAGAAGAGTCATCCTCATTCTTACTACAAAGGACACAAAAAGAGGGACCCTGAAATCCCCTCTTCCTCAGATTATCCCAAGTGAAGCATTTATTATGAGCTACCAACCAGAGAAAGAAGTTACATTTTGGCTAGGCAAATTTGTTCCACACCTTTTCCCACCAAGTGACAGAAAGACTCCCATACTTTTGCTTTTCAAGAACCTGATAACCATAGGCTATCGAGTAGGTTCCCTTAGGATCAGGATTCCAAGTGAGAATATCTTTACCCCTCAATGAATAACAAGGCCTACCCATAATAATGAGAGCAATCACCTCTTTGTCCTTGGCCAGTCCCCCTTGGGGCCATTATTATGGATCTTTCCACCTGTACATCTCCATATTTCCAAAAGATTAGATTTTTTTAAATTTATCCACATGAGACCAGCCTGCTTCCAATAAAAATGGCTTAGGGAATGTAACCTAGGATATTGATTCAATATATGAGGGTGACCATCCCAAGAATCCTCCCAAAAAAGAGCATTTGATCCCTGATTGCAAATCCAGAACAAACTCTGCTTGATTAAATTAGCTCCTCTTTTTAGAGTGTCCCAGATAACTAAACCTTTCCCAACCAAGTTGACTCTAGGTATCTCAGCCTCAAAAATACCTCTCAAGTATTTACAATATAATATTTTAGCCCAAATCTGATCTTGATAGGTACACCATCTCCAATAAAGTTTTGCAACCAAACCCTACCCAAAAAGAGTTGTCTGTCGCAACCCAAGGCCTCCCTCTTGCACCGGCCTACATATAGAATCCCACCTAACCAAACTCCATTTAGATTGATAAAGTTTTCTAGACCATAAAAATTGTCTTGACAAAGCATCCATGTCCTTGATGAAGTGAGAGGGAGCTATTTGTACAAAACATCTATAAATGGGTAAAGCTTGAAAACATATTTTAAAAGCAACACTCTGCCTACAGTGGATAGCCATCTAAAAGTCTAGTGATTCACCTTCTTTATAAACTTATCAAGCATATACTGCCAAGAAGATCTAGGTAGAGGATGAGATGAAATTGGAATACCAATATAAATGAAGGGGGGAGTCCCAACCTGGAATATTAGAATTCAAGAAATCCTGGCTTGAATAAGAGGAGGGGTATTGAAGAAGAAAATAGAAGACTTGTCCTCATTAATAAACTATCCAGAAGCACCAAGATATATGTCAAGAGACTGTCTAATATTTCTAGCTTCCCTGATAGTGGCAACTCCCAACAAAGCAGTATCATAAAAAAATTGAAGGTGGGAAAGAGGTGGCAAACTACTATCCCACTTCCATCCATGAATGAGACCCTGCATGACTTGAGACTTGAGAAATCTTCCCAACCCTTCCACCATAATGATAAATAAATAAGGATATAAAGGATCTCCTTGCCTCAATATCCTTGAGGCCTCAAATAACTATGATGGCTCATTATTAAAAATAATAGATAATGAGGAAGAAGAAACACAACTCATCACCCATCTAATCCATTCCTCCTCAAATCCAAAAGCAGTAAGAACGTTCTGAAGAAAGGACCATCTGACCCGATCATAGGCTTTGGCCATGTCCAACTTAATGAACATAGTTTTCTCCTTAGAAGTTTCCATCGATTTAATAGCTTATGTAGCAATAATAACCCCATCCAAGATTTTTCGGCTAGCAACAAACCCTCCTTGCTCCTTAGAGATGATTTTTCTCAACCATATCTTCAACATCTCAACAATAATTTTTGTGATGATCTTATACACAACATTGAAGAGAGCAATAGGCCTGAACATATCCAAGGAATTTGCTCCCTATTTTTTGGGTATAAGCACCACAAAGGTAGCATTTAGGGCCCTTAACATCTATTTTTTCTTTTGGGACTCATGGACCACACCCAAAATATCAAATTTGATTAAATCCCAAAACTCCTGATAAAACTCAATCGGGAATCCATCTGGGCCTTGGGATTTTCCTTTTTTCATCTTGAATACAACATTTTCTAACTCCTCAAGGAAAATTGGACCTATCAAGTGCTCATTCATCTCTCTAGAAACAATCACTAGAATAGAATTTAGAATAATCTTTTCATTCTCATCATCTGATAGGGAGTCCTCCTTGAAGAAAGAGGAAAAATACCTCTTAGTCTCTTCTAAAATATCCTTGGAAGAAGAGAGCAAGGAACCCTGAGGATTCACAAGAGAAGTAATCAGGTTACCATTACAGTGAGCCTTAACTGAGTTATAAAAGAAGGTTGTGTTCCTATCCCCTTCCAGAATCTAATCTACTCGAGCTTTTTGTTTCCAAAAAATTCTTCCCTTAGTTCCCATTCAGCAAGGTCTTTCACAACCTCATATTCCTCAACAATAAGCTCCTTCATGAATCCCTGATCTCTAATATTTCTTGAAGCTTCTTCCATCCTCCTAAGAGCTGCCATATTAGCCAAGGAAATTTTTCCAAAATTCAATTTATTCCATCTCTTAAATTTATGTTTTACAAATTGTAGTTGCTTCATAAAGGAATACATAGTGGTGCCATGAGGAGGTTTGCCAGTGGTCCACCAACCTTGCATGAAATCATGAAGCTTAGGATCACAAAGCCACATAAGTTGAAACTTAAAGGAGGGATTATTTTTTAGCCCTAACTCCAAAGAAGAGAGTTTGATAGGCCAATGATTAGATCCCCTACCCTCTAGAATCATAGAACTAGCACTTTTTTTATTACCCATCCAATAACTAGATATAAAAAACCTATCTAGTCTCTCTGAGATGGAAGCTTCCCCACACCTTCTATTGTGCCAAGTATATATCCCATTATTTGGCTTGATGTAAACCAAGTTTAGGGCCTGGATATAAGCACTGAAGACATAAGAAAAAGGCTCGAGATGATCCACCCCACCACATTTCTCCTCCAGACAAGTGATAGAGTTGAAGTCTCTAGCCAAAATCCATGGGTACAGGGGAACCAAACTTCTCACAAAGCAAATATGCTCCCACAAATTAAATTTACCATTGTAATAAATAGGGGCATACACATTTGTAATTAGGATGGTTTCACAAAATTCATTATCATGCCCGACCATCGAAATAGACCATCTGCTGGAAATCCAAGTAAGAGGGGATATCTTAACCGGATCCCATAAACAAGAGATGCCACCAGCATATCCACATGCACCAATACACTGGAATTGCCCCCTTATCCACAACTTGGGAGAAATATTGAACATACTATCAATAGCCAATTTAGTCTCCTAAATAAACACCACATTTGGAGAATGCACACGAACCAAATCACGAACAACTTTTTGTCTAGGGATGTTGTTCAACCCCCTTACATTCCATGAGAGGATAATAATTTTTGGGGGTTATAAAAATGGGAGTCTAATGTTCTCACCAAGCCTGACTCCACCAAAGTCTCCCCCATTAACTTAATTTTATCCTGGTCCTTCTTCCGACCCACCTTCATATTCTTATTCGAAAAACTTTTTTTAATTATTTTTTGCTGCAATCCCAACACCATAGGAGTTTTGCAGTCCAAGGATGATTGCATCAGTGCCTGAGTAGGAGAGAGCATAACTAAATTTGTACCACTTTCCAAAATAGTTTTCCTTATAGGTCTAGACCCAACCATGTCCCCTATACTCAGATCCAAAGCCATTTTTTCTTCATTTAAACCCCCTAGATCTAATTCCTTAAGTTCCCCATCAAGAAGAGACATCTGATTTGGCATTGTTATATTTGCATCAAGTAGTGACATTTTAGGTATCTCCATGCATTGATAAATATCATATAATATTTCAAAATGGTTGAGTAGAGCATTTGGTTGGCTATCCTTAAGGTCTTTGTTTGCCCTTCGTCCTCTATTTCGGGATTTTACCGGAACAAAACCTTCCTTATCCCATTCTCCTTCCTTTATCAAGGCTTTTCCTTTATCCAAAATTTGTCCATATCGAGAGGGCCCATGATTTGAATCCATAGGCGGGACAAAATTAGGCCATTTTATTTACAGGTGGCCATATTCATGGTAAATCTAGAAACAAAATGGAAGAGCTTCATAATCAAGTTTTTAAACCCATGTAGTTGATCCAAACTGTATTTCAATAGAATCTGGAATAGGATTATTTAAGTCAATTTCAACACAAATACGAGCAACAAAGATTACATTTTTATCCATTTTTTGTTGTGATGGTCCAATCGACTTCCCAAGTAGAAGGGTAATCTTATGTAAGATATCAGTTCTCAAGAATTCCAATGGGAGCCATGGAAGCCGCACCCATACTGGAACCCATGATGATCGCTCCTATGATGGGTTGAAACCCACATTCCATGGTTTAAGAAAGAGTCCCACTTGGTTATAGAAATAAGGAACCCCTTCAAATTATTTGTTACGATCTGTAATATAAGAGAAAACCACCATAAAATAGTTGTTCGCACTCAACATCACCTCCACATCACCTTCAGGATTCCAAGTCTTCCTGACCCAAGCCTCCACAAAGGGGAGAGAAATTCGGATGCCCAAAATTTTTCCAATAAGGGCATGTTTGGTTAGATACTCCACATCTTCCACCACCGAGTCTAGTTGAACCACTAGAACTGGTCTGGCTTCACATCGTTCCAAACATCCATTGTTATTTAACAAGCGGTTCTCGACATGCACTAGAAAATATTGTTCCTTCCAGTAATTTTTAGATGAAAAAACATCACGAGCATGCACTCTTTGTGTCGGACCCGATGCCATCATGACATTCCTCCAATTTTTTAGACCTCCTCTAGAAAGTGCTGCCATCCCCGTAGAGAAATTTTTCTTCATCAAACCCTAGTAGAGTAGTTTCTCCTCATCAAACCCTAGCAGATCCTTTATACATGACCATCATAGCTATTTTAGAATATATATCTAGATAGTAAATGAATGATATACCTAGGAGAAGATAATTCTCATTGGGTATTTTATAATATGTTTTGTGAAACTAAGTGTTGAAGTCATTCATAATCTCTATAGGTGCTCTCTTGATGGTTGTTATTTTCTCCAATGGGGACACACCATCTTCCTTCTATAAATCTATCCAACAACAGGTCTACGATCTAGTCCTAGATTTAAATTGAATGCAAGGGAAGGCATAGGTACTGATATTACCCTTTTCTTCTAAAAGAGGCTACTAGAAACCTAAGCACTATGTTTTGCTTATCAATATTATGTACCATACACAGGCTCACCATGCAGTGCAGATGTTCTATCGATATGGTCACATCTTCATCAATGAAGTAAGGTAACAATTTGAAAGTTGAGATTGGGACTGAGTCCCATGTCACATGAGAAATATGTGGTTGTAAGGTTCCTCTATCATTATAGACCGAGTGCCTTCTCAAAGGCTAGTTTTAATTTATATCCATGTTTTGATTTTGGGCTCTCCTTCTAGGTACTTGATTCAAGGGCAAAACCAATGCTTATAAATTTATTTTTATGAATGATCTAGTGAGAGGTATTTCTCTCATTAAATTTTGGGCCCTTAATGGTCAATGGAGTTGCTAGGTGAATAGATATTTTGCTGAGATATTCACCAAAATCCTAATCAAAATGTATACCAATAAACTATTGCATAGATGATGGGTGCTTTTAGGTTCTTCTTCTTCATTGGAGTAATCATGTGAATTTTTTGATGCTTTAAAAGTAAAAACAATGATATATTCACTAGAACCTCAATATCATATGTTCTTTTATAGGTTGAAATGTTAGCTCATCCAATAAAACTATTTTTCACACAAAATATTATTGTACCTGTGTGATGCCTAGGTGCACCTAACACTTACAACTCACATTGAACAACATAATTGAGAAGATCTATGAGCATAGGAGACACTTACAAGGCAACCTATGGGATTCTTCTAAGGTTGGATTTTTTTCTAGTGTGATATTTATGCTCACCTTCCTAAACTACTTGCATATATTCCAAGGAAAAGGGAGAGATATTATAGAAAAGTAAAAAAACTAAACTAATATACGTGATGCACCAAGATCAAAATATTTCTTTCATGCATGATAGAAATAAAATGAACACATGCATTGTATTCTAATATATATAAAGTGAATATAGTTTTTATATAACATATAATAACTCACACATAAGATGTACACAAGAACTAGGACAAAGTGAAATTAATCATAAATTCATTGTATATATTATAAACCTTTTGTATAGAGATGTTAGATAAAAAAAATCTTGATGCCATTAACACAATCACTCAAGGCTTGACTCTAGATTGTTACACCAAAGAAAAGTGGGAGTAAAATACACACAAGGCTAGGTATTAGGCATGAATAGGAAGTTTTTAATGCTTTAAAATGAAAATAAAACCATTATTTATAAGAAAAACTAGCATTTCTTAGCCTAAAATATATACAAGCAATTTAAAATTATTGGTTTACATTTAATGTTGATGGCATTTGAGGTATTTGATTTGGGAGCCATTAATGCAGAAGGGTTTGAGGCCTCTAGAACTAGAGCTTCCATCTTTGATTTTTTTAAGATGTTGATCGCTTTCCTTGAAATACCATACCCAAAATAATACGAGTAGATAGACTTGTAGTTTTTTGTAGCCATTACCTTTATGAACCCAATTTCTCCCTTTCTAGGAGATTATGCATAGATGTTACCTGTAATAAGGGTTTGTGCCTATCATGGGGGTCCCTTTTTTATGGAAGGTGAAAGACAAGTGATAAAATTTGGAAGACCACTATGGCATTTTCCAAAATTACAACACATCAGATGAGGTAGTTTCTCCTTCGATTGGATGACTACCAGAGCTCTTTGATGCTTCATATTTTTTATGAGTCATCGTATTGGATGATATTTGATTATTGGTTTCTCTTGAGTGTAGAGTGGGGATATAATGCAATTGTTATGCATATGGTCACTAAGGTCTCAATCAAATATGGAGGACTCGATTTACAAGGCCAAAAAAACATGGAAGATATGCCATGTGCTCATTGTCTTTGTTCCCCTCTAACCAATGGAAAGATATGTCCTGTAGTTATCATAAAAAAGGCTCTTTGAGGTAACTCAAGTAATTGGATACTTTTAGTTAACATCAAAAATGCTATCAGGGATGACTTGGGCCATTAATCATCAAGATCGAATGGTCTATGGAACTTTGCAATCTGGGTGCTCCAATCTCCTTTCCACTTTTTCATGGGCCATTAATGCTAAAGATATTCTTGAGACATCATAGGCCTTGATCATCCAAATCAAAAAATTTATGCAACTTCATGATTTATATGTCTCTATATTTAGTTCAAGTCTTTATGGATCATTTGGGTCTTATTTATTCCCAATATCAATAGTAGATCTCCTTTAGATGTGTGCCTTGATGAAATGTTTACTTTTTACTTACATTGTCAATGCATTTACTAGGCGTTTGGGCCTTATCCAATGGTGGGATTCTTTGAAAACTACTTCAATAATCCTATGGAATGGTGTGGGATGTCAAATGATCAATAAATGACTAATAGAGCTTCAAGGTTCCTTCTTCGTCCACTTATTCTTGAATCAAAACTCATTGTAGATCAAGGAAATCAATTGTGAGTGTTGTTTTTGTTTTCTCCATTGACTAATTTTCCATGGAAATTAGTGCTTATCATAGTTTGAAAAATCAATGACATGTAGGGATTTAGAGATTCTTCTTGACCCTCTTGTCTCCTTAGACCAACACTCATCATTGATGAATGATCAAATGGATTATGTTGTATCAAGAACTTTTATTGTAAAAAATTAGTGTCTGTCATAGATTACAAAGTCGATAACACACTTTGCTTTGACTTACCTTTTGATGATTTATCAAGGCTAATTTAAAAAATTGGCGAAGCCAAAAAACCTCTTTAATATAGTGAGTTTTCACTACAAGTATAACTAGAAATACATATATTAATTGGTAATAACTTTCTCAAGCAATTATTGTCCCATTATCTTCCAAAATATTTTGAAATTCAATCACTGTCCATAAATTTCATTCCTACTAAGGTAAAGTATATTATACATAGATTCTATGTCACACAGAGTTCAAAATTGTAACCCACCAAATATATACTAAGACTGAAAATGAATGAAAAGACCAACTATATTCTTGAATATCTAAAATCACACAATCCCATACTAGACCATGGCAAACTGTGGGGATCCTTCTTAACCCCACTACTAGGTAGCACTAAGTAAACCTAATTTAATAATTTTTTATTCATATTTATACCATATACTAATATTGAAAATGATTGAAAAGATCAATTATACTCTTGAATACCTAAAATCATAGAATCCCATACTAGACCATGACAAACTGTGGGGATCCCTCTTAACTCCACAACTAGGTAGTACTAAGTAAACCTAGTTTAATTATTTTATATCCATATTTCTACCATAGTAATAACATCACTCATATCCTTGAGAGGATTCCACTTGATCCTTAACATTAGGATCATATAAGCTCCTACTTACCTTTTCTTGGTATAGGGAATACCTTGTACATCCTTGACTAGGGTCTCCTCTTGGTCATACCATGTTATCAACCATATGCCATGTAGAAAAGGTAAAATAACAATCAATAACAAAATTTATAATCCACAGTTAGTAAAAATATTATAGGTAGGACTAACACATTCAATAATAAATTTGGAAATCCTTCAGAAAACACACCAACATAGTACATAAATAATTTAGAAAATTATTTGACATACTTTCATGCCTTAAAATTTTATAGAGTTTGTTTAACTATTATTTAATTAATTTAAAAAGGAAACTTGATAGTATATAGAATTTCCTCCTAGAATTTCAATACAAAGAGATAAGGGAATGCAACCTTCATTTCATGTGCATTCTCCCATGTGGTTGAATGTTGTATTAATCCAATAAAAGAATTAGTGATAAATGATAATGAGGCTACAATTTTGCTCTATTTTTAGCATCCAAATACCTTTTTGTCCATTTTTGATAGATTAATATAATTATATGCCAAGGATTAATTTATATTTATGTTTATATTAAAGATAAACATAGTAAATAAAAGATTGTTTTATTTATCTATTTTGAATTGGTTTTGTGCACTGCCAAGGGACTAATTATGTGATTAGTTTCTATTTAAAAAGTTAGATTATATATCTAATAAATACATATGGTTCTACAGTTGAAATATTGATGCTAAAATATCCTAAAGAACTTCTATGCTAAAATCATAGAAGGGAAAGTGGTGCAATATCGCGACATGTCGTATTCTCGCGACCAAAAAATAAGTGAAAGAGAAGGCAGGAAAAAGTGTCGCAATATCGTGACATGTTAGAAAAAGTGTCGCGATGTCTCGACATGGAATTAATGTCGCAATATCGCGATATGTCGCATTTTCACGACCAAATGAAAAGAGAAAGAGCAAGAAAGAAAAGGTGTCGCGATATCGCGATGTGGTGAGCAAGAAGGAAATATTGTCGCTTGTTGGAGATGGGTTGGACATGAAGGAAAAAGCGTCGCGACATGTCGGATTTTTGCATCCAAAAGAGAAGTGAAAGAGCAAGAAAGGAAAAGTGTCGCGATATCGCGACATGTTGGTTTGTCGCGACCAAAAAAGAAGAGCAAGAGCAAAATGGAAAAAGGGTCACGATTTCGCAACATGTCATCCTTTCGCGACTAATAGAGAAGAGCAAGAGCAAGAAGGATAAGTGTCGCGATATCGCTACATGTCGCATTATCACGATCAAAAGAGAAGAGAAAGAGGAGGAAGGAAAAAGTGTCACGATTTCGTGACATGTTCAGAATGAAAGAAAGGATGTAGTGATATCGTGACATGTTGCTTTTTCGTGACCAAAAGTGAAGAGAATAAGCAAGAGGGAAAAAGTGTCACGATATCGTGACATGTCGTATTTTCATGACCAAAAAAGAAGAGAAAGTATGGGAAGGAAAAGTGTCGCAATTTCATGACATTTCGGTTTTTTGCGACGAAAAGAGAAAAGAAAGAGGAGGAAGGAGAAGTGTCACGATATCGTGACATGTCGCAGTTTCATGACCAAAAGAAAAGAGAAAGTGTTAGAAGGTGGAGTTGTCGATCGCATTTTTTCCAAGGTGTGTGTAAATTTTTGTAAGGGTATTGCTCTTTGTAGGCTATGTGACCTCAGTAGAGGGCTAAACAGACTGTTCCTTTTGAGTTCTTGTCCCGTTTTAGCATTGTGCTATTGTTGTAATAGGTTTTGGGTCAACCTGTAAAACCCGGTTGTAATGATTATGTTCCTTAATTACCAAAAAAAAAAAATCACTTCATTATGGATTGGATGTGTGCCAAAATAGTTTGAAGTGTTAGTTATGCATTGGAATAACTTGAGTGCTAACTATGTGCTAGAATGACTCGTGCACCAAAATAATGAGATGTGAAGTTTCTCTAGGATAGTGTTGGTTACAAATCTGCCTAAGTACAAGATTTCATTACTTGTGAACCCTAGACTCAGCCAACATTGAAAGGCCGAGAGAAAGAGAAGTCTCCCGGACCAATCTCCAGAGAGGGTTGGCTCCCAAACTAATCTAAAACTGGTTTGAATATAAGAGTGTAGGAAAGAAATGGAAAATGCTGAAAGAAATGGAAATAACAGAAAGAGATGGAAATATGGCCGAAGCCGATAGTTGATGGGGAAACAACCTCAAATAGCAAATAACTTCAACTAGGTCCTAGAAGCTAAGCGAAAACTGATTCTTAGAATGCATACACAAAAATTGGATCAAGCATTAGCCATAAGTTCGTATTCAATTATACTTCAAAATTTTCAAATGGAAATACAGCCAAATTTAGAACAACAAAATTCAACTTATATTTCAACACTGGACTAAACAGAAGCAAATCACACAGAAAGCAAAACATGAACAACAGTTTGGATCACCGACTCAAGAGACACTAAGAATAGAGCAAAATGCATCTAGGATTTTTGCTTCAATTTTTGCAAGAAGGTCCTCCTCCTTTTTCTTGAGATTTTACATTGGTATTTATAGAGGTCTTTCCTCTTCCTTTCGCATTACAGCATTTAATACATGAAACAAATTTTGAAGAAACAATCCCCCTTAATCTGCCTCGAAGAAATGACAGTCCCTGTTTTTATGGATCAAAATTGAAAATGAAATAGAAACAAGGGACCATATTTCTTCATTAAATGACCATTATCGGGGGAAGCTGGAAGTTTTTAGGAGATAATGAACAAGAACTTTTAATACTGGAGGCATATTTAATTTTGGTGGCGTCGAAAACTGCCTCATGTTCTTCTATCTAGCGCACATCGGTAATCAACAACATTTAATCTTTGAGCCTCTTTGACCACAATCTCAAAATCAGTTGGAGAGCTTTTATTTGATCCTTATCTTCTCCTCATGTTCTCCTATGCAATTCTAAAGGAAAAATGTGGACTGAACTATATCGGGCCTTTGTTGTTGCTTTTGTCGCGAAAATGAGATAGGTCACGAAAATGCGACATGTCACGAAATTGTGACACTTTTACCTTACTGCTCTCTCTTATTGCCACCAGTCACGAAAATGCAACATGTCATGAAATCATGACATCTTCTCTTCGTTCAGCGTCGTCTCCATGACATGTCATGAAATCATGACATTTTCCTCTTCCTTGGCTCTTTCGCTACTCCTTAT
This sequence comes from Wollemia nobilis, assembly GCA_028583015.1. NCBI lineage: Eukaryota > Viridiplantae > Streptophyta > Pinopsida > Araucariales > Araucariaceae > Wollemia > Wollemia nobilis. Next base: position 13,073,172 of record JAQPPZ010014788.1, read on the forward strand.
CATGAAAATGAAATATGTCACGAAATCGCAACATCTTTCACTCGATGCTGTCTTGTCTGCTTTATCACCACAAAAACATGACATGTCGCAAAATCATGATAATTTCCTTTAGCCTTGTACTTCTCAACTTTCATTCCACAAAAATGCGACAGGTCATGAAAATGCGACATGTCGCGATATCGCGATGTTTTCTTCGTTTTATCCTTTCATCTTCAACAAGTCACGAAATCACAACCTATTTCTATCTTCTTCCACTTTGCTGCTGTTCGGCCATGAAAATTTGACATGTCGTGAAATCGTGACATGTTTCTCCATTTGGATTCTTTCGTACTTCCTCCTCACAAAAATGTGACATGTCGCGATATCACGACAATTTATTGCCTTCTCTGTTGTTGCTGCTTCCTGTCGTGATATCGCGACAAGTTCCTCCTGCTTGGCTTCATCTGCAAAAATGTCATGATATCACGACATCTTTCTTCCACCTTATGTTTATCATTCAGCCCTTTCGCAATAACGCGACATGTCACGATATCACGCCAGTCCGTACCATCTGCTCCTTTTCTATTTTTTTGTCGTGATATCACGATATTTTTTATTGGCGCTCCCCTTTGCTACTTTATGTCACGATATCATGACATTTTCCCATTACTCTACTCTGTGGCCACTGCAAGTCACGAAAACGTGACATGTCGCGATATCGTGACAACTTTTCATTTTAATGCTCCCTCACCGCAACAAGTCACGAAACTCCAACATGTCGCGATATCGCGACAGTTTTACTCCCTTGCTTCCATTGGCTATTTTTAACCATGAAAATGTGACATGTCGCGATATCGTGACATTTTCTATACTTAGCTAATTTCTGCATTTGGACGTCGTGAAAACGTGACAGGTCATGATATCACGACATGTAGCGATATCGCGACATCTTACCCTTACTTTGCTCTAACACAAAAAAAATGTAGAGATTTTTGTATTTTCCCTTTCAAAGTGTTTGGAGGGACAAACAGAGGAGTTAGTATCTCTACAACTTGTGCATTCTCTTTCATGAACAGTAACAACAAAAACAATGTGGCAAAAATGCCAATATTCTTGGCGGCTCATGGGGTATACAGTTCTACTGTATGCACGAACCTCAGGCCTTTATCCATTGGGCAATAGAGTCAAGAAGCTGGAGGGGCAGAAAGAGTGAGTGCTGGTTGATGCTGAATGTTTTTGTGGGTTGCTGCAACAAGCTCTTGCTAACATCGACACTCAAAATAGGACCTTCAACAAAAATTTATGGAATAGCAGAACTTCCCTTATTTCTTGAACGAATGCATTTTGCCTAGCTCGGTTGAGCTGAGTAATCACTAGGTGTTGTGAAAGGATCTTCATGGTAGTAGTGAAAAGCACCTAAATTGCAAAAATGGAAATGAATGGAATGATGACCGACAAATGTGTAGGCCATGGAATGGGAATGGGGAATGATGGGATGGTGAAAGATGGAGGAGTAGAAACGGTAGATACAACAATAGGATGCTACTGTGCTACCAGTTACTGAGATTCTATGAAAATAGATAATGAAATGGAAATGGATGGAATGGAGGAGGTGGTAGGAATTGTGGAGAAGTACTCAAAAGACAAAGAATTAGAAGAAAGGGGAAGTGAAAGAAAGGGAACATCAGAGAGGGGAGTAGAAACAACAGTAGTGGCTTGATTATTTGCAGAAGAAGGAGTAGGAGAGGAAGGGAATGAAGTAAGGAAGTGGAAGAAAGAAGTAGATGGAAGCCACTATCTGCTGGGAAGGAAAAGAAAAAGAAAGAGAAATAAACATACCTGCGGGCTCGCGTGCAAAAGGAGCCGAAGTTAAATTTTTTTTTTGTTTTTATTTTTTTTTTTTTTCTATGTACAAGGTAACCCCCGAGTTTAGCTGTGAACTCTCGGGAGAGACACATACCAAAACATGACTCTATGATATCCTAGATCCCAGACCTTGAACACACACTTATTGGTCTCCTGATTGATAATCAGCTTGGAGTCACCAAAGATTTACAACTGTCGCACTCCAAGTTTCTCAGCCTTCTTGAGACCTAGGCATAAAGCCTCATCTTCTACTGTATTCTTTGTGTAGCTCTAGGTCAAATGATATAAATATGATCATTGAATTCTAGAAGGTAATACTAGAACAGTCTCGGTTCTAGTGCCATTTTTGTATCGTGCTCCATCTAAATAGAGTTGGTCTGGCACAGAGTCTTGACCAACTTGATCAGGAGGCAACTCTACTTCAACCTCTTTAGGCTTTGTAATGGAGTAACAACCAATTTCAGTTTCCATCGTGGCATTAAAATTGAGCATTGAAAACTCATCCTCCAAGCAAATCTCATCCAGGACTTCATCCATCAAATCAGGATCTTCCAATTCTTCAGTTATCATGTTGACAGAATGTTTGGACTTTTCTTCCTCTTCCATCTTCTCTATATGAAAATTAGAAGGCTTTTGATTGTAAATATGGACTCTTCTTCCTTTGAAAGGAATCTCCAAGTGAGAATAATCCAAAGAAAGGTAGCCTCCCAGTTTAGCAGTGAATTCTCTTGACAAACACATACTAAAATATGGTTCCAAATCAACCACAACTACCTCTTGAATTACTGTAATTTGAGGCATACTATGTAGAGCAATAGGAACATCCTTGATTACACCCACTATTTTCATGGGAGTCCCATCCAACTGCAAGACACCAGGGCTACTTCTTGTGTACTCCATACCCATGACTTCACAAACTGCCTTTGGCATGACAGTTGTCGTAGCACCAAAATCAATCATGTAGTTGTGCACTATCCAACCCTCCATCCTGAGTGACAAATAAAATGGGGGTGGTCTATTTTTCCCAGTGGCTGAAGTAGTTAATGTTTGAGACATAACTACCTGGGTTGGAGCCTTCCCCTTACTTTGTATGGTCTTCAAGGATTCCTGTAGGAGATTTACCTGTCCAGGCAGCTGCAAGGTGTCATACAGACTTACTTTAGCTGGTATCCATTTGAGTTCTTCAACGATGTTGTACTCCATTGAGATCTGCTCTTTCCCTCCACTGGCAGATTCAAATTTGCTTCTATATTGTTGGGTGGCCTCCACTCATTGTCATTTAGTCAATGATGGATACCGCAATGTCTCTCTAGCTTGTTCCTTTGTTTTTGCTTGCATCTGAGAGACAGAATCTTGTTCCTTCTCTTTTGCTTGTGGTGGAAGCAGATCCTTCGACAAAACAGGTGGTTGTTGCGGAGCTAGAGAATCATGAGTCTTTACAGGTATTTGCTGCTTTGTTGCTTGTACAGGAGGCACTTTCAATGGCTCCATCTTAGCCGGATCTACCAACATTGGTTTCTTGTTGCTGCATGTCAAGACTGCTATGTGTTCCTCAAGAGACTTCACGGAATTAAGATCCACATCTCGAATCATGTTTACACGGCTCCCTGCAAGAACTTGAAAATAATTTTGGTGGACCATGCAAGTGGACTCATCATGTGGGTCATTGCATGAAGAACACCAGTAAGAAGGCTCATGTGAAACTTCAGAAGGGCCGACCTCTTCACTTACCAAGATCACTGAGTTCCTCTCAGGTACTTTCTCCATAGCCTTGCTAGGATCAAATTGCTCTCTAGTTACTACCGGAGGAAATATTTATGGCTGATAGTTCCTCTTTGCCTCTCTTCGATCCATAGATGTCACCTTGTTAGTGAGAGCTCTCATGGCCGATTAAATTTCTTGCAAAATATCTAATTGAGGATCTGGGCTTAAGGACACAGGCGATGCAAGTAGAGGTATTGGAACTAGTGGAGAAGGTAATGCAGGAGTTGGAAGTGGAGAGGTTATCTGTGGAATGGGAATCATAAGTACTGAAGGTATGGTAGGATTCCATGAAGATGAAGGGTACATGGATGGAGCAGTGTAAGATGTAGGGGCTGCACCTGTATGCTGGTATTGTGGGAGCTCGAGAAAAATAGGCATAGTCATTTTCGGAGGCAATTTCCCAACAATAATAAGATCAGCCTCAGCATTTTGTGCCTAGGCATATAGTGCAATAAATGTTTGAAAATTGGACATCCTAATGTTCATACCAATATTTGAATGGAAAGCCCTAAGAAATTACAATGTTGCTTGTTCATGAGTAGGGCGAAGACCCTCAAGAACTCTCTGCCAAGTTCGGGCAAACCTAACATTGAAATCCACTATCTCCTCTTGAGGATGCCTCTTGATATTATTAAATTGATGCACTAAATAAAATGGGTCTGCTTGCTCATTGAACCCCTGGATTAGCATCTCTGCTAATTGATCCCATGAATTTATAGAGTTGGGAGTCAAGGATCTATACCAGCACAACAACTTACCTCGGAGTGATAGGACGAGCAATTTGATCATGACATCTTTGTCTGTGATATTATGAATTGAAGCCAAGGTTGCCACATCTGACACATGCTCGTACATGGTCTTTCCAGTCCCATCATATGTAGGCAAGGCTTTTATTGCTGCAGCAAGAACTAGATTTTGAAAAGGCAGGTCCAACGCTCCCGAATAGTTCCAAGCAGGAACTCACTGTGGTGGAGGTTGTTGACCAGCCATTTGCACTGTAGGATTTGGATCTACTAGCAAGCTCGTAGTAGTACTGGGAGGATTCAAATATGGCACAAACTAACCCACTGCCTGCAAAGAAACAACAAATGATGGGTTCACAGGACTTACCAATATTGAGTGCTCCCTCTAGTTCTAAACATCAATCTCGAAGAATTCAACTGGATCTTTCGATTCTTTGGCACTTGATCTCGTGATCATGAAGCAAAGATGCAAAGATTTTCACCAGCTTCAGGATTAGAGATTTCTAGGTACTATACAATCACCTTTAGCAGAGTCACCAGATGAACTTACAATCTCTGCTTTGAGGTCAAGACAGTTCATCAAAATCTTGATTCCTCCGGGTGTCAAACAATGAGATGGTACTTGTGAGTCCCACTGATTATGGATATTTTTGAGACAAAAATAGTCTGTCCCACCGGGCGTGCCAAAAACTGTTGGCACAGGTGGGATTATCAACTTGGAATAGTACTTGTCCCATCGATTATGGATCTTTCTGAGACATAAATAGTCTGTCCCATCGAGCGTGCCAAAAATTGTTGGTCACAAATCTGCCTAAGTACAAGATTTCATTACTTGTGCACCCTAGAATCGGCCAACATTGAAAGGCCGAGAGAAAGAGAAGTCTCCCGAGCCAATCTCCAGAGAGGGCTGGCTCCCAAACTAATCTAAAACTGGTTTGAAGATAAGAGTGCAGGAAAGAAATGGGAAAATGCTGAAAGAAAGGGAAATAAAAGAAAGAGATGGAAATATGGCCGAAGCTAATGGTTGATGGGGAAACAACCTCAAATAGCAAATAACTTCAACTAGGTCCCAGAAGCTAAGTGACAACTGATTCTTAGAATGCATACACAGAAGTTGGATCAAGCATTAGCCATAAGTTTGCCTTCAATTATACTTCAAAATGTTCAAATGGAAATACAACCAAATTCAGAACAACAGAATTCAACTTATATTTCAACACTGGACTAAACAGAAGCAAATCACACAGAAAGCAAAACATGAACAATAGTTTGGATCATCGACTCAAGAGACACTAAGAATAGAGCAAAATGCATCTAGGATTTTTGCTTCAATTTTTGCAAGAAGGTCCTCCTCCTTTTGCTTGAGATTTTACATTGGTATTTATAGAGGTCTTTCCTCTTCCTTTTGCATTACAACATTTAATACATGAAATAGATTTTGAAGAAACAATCCCCCTTAATCTGCCTCGGAGAAATGACAGTCCCTATTTTTATGGATCAAAACTAAAAATGAAACAAAAACAAGGGACCATATTTCTTCATTAAATGACCATTATCGGGGGAATCCGGAAGTTGTTAGGAGATCATGAACAAGAAATTTTAATAGTGGAGGCATCTTTAATTTTTGTGGCATCGAAAGCTGCCTCATGTTCTTCCATCTAGCGCACATCGGTAATCAGCAACATTTAATCTTTGAGCCTCTTTGACCACGATCTCAAAATTAGTTGGAGAGCTTTTATTTGATCCTTATCTTCTCCTCACGTTCTCCTATGCAATTCTGAAGGAAAAATGCGAACTAAATTGTATCGGGCCTTTGTTGTTGCTTCTATCATGAAAATGAGACAGGTCAAGAAAATGCGACATGTCGTGAAATCGTGACACTTTTACCTTACTGCTATCTCTTCTTGCCACCAGTCGCAAAAATGCGACATGTCATGAAATCACGACATCTTCTCTTTGTTCAGCATCGTCTCCATGACATGTCACGAAATCGTGACATTTTCCTCTGCTTTGGCTCTTTCGCTACTCCTTATCATGAAAATGAAACATGTCACGAAATCGCGACATCTTTCACTCGATGTTGTCTTGTCTGTTTTATCATCGTGAAAATGCGACATGTCACGAAATCATGACAATTTCCTTCAGCCTTGTACTTCTTAGCTTTCATTTTGTGAAAACGTGATAGGTCACAAAAATGTGACATGTCGTGATATCACGACGTTTTCTTCGTTTTATCCTTTCATCTTCAACAAGTCACAAAATCGCGACATGTTTCTATCTTCTTCCACTTTGCTGCTGTTTGGCTGTGAACATTCAACATGTCACGAAATCGTGACATGTTTCTCCATTTGGCTTCTTTCGTACTTCCTCCTTACGAAAATGTGACATGTCGTGATATCGTGACAATTTCTTGCCTTCTCTGTCGTTGTCGCTTCCTGTCGCGATATCGTGACAAGTTCCTCCTGCTTGGCTTCGTCTGCAAAAATGTCGTGATATCGCGACATCTTTATTTCGCCTTATGTTTATCTTTCAGCCCTTCCACGATAACATGACATGTCACGATATCGCGCAAGTCCGTACCATCTGCTCCTTTTCTATTTTTTTGTTGCGATATCATGACATTTTTATTGGCGCTCCCCTTTGCTACTTTATGTCACGATATCGCGACATTTTCCCATTACTCTGCTTTGTGGCCACTGCAAGTCGCAAAAACGTGACATGTCATGATATCGTGACAACTTTTCATTTTAATGCTCCCTCACCGCAACAAGTCACGAAACTCCAACATGTCGCGATATCGTGACATTTTTACTCCCTTGCTTTCATTGGCTGTTTTTAACCGCGAAAACGTGACAGGTCATGAAAATGTGACATGTCGTGATATCGTGACATTTTCTATACTTAGCTTATTTCTGCATTTGGACGCCGTGAAAACGTGATAGGTCACGATATCGTGACATGTAGTGATATCGCGACATATTACCCTTACTTTGCTCTAACACAAAAAAAATGTAGAGATTTTTGCATTTTTCCTTTCAAAGTGTTTGGAGGGATAAACAGAGGAGTTAGTATCTCTGCAACTTGTGCATTCTCTTGCATGAACAGTAACAACAAAACAATGTAGCAAAAATGCCAACAGATAGCTATGAGTAAGATATAATGATGAAGCAATAGTTAATACACTTCAAGAACATAACACCCAAGTCAATGACCACATGATTTGTCCTAATTTTGATCATGTTTAGCATCAATATTGAATTTTTTGATTACACATAATGTTGAAGGTATTGACCAATGGAAGAGTTGGAGTTGTTGATTTTGTTTAGTTCTAGAATATGCTCAACCACACACACAACAAGGAGATAGATACACACAACAAGGAGATAGATACACACAACCCAAAAGCAAGAAAAGATGCTAAGAAACTCAAAGCTATTGTAGCCAACCGATGGAGGGAATGTAAAAAAAAAATGATTTATTAATTTGAATAAACACCTAGACATCCTATCCAATCGGACTTGCTATTGCAATATAATTGGATGGATGAAACATACATTATTATATTAATTAATTAGTAGATAAAATTATGCTAGAATTTTTAATACATAAAAGCCTATTATTAAGATCAATATTTAGACAAATTACTATAATTAGTGATGTATGTCTAAAGGACAAAAGGTTGGTTGGAAATTGCAATAAGGAATTAAATTTCATACTTTGACTTAGAAATATTTTTTCATGTTCAACATATGACCTTGAATTCATAAACTGGTTTTTGCTATTGAAGTCTTCTACCTCCTATTGAACCTCAAAGCAAGGGCCCACTCTCTAAAATAGTGAATTTTTTTTAGCATAGCTACATGTTTTCTTTATTGGTTGTTTCTATTATTCATTTTATAATCAAGATAACATTTCTTTGTGTTAAGGATGACTGATAATTTTATCTTTATTCTAAGTTTGTTCTTTCTAAATTTTGCTCTTATTTAATTGTGTAATCTTCTTTAGTTCAACTTAAATTTCCTGCAAGTGCATTTCTATTAGTCTATTTATTGAATTATAATTTTTGTTAAATTCTATTTTATTTTAGCAATAGATTATGTCCTGTTTTAGTTTAATGTTGTTTAGTTCATTTTATTTCATTAAAAAATGTTGTTCAAATTTATGACATAGACTACAACTAATGCTAGGATTTCCTTTATTAGAAAAGTATGGAATTTAGTGTGGTTTATTTAAAGAAATTTTTAAATATATTCTAATTCCTTGTTTCCATAAAATAATCTAAGTAATCTAATATCAAAAACAAATTTTTGGACCTCTAATGCATATAGACTTAGAATGTTGCCCTGGATTGATAGGATTAAAGTGTGAGCATTAATAATACTTATCACTTTTTGGCATTGTTTTTGGGGAACACATTGGCATTGTTAGAGAAAAATTATTCATTCAATGCTAATTACCTTTTTGTGTAGTTGTGTAGAAAAATTATTTAGAACAACTTTTAAATTAAACAAAAAAAGCTTTAAAAAATAAAAAATCAACTTTGCAAAAAGATAGTTACATTATCAGAAATTATGTTTAAGACATCGAGAAAACTATGAATAGAAGATCGTTATTAGAGGAAGTTTTCAATAAATAGGATGTATGAGTAGAACTAGAGATAAAAGAGGTATTTTTTTAGATTAAATCTCCCATTAGCCACAAGAATAAGACATCCATGATGAAATGTTTCACCTATACCAAGATCTGAGTTGCTTGAAGTAGTGTTTAGGGAAGATGCTAGAATTTTAGAAGGGTCACAATTATCAACGTCAAGAAGCACAAGATTCACTAAGATAGAATCACAAGAGGAACAAATAGTTCAAAACCACCTACTTTTGACCAATCTGTACCACTTGAGGTATTTAAGAAAATCTATAATTTTTGGGGGGATAATATAATAACAGATAGATAAGAAGATGCATATAAGGCTAGTAATGTGCACCATCCTGGAGAAACTAGTAACCTTGCTAGAAATTTTCAATATCCTATCCATTTAGATCCTAATATAGAAGCTCCAATTAAGGTTATTTCACCTTATGTATTGCCAAATTTCGAAGGAATTTTGTCATAATACCCAAATCAATTCTTATTTGAGTTTAAGATTTTATGTCAAACCTAACAATTACATAAATGACAACCAAAAACTTAAGTTATTCCCTTCCACATTGAAAGACTCTACAATGTGGTGGTTCATGGTTTTAACACCTAATTCAATTCATACTTGGGAAGAAATGGAAAGAGTTTTGTTGGATAAATACCAAGAATATTGCAGGGTAAAGAATCAAAAGGATGATTTTTTTAGAATGAAATAAGAATAAAATGAAAATTTAGAATATTATCTAGATAGATTTGTGTTTATTCATAAAATATGTGGAGGTGTAGATGCAAAGTTAAGTAAAATAATATTCTTAGGAGGATTTCAAGAATAGTCAAGAGAAGCATTAGATCTCATGGAAAAAGGAGAAGTAAATAAACGTGAGTTCTTGGAAATCATGGAGATTTGTAAAAATTATTCCCATATAAGAAATCAAAAGTGTAAACTTGGTAACAATAAAAATGACATGAAAGAGTTAACATAAGAATTTGCTAACTTGAAAAAACATTTTAGTGCATATCAATACAATATTAGATAAATATTATTAAAAAAATACAACATTAGATGAAATGAATGCAAAGAATAATTCCATTGAAAATTTAGTTGTCTACTGTTGTAGATGTAGAAAGAAACATGCTCTTCATGAATTTCCTTTGAAAAAAATACTATATGCAATATTTGTGAAAAAGGACATGCTACCAATCAATGTCATTTGTTACCTGACTTGAAAAATGTAATGGAGAAACAAATTCATCCTTTGTAGGACAAATAAAAGGGGTTAATTTTTCTTAAAAGCCATATCAAAACACTCCTCGAATGTGTATGAACTAGGGAACACATCCTTGGTCTATTCCATGGTCTATCTTAACACCCACTCAAAATTGGGATAAACAACCATGGAAATTATCTCAAGAATGGTCCCAACCTTGATGGATTAATTAACATTGGATTCAACAAAATCCACAATGGTTATCTCAACAAATGCAAGGTCACCAATGGACACAACCACATCAACCTTACTAGGGCAACACCGGTATCAAAATCAACAATAAGGATTATTACCTAGACCTTCTTATATTCCCTTTTAGGGATAACATCCACAATAATAGGTTAAGTGACCTCTAATTTCAACTCAATCTATGGCAAATACCAATAACACTAGATAGGTGACATCTATCTATATGACTGAATTAAAAGATATAGCCATGATTAATACTATTGACTTTTATAATATTCAATTGCTCTTAGGAAAAACACTTCTCAATATCATCCCACCTATTATTTAGAAAATGATGAAAATAATCAACAAGAGCCTTCCTAACCTAAGCATCATCAACAAGAAAAAGTAAACTCCAATAAAAATAATTTTCCTTCTTCATTTAATAAGGTACCTTATCCTGAACAATTTGAAATAATAGAAACATATTCTACATAATTTTATTTGATAAAGAAACTAAAATATTTAAATATCACAATTCCTTTACTACAAGCAATTAAAGATGTTCATATGCTTAAAATAATAGTTCAAGATCTATGCATTAAGAGACCAGGATGGAAGAATAAATCATATCATAAAACCATACAAGTGGATGGGAATTTAGTAGACCTTGTAGGGAAAATTATTCCACCTAAGTATAGAGATCCAGGAAGCCTAGTAGTTATAGTATCAATAGGATCAATTCAAATATCTAATTTCTTTATTGATCTTGGGGTTGCCATTAATGTTATGACAAAGGATACTATGTAGAAATTATATTTAACCAATCTAAATCCAATGTCTATAATACTTGAAATGGATGATCAATCAATTGCAAAACCATATGGAATAATAGAAAATATTTCTATAACAATTTTTTCATAGGAGTATCCAATTGATTTTTTGGTAACACAACACTAAACTAATGTGAATGGATATCCAATAATTCTTGGATGACCTTGGCTCACTACAACATCTACTTTTATTGATTGTAGGTTAGGATATATGACTATTTAAAATGAAATAAATTCTAAGAAAATTTCATTGTATCCTCCAACAAGACCTTCAATTAATTTTTTTTGTAATTTATGGTTTCTTGAATCAAATGAGGAAAACAAAGAAAATATTTCAAATTTAACCACCATTTTTGTAAAATACCATGTTGAGGGGTTGGATTTAAAGAGTTATATTTGAAGAAGAAACTATTCTACTTAACAATATGTTTGACTTAGGGTTTGAAGATGAACCAATTAACATCCATCAATTATTATGGAAGGATGAGAATGAGGAACTTGAGTGTTTATCATCTGTTTTAAAACAATATAGCTCATTTAAATTGCCACATGAGTGGCATAAACAACTCCTTTATCATTTTCATACCCTATAACAAATGTAATTCCTTCAAGAATTACCTTTGATCAAAACACTAGCATATTCCATTTTTTATTGCAACATCATTGCCCTTTAAATTATTTGGTTAGCAACTTTGAAGGAATTAATTCAGTGCATCCTGGCACCAAATAAATTAGGATACAACCTAGAAATTTTTTGAATATTAATAATTGGTTGTATAATGAACAAGAGGAAAAATTGTTCAATGTGGTAAGTAAACATCCCAATGCTTTTGTTGGGAATATAGAGATATGATAAGAATTCATCTAGATATATGTACTCATCATATCTATACTAAGGATGTTAAGCATGTATGACAACCACAAAGAATATTGAATCCTACCTTACAAGATATTGTTAAGGATGAAATTGAAAAATTATTAGAAGCAGGATTCATTTATCCTATTTTCAATAGTCAATGGGTTTCTCCACTAGTTACCATTCCAAAGAAGAATGAGAAGATGTACATGTTGAGTATCAGGTGTAGTGACCCCAGGACGCACGTACCGCTCTTTTTACGCTACTTGCAATGTATTAAAAAACCAAGATGAAATGGAAGACAATGAAAAGCATATAACATAGAAATAACAAAGATGGATCTCTTTATTCGTATTGAAACCCGGTTACATGTCGGTCCCTCTTAGGGATACCCATTTCGATACAATAAGGTTACAAATAGGTAAAGAGTGCCCCTTTCGTGAAGAGGTGGTGCACTTTCAAAAAGCTTCCCGATTTCGCACACGAAAATGTATGAGGGCTTATAGATGCCTCCTTCTCCAGGTCTATTTCCTAGAGGGATCCCTTTTGCTCTCGTATGTTGCAGATTTCATCCGATGAACTTGTGGCCTTGTAAGCAATGAAACAACAACACACGCTTAGATGTTCGGGAATACCTCCCCGGATGAGGTTGTTAGTACTGAATATAACAAATGAAAGCAAGTGCAAATTAGACTAATGCTATGAGTGTGAATGAATGAAATGATGCTATGCTAATGATATGCTAAAATAATGAATCTAATGTCTAGAACCCTAAGCTAAGCCTACGGGCCATTGTCCAAGACAACGGCCACTAAAGTGACTCTCATCCTCTTTGCTCCAAAGCTATGGATCAAAGCTTGTATCCGATGTTGAAATAATGGGTGCTATGCTCTTCAATCCGTCAGGGCTTCATCGTACACGTGATCTCCGAGGGAACTCTCCAAGTCTCGAAAGCTCTCCTCAATGACATGTCCTGATAAATTATTTGGATAAAGATATCTTAGATAAAAGATGTCTCTCCTCTCTTCCAAGATCGATAAAAATATAGATCTCCTTTGGTGCTCTTAGGCTTGCACCTTTTATAGTGTGAAACCCTAGGTCTATGTCCAAGCCCTAGGAATGAATTTCTCATGCGTAGTGCAAGTTAGCATGAGAAGCTTCTTGTCTTTTCTATGTTTGGAGGCTAGTTAACTGAAATATAACTGCCAACTTGAGTCTCCTATGCGAACTAGTCGTTAGCATGAGAAGCTTTTGTCCTTTGTTTATGTTTGGAGGCCAGTTAACTAAAGTCTAAATGCAAACTCAAGTCTCCTATGTGAACTGGTCATGAAAAGGAATGCAAAGTTACTCCCGCTCACCTTTATTGCATGCAGACTACCACTTCCACCCATGATTAGGCTTGTTTGTTGGCAAAACTACTTTTAGGGTTTAGTCATTGTCATCTGCAGTGACTAAGATCTGGCCGCTGTCATCTACAGCAGCTAAGGTCTGGCCGCTCTAGGCTTGAGTGGCTAGGATCTGGCCGCTCTTGGCTTGAGCGGCTAGGCTTGGATGGCTTGAAAAGGCCCCAAATGAGTGGTGAGAACCATTTTTGATGCTTGGAAAGTCCAATATTATGTCATCTGATCTTATGAATGTGTCTATGTGAGTAGATCCCCTAAGCATGACATGTTTTAGGTGTCTACAGATGCCCATTTTTATGATGCGTTATGTGGAAAACACAATGTTGAGCAAAAACATAGACTGATCTATTTGTAGGGTGTATGGTGATCAATGGTCTGATCAATGTTGGATGGCCCAATCATGCAAGATGGTGCGCATCCCTTGAATCATTGCCTCAATGTTCGGAGGACTTAGCTCAGTGGCTTGGGCATGTTAAATTGCACTCATTCCTCAAACTCAATCGGGTAGCTTCAGCTGCTACAATAGTTATGACCGGTAGGAGAGCTACAATTGAATATGTCATGTCTACTTACGTTCCCAACAAACAAGGGAAATTTGTGATTGTTGTATGCAATGATTCATAGGATGAACATGATTTTGTTATGATCGAGTGATATTTTGTTGATTTTGATTATGATTATGTTGAAGTTTTGAACTACTTCCCCACACAATGGATTGGTGAAGAAATGACAATGAATGAAGCGACAAGTCGCTTGACCAATATGACTAATCTGGTTCCTTTCTAGCATTTGTTGCTTTTAATGGGCAATCCCACATCCAAGTGTGATTCCAATTGTTTATGATAATCATCTATCCCTATCCCGAGGAGCGGTCCAGCTATCAATAGCCTTCTTAGGGAGTTAGGATGAGTGATTCTATTTATGTTCATATTGTATCACTTTGGCTTAATGTTTTTGGTATCATAGGGGAATTAGGATGATCCTTTCGCACCCATGGAGCAGTCCAACCATCTTGGTCTTCTTCGGGATTGAAGGGTGGCACATCATAATTCCAAAATGAAATGCTTTTGCCCCAAGTGGCCTTATGGTAGCCTACTCATCTCATCGAAATGCATGGAGTGTGAATCGTTGCAATCGCCGAGTGGATAGAGTAAGTAACTGGGTACGAGGCCTACTTGAGATTATGCTTTTATGTGATTTTTTTTGTTATTTTGGTCATTAAGATGACTTCAATTCATCAAAATGTATGTATTTAATGTTTTTTTCACCCCCCATGGAAGGATGTTTCTTGTTTTTATTTGTGGAGCAGGTCGTTGTCAGGTCCAACGACCTCTGAGTTTCTGCTTGTGGTCGTTGTCACCTTGAGCGACCATGAAGTTCGGGCCGCTGATGTCAGCAGTGGCCAAGGCATAATTTGAAAATATAAAAAATGCATTTTTAGGGTTTTGACCTATCACTTTCATTTATTGTCAACTCACTTTTCAGATCTTTGATGAGACAACGAAAATTGTGATTTTTGAAGCTACCTGCATTGAGGACATGGCTGCATAGGGTGAGGCATCAACTATTGGAGGAGCCGGAGCTTCTCGGGTATTTCTCTTTTTCTAAACCCTAGCTCTCTTTTCCTTCATTTGGGTAAAATTGCACCTCACTAAGTAATTGGCTAAAATGAACCTCACTAAACCTATTGGTAACAAACAGAATTCATAGTTAGGCTTAGTTTAGGTTTTTAAGTGGTGGTTTGGTCCCTATTTTTGTTCTTTTTCAAATTTTATGGCTTAGGGTTCACGGGTTTGTCGTGTTACCTTTTGGCCGCTATCACTCATAGCGATGAAAATTTGGTCGTTGTCGCTCAGAGCGGCTAGGTTTGAACCCCAATGGTCAAAAATTTGACCATTGGGATTTGGCCGCTGTTGTCTCCAATGGCCAGATTTTGGCCGCTATAGGTGACAACGACTAATCCCCTTAGCCAATTTTACACAATTTTTTTCTTTTTATTATTTTTATTTTTTTGAGATATTTTGAACTACTCTTCAGCCTATGTTGCACTGTATTTATGTTTCATATTTATTTTGCTTTTCTTAGATCCATACTTCTCAAGCTCGGGACCTGAGGCTCATGAATGACCTTCTACCTCTCATGGATGACATGGATTGGATGTGGCTTAAGGCTTGCGGGATCTAGTATGTTACCAGACTACCTCATATTATGTCGGACCAAGCTTACCTTATGGCTTTGGTCCATCGTTGGGACCCTCGAACTAATACCTTCCACCTCCCGATCGGTGAGATGACCATTACCTCGGAGGATGTGTATAGGATCTTTCGGATCCCTTTTGATGGGGTGGCTATTGTTTCTTCGACCACTAATGATCAGGTGGTTATCTTCACTCGGGTGTTTGGGAGGTATTCTAAGGATGCTCTCAAGGACACCAGGTCTGGGGGAGTGTCTATCATCCGCTAGTACTGGGAGCATGTTTTCATAGCGAGGCATGCGGTGTAATCGATGGTCATCAACAATGTCCTTATCCCAGATTGCTCAGGCTTGAGGTTCCCTTGGAACCTCCTTGCGATGGTTCAGGACCTGATGGATAGTGAGGATCCTATCAGATATGCATGGGGTAGGTCTCTATTGGCTCAGTGTTACGATGAGTTGTACCACATCCACCGGAGGGGTCATGTCAGCATCATCTGTAGTTGGCTTCTGCAGATCTAGGGATGGGAGCACATTAGGGTAGATCGCCCTAAGGGGCTTCCTATTGAGATCACAACTGTGGATAGGAGGATGTAGTGCTACGGTGCTAGATGGGCCAGAGAGAGCGAGGAGTGCAAGAGCCACACTTTTGTAGGGGAGTTGACTCATTACACTGATACTTTTACAAGAATTGGGGATGGAGATGTCATATGGGGCCCAGTATCATGAGTGTCCTGCTTGGGATGACCTTGACAACTTTACTACTAGGATGCGACATGAGTGATGGCTCATTGGCCACAAGGTTAACATCCAGGAGTACTTCTTCTACTCTCGGGTTCTTCATCAGTACGGGTTGCAGTAGGATGTGCCACTAGTACCATTTTTGTATAGGTGCATCGGAGCAGAGAGAGACCTCCCTCCTCGATAGGTTACAGAGCTAGCTGATGAGGAGGATGCCCCAACTATTGATCTTGGAGTAGCTAGTGGAGTTACAGAGGCATTTGCACGGTGGTGGGGTGACCTGATGTGGTACGATGAGGGCAGTCTAGGCCGAGAGGATGATGGTGGAGATGGGGCAGATCCATCGGGGTGTAGGGTTCATGCTAGGACTGTGGCATGGGGCCAGTAGGTAGAGCAGGTGGCAATGGAGGAGCAGGAGGCTCCTGAGGAGGCGGAGGAGGAGATGGAGCCTGAGGAGAGAGATTCTCCTCTCAGGGCACAACTACATGATGTGGAGGTCGAGCTCCAGTCGGCCAAGATATAGGTACAATAGCATGATGCCATCATAGCTCAGAGGGATACTACTATAGCGCAACTGTCAGACTAGGTACAAGATTTGCAGGCCACTCTAGGAGGAGCTACCCAGATGCAGGTTGTTGTTGCTCCTCCTACTCTTGAGGATCCTTTGAGGGTAGCTCTTGAGGCTGAGATTAGTCATCTACAAGGTTTATTGGATGAGAGTGATGTTCATATTATTGAGGATGCAGCCCAGATTGCTACTCTCTCAAGGTAGATCAGGAGGCTAGGAGCCATCCCTAGGGAGAGAGGAGCTACAGGTGGGTCACAGGTCAGCAGGAGTTCTACCACAAGGCAGTCTTCCATCCGGCCTGGTCATGGGGCCTGGACTCGTACTGAGAGACTAGCAGGGTCTAGCTCGCACCATTCTCCCAGAGATCCATCCACAGGGGGTGGTGTTGTAGGGGGTGTAGGCCCAGTATTTGATTGATGATGCTCTTGGTTTTGATTCATTTTTGAGGTCAGGCTGACCTATATGACTATCGCCCATGGGCATTTTTGTACATCCATGGACTTGAAACACATACTTTTATGATATCTTTGCATTATGACTCATTATGTGTATCATTTATTGCTCATGTTTTTGTTGTTATTTTATTTTATGATGTGATGTGATGATGGCATTATGATGATTTGATGTATATGTTAGATGATAGATGATATTGTAGATGCTTATATGGATGTGTAAATGCTTATATGATTTGATGATATGACGTGATGTATTTTGATGATGAATGATGAATTCATGATTGTATGCAAATGGATATTGCCTATATGTTTTATGATGTGTTCTATGATGTGATGATGGACGATTCATGACTTGTGTTTGTGGATGCGATGTTATTGTTAAATGCATGTTTAATTTTTCTTTAATTGTATGCATCTAACTTATGTGATGGGATGGTATAAACGAACCTGTATGCTCTAATCACTTAAAACATACGGAATGCATATGACATTGACAATCTTAATGGGTGATACCATAGAAAGTAAAAAATAATCATGAATTTAAATAATCACTCTTATCATAAGAATTGATTAAGTATTCATATATGAGATGTAATGGTGTGTAATGTATTTTCTTGATAAGTTTCTGTAAATTAAAAGATATAAAGTAGTCAGTGGTCATCTATATACTATTTCTAATATATATATGATATCTGTCCTACTATGTTGATACCCCCTAATTTATAGAATCTTATAAAGAAAGTGATGGTGTGAATGATGTTATGATTTGTTGCTATGTAAGAATTTTTGGGGCTTTTCGAAGATTCAAACACTCTAGTTACCCTATCAACAGTTGTCTACTGACCACTCTAGACTTTTGAAAAGTAAGGCTTTTACCATGGACCTGGATTTTCATGATCTCTGTGTGTGCAAGTGATTGTATATTGTGAGATAGAACTCAAGCATTTCCTCCGATGTCAAGCGGGATTCTTTCAGCCCATTGCTAAGATCAAGGATTCTCAAGTGTTCATCTCATCCTAAGTTGGACTTAGTTGGACTATACCACTAGGCAATATTGGGTTACCTAAGCTAGCTCATCCACATTCAAACATTGGTCTACAAAAATGCATGAAGCAATTGTGATAGACATATCATCATGCGTAAGGATCTCTCCTTCCAGTTTTGTACAATGCTGAGAATTCTAGGGATTCAAGCTTTATTCCTTTCTTTTGGCTTCCTTTTGGCTTTGGATATTTGCTCATATGTAGTGATGAAAATCACTGTTTATTTTTTATTGATTTTTCTTTGAGCGAGGATTCTTGTAGTGATGATAATCAATCTTTATTTTTCTCATATGTAGTGATGAAAATCACTATTTATTTTTTATTGATTTTTTTGTTTGAGCGAGGATTTTCTTGGAATTTTTGTGTATCGGATTATTGCTTTGAAATCTGGATTGTATGCTTGGCCTTTTGAATATGTACTTTGCTTTGGGATTTTGCTTATTTTGATTTAAGAAAGAGATTTGGATAGGGCAAAGCTTATCCTTTTGCCAATTCTCAGCACCTTTAAACCGGTTGCACAGGGGGATAAGCAAGGAAGATCCTTTTCACTTAAGGTAACCTAGACCGCTTTGCAGCTTTCATATTTTCCTTGTACCAGATAGGATTTTAGTGTTTCAATTAGTGACGAGATCTTGAATATCCAAGGCATTATCATAGCTAGACCTTACCTTCTACTAATCAAAGTTGTTTTCCACAAAAGTTGATAAGATCACTAGGTGTGGTTGATTAACCAAAAAACCTTAGTATATTATGTATAGCAACAAATAATGGTTGTGTTGAAAAATACAATTACACACATGTGTTAATGGAGGTATGGATTTGAATGATTTGTGCGACAAATTGTGGTATCACTTTTAAGGCTCTCATGACATATGCAATTGTAGTGGATATAAAAATGCAATGCAATGATGTGGATGCAAGATATGAGATGCAATTATTTTTGTATTTTTGATTTTTATGTTGTTTTTGTATTTTTGTTTAATTTTGACCAAAGGGCTTATTATGCCTTTGGGGATTTTTGGTTTTTGACCAAGTAGCATGAAGTACCCTTGGAGCCTTTTGATTTTGACCAAGTGGCATGAAGTACCCTTGGAGCATTTTGAATTTATTTTGACCAAGCGGCTTGAATGCCCTTGGAGCATTTTGAATTGATTTTGACCAAGTGGTTTGAATACCCTTGGAGCATTTTGAATTGATTTTGACCAAGTGGTTTGAATACCCTTGGAGCATTTTGAATTTATTTTGACCAAGCGGCTTGGATTACCCTTGGAGCATTTGATTGTATTTTGAAATTTTATGTTTTTATGATTTTTTTGTGTTTTTGACATATTTGATTTTTTTTGTTATTTTTGACATATTTGAATGTTTTTGTTTTTTATGTGTAGAATGTCTTTAAGTGAATGATATTGAGAGGTTCAGGCTCCTCAATACCATCTAATGATATAAGGTGATATGCTCTAAGCCCAACTCTCTATGAAATCATGTATGGGCCTATCCAGTTTATTGTGAACTTATCTCATAGATGCGGTGGTAGATTCAAATTTTATTGGTTTTCTTTGAGTACTAGATCTCCAACCTTGAATTCCCTTAAGTGGACTTTACTATTGTAAGCTCACACAAGGTGATCTTGGTAAACGTGAAGATGCTCTAAAGCATTGACTCGGCGTTCATCAAGAAGCATCAACTGATCAAGGTGGCCTTGTCGCGCAACATCATCATCTATGAAGTCCTTTAATGCTATGCATAGAGTCGGAATTTCCAACTCTAGTGGCATGATGGCCTCAATGCCATATACTAGTGAAAATGGTATTGCCCCAATGGGCATCCGTATACTAGTCCTGTATGCCCATAGTGCAAGAGGC
Source organism: Wollemia nobilis (assembly GCA_028583015.1). NCBI lineage: Eukaryota > Viridiplantae > Streptophyta > Pinopsida > Araucariales > Araucariaceae > Wollemia > Wollemia nobilis. The sequence goes on from JAQPPZ010014788.1 coordinate 13,093,549, forward strand.
AACTGCATGTGCCAATCCTTGTGATTGTCTTGCACTGTCTTCCTCAATATGGAGACTATTGTTTTGTTTGAGGCTTCTGCTTGCCCGTTTGCTTGTGGATAATAAGGTGTTGAAAAATTATGTTGAATATGGTATTTTTTCATTAAAGCATGCACATTTTTATTCTTGAAAGATGGCCCATTATCCGATATTATCTTAGAAGGGACCCCAAAATGACTTATGATATTGTGGAGTATAAACTCCACAATCCTTGGTCCAATTGTTGATGTTAAGGGGATCACTTCCACCCATTTAGTGAAGTATTCTGTGGTCATTATGATGAATGTGTGTTGGCCTGAGGATGGGGGTGAGATCTTCCCAATCAAGTCTAGTCCCCACTACGAGAATGGCCATGCTACCTGGATGGGTTGCAAGGCTTGCGATGGTAAGTGCGTTAGATTTGCATGATGCTGGCACTTACTGCATTTCTTGATATACTCGCAGTAGTCCTTTTCTATGGTGGGCCAATAGTAACCCATTCTCAAGATGCACTTAACGATGGCCATGCCACTAAAATGCCCTCCACATGTGCCATCGTGAGCTTGCAAAATTGCCCAGGATGCTTCCTAGGGCTCAAGACAATGGAGTAATACTCCATCATATCCTCGTATATAGAGGATTTCTCCTAGAAAGATGTATCTTGTTGCTTTCTATTTGAACGTTCACCTTTTAGTATGCGATAAACCTTGAGGTACTATTCCAAGTTTTAGGAAGTCCCATAGTTGGGAAAGCCAATCTTGATAAGCCACAACTTCTATAGAAAATATGGCTTGCTTTTCCTGCATTTCTAAGCTAGTGAACATAGATTGAGGAACAACTCTATGGTGTATGGTTGCACCACACTCCATAGGTCCTTGGGAGATCAAAGACCCCCAAGGTGTCATTTGCAAGAAATCTCTGGCTACGAAGGACCAATCCTGATTTGGCTCGATGTTGATCATGTTGACTGATTCTTGATTGTCAAAAGCTTCATGGTGTATTGTTGAGTGTGAAAGCACTTTCACATGAATGGTTGTAAAATCAGTAGATGGATTCTGAGGGATTAAGGATCCCAAAGAGGCCATGGTTTCTACAAATATATTTGACATACGAGGGATTTCCTCGATGTCATACCATTCCAACTAGGCTAGGTAGGTGTCAACAAGTTCCTTGTAAGTCTTTAGGAGTGGGCACCTACATTGAAATAGTCCTTTGACCTAGTTTACTATGAGAAAGGAGTCACCAAATATATTCAATCTTTTAATACCCATTGCTATGACTGTTTGGAGTCCCAGGATCAATGCTTCATATTATGTATTATTGTTTGTGCAAGAGAAGTCTAGTTTGAATGATAAGGGCAATGGAGTGCCTTACGGTGTGATAAAGACAATCCCTACTCTGCCCCCTTGTTCACACTTCAAACCATCGAATAAAAATGACATGTCTCTTTCTTTCTTAGGTTCTTCAAGTTCTGGTGGATCTGATAATGCAAAGATCACATCATCAGGCAATTCTATAGTGAGAGGCTTGTTATCCTAAAGAGGTGCCTCTACTAATTGATCTGCTATGACTTATCCCTTGATGGACTTTTGGCTTATGAACTCTAGATCAAATTCTGTCAATAGCATGATCCACTTTGTGGTACATGTATTGTGATATGTCTTGCTCATCATGTACTACAAAGGATTTTGTTTTGATATGACGTAGGTCATATGGCTCAACATGTAGTGTCGCAACTTTCGAGTTGCAAAGACCACTGCTAAACACAAATTTTTGACATACGCATATCCTAGCTCATAACTCACCAAGGTGTGACTAATGTAATATATGGCTTGCTCTTTATCTTGTGCATTCTTTTGGGCTAACATGGTGCCCAATGCGAAATTAGTAGCTGATATATATAGTAAAAATGGTATGTCTAGCCTTGGTGGAGCCAATACTAGCGGTGTGTCTAGATAAGTTTTGATCTCTGCAAAGGCTTGATGGTATTCTTCATCCCAATGAAATGGGACCTCCTTGCATAGCAACCGATTCATAGGTCGGCATTTGTCTGATAATTATGCAATGAATCTTTTGATGGATGCTATCTTGCCTTGTAGGCTCCTCAACTCCCTAATGTTGGTAGGGGCGACCATTTCCAATATAGCCTTTACCTTTGCAGGATCAACTTCGATGCCTCTCTTGGATACGATGAATCCCAAAAGCTTTCCAGAAGTTATGCCAAATACACACTTCTTAGGATTCAATCGGACATTGTGTTCTATGAGGTGATCAAAGACTTGTCTAAGGACTTCAACGTGCTCTTGCCGCAATAGGGACTTGGCCAGTAAGTCATCCATGTAATCCTCTAAGATCTTATGCATATAGTCATGGAATATGTATGTCATGGCCCACCGATATGTGGCACCAACATTTTTGAGACCGAATGGCATCACTTTGTAACAGAATGTTCCCCATGGAGTAATGAAAGCAGTTTTATGTTGATCTTCGGGCTTAATCCAGATCTGGTTGTATCTAAAAAACCATCCATTAGGGAGAGCATCTCATGACCTGCGGTTGCATCTACAAGAGCATCTATGTTTGGAAACATGAATGAATCCTTTGGTGTTGCCCTATTTAAATCTCTAAAGTCCATGCAGATATAGACTCTTCCATCAGGTTTCCCCATGGGTACCATGTTTGACACCCACTCAAAGTCACTTCTATAGAAACCATATGAGAACACAAATCAATAATTACATCCAATCAATAGCCACACAAACAAGATTTGGTAGATCCTGGATTATGATGGAGTGGTCAAATCAATGGAGATCATGGTGATGGATGGAATGAAATTCAGGACCACATGGGTGTAATCTTATCTTAGGGGTTTCCCTTCTAACTTAGATGAGCTCGGAGGAATGGGAATTTTGATCCGGCCCATGAGCAGGGTAGATAATAGGATCATTGGGCTCTAATCACTCTTTGAATGTAGGCGAGAGGGGATTGACCATCTGGTGAATGGTAGCTAGGTCAACAGGTCTCCCCAAAAATCATAGATGAGGGTCTATAGCACGGAGTGCCACCTCTCTCTCTACTAGCTCATTGACTTACCGCAAGTGGTGAGGCCCAAGATAAGCCATCTCGGTCTCATCCTCAAAGTCATCATCACTTATCTAGAAACCATTAGCATTTGTATGCAGCCCTAAGACAAGGGGCTCATGTCTTGGCCCTAAGTAGGCCATCTCTATTTCATCTTCATATTCTTCATCACTTATGAAGAATCCATTTGCATTTATCTCTTGCCCCAAAGTCAGGGGTTGATGGCTCAGGCCTAAGTAGGCTCTTTCTATCAAGTCTTCTGATTCATAGTCACTTTCATCTTATGTATACCCACTCTCATCATGGATGGACCATATGAATATTTATAAATAGTGAGGCCCCTAGTAGGCTAAACCAAGTTGCACCTCATCATCACTTGCTTCATATCCATTATCCTCATCCCATGAGTTGTACCCTATTGGGGTGGAATCAATTGAGATGTTTGGATGATAAATTTCTAGTGGTGGTACATTTACCGTGGCCACTTGTTTATTGCTCAAATTTCCTATTCTTAGGGGGTGATAAGGAATGAAATTAATGTCTTCTCCTAACCCTAAGCTTAATCTATCCAATGTTGCTACAAGAGAGTCATCTCGACCTCTGATATAATAGCCTAACCCAAACCTATCGGAGGGAAGTGATATTGTGGCTCGTATGGCTTCCTACTCATATATACCAAGGCCATAGCCATGCCAATGGTAACGCTCAAAGTAGCTTAGAGCAAACTCAGGATTAGAGAGGTAACGAAAATTGACCATGAATAATTCGTCACTATCCTCTTCTATATCTAAAGACTTATGGGCGCAGTCCAGGTGGCATAGACAAAATTGGTTTGGTTGGGAGGGATTCCAAGTGGAACCACTGTTCCCACTGGAGGCCTCAAGTCCTTAGGTATTCCCATGTTTTATGTAGACTAAATGATAGGTATAAAGGTAATGTTCTGCATAAGGTACTCCCTATGCTTGCCAAGTGTATTGATGCATGCGATGTGGATGACCCTACGGATGATACTAGTGAAGCGGGGTGGTAATCACTATCTTCATCTTGATCTTGAAGATCTTCTTCTTCCATAGGACTTGGCATTTCAGCAATGGCTATAGTTGGCACTTCCTTGGGCCTTTCTTCTTTGACTAAGGGTGCCTTTAGCTTCTGATTGTCTTTTGGTTTTGACGTTGATGGTACTTTAGAAGCATTGACTATTTTGAGTGCACCAGGAGGTGTTGATGTGCATGGGTCTTTTCTTACCCTTTTGTCTTTGTTATCCATTTGTGTGGTTGGGGATGAAGGTGCTACGTACAGGTGGGTAGAAGGGATTACAAATTCTCCTAGAATGTCCACATGATGGATGTATTTAAAAGGCTCTTCATCGGCCAGAACCACATAGACTTTGTTCTCGTGCACATACTTGACACACTGGTGCAAGATCAAAGGCACACACTTCATGGCCCTTATCCAAGGATGCCCTAAGAGGATGTTGTACTGCATAGCTCCTTCCAAGACATGACACATCACAGGGATGGTCTTGTGCCCCACCTTGATGGGTAGGACTATCGTTCCCACAGTATTGCATAAAGCATCATTAAAATCTCTCAATGTGTAAGCTCCTGGAATGATATTGGACTTGGGGATCTTGAGGTGCTCTATTGTTGTTGTTGTAATGATGTTTATTGATGAACCTGTATCGACCAAGACCCTCTTGAAAGGTAAGTCATTTATTACCGCCATAATGTTTAGCGAAGGGTCTGGTAAGGCAGTAGGTACTGTCTTAATCTCATAATCATAGAATCGAATTACAAGCTCCTGGAATTCTTGTACTTGTCCCACAAAGTGAGTGAATGCATTCGCATCTTGTGGTTGGAGCTCAATTGTCCTTAAAATTTCCATTAGAGTCTCCCTATGCTTTGGGGACTATTGTATGAGCTCATAGATGGATAACTTAGCCAGAGTCATCTATAGGTTTTGCTCCAATCTACTCCAGATAGTTACCATAGGTCATGTTGGTGGACCTAGAAGGTTGTCTTGCCTCTGCCTAGGTGTGACTGGGACATTCATGGGAGCTATAGGAGGTTGCGGTTGACCATACCACCTAGTCCTTATTGCTATTTTAACAATCTCAACCATCCCAATGCATCCATGGGTAGGTATATCAGCTCGAACCTGATTGAATTGGGCCCCTTGCTCTCTAGGGGCCTCATGATTGGGCAATGGGTTTTTGTATATGCCCATGTATCTGTTATCGGGAGCCAGTGGGTTGTCAACTTTGAGTTCTCCTGCCTCAATCATGTTTTGCACTTGATGCTTAAAACCAATGCAAGCCTCAATGTCATGCCCCGATATCCTGTGATAAGGGTAAAATTGATCTTCCCTATATCCTTTTGGCTTAGGATGGTTGGGATATATAAGAGGTATATCAAGAAATCTGATCCTCCTGGCCTCGCTCAACTGATTAAAGATTTATTGCATTGATTCTGTCAGAGGCGTGAAATAACGAGGTGGCTTGCATTCTCTATTTCACCCCTGATTGTTCCTTTGGTCGTAATTGGCTGGTGGGGGATGTGCTTGATAGTTCTGGGGTTGTTGTGCACCCCCATCCTTGGGTGTAGCCAATACGACTTGATTTATTGGAGCAAGGTTGCCCTGCTTCTATTTGTACTTGTCATTCTTACCATTCTTGTTCCACTCCTTTTTGTTTTGGAGTTTAATGGTTCCCTCATCTACTTTTATTTCTTTGATGAGCTTGGCCTGTGCCAAAGCTTCCTCAAACGAAGGATACTACTGAAGTTGTAGCAAGAGGGAGATGTGTTTAGAGCAACTTTTGGTGAACATGCGAATGATCTCTTCTATGGGAACGGAGAATGATAATTTTTCCATGACTTTTCTCCATCTATTCCCATAATCCATTACTGGCTCATCATCATACTATTTCAAGTTGGCCAGGTCTGAAAGGTTCACCTTCTTCTTAGCACCAAAGGAGAAATGCTTTAAGAATGCATTTACTAGTTGTTCAAAGTTGGTTATGCTATGCTTAGGTAGTTGGTTGAACCATTGAGTGGCAGCACCTAAAAATGTCATTATGAATGTTCTTAGCATGAGAGCGTCATTGTATTCAAGATGAAAATAGGCGTTGATAAAATTGGTGACGTGCTCTTGTGCATCCTCTTCACCCTTAAATTTTTCTAACCTAGGCATCTCAAAGTGCTTAGGATATGGAGGGATAGGGATTGATGGGCACAATGGTTGGTTGTGTATTTTGCTCAATGTTGGCGAGTTCCTAGCTGCCTCTTGTTTCTCAAAGGCTTTCATCTTTTTAGCAAGCTCTTGAAATGCCTTTGATGCACGGATTTCCTCCTCTTGTAGGCCTACCCGTAGTGGCAATGGAGGTAACTCTCTATCCATTTGATTTGTTCCATTTTCCTCCCTCCTATGAGGGGACTCAGGATTGTGATCCTGGTTTGTTGTGTTTGCCCTTTCCCCACTAGTTGGATTTTATTCATGGTTTGGTGGGGGATTTCATTGTGGGCTATCTTGTCTAGTGCACCTCTCCTTAGGTGAGTCAGTGCATCTAGTTATTTGGTGGTCACCACCATTTATCTATAAATTTTTAAGAGCTAGCCGCTCAGCCTACTCTCTTAAGCGCTGCTCATGTTGGCGCAAGAGTCTTTCTCTTTGTTTATCCTATTCGAGAGCTTCCACTAGCTCTCGCTCCTTACGTAATGCATTTTCTAACCACCTCATTCAGTCAGTTTGCACTATCACAGAAGACTCATGTTTATCTGACTTTGTTCTTGTTGTCTTGACTCATAGATTCCTCGAGGAGGTTTTTGCTATACCTATACTCTTGCTAGCTAATGTGACTTGTTCAGTGTACTATTGAGTATCCCTATGATCAAACTTTGTGCATCTACTACGGGGTCACTCTGAGGTACCCCCAGACTGAGATATGTGTTTAGAAGTCATAGTTTGTGAGCTTCCAGATGCAAAGTTCTTAGTAGCTACAGTTCTTTGAGTTGGTCGTGTAGGAAACCGATCCAACCCATCTAGCTATCTTGTTTTCCATGGCTGGTCCCATGGGGTGCCATTCACTCCTATGAGGTCATAGTCTATGAGAATATTTCCTTTTGTGTGAAGGGTTTCTTCTATCTAATTCCCATGACTAGATGTAGCTCTAGTTTCCTGCCCTTCAGTGGGCAGACCTATTTCATATGTTTCTTGTGAATCTTGAGGTGTTGCAATTCTTGCTTGCCTTCTTGATGAAGAGGGCTTTGTGGTGACATGTTTTCTCCATGTGGATGGAGATGTAGTAGTCTCGTCATCCCTATGTGAAGAATGAGTTTTAGAACCTTCTTTATGTCCATGTGAGGAGGAAGCCCTTGAAGCTTCCTCATGTCTTTGAGATGTTTCTGTGTGTTTAGAGGAGGCCCTTGAGGTCTCCTCATGTCTCCTTGATGAGGATGGCTGTGAAGCCTCTTTTTGTCTATGTGACTTTGTTCCATGATGTGGTTCCCTACTTGGGGTTTCTCGAGGAGATCCCCCAAGGGTTGAGTTATCACCCCTTAGGCTCATGGAGCTACGTCTCACGGTCTTATGGGTAGGTCGTTCAATGTTACTATGACTCCGCCTATGGGTATGAGTTGCTTTAGTCTCTCCCTCGGTATCAGACCGAGGGTGTTTACTTCTTGTTTTGACCATGTTGTCTATGAATTGATATTTTGAGTTGCAATTTAGGAATAGCCACACAATACCAAACAAATGTTTATCTTGATTATCGATTTAAGTGTGCCCTAAACTGTTTGGTGTGTTTTGATGTGTTGTTCTTTCGATTTCTTGCTCTTGTTCTTGGATTAAGAATGAGAAGACTCATCCATAGTGATAATCAAGTACACCCATGCCAAACATGATTTTCTCAAAAGAAGCTAGGGTACACCGTTGAAGACCCAGTGGGGGGTTCACCTAGCTCTTCCACTCTGAACCAATGATTGTTCCAACAGTGGGAGATATTTTGAGCACAAGTAACTTAGTATCACTATAAGTAAGTTTCTCAATCCATTTCTAGGAAGCTCTAGGGGGTAAACCAGTGGAAGGAGATGAATTCCAACGTCACTGGACTGAATTGAGGGTTGGTGATGAAATCCAACTCCCCAATGTTTAAATGAGATGTGCGTGTGTGGTGTTCATTTTAAGCTTGCATAACATAAAGTGCATCATATAGCAGCAATGAGTCTTTCCTATATGCCTAAGTGCAAAAATACGTTTCAATATTCAAAAATATGCATGAACTACTATGATTTGTATGAGCGCACTTTATTTTGTGTAGCTATGGCCTCTAGCAGGGCCTCAAAGCAAGCAAACAACATACAATGTCTAGCACGTTGGATTCTAGGGTGAACTTTTTAGGCATAAGCCGTTGTTCCTAGCAATGCCTAGTGGAAATCTAAAAGAAGATCTAAGATATGCAAAATGCTTAATTCTTTCTCCTTTTATTCTTTCAATTTCCAAACATAAATGTGCTTTAAGTTCTCTATTTTAGACACACAAAAGCAGATAGAAAGCTATAAAATATCAGATAAGTTGTACCAACCTTTGATCCAGCTTAGAGAGTCGGTGTTTTGACCTCTACTACACTCCAATTCTAGCCATTGTTGACCAGAGTGGTTGGTTCTTGGCGTTAGTGGGAGCAGCTAAGCTCTATTGGCCATTGTAGCTCAGAGCGGCTAGACCTACACACAAAACTAAGTTAGTATTTCGATAGCAAATGAAAAATTAGTGGAGGTCCCACCATGATCACCATTTGTAGCGACCTCGGGATGCATGCACCACTCTCTTTACGCTACTTGCAATGTATTAAAAACCCAAGATGAAATGGAAGACAATGAAAAAGCATATAACACGAAAATAACAAATATGGATCTCTTTATTCATATTGAAACTCGGTTACATGTCGGTCCCTCTTAGGGATACCCATTTCGATACAATAAGGTTACAAATAGGTAAAGAGTGCCCCTTTCGCGAAGAGGTGGTGCACTTTCGAAAAGCTTCCTAGTTTCACACACGAAAATGTATGAGGGCTTACAGATGCCTCCTTCTCTAGGTCTATTTCCTAGAGGGATCCCTTTTGCTCTCATATGTTGCATATTTCGTTCGATGAACCTATGGCCCTGTAAGCAATGAAACAACAACACACGCTTAGATGTCCAAGAATGCCTCCCCGGATGAGGTTGTTAGTACTGAATATAACAAATGAAAGCAAGTGAAAATTAGACTAATGCTATGAATGTGAATGAATGAAATGATGCTATGCTAATGATATGCTAAAATAATGAATCTAATGTCTAGAACCCTAAGCTAAGCCTACGGGCCACTGTCCAAGACATCGGCCACTAAAGTGACTCTCATCCTCTTTGCTCCAAAGCTATGGATCAAAGCTTGTATCCGATGTTGAAATAATGGTTGCTATGCTCTTCAATCCATCAGGGCTTCGTCGTACACGTGATCTCCAAGGGAACTCTCCAAGTCTCGAAATCTCTCCTCAATGACCAAATATCGGAAAATCTTATATAAATAGTCCTCCCAAGTCGATAAAATATATAGATATATCCCTTTGGTGCTCTTAGGCTTGCACCTTTTATAGTGTGAAACCCTAGGTCTATGTCCAAGCCCTAGGAATGAATTTCTCATGCGTAGTGCAAGTTAGCATGAGAAGTTTTTTGTATTTTCTATGTTTGGAGGCCAGTTAACTGAAATATAATTGCCAACTTGAGTCTCCTATGCAAACTGGTCGTTAGCATGAGAATATTTTGTCCTTTTTTATGCTTGGAGGCCAGTTAACTAAAGTCTAAATGCAAACTCAAGTCTCCTATGTGAACTGGTCATGAAAAGGAATGCAAAGTTACTCCCGCTCACCTTTATTGCATGCAGACTACCACTTCCACCCATGATTAGGCTTGTTTGTCAATAAAACTACTTTTAGGGTTTAGTCGTTGTCATCTACAATGACTAAGATCTAGCCATTGTCATCTATAGTGGCTAAGGTCTGGCCGCTCTAGGCTTGAGTGGCTAGGATCTGGCCGCTCTTGGCTTGAGCAGCTAGGCTTGGATGGCTTGAAAAGGCCCCAAATGAGTGGTGAGAACCACTGTTGATGCTTGGAAAGTCCAAGATTATGTCATCTGATCTTATGAATGTGTCTATGTGAGTAGCTCCCCTAAGCATGACATGATTTAGGTGTCTAGACAATGAATTGAATATAGCCACACACAAGGACCACCTCTTATTACCATTTATTGACTGTGTTGGAAACACTCACTAGAAAGAAGTACTTTTATTTTCTTGATGGATTTAGTGGATATAATCACATCTAAGTTTTTCCAGAAGATCAAGATAAAATATATTTTATTTGTCCATGGGGTACTTTTGCTTATCGAGTTCTACCTTTTGGACTCTGTAATGCCCCAAAAAATTTCCAACGAGTTATCCTTGTTGTTTTCTTTGATTTGAATAGTGAATGTGTTAAAATCTACATGGATTATTTCATAGTATGTGGTGAAACTTTTGAAGAAACTCTTGAAAATATTGACAAAGTGTTAACCCATTGTGAAACCTATAATTTAGACATAAATCCTAAGAAATGTTTGATGATGACGGATGAAGAAATTGTGCTTGGACATCATATCTCATTTTTAACGATCCAAGTAGATATGAAAAAGATTGAGATCATTAAAAATTTCCTCCACTAGAAATGCAAATAGGTGCTAGGATTTTTCTAGGCCATATTGATTTTTATTGTTATTTTATCAAAAAAATTAGCACAATAATGCCTCCTATGTATGACTTGTTAGCTAAAAACTTTAAATTTAAATGGATGAAAAAGTTTCAAATTGAATTTGATACAATGAAAGAAAAATTGACCACTCTACTTGTGCCACAAGGTCCCATTTGGAAACTTCCATTTCATATCCAAAATAACACATAAAATATTGTAGTCTAAGTAGAATTTGGCCAAGTAGAGGATAGGAAACATTATGCAATTTATTATATAACAAAAACTTGACAGGAGTAGAAATAAATTACACCTCCTTCAAAAATGAATTCTTAGTAGTGGTGTATGCCACCAATAAATTTTACCACTATATTACTAGATACCAAGTGTTTATTCACACTAATAATTTGGTAAAAAAATATCTTATGAACAATCCTTTTATTAGTGGTCAAATCATATGATGGTTACTACTACTACAAGAGTTTGAAATTACTATTGTTGATAAACTAGGCAAAGCTAACGTAGTAGCTGACTTCTTGTCAAGGTTGAACATCACATGTGAAGATGACCCAATAGAGGATTCCTTTCCTGATGAATTATTATTTTCAATATTAGCATAATAACTATGGTTTATTGATATTACCAACTATCTGGAAACAAGAAATTTCCCTCCTACTTTTACCCACAAAGAGAAATGATGATTATAAAAAGTTCATCTTTTGAGTGGATTACTGGTCTATTATTCAAATGTGGATCTTATTATGTTTTGTGTTGATGTGTTTGACATTATGAGGTGTATGATATCCTCCATGTATTTCATAATGGACCAGTAGTGGGGAATTATTCAATAAAGCACACCATTCAAAAAGTTTTAGATTTATGATATTATTGGTCATTACTTCATTGAGATGTAAAAAAGTGCATGCAAAATTATGATCTATGCCAATGAATGAAAAACCAATTACAAAAAAATAAATATCCTTACAATCTCACATGGTTTTAAAACCATTTGAAATATGGGGTCTAGAATTTATTGAACCCATTGACCCACCTTCTCAAAGGAAACAACACATTATAGTATGTACAGATTATATGACAAAATGGACTAAGGCACATCCTTTTGAACATGCTTGTGAGAAAAATATAGTTGATTTCTTGTATACTCAATTGTTCTAGTGATTTGATGCTTCTTACTCTATTGTTTCAGACCAAGGACCATAATTTATGTCCAAGTTCATACAAGCATTTATTGAATTACATCAAATCAAACATAAGAAGTTATCAACTTATCACCCTCAAGAAAATGGTTAAGTAGAGGTCACTATTAGACAATTAGAAAACATACTAAAAAAATCAATGGCTTCTCACAAGAAATAATAGATAAAAACATTACTAGAGGTTGTATGGGCTTACAAAACTACTTGAAAATCCACCACAATATTCACATCATAAGAATTGGTCCATGGTAAGAAACATATTCTTCCTATCAAATTTAAATTACTAACACTTCGTACATCTTTGGAAGTAGGTGTCAAGTTGTTGTAGGTTCAACAAGAGCAGATTTTACAACTTAACGCATTGAATGGACTATGATTGGAGGTAGTTCATCAAATGGAGGCCATTCAAAAATAGAGAAAAATGTGGCATTATAGTCACTTTAAAAGCAACAAATACAAACTAAGAGATTGGGTATTGTTATTTTATTCTCACTATGTGGACTTTCCTGGAAAGTTACAAACCCAATCGCTAGGACCATATGAGATTGAAGAAATGTTTGATAATGGAGTTGTAATAATTTATCCTATTGATGACACAAGGAGAAAATCAATCATAAATCGACATAATTTATTATTATACCATAAGCCACTTTTTTATTGATTATATGGGATTGAAATAGGCTCCACCCATATTATATCATCACCACATAGTGGTATTACAAAACATATTGGATATTATCCATGTATTTCATGCCAAAATTTGAACCTTGGTCTCCTCAAAAGTTGAGTAATCTAACTGGTTGAGCTAATGCCACTTTATATACCATAAGCCACTTACCAAGGTGGAATTTACTCAATATTTTCTTTTACAATCAGAACTTTATGTTGTAGGAGAGGTTTGCTCTTCTGGATTATGAGTAACAATATCTTTTGATCTTAAAAAAATGATGAATATATATAATGTTAAAAAAATAAATTAATATAATAGTAAAAATCTCTTTGAGGCACTATTAAATTAAGGCTTACATGAAAACCAATTTCCAGCATGTTTGCCTTGAAAAAAAAACTATGATGGTATTGTGGAATTATGGTAACTCTACCTATGTGCATTTCTCAACTTTCAAGATTTTTGGAATGAAATAAGCAATGCTTCCAAAAGGTGCATGAACCATTTCTAATAGTGAGGTATGCATTTTCTTTAATTTTACTACTATTTAGCTTTAATATTGCATAAGTTATGTTTAATTCAAGTACACACACACATATATAATTTTAAAATTATAAAAAAAGTATTTCCAAGGTAATCTAAATCACCTATGGTTGTGCTAGAATGAAAAAAATTGGTTACACTAGAATTATTAGATGGTTGTTCCAGAGTGCTTAGGTCTAGTTGCTATAAAATGATAGTTTCATTGCATCAGAATAGTCAGGAACATTTCAAGAAAAGAAAAAAGAAAAAAAAGGGGGCACATTTCCACCATAGTTTTCCACAATCCATGGTAGATACAAATTACTTATGTCATAATTCATCAATTTAGTGATGATTGGGGGACATGTGTGCCAAAAAAACTCGTAATAATTATCTTAGGTAGTGTGAATGACTAAATTTAACTCATGGTAATATGTTATTGCATATTATTACAAGAGACACATGGCATGCATGTTGTAGTTAAGTACAAAGTGATGGAAAGTTTCCTTCCTAACAACATGGATTACAAGTTGAGCTAATATGACAATGACTGCAAAGTCAATAAGTTGCAAGAAATATATTGCATAAGATATAACATTTTAACTGTGCATGAAGTCAATAATGTATGATAATTGTAAAGATTTTGTTATCTTGGAAATAGAAAAAAAAGCATGTATTGTCATCATGCTAAACCACCCATGAAATGACACCTGCCTCACCATCTATATGAGAATTGCACAAGATTTGAATCATGTTTTGGAAGATAGACCACCTCGAAGCATGTACTTGAAAATGTTACTACTAAAGCATGTGACAACTACTAAAGCATGATTACCCCATGATACAAAATATCATTGGCATAAATAAATATTTCAAAAATGTGAGTCTTATTGTCTTCTTCATTCTGGTAGCACAAAGGTGAAAAAAATTACTTTTTAGGAGAGGCATCAACAAAAATTGAACAATTTGTTCAATGCAGAGCACCATGGGTAAAAAAAAGTGGAAAGTTAAAATCAATAAAATTGATGAGCTTGAAATGCATCTAGAATTTACTCTTTTTTAGCAAGTAGGATGGATGGAATTTTTGTGCAAGTTTGAGGGTTATGTGGAGGCACTGCTACAACTTTCACACCATTGCTTTGGAGCAATCATACAAAGATCAAGGGGACTGTAATTAAGGTAGTCCCTAATATTATGAGTATTAATTTTGAAATTACTTATGGTATAAGAGGTATTGAAGTAATCCAAATCCACCCTTGTTTACATTTTCAAGGAGTTTAAGAAAGAGGGTGATATGGAGCCCAAATTTAAAATGAAAAAAAATAGTGTAAGGGTGTGAAATGGTCCTATTTAATAGCATCCTTGGAAAAAATAACATTATGGTCCATAAAATATTTGACTTGTGATGGCCAATTTGGTTTTCTTACAGGGTTTCATATGAAAATCCTGACTCACCTTGGGTATGGTGCTTGTATACAAAAGATAAGAATTAACTTATTTGCTTATTTGCATAGTGCTCTACACAAGATGGCAAAATGAGTGTAGGAGTGTCATAGCTCTACTTGATATCATGGCCTAATACAACTACTCTACAAGTACCAATTTGGAGGAAATAAGTGCTCTTGGCAGTGATTTTTGGATCCTTGGATTGATATTTCCATCCCAAAACAACATAGCCAATAAAAGGATGAAGCTTCTAGTAGCAAAAAAAAAGTAGCCTAGGGTTGCAAAAGCTTTAGACAATAAAAATATGCTTGTGTAGGAGGAACATATGCCTACACAAATAACATTTGGTAATAGTGTAGGGCTATAGAAATATATATTGTAGAAAAAACCCATGCACTAGAGAAGTTTGTACCTATGAAGAGAAGGTTTGGCACTAAAAAAAGGAGGTAACCTAAGGATGTACAAAAACATGATGATAAGAAGGACTCTACAATAGAGAGATCTACATCTGTATGGAGGAGGAAGTAGTGTAGAGCTACAATAAATTTGAATAATAAATAAATCCTTGTGCTAGAAGAAACACCTAGGCCTGAGGAGTCCACTCCTATGCAAGAAGAATCCACTTCTACACTAGAGGAATTTATTACTACTAAAGGAAAATATAATAGGAGTAGGAAGAAGCAACCCAGAGCTTCAAGAAAAAAAGAAATAGAAATTCCTATTCCAAAAATAATTTCATTTGAACAAGGGATTAGAGATAGAACAAGGTTTTTTGATCACCTAAATAAACAAATGGATGAGATTCTAGAATAGTCTAGCACACACAAGGACAAGCTAGGACCTCTCAAAATTATCTCTAGGAGTAAATAAAAGGAAGTGCTTGATGAAATTGAAAAGGAAGAGGTTGCAATGGAGCTACCCCAACTGAGAAGGAGTTGAAGATAGAGATAAACCTCAATTGCTTCAGAGAAAGCATTAGAGGTATCTAGTACTTGAAGACAAAAGGATAAAAAAGTATTATTAATGATGATGATAATGAGCAGAATCTAGCTATTTCCTCTAGGTCATAGGATATGCCATGAACCAATGTCCATTCTTTTTCTATAGTAGAGAAATCTATGTGGCCCTCATAGGATGATGTTGATTTTTTTATATATTAGTAGGAGGTTGCTAACAATAATGCCATATAGGAGCTTCCACATTTGGATGAAGAGCTAGATAGAGATATTGTAACGAGAGAATCTAGATTTTTGTATTGATTGATGGTTTTACATGCCAAATAAATTATCAAATCACAAAAACAATAAATACATAGAGCCCAGTTGGATGTCCAAAAAATAAAAGGTGTATTTCCTAATTGTTGTAAGATTTGCATGATTTAAAAGAAAAATTGATATACATGTACCTTTTAAGTCAAGTCCTAGGTCAGATACGACAAATATCTTGTTAGAGTTGGTTCCAAAACTAAAGAATGACTAGGATACTTAGGGGTAGGCTCAAACTCCATGTAGCCCTAATTTTGTAAATAGTGTACATAGATATGTTTCAAACAATCTATCTTGTTGTGCTGAGACAACAATTTTTGCACAGGGAAGGGAAAGCACCAATGGGAGTTAGAGATAAATCCATATAGGTATAGCGATAGGTGTTACAGAAAGCATTGAAATAATTTTTATATTGGAATGAACTAGAGTGGGCACAAGAGCAGAGTATGCTAGACCAAGGGGCAAAAAAATAAGAATCAAGACAAAGAACCACATTAGTGGGAGTTCCAATATGGCATGATGTGCAAAAATAACTTAAAGAGGATTTAGTTATAGTTTCTAAATAGGTCATCAAGGAGACCATGGATATAGAACCACTAGTGGAATAGGGGATACAAACTGAACTACTAGAAATTCCAATACTAGTCATTGTTACTCCATGAGGCAATATCACTATTGATAACCATAATGTAGTTGTTTCTTGATGGATGAGAAAATGTCATTATCTAGAGAAAATAATTCAAGCATTCCAAACTCTAGAAGAGCATAATAGGAAGCAAGAGGGTAATATCATCGATCTTAAGGCTAAATTGAGGGATACATGCCATATTTTAGAAATATTAGTTGAATGTAGATCACCTACTAAGATTTACAATTTGTTCCCAAGGGAATAATATTATAGATGGTAGTTAATGAGAATAAGCTCTAACATACCTTATGATTTAAATTTTATTGAGAATTGTATTGAGGCTTTCTTGCATAGTCATATAGAATAGAAGAATCTATTATTAAAAAATTATCCACACAATTGTGTATTACTTGATGATGTATAATTCCTTCCTCACATTTATACTAGGGATGTGCAATTGAGGGCATTTTCTTCAACTCTACAAAATCAAGTTCAAT
Source organism: Wollemia nobilis (assembly GCA_028583015.1). Lineage (NCBI taxonomy): Eukaryota > Viridiplantae > Streptophyta > Pinopsida > Araucariales > Araucariaceae > Wollemia > Wollemia nobilis. The sequence goes on from JAQPPZ010014788.1 coordinate 13,110,644, forward strand.
AGCAAGATAGGTTGTGACAATATAGAACCAATGAAGTGGGGATTGGTATATTACTATGGAATTACCAACCTAACCTAAATCCCTTATTAGTATCCATTATTCTTTAATGGGAAATGCAACTATTAAAAATAATTATATTTAGCATATAAATGCCTATTTGATATATCTTAGAAAATTTTACAGAGGAAATTTTGATAGATTTTGAGTTGCATGTAGACAAAGGTGGGATGAATTTCCTCTTTGAAAAATAGGGGCCCATTACACCGATAAATTCAATGTGGTCCCATAAATGGATAATTATAGTGATGGAGGTAATTTTAGTATTGAAGCATGAATGGATAGGCCTTAGGTTTAGCCACCCACCATTTTGATTCCTATGCCACCTTATGAAGAAAATGGGCCAAAAGGTATAGATCTAAAGATATAAGGCATACCACTCTAGAGAAGAAAAGTTTTAGGGTGATCTATACAAAGAGCTTGATATGAATGCAACCTTGGCTAAAAGGAATGAATGTGGACATGCATTGAAATAAGAAGGGATGAATGATGAGGCTACAAAATTACTTTATTTTTAATACCAAAGATATTTTTATCTATTTTTGATAGATTAATATAATTATTTTTTGAGGATTAATATGTATTTATGTTGATAATAAAGACAAATGTAGTGAATAAAAGAGAACATTTTATTTATCTATTTTGAATTGGTTTTTTGCACTTCATGTTTAGTTTTTATTTAAAAGATAGATTATATCTAATAAATATGTAGGGTTCTATTATTGAATGATTTATGTTGAAATATATTGAAGAACTACTATTGATTGATCACTTTGTGATGGATTGGATGTATCCCATAATGACTAAGCACTACTACAGTCTGAAGTGCTAGTTGTGTGTTGGAATAACTTGAGCACTAGTTGTATGCCAGAATGACTTGTATGCTAGAATAAAAACATGTTGATTTTGCTTTGAAATATTTGTGCACAAGATATAACAATGAAGCAATAGTCAACACACTTTAGGAACATAACATCCAAGTCACTGACCACACAATTCATCTTGATGTTGACCATGTTTAGCATTAGTATTGAAGTTGTTGACTATGCATAATGTTGAAGGTATTGACTAGTGAAAGCACCAGAGTTGCTAATTTTGTGTAGCACCAAAATAAACTCAACCACACACACACAAGGAGCTAGATACAAAGACCCAAAAATAGGAAAATACTCTAATAAATTTAGAGCTTTTGTAACTAATCAATGGAGGAAATGCAAAAAATAATGATTTATTATTTTGTATAAGCACCTGGACATCCTATCCAATCTGACTTGTTTTTTCAATTTGATTGGATGGATGAAACATAATATTATATTAATTAATTAGTTTATAAACTTGTACCATGATCATCAATAGATATAAGCATGTTATTAAGTTAAATAGTTAGAAAAATTGCTATAAATAATGATGTATGCCTAAATGAAAAAGGTTAGTTGGAAATTGCAATAAGGAATTGACTTGCATACTTTGATTTGAATTGGAAATATTCTATCCTATTCTACGTATGAACTTGATTACATAAACCAATTCTTGCAATTAAAATATTCTGCCTCCCACTAAACCTTGAAGCAAGGACCCACTCTTTGGAAAATGGAAGGAATTTTAACATAGTTATAGGTTTTCTTCATTGGTTTCTTTCTTTTATTCATTCTAGTAAAAAAGATAGCATTTTTTTGTGTTAAGGATTACTGATAAGTTTGTTTCCATTATTAGTGTGTTCTCATTAAATTATTCTCTTATTTAATTGTGTAATCTTCTTTAGTTCAACTTTACTTTCCTACAAGTGTGCATTGCTATTTTAGTCTATTTACTGAAATATGATTTATGTTAAACTCTATTTTATTTCAATAATAGATTATGTTTTATTTTAGTTTAATGTTGCTTAGTTCATTTTAGTTGATTAAATATTTTTGTTCAAATTATTTTATTATAGACTACAACTAATGCTAGGATTTCCTTTATTAGCAAAGTGTGAAATTCATTGTGCTTTATTTAAAGAGTGTTGCAAAGACATTATAATTCCTTATTTCCATAAAATAATATAGGTAACCTAATATCCAAAATTTGATTCTTAGACATCTAACACATAAAACTTTAGGATGTTGCCTTGTATTGATAAGATTAAAGTGCAAGATTTAATGACACTTTTGTAGTGACATCCTTTTTTATTCCATAGTACCCTTGATACCATCTTAGAACTCATCATTTGAAACCTAAAATATGGCAATAACAACCTTATAGAGTATCATGATCATAAGAATTAAAAACCTTATGATGTCAATATCTACAAGTTTATAAATTTATATTTTTAAATTCATGGAATTGTATCAAATTCCTTTTGAAATTCATGAAGCAACAAAATACCCCAATGGATAATTGACATACATCTGCAATGATGATACAAAGAGTAAAAATATGAAAACGATCTAGTATTTGGTCCTAAATCTTGCTTACCTTCTCTTCTAATTTTTCTAGCTTGAGTTGCTTAAATATTTTGATGTCTATAATTGTAGCATGAAGCTAAATTGTATCCAATCATGGTAGTTCTCTGCTTATGTATATTTTTCAAAATTTTCACAACTTTATGGACATGGGTATAAGATGTTGTAGTAGATAGGGAGGAAAATCAAAACAAACAACTCTATTGTATAATTCTACAATGAGGGATGTTAGTAGTTTGATGAAATATTTAAGGAACTTTACTTTTAGGCATTCATAATCAACAATACGATCTCCATATATCTCTTATTTTTTGTAAGACTAAATAAATGAAATTTAGGGGGAGAGAAAACATGAATAGTGGGCTAGTTTGGATATTATAAAAAAGTGGAACGATGAAATCAAGAATAGAAATCAAGTCTAAATACTTGAAGAAGAAATCCTGAAAGATTTAAGGAAATCCATGGAGTACATCAAGGAGCTTGGAATATCTAAAAGTATGAATCTCATGTTTATTTCATCTAAGAATACATTGTTATTATTTTGATGAAGATATGAAAAAATACTCATATTTTTAACAAATCAAAGTCTTTGATATATTAGTTTACACTCATCACATCATTATTTCTTAGTTAAATAATGTAGGACATGATTTGCGTTTTTGGCTTAAGAGAAAAATTCATATTAAAGTGGTGAAAACAAGAGCAGGGTATCTTGATAGCAATTATGTGAGGCAATTTGTATCTATCAATGTACCAAGTCTACAAGCAAATATTTCATATATATATATATATATATATATATATATAACACTAACACACACCTCACTATGGTTGATTCCCTATTATGAGAACCAAATACCATTGTGGTAACACACACACACACACACACCATGTCATGGTTCAAAGATAGGTCTTTCGAAAGAGAGTCCAAAGCCCTAACCATTACGTTGTCCCAACAGGGACTACAAGCAAAGATTTATATGAGAAGATAGAGAAACAACAACTGAAAAGGTCAAAGTTGCATGATTAGCCAAAGAAGTTGGCTTGACAAGTTGAAATTATGGATGTTAACATCTATGGACATACCATTAAATACATAGTTCACTACCCTTGTGCCTCTCCCACATAAAAATAAGCAAAACCACAATATTATGGATAACAAGGAAATACTTTAAGACCAATAAGACTATGAAATCCATAAATAGAGAAGTTTATTCGTATATGATATAGTTGAACTAGTCTATTTATTCAAATTTTTATGTAGTCTAAGGTTCATTAGTTCAACTTCATAATGTTAAGTTCATCTTCAATGTTTTCCCTTCAAAACCTATCTTTCACTATTGTTATTACACATTCTATTATTTATGGTTTAAATGTTTAACGACATCATCTCCGGGTAGATATTTGAAAACATGTTTAGAGAGGATAAAACATAACATAAGCTAATCTATAAGAAAATTTATATCCAAAGAATCATTCAATGCCAAATTGGATGCTATTTCTTACCATTATCCTCATATTGTTAACTTCACATAGTTGGTCCATAGTTAATTTTTCTACTACACAAAGAAACTTTAATTTTTGATTCTCTATTGCTTCAAGCAAATAACTTTCTATTTTTATTAAAATACAATTATCAAAGTGTGTTGGTATATGAAGGTGTCCTAGGTTTTGTTATTATTAAACATTTCCATCCATTGTTTACCTCCCAAAAAATAAACAATGGCTTCTCCTCACCTCCCATTAAGGAGTCAAACAATAAAAATATCATAAACTATAAAATACATTCACCAATAGTTCATACTAGTGACTTATTCATGTCATTCTTGATGTTAGAGCTACATGGTCTACTAGGTTATATACAACAAAAATGGTTAGTAGGATTCTTTCTTTGTCAAAAGAGAGTACTCATAACATATTTATAACATTTCACTATCACTGATGATTTCTTAAGAGAATATGACTTGCAAACATCATAGTTTTCTAAAAAGAAGACATAGATCGATTTGTTTTTTGTTCTTTGGTTTTTTATATAAATATGCTTAGCTCCATTCCCACTTCAACAATTAATTTCCCATAAATATCTATTAGACCTATTATACTAGGTAGGCCTAATGGTGAAGATTTTGGAATTCTAAATAGAAGGTCCAAGGTTCCAATATTGTGGGTAGTAATGTTGTACACCATGCTTCGATAACTAAAGTATGGTTGGATAACCGTATATTGGATAAACAACATCCTCCATGAGGATCATCCCATAAAGCCCATGATCTTACAGACATTAAAAAATACTTTATCTTTTTTTCTTTTTACACTCAATCTTGGCTAGTGGGAGAGTCAAGGGTTCTATCATCGTTGTAAAATTTATGTTAAAAACCATATAAGGAAATTTTATGGCCTTTGTACTAGAATAAAATGTTGCTTTAATATGCTTTTGATGTTAAAAGGATTGTGTAATCTAATAATATATTAGAGGTAAATGGTTTATAGATCTATTTTGTCAAAAGTGCTTTCTAAATATCAATTCTTGAGTGTGTGGATTTTTGGTCAGATCTTAAATATAGGATGTAAAAATATTTCCATTTATTTCCAATCTACAAATTGTCCAAACATTGAATATATGTGGTTTAAGTAGATCTAACCCATTTTTTGTGCTAGTTTTTTTTACAATACAAGTGTTAATGATGTTAATACTAATAGTTTGGATATATTTCTATTGTTTAGAAAATTTATGGCAACTTTGCTTCATCTATGTTGTGTAGTTTGGATTAACTCACTCTGGAAGGTGCTTCAAAAATATTTTAGTATTCTTCTCTATTTTATTTTGGTATCTCTTAATGAACTACTATCACAACTTTATTTCTATGTATATCTACCTCAATAACCATCTCCTGAAGCATGACTTCCTATTGTATGTAGTTATCTTAAATGATTTTGGTTTATTCTAGATATGCACAACATGTGGTGTAAGTGTATGAAGTGTTGATCCATTATATGATATTTTATTTTTAACCAAAAAATGGATTGAGGTACTAATATCCCTTAACCATATTTGATCTAATAATCTTCATATTGATATGCAATTCTTAATTTCAATAGGAACATGACTAATTGATCCCTTCAAATTTAGAAATTTGACATCCATAGTACATAGATAATTTAATTAATTATCATACTTTCATGCCTTCACATTTTATATAATTCATTTCAATGTTCTCTAATTACTACTAAAATAAAGTTTGGTAGTACATCTCTTTGTATAATTGATATCACTTTTGCTTGTAGAGGCCTTTCTTTGTTAATACCCTTCTTGTATTCTATACAAAACCTTTGATATTATATATATCATGTATGATTCTCCCTTATTAGTACCTTTTGTACCCTCCATTTTCCATAGGGTTTTTCTTATATCTCTTTCCTACCACTTTTCAATGATTAATGACTTAATCATTGGTCCTCCATTTCTTCTCCTTATGGACTTAATATCCATCCCTAATATCAACTTCTATAATTATTCTTCACATTAATATTTAAAGATTTATTTTTTTTCTTTTATTCATTATTATTTTTAAATGTATTTGAATCAAATAACTGCTCGTTGCCTTATCCCTATCAGCCTTATGATCAAGGAACCAAATTATGGCACAACAATGATAAGTTTTCCCATCTAATCCTTACCATCTCTTTTATGAGATATGTAGAAGATAACCAAGTGGATGAACCAATAGGTGAAGGTGCCAAATTGGATTGGAATCCTCCATTGGACACTCAAGATCCACCTTTTGGATGGGGAGGTCCCTCATATCATGATCCACCACCTTATTCTAGACCCATAAATCTTGTTGCATAAATAGCTTATGGTTGATCCACTATGTCTAATTTTGTTTGATAATTATAGTTTAATGTCTTTGCCTAGCATAGATTTTGGGATGTGATTTTTTGTCCACCTATTTTTTTTTGTGAATTAGTGTACTATATTTATTTTCTCAAGTACACTAATTATTGCACATGTTCATAAAAAAAAGTACAAGAAATTATTATCACTTCTACAATATCATAGATCTCTTGAATTAGACTAGATAGTTTATACTACACAAATATTTGGCCAAATCAAAGCATGGATACTAGTTTTGATAAATATATCAACTCAAGCAATGCAAATACAATGTATTTCAAAGATTTTTTAATTATCATTACAATGCTTTATCTTCAATATATATGTCTTGGACATGAGACTCTTCCCATTCACAAAACTCTTGACCTTTCTACTTTCACTAACTCTCCTTCTCCTCAAACTTATGAGAGATATAACTCTTCATATTTTTTATAAGATAAATATAATTTATTGACTCACAATAATGATAAACATATAATAATTACACATACTAAAATATAAACATTTACATAACTCTTTTCACACCACATATTTACATAATTAGTTACAAACTTTAGACTCAAGTATTTACAAAATATTTACAAGGTACTTGCAATATTCTTGCAAGGTACCAAACAATGTTACTTCCAACTCCCTCTCATATTACATTATTTGGTATAGTATCCATTATCTTCATTTGCTTTCAATCTTTGATTCTTGTTTTGGTCTTTCTGCTATAAATTTGACACTAACTTTGACTATTACATTCTTTCCATATTTGGATCTGGTATGTATATTGTCTTCTTTATTATGACCTATATTTTATTCTTGGATCTATATTAATTAAACTCTTTTTCTTTTTGTATAAGCACTTTAGCATATCCATAATATTATTCCATTTTTTCTTCTTATCCATATGTAGTGTATATCTATTTTAGTTTTTTTTTTCTTGATAAGTATTTTGAGACTTATTACTCTTACCATAAGTTTATTGAAGAATATAGCATTTATTGTTTTGTCTATGTTTATATATTGTCTTGTTTTCAATAGTACCTATGCCATTGATATTATCAATTCCTGTTACAAATTTGGTGTCCTTGTTTTCTATCATAAAATAATTAGTTTCTCCAATTTCTTGTGTGTGTGATTTAAGATCATAACTATCTATATTGAATAAAATAAGTTATGGTTAATACCTATTATATAATTATTTACAATTTATGAGTGACATATATATTTGGAATATTTCAAATCATTAATACATTGTCTATCAATATGGTCCATGCATTCTATACTATCAATACTAGCATTATCAAAGATGAATAGATCTATAGTTATTTTTCCATGAGAGCTCTATGAGTTGTTTCATGTTCTTCCTCATCATTGTTCTTTGTTTCTTGTACTTTTTGGACCATGTTTCCTCTTTGGTTTTCCCATGTTACTGTTGTTGTTTTGGTGCATATTATTGCTGATTAGATTGATATTATATCTATTGATATATTTGAAAAGGTCTATGCATTTGATTCCATTTATTTAGAGAATAATATTTACAATATTTGGATTTATGACCTTCTTTGTTACATATGTAACAATATCTTATTTTTCATTTAGGTTGATGTTGTGATGATGAGGCAATATTTTTTGGTAATTTTTTTGTTGAAATAAAAGCATTGGTTTTTATTTCATCTCTTCCTTGATTTTCTATTTCACATTCCTAAAGTATGTTGACTAATTAATCAAATTATACATTTCTATTTATAACTTGAAGAGGTGTGACCAAATTCTTAAATATTTTTAGAAGTGATCTGAGTGTAACTTGGACAATAAATTTGTCTTCCTTTTTCTCTCTCATAGTTTATAGCTTAGATTTAAACTTTACTATCCTTCTAAGAAAATGGTATATGTTTTCATCATCATGAACTTTTAGTGAATATAATTATGACTGTAAGTGTAAAATAGTAGCTTCATTTTTTCTTCAAATGTTATGCACAATTTTTTTTATCGGTAGAAAAATGAAGGGATTTTGAAAGGACCCCAAACCTTTTACAAAGAGAAACCAGAGACGAGTTTTCTCACACAAGCACAACAAAATTAAAGACAACCAACACAAAAACCAAAAAACAACACACAAATTTAAGGTGAAACAACATCGATAAAGCCACCAACCTAACAAGAGAAAGACGACATAATATATCACCAACCAAAAATAATTTCAAGATAAAACCTAGCCAATCAGCCATTTGGGCCTTTAATCTTGCTCATGATTCTCCACAAGATCCATATTTATTGCTTCCTTATCCTACTTAAACTTCCAAAATATCTCATTAGCGTAGAACACTATCTTTTTGACTAATATCTTCAGATTTCTTACCAACTCTAAAACTAAATCCACAGGATTACTTGGAGATCCTCTCGAATCGAATTAAGAAGTTTGATAGACTAGAGGTGTTTCATTAATGTTATACACAATTTATCCTAAGCATTTTTGAAGTTTCAACTTCACTTATGTGTGCTTGAATATCATATGATATACCAAATATTATTAGCATAAGAGCCTTTGCATCTTCGTCTTTATATCTCTGTCTTCCAATTTCATCTTCTAGAATGGTTTTCTCTCCACTTACTACTTTCCAAAGTTTCTCAACAATAAGTATTGATTTCATCTTATTTTTCCATGGGATGAAATTAATTCCTTTTAGTAGTTGAGACTCTAAAAGAAAATATTTGTATTTTATATGATATAATCTTATTTCCATTAAAGATTCCCTTCAAATAATAATAATTTCTTATTTTAATATAATTCGACATTTTTTTTATATTTTCTTCAAATTTAATAAATTCCTTTTTCTTCAATATAAATAAGTTCTTTGTAGTAGAAATTATTTTTACTCTAAAATTTAATAGTTAAAAAAAAACTTCTTTTTTTCAATTAATTATTCTTCTCTTCAATATATTTTCTTCAATAATATATTCAATAAACTTTCACTCAATTTACTTTTGTTAGGGTAAAAAGTAAATTGTTATTTTTTTACCATTAGGTTATTACATTATTTACTACTAGGTTAGATTGATTATTTATCTTTCTACATTTACCATGAAGATATTCATGTCGAATATCTTATGGTTAAATTCATGCTATTATTTAGACGTGATATATTATTGTTAGTGATTAATAATTTGTTAGTTGTTAGCATATTTTCCTAAGATATTAGCTACCTTTAGGGGGGGATACCTATTACGTGTTTAGCTACCTTTAGGGGAGAATAACCTATTAGGCTATTCATAGCCTAAACCTAATGTTATTTAAACTCATGCATATCAATAATATTGCTAATGGTTCTCGCATACTTTGCATTTGCATTTTGATAACATTGGTATCAAAGCCTATTCCACAGGTAAGACAACGGGCAAAGTTTTTCTTGGAAAAATGGGTTCAAATCCCTAATCGGGACCCCATCCTACATGAAATTTGAGGTAATATTTCCTCTCGGGGAAATTCTCATTTTTTGCCAACTCTTGATTCTTCCTGTGCGAGATTTTTGTTAAGAGACTCGTAGTCAAATCTGAATTGTAGCCCACCAAAAAATAGCCTATAGTCAAACCTGATAGGCCATGTGGACCGAGTTAGAACCATGTGTAATAACGCATGGCCTAGACCAACATAAAATACCACCTGTAGATTTGTCAGCCTGCATACTGACAGTCTACAGGGGGCTGTCCCCTCCTACGGTGGCCCATCTTCACATGTGGGTGGGTAGGCGACCCCGATTTATGACCTACACTAGAGGGTTTCCTATCACTCATCGGACCTACACTGGTTATCGGACCTCCTTCGGTGATCGACCATGACCTGATCGAGCACTAATTTTGAAGGCATGAATCTCGTCAAATTGAAATCACATAATCTGGTGGTACTGACTCCAACACGTGATGAACCTGATTGCAGATATCATCGATGCAAATTTTGAAGTACATGTGGTAGTGGAACTTGATACTGTTGACATGTATTGACATGACAATCGAGGTTGAGCTGGTGAGACAATTGGTATGACCACGTGGTGACATGTGCTAAGTCCACTTGGCATCCTACGTAGTGCATCATGATTGGCATTCCTCCTGCTAACGTGGAAACTAGTGATTATCAAATTCAATGTACGCATGGTGACTAGTGATTGACATTCCTCCTACTAACATGGTAGCTAGTGATTTGCGGATTCAACATACGCATGGCAACTAGTGATTTACAAATTCAATGTATGCGTGGCGGCTAATCATTGGTTATTTTTAGTGGTAAAATGGTGGTCAAATTACTTTGATTACCCAAAAGAAATCAAACAGAAAGAGATGAGGTTGAGGTTTTTAGCCTATCTAAAACTCACCTCCTCCTAAATGTGGGACTAAAAAGTCCCACATTAAAAAAAATTATCGTCGATCTATGGGAAAGGAGACAAAATGGAGACTTTCTCCCTTTGTCTTCATCCGACACCCTAGACGGGCTTGTCAGATGCTTGGCGCTAAGGCGCTCAAGGGGAAGGTCGTGAGGACGAACCCCGCTGAGCTCCCCTCGATTAAAAACAATTTTTCTTTTATTAAAAAAGATGCACCATCCCAAGGTAAACTATAAGGAATTTTTTATTTATTTTTAATTGCATTTTTTAATTTAAAGTTTAAATTTATATATTTTTTAATAACTTAAATATAAATTTTGTTTTTAAATCAATTTTTTATATTTGTATTGATTTATTAAACAATCTTATATTTTATTATTAAATTAAAGTATTTTGATTAAAACTTTAATTAAAACTTTTGCAAATTCAAATAACAAAGAAAGGAACCCTATTTTTTTTGCACAATTCAAAACAATGAGTGTTTTTTGTTTTCTCCACAAAGGGAGATGTAAGACAAAGAAGAGCACCATTTCTTTTGCAAAATTAGGGAACCCTAAAAATCTTCTCAAAACCTTGTTAATTTTGCAAACAATAAAGGATCAAACTTGAATTCTTTTTTGCCAAATTGTAACACAAGGAGACACAAAATTTTTTAAAATTCAAAGGCAAAGTGTGCATTTTTTTCTCCAAGGAGGAATATAACAAAAGAAATTGCATATTTTTTGTAAAACTGAGAAGAGATTGAAGACCTTGGATCCATAAAAATCATCATGTGTTGACTGGTTCTGGAAAGCCTTTCAAACACGGGTCGTGTGTCGATTTGACTTTAAAGGAGTGCTAATTTGTTAATTTTGCAAATTCCATGGGGAAAGACAAGCAATTGTATTTCTTTGCAAAATTGTAACACAAAGTGAGGAGCACTTAAAAATCAAAACTTGTTAATTTTGCAAACACAAAAAGGAAAGGCAATTGTTTTATGCCACATTCTTTGCAAAATTGTAAAACAAGAGGAGACTTTGAATATCAAATTTTTGCACAACATAAATCAAAATTTTGTTGCAAAAGTTGGTAATAAGGTGCACTTTCGATATTACTTGACACCTTTATTAAAAATTGACATTCCTAAATTAGGTACATTTTTTGTTGCATCTGAAACCTATGTGATAAAAAATTTGTGGGCACTCTTTGATTGATTATTGAATTCACTTTCTTATTCTTTGCAATTATAAGTCATCAAAATAAAGGGCACTCAAAACCCCAAAATTTCACAATAATTTGTGTAATTCATTGCACAAGTATAAGATATTTTTTAAAATTGATATTCTCTCCATACAAACCTAAAAATTTACACTTATTTGTTTGGCTCAATATCCTTAAATTGATTATCTATCTTCAGGAGGATTTTCAAGCAGGTGCCATTAAATATATTTTTGAGTGAATTCTCTTTCATTTTTTATTTTTTTTGCTTAAATATCCTCAAACTGATCATCTTTCTTCAAAGAGAGTTTTCAAGCTGGTGCCATTTAAATACCAATTAAGAGTGAAAGAAATATTATCTTGGTGCAAATTCTAGAACCTTCATCATGGTAACTATCAAAAAATACCTAAATGATACACAATTTCTTAAAGGTCCTAACTATTCAACATGGAAAACCAAGATGAAAGTCATCCTTACTATAGAGGAAATATGGGATTTAGTGGATGGCACTAAAACAAGACCCACATCAATAGGAGCAAATCAAAAAGCATGGGATAAAAAGAACAGTCATCTTCTCATGTTGATTCTCCTAGCTACTACTAATGAGATCCAACCTCACATAAGTGAAGCTAAAAATGGTAAAGATGCATGGGATGCACTTTGTACCATTTTTTAAGGTAAGAATCAATCGACTATTCTGATGAGGATGAACAAACACAAACAAAACTATCCAAGGAGCCAAATCACAATAGAAAATAATTATTTTAATAATGCCAACCAAAGGGGTAGAAATTACAATGCCAGACTTGTTGAGGCTGAACAAACACGAACAAAACCATCCAAGGAGTTAAATCACAATAGAAAAGAATTATTTTATTAATGCCAGCCAAAAGGGGCAGAAATTACAATGCCAGATTGTACAATCTTGGAGCCCAAAACCAAGCCCTCTTTTTAGATATAAAATCCATTTTTAAATCCTATTTCCCCCCCTTTTACATGATTTTTAAGTTTCCCACCCATGCAAAAAAAAATTAAATTTAACTTTCCCACCCATGCAAAATTTTAAATTCTACTTTCCCGCCCAACTGGCGGCCAACAAACACAAAGGCAAAACACTTAGAAAATTTTTGTTTTTTTTGTTGATGCAAGATTGCTCTGTTGCCACTAGATGCTCCTGCATCAAACACCCAGGGTAAGTTTGAGAAGTGACCTCACTTCTTTGTTGTTGGAGGAAAACCAAGGTGGTCAACCTCGGACTTGGACAACCAAGTCGAATCTTCTACAGGTCTTCCCTTCCATTTCACCAGATATTCTTCATATTACCTATTTCTTGTACTCTACAATTGGTTCCTTAGAACTGTCACCTTCATGATACTCTACCAAATTATAAATATTGATCACAAGTGATATGTTCAATCCACTCGGTAACTCCACCTCATATGCATTTACTGAATCTCTTTTCTGTATGATCCTACATGGTCCAAACTTCTTCATTTTTAGCTTGTTATATGTTTTAGCAAGAAACCTCTCCTTTCTCAGGTGCACCATGACTTCATTACCAACCTAGAACTCCTTAAACCTCCTTTTCTTATCAGCATTTATCTTGTACTAATTTTTCATCTTATTGAGGTGTTGTTTTACTTATTCATGCAAATCCTTTAGATGCTCTACAAAGTTCTAATCTTTAGCACTATTATTTTCTCTCATGTCCAACTTCCTCAACTCATAAGAATTTCTTGGACTACTCCCATATACAATCTGGAATGGTGATTTACTAGTTTTCCTGTTGATAGGAGTCATCCTATGGGCAGCCTAGTTTGGCAAACTAGCTCCTGGTATCAAATCAATATGATGGCTAATATTTCTCATGGGTGGCAAACCCTTTGGCACATTATCAGATATAATATCTGAGAAGTCTTCCAACATACCTGAGACTTCTATAGGGACATCCTTTCTTGGTTCTTCCCTAACTCTAGGAATTAATGCATAGTACACATGCTCATGCTTCAAATCATCTAGAAATTTCCTACCATCAACCAAATTTTTTTTGGCACTGTTACATACCTTTTCATCCATCTCCTTCAATGGCTTCAATTTATGGCGCACTCCTTCCTTTGTTAGGGAGTAAGTGTTGGCATGTCCATCATGGACTGCATGATGATAAAACTGCCATGGTCTTCCTAACATCATATGGCAAGCATCCATAGGCAAGATATCACACAAGACATCATCATTGTATCTCCCAATATTAAACTTGACTAAGCACTATTCATTGACCAATGTCCTATGGTCCTTCTGCAACCATACAATCTGTTATATATGCAGGTGTCTCCTCCTCTCTAGCTATAACTTAGTAACCATTTATTTAGATACCAATTTATCAGTACTTACCATTATCTATAATAATATTACAAACCTTACTTGAAAATTTGCACCTTGTGCAGAATAGGCTCTTCCTCTGGTCTGGTTCCTTCTCCTCATTCAACAAGGTTATCCTTGTGACCATAACGTCTCCTCTCTCTAACTCCTTAGAGTGCTCTGATTTAGCTCCTTCATCTGCAATAGAAGCTCTAGAATTACTCATTGGCCTCCTATTTGGCTTCTCTTGGTGTTGTGGACACTCATATGCTCGATGTCCTTCTTCTCCACAGTTGAAGAAAGTTCCATGAAACCCTCTTCTTCCATTTCCTCAGCCAAATATACATCTTCCTCTTGGGTAGTTGTTGTCCTAACCATGGGATCTGTAAGTATTATCTCCCTTCTAGTCCTGACTGTTGCTAGCTTTTTATTTCTTCTCACCTTGTTCTACATCTATTCTTCGACCAGTTATTTCTCCACGACCTCTTCCTTTCGGCTTACCCTCAAACCTTTTATTCAGCTTCTCTTAAACTTTTAGAGCAAACTAGTAAGCATCCTCAATGGTGCTCATCCTAACCAGACTCAGCTCTTCTTGAATACTGGTTCTCAACCCATGGATGTAATAGGCTACCTTCTCCTTGTTAGCCTTAGAATGGTTGATTCAGATCAAGATCTTATAGACCTCCTCAGTGTATTCTTTGACAAAATTTCCTTACTATATCAAACTTTGCATCTTCTTCAGCAAATCCAATTCATAATCTACTGGAATAAATTGCCTCTTCAGCTTTTCCACCATTCGTTCCCATCTTGTGATCCTCTCTTTACCCCTTCTATTTTTGTCAAGTTGTACTCCTTTCCACCATATTCTAGCATGACCCTTCAGTTTGGTCTTATAAAAATTGACCCGGTTAGGATCTTCCACCTCTTCATATTCAAAATATTCTTCCATATCATTGATCTAGTCAATCAACTCCTTCAGGTTAAGATTTATTGAGTATGTGGAAACCTCCATCTTCAACCTCTTCCTAATCTGGGATATGGATCTGTACAACCTCACTTGGGAAGGATCTACTACCTCTTCTTCTTCCTCAAACTAGTCTTCCTCTTCTTCGGCTTCATCTTCACTCCTTTCCTCTCTTCTTAGGTCAAACCCTCTATGTAGTTCCTCTTGTAATGTCTGTACTTGCCTCTACAAAGCTCGAAAATCCTCTATTGGCACTATGGCATTACTAGAAACACCTCGATTCCTTCATGGGGGCATCTTGCTTTGGATTCTCCAAACCTAAACCAAATATCCTGGTGTAAACTACCTCATGTTTGGTGATCTTCTTACACACTCAAGAACTCTCGCTATGATACCACTTGATGAGGATGAAAAAACATGAACAAAACTATCCAAGGAGCCAAATCACAATAGAAAAGAATTATTTTAATAATTCCAGCCAAAGGGGCAAAAATTACAATGCCAGACTTGTTGAGGCTGAACAAACATGAACAAAACCATCCAAGGAGTTAAATCACAATAGAAAAAAATTATTTTATTAATGCCAGCCAAAAGGGGCATAAATTACAATGCTAGATCGTACAATCTTGGAGCCCAAAACCAAGCCCTATTTTTAGATCTAAAATCTCATTTTAAATCCTATTCCCCCCCCCCATTTTACATGGTTTTTAATTTTCCCACCCATGCAAAAAAAATTAAATTTAACTTTCCCGCCCATGCAAAATTTTAAATTCTACTTTCCCGCCTAACTAGCAGTTGACAAACACAAAGGCAAAACACTTAGAAAATTTTTGTTTTTTTTGTTGATGTAAGATTGCTCTGCTACCACAATATGCTCCTGCATCATATTCTAAACCTTCAAAAACAACTTCATACACTCCATATGAGGTCAGGAGAATTAGTAGAACTATTCCTCTACAAAGTGGCAGAACTGAAGTCAAAGATGAATGCTTTAGGAGCAAAAGTATAAGATACTATCTTGACTTTAGTAATATTGGGAGCTCTTCCAAAATATTACAAGATGTTAATAACATCCCTTAATGTATCTCAAATAACAGTTACCTTTGTGGAGTTAGTCAATTTGCTTCAAATAGAGGAAGCAAATCAGATCCAAAGTGATGAAGTGTCAAATAATGCACTTTACTCGAAAAATCATGGTGGAAAGAAGAAATGAAACTTTCATAAGGGAGGATAATCATTAGGATCATCTTCAAAATACAAGTAAAAGCAACCTCAAAATAAGTTTTGCACAAATTTTAAAAAGGACAACCATGACACCAATCGGTGTTGGTTTAAAAATAAGCAAAACATAAATGGCAAAGGCACATTACAAAAGCAAAATAAACAAAGAGGAAATGTTTCTAGTGAAGTTTCTAATTTCGATTCTGATTCTGGTTTAGAAAGAGCACACAAAGTGCTCATGGCTCAAACAACATTGTAAAGGGAAACAAATTTTTCACCCTAGACAAGCACCATTTCAACCCTCTTTTTTAGGATTCATAAAAAGCATAAGTTTTTATTCAAATTACTTGCAATAAAGGAGTGATTGTACCTCTTTTAGGATTCATAAATAGCAAAATATTTTTTATTTAAAGTACTTGTAATAAAAGGGGGGATTTTCTTGTGTAAAATTTGCCTAGGAGACAATCTTTGTAAAAGCCTTAACAAGCTTCATGAGTTGCATATCTTTTGCAATTAACATTTCTTTCCTACTTCTCACATTTTTTTGTAAAAAAAGGGGGGAGACTTATAAGGGTGCATTTTCAGTAGTGACCGACACCTTAGTCATACTTCTTACTGTAGACACATAAATCGTGTCATGCTTAGGGGAGCTACTTACATAGACACACTCATAAGATCATGAGACATAATATTGGACTTTCCAAGCATCAATAGTGGTTCTCACCACTCATTTGGGGCCTTTTCAAGCCATCCAAGTCTAGCCGCTCAAGCCAAGAGTGGCCATATCCTAGCTACTCAAGCCAAGAGTGGCCACTGCTCAAGCCTAGAGCGGCTAGACCTTAGCCACTGTAGACGATAGCGACCAGATCTTAGCCACTGCATATGATAGTGGCTAAGCCATAAAAAGTATTTTATCGACAAACAGGCCTAATCATAGGTGGAAGTGGTAGTCTGCATGCAATAAAGGTGAGCGGGAGTGACTTTGCATTCCTTTTCATGACCAGTTCACATAGGAGACTTGAGTTTGCATTTAAACTTTAGTTAATTGACCTCCAAGCATAAACAAAGGACAAAATCTTCTCATGCTAACAATCAGTTCGCATAGGAGACTCAAGTGGGCAGTTAGATTTTAGTTAACTGGCCTTCAAACATAGACAATGGACAAAAGCCTCTCATGCTAACTTGCACTACGCATGAGAAATTCATTCCTAGGGCTTGGACATAGACCTAGGGTTTCACACTATAAAAGGTGCAAGCCTAAGAGCACCAAAGAGATCAGATCTTCTAGCATCAAGATATCTTTTATTGAGGAGAGCTTTCGAGACTTGGAGAGTTCTCTTTGAGATCACGTGTACGGTGAAGCCTTGATGAATTGAAGATCATAACACCTCTTATTTCAACATCAAATATAGGCTTTGACCCATAGCTTTGGGGCAAAGAGAGCAAGGTTTACCTTAGCGGCCGTTGTCTTGGACAGTGGCCCGCAGACTTAGCTTAGATTTTAGACATAGCTTCTTTTATTCTATTTCTTCATGTTTCCATATCATTAGCATAGATTTACATGATTTCATGGCATAGTTTCAGTATATTTCTATTAAATTCTTTTATCACTAACAGCCTCATCCGGGGAGGCAGTCCCGGACATCTAAGTGTGTTTTGTTATTTCAGTGATCACAGGACTACAGGTTCATCAGACAGATTAGCAACATACATGAGCAAAGGGATCCCTCTAGGAAATAGACCTAGAGAAGGAGGCATCTGTAAGCCCTCATACATTTATGTGTGCAGAACCGAGAAGCCTTTTATAAGCGCACCACCTCTTCATGAAAGGGGCACTCTTTACCTATTTGTAACTTATTGTATCGAAATGGGTATCCCTAAGAGGGACCGACATGTAGCTGGATTTCAATATTAATAAAAAGGATCTATCTTTTGTGTTTTCTATGTTATATGCTTTCTGTGGTCTTTTTATTTCATCTTCAATACAATACTGCAAGTAGAGTAGAGCGGTGCGTGCATTCCCAGGGTCGCTACAGATGGCGATCACGGTGGGACCACCACTAATTTTTCATTTGTTGTTAGAATACTAACTTAGTTTTGTGTGTAGGTCTAGCCGCTCTGAGCTACATCGGCCAAAAATTAGCCGCTCTGAGCCACAGCGGCCAACAGAGACTTAGCCGCTCCTGCTAACAGTGGCCAGGAACCAACCGCTCTGGTCGACAACGGCCAGTAGTGGAGTGTAGCAGAGGTCAAAACGATGACTCTCTGAGCTGGATCAGAGGTTGGTATAGCTTCTCTGATATTTTACAGCTTTCTTTTTGCTTCTATGTGCTTAAAATAGAGAACTTAAAACACCTTTACATTCGGAAATTGAAAGAATAAAAGAAGAAGGAATCAAGCATTTTGCATATCTTAGATCTTCTTTTAAAATTTTCACTAGGCGTTGCTAGGAACAGCGGCTTATGCCTAAAAATTTTGCCCTAGAATCCAACGTGCTAGACATTGTATGTTGTTTGCTTGCCTTGAGGCCTTGCAAGGAGGCCATAGTTGCACAAAATAAAGTGTGTTCATACAAATCATAGTAGTTTATGCATCTTTATGAAGTATTGAAATGTATTTTTGCACTTAGGCATATAGGGAAAGATTCATTGTTGCTATATGATGCACTTTATGTTATGCAAGCTTAAAATGAACACCACACACGCACGTCTCATTTAAACATTGGAGAGTTGGATTTCATCACCAACCTTCAATTCAGTTCGGTGACGTTGGAATTCATCTCCTTCCACCGGTTTTCCCCCTAGATTCTCCTAGAAATGGATTGAAGAACTCTTTCATAGTGGCACTAAGATACTTATGTTCAAACTATCTCCCACCATTGGAACAATCCTGTTCAGGGTGGAGAAGCTAGGCGAACCCCCCACTAGGATTTCAGTGGTGTACCCTAGCTTCTTTTGAGAAAAATCATGTTTGGCATGGGTGTTCTTGATTTCCACTATGAATGAGTCTCCTCTTTCTAAATCCAAGCAAAACAAGAAAGCAAATAATGAAACATCAAAATACAGCAAATAATATAGGGCACATATAATCTGTTAATCAAGATAAACATCTGTGTGATATTGTTTGGATACCTCTAAAAGTGCAATCTAAAAAGACTAAGTCACAAGAAAAATGGTTAAAACAAGAAGCAAACACACTCGGTCTGACACCGAAGGGGAATATGAGGCAACTCATACCCTTAGGCGAAGCCGTAGTAACACTGAAAGACATACCCGTAAGACCATGAGATGCAGGTCCACGAGTCTGAGGGGTGATAACTCAACCATTGGGGCTTCTCCTCGAGAGACTCCAAGTAGGGAACTACACCATGGAACAAAGTCACACAAACAAAAAGAAACTTCACAACCATCCTCCTCAAGGAGACATGAGGAGACCTCAAGGGCCTCCTCTAAACACATAGAAACATCTCAAATATGAGAGGAAGCTTCAAGGGCTTCCTCCTCACATAGACACAAAGAAGGCTCTAAAATGCACTCTTCACATAGAGATGAGGAGGTTGCTACATCTCCATATTCATGGAGAAAACATGACACCACAAAACCTTCATCATCAAGAAGGCAAACAAGAGTTGAAACATCTCAACGTTCACATGAAACACTTAGAATAGATCAGCCCACTGAGGGGCAAGAAACTAGAGACACATCCAATAATAGGCATCAAACAGAAGATATCCTTCAAACAAGAGGAAGGATTCCATTAGACTATGACCTCATTGGAGTGAATGGCACCCCTAGGGATCAGCCATGGAAAACAAGATAATTGGACGAGTTGGATCGGTTGCATCCGAGGCCACCTCCCAGAACCATAGCCACAGAGAATTCTGCATCTGGAAGCTCATGAACTATGACTTCTAAGCCTACTTCTCATACTAGGGGTACCTCAAGATGACCCCACAACAAACACACAAAATATGATCACAGAGACACTCAAAAATACACTAAACAAGTCACATTAGCTAGCGAGAGCGAAGAAATAGTAGAAACCTCTGAGAGAGATCTACGAATCAAAATAGCTAGGACAAGGTTAGATAAGCAAGAGTCCTCTATGACCATGCAAGTTAATCGCATGCGATGGTTAGAGAATGCCTTACGTAGAGAACAAGAGCTTGTGGATGCTCTTGAACAAGATAAATAGAGAGAACGGTTGTTGTGCCAACATGAGCAATGTTTAAGAGAGCAAGCTGAGAAGCTAGCTCGCAACAACCAACAAACAAGTGGAAGTGACCATCAAAGAAATCAACACGTTAACTCACCAAGAGAGGAACACATTAGACAAGAAAATGGCTCGCAACAAAGCCCCCCTCCAAATCATGAGAGGAACTCAACTAGGGAGGAAAGGGTAAACTTAATAGAGCCGGATCATACACGTCTTGAATCCCCTCATAGAAGGGAAGAAAGTAGAGTCAATCAAATGGATAGAGTGTTACCTCCATCGCCATCGTGAGTAGGCCTGCACGAGGAGGAAATCCATGCATCAAAGGCATTTCAAGAGCTTGCCAAAAATATGAAAACCTTTGAAAAACAAGAGGCAGCTGGGAACTCACCAACATTGAGCAAAATACACAACCAACCATTGTGTCCATCAGTTCCTAGCCCTCCCTATCCTAAGCACTTTGAGATGCCTAGACTAGAGAAGTTTAAAGGTGAAGAAGATGCACAAGAGCATGTCACCAACTTCATCAATGCATGTTTTCATCTCGAAGAACATGATGCTCTTATGCTAAGGACATTCATCATGACATTTTTGGGTGCAGCCACCCAATGGTTCAATCAGCTGCCCAAACATAGCATAGCAAGCTTCGAACAACTAGTGAATGCTTTTCTAAAGTGTTTCTCTTTTGGTGCTAAGAGGAAAGTGAACCTTTCAGACCTGGCCAATCTAAAATAGTATGATGATGAGCCGGTAATGGATTATGGGAATAGATGGAGAAAAATCATGGCAAAATTATCATTCTTCGTTCCCACAGAAGAAATTGTCTGAATGTTCACAAAAAGTTGTTCTAAACACATCTCCCTCTTGCTACAACTTCAGTAGTATCCTTCATTTGAGGAATCTTTGGCACAAGCCAAGCTCATTGAGGAGATAAAAGTAGATGAGGGAACTATAAAACTCCGAACCAAGAAGGAGTGGAACAAGAATGACAAGAATGGCAAGTACAAATAGAAGCAAGCGAGCCCTACTCTAGTTAATCAAGTAGTGTTGGCTACGCCTAAGGATGGGGGTGCACAACAACCATAGAATTATCAAGCACATCCCCCACCAGCCAATTATGATCAAAATAATAATCAGGGCCGAAACAAATAATGCAAGCCCCCTCACTATTTTACACCATTGACAGAATCAATGCAATCAATCTTCAATCAATTGAGCGAGGTAGGAAAAATTAGATTCCCTGAAATACCTCTTATAGATCCCAACCATCCTAAGCCAAAAGGATATAGGGAAGATCAATTCTGCCCATACCATAGGATACCTGGGCATAACATTGAAGTCTGTGTTGGCTTCAAACATCAGGTCCAAAACATGATCGAGGAGGGAGAACTAAAAGTGGACAACCCACTAGCCCTAGACAACAGAGATATGGGCATCTACAAAAACCCGTTGCCAAACCATGAAGCCCCTAGAGGGCAAGGAGCACAAGTTAATCAAGTCCAAATTGAGACACCCACCCATGGGTGTGTTGGGATGGTTGAGATTGTCAATATAGCAACCAGGACTAGACGGTATGGTCAACCGCAACCTCCTGCAGCTCCCATCAATGTCCCAGCTGCACCTAGGCAGAGGCAGGGGCAAGACAACCTTCTAGGTCCACCAACCCAACCTGTGGTAAACATCCGAAGTAGACTTGAGAAAAATTTACAAATGACTCCAGCTAAGCTATCAATTTATGAGCTCATACAACAATCCCCAAAGCATAGGGAGACTTTGATGGAGATCTTAAGGTCAATTGAGCTTCAACCGCAAGATCCAAACGCATTCACCCATTTTGTGGGGCAAGTACAAGAATGCCAAGAACCTGTAATTTGATTCTATGATTATGAGATAAAGATAGTATCTACTACCTTACCAGACCCTCCATTGCACATTGTGGCATCAGTTAATGATTTACCATTTAAACGGGTCTTGATCGATACAGGTTCATCAATCAACATCATCACAACAACAGCAATAGAACACCTCAAAATCCCCAAGTCCAATATCATTTCGGGAGCCTACACATTAAGAGATTTCAATGATGCTTTATGCAATACTATGGGAATGATAGTCCTACCCATCAAGGTGGGGCATAAGACCATCCCCGTGATGTGTCATGTCTTGGAAGGGGCCATGCAATACAACATCCTCCTAGGGAGACCTTGGATCAGGGACATGAGATGTGTCCCTTCGATCTTACACCAATGTGTCAAGTATGTGCATGATAACAAAGTCTACATGGTAATGGCCGATGAGGAGCCATTCAAGTATGTTCACCAGGTGGATTGCCCAAGAGAATTTATGATTCCATCAGCCCACCTATCGGTAGGGCCTTCATCTCCGAATGTTCAAATGGAGAGCAAAGACAAAGGGGCACAAAAGGACCCATCTGCATCAATGCCACATCTTGCACACAAAGCCATTAATGCTTCTAGTAAACCGTTAACGCCTAAACCAAAGAATGATCAAAAGCTAAAGGCACCTATGGTTGAGAAAAATGAGCTCAAGGAAACACTAACCATAGATATTGAAGAGAGTCCAATTCCCATGGAAGAGGAAGATCATCAAGACCAAGTCGAAGATGATGACTATCATCCTACTTCGCCAGTGTCATCCATGGGGTCATCCACCTCACATGCAACTATACACTTGGCAAGCACAGGGATAGGAGAGTATCTTGTGCAGAATATAACTTTTATGCCTATCATAGAGTCTGCACAGGACATGGGATGACCAAAATATCTAAGACCACCAGTGGGAACAGTGGTTCCACTTGGAATCCCTCCCAACTAGACAAACTTCATCTACGCTGGCCTAGATTGTGCCCACAAATCTATGGACGTAGACGAGGATGATGATGGGCTATTTACTGTCAATGTTTGCTATCTCTCTAATCTCGAGTTTGCTCTAACCTATTTTGAGAATTGCCATTGGCATGGTTATGGTCTTGGTAGATATGAGCAGGGGCGAAGGTGGCCATTCGAGCCGCAATACCAACTCCCATATGATATATTTGGGTTAGGATATCACATCAGAGGTCGATATGACCTTCTAGCAGTAGCATTAGATAGATTGACCTTGGGGTTAGGAGAAGACATCAATTTTATTCCTTATCACCCACCAAGTATAAGATATCTGAGCAATAGACAGGTGGCCACAATGAACATACCACCTCCCGAGACTTATCATCCAAGATCCACAATTGATGTCACCCCAACAGGTTACAATTCATGGGATGATGAGCAAGAAGAAAATGCAAATAAGGCAAATGATGATGAAGCACTAGAGGGCTTGTCCGATCATGGGCCTCACTATTTACAAAGCTTTACCTAGTCCATCCATGATGAGAGTGGGTACATATCGGATGAAAGTGACTATGAGTCAGAAGACTCAATAGAGAGAGCCTACTTAGGGGTAAGGCAATGGCCCCATGACTTGGGGCAACATACTAATGCAAATGGATTCTTCATAAGTGATGAAGAGTATGAGGATGAAATAGAGATGGCCTACTTAGGGCCAAGACATGAGCCCCTTATCTTAGGGCCACATACTAATGCTAATGGTTTTTGGATAAGTGATGATGACTTTGAGGATGAGACCGAGATGGCTTATCTTGGGCCTCACCATTTACGACAAGTCAATATGTTGGTGGAAAGAGAAGTGGTGCTTCGTGCCATAGACCCTGGTTTGCAATTTTTGGGGAGACCTATTGACTTGAATGCCATCCATCGCATGGTCAATCCCCCTCCACCTACATTCAGAGAGCTTTTAGAGCCTAATGACCCTATTATCCGACCAGCCCATGGACCAGATCCAAAGATTCCCATTCCTCCAGAGCCTCATCACGAGCATGGAAGGGAAACCCCTGAAACAAGATTACACCCATGTGGTCCTAGAGATTTCATCCCATACATCAATACAATCTCCATTTATTTGACCACTCCACTTCATAACCCAGTAGATCCCAATAAACCTTTGTGTCTCGACACACAGGCTATAGATTGGGATCATGTTGATTCACAAATAGAGCCTGAAGATATTTTCCCTAGTGAAGAGATATTGCAACCATTCCATTTTGCATCAAGTTGTGCATATGACATGTTCCATACCGGTTTGGATCCTGAGATAGTAGGACCTGTAAATCCCATCGATGACATTCACTTGATACCCATGCCTCACCAGTTGGAGGATGGGTCACATATGGCTATAGAAGCAACTTTCGAGGTAGACATCAGCGATGATCCTACCCAACCAAAGAAAGTTAGGTTCGGAGAAAGTCTATCTCCATAGGAACAAGCCATCTTGATTCCTCTCCTCAAAGAGAGGCCGAATATCTTTGCTTGGACTTACAAAGACATGCCAGGGATAGATCCAAAGTTAGTTGTTCACAACCTTTCGTTGGATCCCACAAAGAAGCCAGTCAAGCAAAAATTGAGAAAAATGCATCCAACCATCGCTCTAATGGTGAAGAACGAATTGCAAAAACTACTTGAGGCAGTGTTCATAGTTCCTATCGACTACCCTGAATGGGTGTCAAACATGGTACCCATGGGAAAACCCGATGGAAGAGTCCGTATCTATACAGACTTTAGAGATCTAAATAGGGCAACACCAAAGGATTCATTCCCATTGCCAAACATAGATGCTCTTGTAGATGCAACCGCAGGTCATGAGATGCTCTCCCTAATGGATGGTTTTTCCGGATACAACCAGATTCAGATCAAGCCTGAAGATCAACATAAAACTACTTTCATTACTCCATGGGGAACATTTTGTTACAAAGTAATGCCATTTGGTCTCAAAAATGTTGGTGCCACATATCATCGGGCCATGACATACATATTCCATGAATATATGCATAAGATATTAGAGGATTACATGGATGACCTACTTGCCAAGTCCCTATTGCGGCAAGAGCACGCCGAAGTCCTTAGACAAATATTTGATCGCCTCATTGAGCACAATGTCCGATTGAATCCTAAGAAGTGTGTATTTGGCATAACTTCTGGCAAGCTTTTGGGATTCATCGTATCCAAGAGAGGCATTGAGGTCGATCCTACAAAGGTAAAGGCTATACTGGAAATGGCTGCCCCTACTAATATTAGGGAGTTGAGGAGCCTACAAGGCAAGATAGCATCCATCAAAATATTCATCGCACAATTATCAGACAAATGTAGACCTATGAATCGGTTGCTACGCAAAGAGGTTCCCTTTCATTGGGATGAAGAATGCCATCAAGCCTTTGCAGAGATCAAAACTTATCTGGAAATGCCACCAGTTTTGGCTCCACCAAGGCTAGAGACACCATTTTTATTATATATATTGGCTACTAATTTTGCATTAGGCACCATGTTAGCCCAAAATAATGAACAAGACAAAGAGCAAGCCATATATTACATTAGCCGCACCTTGGTGAGTTATGAGCTAGGATATGCATATGTAGAAAAGTTGTGTTTAGCAGTGGTCTTTGCAACTCGAAAGTTGTGACACTACATGTTGAGCCATACGACCTACGTCATATCAAAACAAAATCCTTTGCAGTACATGATGAGTAAGACATATCACAGTACATGTACCACAAAGTGGATCATGCTATTGACAGAATTTGACCTAGAGTTCATAAGCCAAAATTCCATCAAGGGACAAGTCATAGAAGATAAATTGGCAGAGGCGCCTCTTCAGGATGACAAACCTCTCACCATAGAATTACCTGATGATGCGGTCTTTGCATTATCAGATCCACCAAAACTCGAAGAACCTAAGAAAGAAAGAGACATGTCATTGTTCTTTGATGGTTCAAAGTGTGAACAAGGGGGTAGAGCAGGGATTGTCTTTATCACACCATAGGGTGCTCCATTTCCCTTATCATTCAAACTAGACTTCCCTTGCACAAACAACAACACAAAGTATGAAGCCCTAATCTTGGGACTCCAAATAGTAGTTGCAATGGGCATTAAAATATTGAATATCTTTGGTGACTCCTTGCTCATAGTAAACCAAGTCAAAGGACTATTTCAATGCAGGTGCCCACTCCTAAAGACTTACAAAGAACTTGTTGACACATACCTAGCCTGGATGGAATGGTACGACATTGAGGCAATCCCTCGTACATCAAATAGATTTGCAGACACCATGGTCTCTTTGGGATCCTTAATCCCTCAGAATCTATCTGTTGATTTTACAATCGTCCATGTGAAAGTGCTTTCGCACTCAACAATACGTCGTGAGGCTTTTGACAATCAAGAATCAATCAACATGGTCAACATTGAACCAAATCAGGATTGGTCCTTCATAGCAAGAGATTTCTTGCAAACAGCACCTTGGGGGTCTCTGATCTCCCAAGGGCATATAGAGTGTGGTGCAACCATACACCATAGAGTTGTTCCTCAATCCATGTTCACTAGATCAAAAATATAAGAAAAGCAAGTTGTGTTTTCCATAGAAGCCATAGCTTATCAGGATTGGCTTTCCCAACTGAGGGATTTCTTGAAACTTGGAATAATACCTCAAGATCTATCACATACTAAAATATGAACATTCAAACAGAAAGCAACAAGATACATCTTGCTAGGAGAAATTCTCTACAGATGAGGATATGATGGAGTGTTACTTCATTGTCTTGAGCCCCAGGAAGCATCTTGGGCAATTTTGCAAGCTCATGACGGTACGTGTGGTGGTCACTTCAGTGGCATGGCCATCATTAAGTGCATCTTGAGAATGGGCTACTATTGGCCAACCATGGAAAAGGACTATTGCAAGTATGTCAAGAAGTGCGCTAAGTGCCAGCATCATGCAAACCTAACACACTTACCATCGCAAGCCTTGCAACCCATCCAAGAAGCATGGCCATTCTTGTAATGGGGACTAGATTTGATTGGGAAGATCTCACCCCCATCCTCAGGCCGACATACATTCATCATAACGGCCATAGAGTCTTTCACTAAATGGGTCAAAACTGTTAGTCTCACAATGACACTGAGAGGGGGGGTGAATCGGTGTAGCTCTTTAAAACTTAAATCTTAAACTCTTAAAGCCAAAACAATGAGAACTTAAAAACAAATAAAGCAAATGTAACAAGAGAGCATCACACAACACAAGATGTACCGAGGTTCACCGATTTGGCTACTCCTCAAAAATTGACTGTTTGGACTACCATCCAAATCCAGCCTTTGCAAAGCACAACTTTACAATCAATTTACCAGAACCCACTGGAAGGAGCACCAACCCCTGATTTATCTGCACCAATAGAAAGGAGCACCAACCCCTGATGCCAAGCACCAACTTGGACTTCAATTTTGAAACTAGAAGATTGACATAAAAATGCCTTCACTTTTACAAGACCCTGACTGGTCTATTGCTTACTCAACATTGCTCAGAATTCACAAAACACACATCCTTCTCGCACGCCTCTCACGCGCCTCTCGCTCTCTTCGCAAGATAAAATCCCCACTCTCTTTCGATGCTATTCACAAAATAATCCACACTCAAATTCTCCAAACAACACTCCTTTTATAACCATCCTATCTCTTTGTAACTCCAGTTGTAACTCCTTTCATATTCTCATGCGCCACTTGTCAATTGTAACGCCTTCTTTATGTAACTCCTTTTGTATATATAGAGTAGGCATTTCGTCAAACACGTTACATGCAAAGAATTGACACCATATTCTCCTACCATGACTGTTCGTCTTCTCGGTCATGACTGTTCATTTTCTCCTTTGTGCATGCATGCGTTTTGGTTTTCGAAAAAGCTTTTCGTTTCTATTTTGATGACTGTTCATTTTCTCCTTCTTCGACTATTCATTTTCTCCACATGGGCATGCATCCATTTCTTTCCACGTGTAACGACCATCTTAAATGATTTCAAAACATTAAAGATTCCTTATGGGTCCACGTCACTATGCAGTCTTCAGTTTCACCATCCTGGTGTTCATGTCGCGATATCGTGACACTTTTGTTACTCTACCTGCCTGCCTTTCTTGAGTCACGAAAATGTGACATGTCATGATATCATGACACTTTTGTTACTCTACCTGCCTGGCCTTTTTGAGTCACAAAAATGTGACATGTCGCGATATCACGACACTTTTGTTTCTCTGCCGCTGCCTTTTTGAGTCGTGAAAATGTGACATGTCGCGATATCGTGACACTTTTGTTTCTCTGCCTGCCTGCCCTTCTTGAGTCGCGAAAATGCGACATGTCGCGATATCGTGACACTTTTTCTTTCTCTGCCTGCCCTTTTTGAGTCGCGATAATGCGACATGTCGTGATATCGTGACACTTTTTCTTTCTCTGCCTGGCTGCCCTTTTTGAGTCGCGATAATGCGACATGTCGCGATATCGTGACACTTTTTCTTTCTCTCTCTTTCTCTTTGCTTTGGCCCCGAAAATACAACATGTCGCGATATCGTGACACTTTTTGTCCTTGCTTTTTCTCTTTGCTTCGGCCGACGAAAATACAACATGTCGCGATATCGTGACACTTTTTCTCCTTGCTTTTTCTCTTTGCTTCGGCCCATGAAAATACATGTCGCGATATCATGACACTTTTTCTCCTTGCTCTTTCTCTTTGCTTTGGCCCGCAAAAATACATGTCGCGATATCGTGACACTTTTTCTCCTTGCTCTTTCTCTTTGCTTCGGCCCGCGAAAATACATGTCACGATATCGTGACACTTTTTCTCCTTGCATTTTCTCTTCTCTTCTGGCCGCGAAAATGCAACATGTCGCGATATCGCGACACTTTTTCTCCTTGCATTTTCTCTTTGCTTTGGCCGTGAAAATGCAACATGTCGCGATATCGTGACACTTTTTCTCCTTGCATTTTCTCTTCTCTTTGCCGCGAAAATGCAACATGTCGCGATATCGTGACACTTTTTCTCTTTCTTTTCGCTTTCCCTCTTTTTCTCTTCTCCCACTCAGAAACATTTTCTCCTTGCATTTTTTTCCCTCCTTTTCCTTTTATCATCTTTCATCAACTTTCTTCTTAACATCACTTGTACATACTCTGAGTAACCTCTCGAACTCCTGTCCACTTGCATCAACCGATCTTTCTGATTGTGTTGACAACAATGACAATACTATCTGCTGCACCTTGCTCAACAATCTCCCCCTTTGGAATTGTTGGCAACACACGTGCAATTTCCTGTAACTCTTCTCCCCCTTTGACAACAATATCAAAGGGCTGCTGCAGACTCCCCCTGAGTCCATGCACAACATTCTCAGGCAAAAATTATTACACTTAGCAAAAATCACAAATATGAGCAAAAAGATAAACAAATACTCAAATGCTCCCCCTGAGAATGTGGTCCCGATAGCTAGTCAATTCTTGGGAAATGTGACCACTCCCAATTTATTGCGAAGGTACTCAAAGACTTCCTTGGGCAACGGTTTTGTGAAGATATCCGCTACTTGCTCTGTTGTTGGAACAAAATCCAATTTAACCTCACCTTTCGCAACTTTCTCCTTCAAAAAGTGATACCGGATAGCAATATGTTTTGTGCGAGAATGCATAACCGGATTCTTTGAGATGTTAATGGCACTGGTGTTATCACACTTAACTGAAATTGGCTCATTGAAGTTAATACCAAGATCTTTCAGGGTTTGTTTCATCCATAATACCTGCGTACAACACGTTGTCGCTGCAATATATTCTGCCTCTGCTGTGGATAAGGAGACTGACTCTTGTTTCTTACTGTGCCACGCGACCAACCTGTCTCCAAGATAGAATGCACCTCCACTGGTGCTCTTTATGTCATCTACACATCCTGCCCAATCTGCATCTGAATACGCAATAAGGGTGAAGTCCTTACCTTTCGGATACCATAACCCATACTCCATAGTACCCTTGAGATACCGAAGAATCCTTTTCACTGTTGTCACATGAGTCTCCTTGGGACTAGCCTGAAATCGTGCTACCATGCATACTGCCTGCAAAATATCTGGTCTGGTAGTTGTCAGGTATAGTAAGCTCCCAATCATAGATCTGTACATGGTTTGATCAACATGTGGAGATTTGTCATCCTTGCTCAACTTGCAACCTGTCGTCATGGGAGTGCTAAGCGGCTTACAATCCTCCATTGTGAACTTTTTTAACATCTCTTTCACATATTTAACTTGAGAAATAAATATGCCCTTCTTATTTTGATTAACTTGCAACCCGAGGAAATACGAAAGTTCACCAATCATTGACATTTCAAATTCTTTTCGCATCTTATTTGCTAAATCTTTACACGACTCATCTTTGTCTGCTGCCAAATATGATATCATCTACGTATACAACAAGAACAATAAGATGCCCATTTTCTATTTTGACATACAAATTACTATCCACCATACCTTTCTTAAACCCTTGTTGAGTGAGATAGTTGTCTAGCCTTGCATACCATGCTCGGGGTGCCTGTTTTAAGCCATATAATGCTTTCTTCAACTTGCAAACCAAGTTGGGATCATCACCAAGTTGGAAACCATCTCGTTGCTCAATATAAACCTCTTCTTCAAGTTTCCCATTCAAAAACGCTGATTTCACATCCATTTGATAAACTTTGAAATTCTTGTAGACTGCTAAAGCCAGAAACATTCTAATTGCCTCTAGTCTAGCTCACGGTGCAAAAGTTTCCTCAAAGTCAATGCCTTCAACTTGTGCATAACCCTTACATACCAATCTTGCTTTATTTCTGACTACCTGTCCGTCTTCATTCAATTTGTTTCAAAAAATCCATTTAGTCCCGATTATATTTTTATTTGCGGGTCTAGGTACTAACTCCCAAGTTTCATTTTTCTCGATCTGATCTAATTCTTCATTTATTGCCTTCATCCAACTTTCATCTTTGCTTGCGTCAGCAACATTTTTGGGCTCAATGTTGGATAATAGAGAGTAGTTACTTACTACTCTTCTTCTTGTCTGAACACCAACTTTGGGGTCTCCAATTATTTGCTCTCTAGGATGATTTTTCTGCCAGTTTACTGTTTTGAATTTCTTATTTTCTTCCACTTTGAATCACAACTTAAATCATCCGAGTCAATTTTCTGTATCTTTTCCGTTTCGTTTTCCTCATCTCCTTCAATAACCTCTTCATAAATTGGGTAGTTCTTTTCATAGCTAATTACTCGTTCTCTACCTTCATCAAATTTAACATCGGCACTGTCCACAATTTTCTTTAGCCTCTTGTTGTAGCATTTGTAAGCTTTGCTTTTTGATGAATAACCAACAAAAATACCTTCATCCGCTCTATCTTCAAACTTACCAAGATTATCTTCAGTTCTTTTGATGTAGCACTTGCTGCCAAAAACTTTGAGGTATTTTGTTGTTGCCCTTTTACCGAACCACAACTCATAAGGAGTTTTGCTTTCATGTGTTCTCAGCATGTACCTATTTTGGATATACACCGCAATATGGACTGCTTCTTTCCAAAATCTATCTGCTACTCTACTTTTAGCCAACATAGTCCGTGCCATTTCCTGCACTGTCCTGTTCTTTCTTTCTACCACTCCATTCTGCTGAGGTGTCTTGGTCGCTGAAAACTGTCTCCTAATACCGTATTTTTCACAGTACTCTGTAAACTCCTCTGAAATGAATTCTCCTCCTCTATCTGATCTTAAACATTTGATCCTCTTTCCTGTTTCATTCTCAACTTGGTTTTTGAAAATCTTGAACATTTCAAAAGCTTCGATTTATGCTTCAAGAAAAATATCCATGTCATTCTGGAATAGTCATCAATGCACAACATAAAATATTTGTCACCATTTATGCTTTGTGTTCTCATGGGTCCACATAAATCAGTGTGTATTAGTTCCAAAGGTTTGCTTGTGTAGTACTCTTTTGTTTTGAATGTGACTCTAGTTTGCTTCCCCTTTTGGCATGAAGCACAAATGTTGTTTGCGGGTTTTCTGATGGTGGGAATATCTCTCACTGCCCTTTTTGAGTTGATTTTTACTAGATTATCAAAACTGATATGACCGAGTCTCTTGTGCCACAACCAATTTTCTTCTTCCTATCCAATAAAACAAGCTCCTTCTGAAGTCTCTGAGAGCGTGTACAGGTTGCCAGATGTCCTTGATCCAATTGCTATCAATTTTCCACTATTTGTTTTTCTGACTTCACAACCCTGCTTCTTAAAAACTACTTCATGACCTTTATCACAAATCTGACTTACGCTCAACAAGTTATGTTTCAAACCATCCACAAACAAGACTTCTTCTGACTTAATTTTTTCCTCACTAATTTTAACTGAACCTTTGCCAACTATCTTAGCTCCATCATTATTTCCAAACTTTACTGAACCACCTTCATATTTCTGTAACTTCTCAAATTTTTGTTTGTCACTTGTCATATGACTGGAGCATCCACTATCAAGTATCCATGGTACATATTTATTCTGTGCTTTAAATGTTGTTTGTACGATTAAGGATTCCTTTTCTTCCTTAAGTCGCTCTTTTTCTTTCCACTCCGTTTTGATAGTAGTTTTGGGCTCTTGTTTTGCCTTTCCCTTATCAATAGCTTGTGCATGTTTTTCGGGAAGTTTTCTATTTTGTCTCATCCTATTTGGTTGAAATTTTCTTCCCTGAAACTGATTTGATGCAAATGTTCTTCTACAGTTTCTTGCAATGTGCCCAAAATTATGACAGTTATAACATTCTATTGTATAATTCATCAAAGGAGAAAAAGCATTTCTACTGGTGAAATTCCTTGGTCTTACATTATATTTGTAGTCTGAGATTTTATGTCCATAGCCATTGCATTTAAAATAGAAACCAGAAAAGGGATAATTGAACCTGGGTGATGGTCTTTGCCATGTTGTCGTAGGAGCCATAGGTCTTCTTCTTCTTTGATGTGTGACATTGGTGAATCCATCATTGTCAATTCTCCTTTCGTGCCTGGCATTATTGCTTTCTTTTGCATGAGACATTTTTCCTTGATCAACCTGTTTCTTATTTTCATTCTTTATGGATTCTACATTTCTGGCCTTTGATCCATTTGATGATTCTCCTTCGATGAAACCTAGACCAAATTTGATGCCTGCAGGCCTTTGGTCATTTATAATCTT
This sequence comes from Wollemia nobilis, assembly GCA_028583015.1. Lineage (NCBI taxonomy): Eukaryota > Viridiplantae > Streptophyta > Pinopsida > Araucariales > Araucariaceae > Wollemia > Wollemia nobilis. The sequence goes on from JAQPPZ010014788.1 coordinate 13,144,443, forward strand.
ATCTAGCTTCATAGAACTTTCTTCGTGTTTGTGATAGCAACTAATTTTGTGATTCATCTCTTCTATCTGCGTTCGTAAACCAACATTCTCTTCTTCTAGTTTGCAGCAATAATCTATTTTCATGGTAATTTGTACTTCGAGATCTTCAGATATTTTCTTGTATTCTTCTGTCTATACTTTTAGACTGGTTATGATTTTGTTTGCATCCTCAAGATTTTTTGAAATTTTCTTATTCTTTTTCCTCTCTATTTTCCACTCTTCAAGTGCAGAGATCAACTCACCTTCTAGATCTACTTCAGCCTCAGGGTTTTCACCACATACTTCAGAGTTCACTCCTTCTTCCTTTTCTGATTTTACTTCTTCAAATGCCATGAAAAGAGCTTCACCTGTTTCCTCTTCAGAATCCTCACCGGAGCTGTCTTCTGATGAACTGGCATTCCTGGAGATGAAACTTTTCTTCTTGAAGTTGCCTTTTCTGAAATTCATTTTCTTCTTCCAGTCACTTCTTTCTTGGTGCGATCCTTCATCATTTTTGTTCTTCTCATTAAGTGGACATTTAGTCACAAAATGCCCAATGCCTCCACAGTTGAAACATTTAAACGGTAGCTTTCCTCTGTATTTTCCTTTTCCCCTTTTTAGTTTTCTAACAAAGTTTGCTTCCATTTCATCTGATGTCTCTTCTTCCTCGGACTCTTGTTTTGCATTTTTATTTTTAAGGGCTTTAAAAGTCGCTTCTCTGTCTGTGGGTTTAGATCTTCCTATCCTCATCTCATATGCAGTCAAAGAACCATACATCTCATCTATACTAAAATAATTTAGATTTTTAGCTTCTTCTATCAGTGAGACTTTAGAATCAAACCTTTGAGGAAGAGATCTTAATACCTTTTTCACGATGGCAGAGTCTTCGATATCCTCGTCGAGTCCTCTGATCGCATTAATGATTCCATTAACTCTCAACATATATGCCTCAATGTTTTCATCGTCATTCATATTTAATGCTTCGAACTGAGCTCGATGTGTTTGTAACTTGGCCTCCTTGATCTTATCGTCTCCTTCATGAATACTCCTCAGTTTGTCCCATATTTCTTTTGCCATTTTACAGCTCATGATCTTTACTAGTTCACTGTCTGCTAATCCGCACATGATAGCATTCTTTGCTTTTGAGTTATTTTCAAACAGTTTCTTTTCGATCAACCTCTTTTGGAGAAGTGATGGGTATTGTGTATCCACTAACTACTGAATCCCGGATGTCGTATCCCAAAGCACAGAGATATGTCTGCATCCTGATTCTCTAGAATGCGTAATTAGATCCGTCAAACAATGGTGCTTTGTTTGATGAGAAGCCTTCACCACCTGCCATTGTGTTACTTCCAAGATCACCCTAGCCGGTTAAGCTTGTACAAGAACTTGGCTCTGATACCAATTGTTAGTCTCACAATGACACTGAGAGGGGGGGTGAATCAGTGTAGCTCTTTAAAACTTAAATCTTAAACTCTTAAAGCCAAAACAATGAGAACTTAAAAACAAATAAAGCAAATGTAACAAGAGAGCATCACACAACACAAGATGTACCGAGGTTCACCGATTTGGCTACTCCTCAAAAATTGACTGTTTGGACTACCATCCAAATCCAGCCTTTGCAAAGCACAACTTTACAATCAATTTACCAACACCCACTGGAAGGAGCACCAACCCCTGATTTATCTGCACCAATAGAAAGGAGCACCAACCCCTGATGCCAAGCACCAACTTGGACTTCAATTTTGAAACTAGAAGATTGACATAAAAATGCCTTCACTTTTACAAGACCCTGACTGGTCTATTGCTTACTCAACATTGCTCAGAATTCACAAAACACACATCCTTCTCGCACGCCTCTCGTGAGCCTCTCACTCTCCTCTCGCTCTCTTCGCAAGATAAAATCCCCACTCTCTTTCGACGCTATTCACAAAATAATCCACCCAAATTCTCCAAACAACACTCCTTTTATAACCATCCTATCTCTTTGTAACTCTAGTTGTAACTCCTTTCATATTCTCATACACCACTTGTCAATTGTAACGCCTTCTTTATGTAACTCCTTTTGTATATATAGAGTAGGCATTTCGTCAAACACGTTACATGCAAAGAATTGACACCATATTCTCCTACCATGACTGTTCGTCTTCTCGGTCATGACTGTTCATTTTCTCCTTTGTGCATGCATGCATTTTGGTTCTCGAAAAAGCTTTTCGTTTCTATTTTGATGACTGTTCATTTTCTCCTTCTTTGATTGTTCATTTTCTCCACATGGGCATGCGTCCATTTCTTTCCACGTGTAACGACCATCTTAAATGATTTCAAAACATTAAAGATTCCTTATGGGTCCACGTCACTATGCAGTCTTCAGTTTCACCATCCTGGTGTTCATGTCGCGATATCGTGACACTTTTGTTACTCTGCCTGCCTACCTTTCTTGAGTCATGAAAATGCGACATGTCGTGATATCGTGACACTTTTGTTACTCTGCCTGCCTGCCTTCTTGAGTCATGAAAATGCGACATGTCACGATATCGCGACACTTTTTCTTTCTCTGCCTGCCTGGCCTTTTTGAGTCGTGAAAATGTGACATGTCGCGATATCGTGACACTTTTTCTTTCTCTGCCTGGCTGCCCTTTTTGAGTCGCGATAATGCGACATGTCGCGATATCGCGACACTTTTTCTTTCTCTGCCTGGCTGCCCTTTTTGAGTCGCGATAATGCGACATGTCGCGATATCGCGACACTTTTTCTTTCTCTCTCTTTCTCTTTGCTTTGGCCCCGAAAATACGACATGTCGCGATATCGCGACACTTTTTTTCCTTTCTTTTTCTCTTTGCTTTGGCCCACGAAAATACAACATGTCGCGATATCGCGACACTTTTTCTCCTTGCTTTTTCTCTTTGCTTTGGCCCACGAAAATACAACATGTCGCGATATCACGACACTTTTTCTCCTTGCTTTTTCTCTTTGCTTCGGCCCACGAAAATACAACATGTCGCGATATCGTGACACTTTTTCTCCTTGCTCTTTCTCTTTGCTTCGGCCCATGAAAATACAACATGTCGCGATATCGTGACACTTTTTCTCCTTGCTTTTTCTCTTTGCTTTGGCCGTGAAAATGCAACATGTCGCGATATCGCGACACTTTTTCTCCTTGCATTTTCTCTTCTCCTTTGGCCATGAAAATGCAACATGTCGCGATATCGCGACACTTTTTCCTCCTTGCATTTTCTCTTTGAACATGTCACGAAATCGTGACACTTTTTCCTGCTTGCCCTTTCTCTTCCAACATGTCGCGAAATCGCGACACTTTTTCTTCCTTGCTCTTTTTCTTCCAGCATGTCATGAAATCGTGATAGTTTTTCTTCCTTGCTCTGCATGTCACGAAATCATGATAGTTTTACTTCCTTGTCCTTTTTCTTCCAACATGTCACGAAATCATGACAGTTTTTCTTCCTTACTCTGCATGTCACGAAATCACGACAGTTTTTCTTCCTTGCCCTTTTTCTTCCAACATGTCATGAAATCATGACAGTTTTTCTTCTTTGCTCTGCATGTCGTGAAATCATGACAGTTTTTCTTCCTTGCTCTTCATGTCGATAAATCGTGACAGTTTTTCTTTCTTGCTCTACATGTCGCGATATCGCAACACTTTTCTTACTTGTTTTTTTTTTTATCTTTTGCATATGGGCCACTTCGGTCTTCTTGGAAAATCACTGTACATACTCTGAATAACCTCTGAACTCCTTTCCACTGCATCAACCAATCTATATGACTGTGTTGAAAATAATGACAATACTTTTGCTGCACCTTGCTCAACAAAAATGATCCCATTAACATCAACAACTGGAAAAAGGATTGTGGAGTTCATACTCCACAATATCATAAGTCATTTTGGGATCCCTTCGAAGATAATATCGGATAATGGGCCATCTTTCAAAAATAAAAATGTGCATGCTTTGATGAACAAGTACCATATTCAACATAGTTTTTCAACACCTTATTATCCTCAAGAAAATGGGCAAGCAAAAGCCTCAAACAAAACAATAGTCTCCATCTTGAGGAAGATAGTGCAAGATAATCACAAGGACTGGCATATTCAGTTGCCACTTGCACTATGGGCATACAGGACTAGTATAAGGATACCCACTGGGGAAACACCGTTTTCATTAGTATATGGCACTGAGGCCATCATGCCACTAGAGTTAGAAATTTTGACTCTATGCATAGCATTAAAAGACTTCATAGACGATGATTTCGCACGACAAGGCCGCCTTGATCAGTTGATGCTTCTTGATGAACATTGAGTCAATGCTTTAGAGCATCTTCACGTTTACCAAGGTCACCTTGCATGAGCTTACAATAGTAAAGTCCATTTAAGGGAATTAAGGGTTGGAGATTTAGTGCTCAAGGAAAATCAGCAGAATTTGAATCTGTCGTCGCATCTGCGAGATAAGTTCGCGGTAAACTGGATAGGTCCATACATGATTTCACAGAGAGTTGGGCCTGGAGCATATCGCCTTATATCATTAGATGGTGTTGAAGATCCTGAACCTCTCAATATCATTCACTTAAAGGCATTTCACACATAAAAATAAAAAACATTCAAATATGACAAAAAAATCAAAAACATTCAAATATATCAAAAAAATTAAAAACATTCAAATATATCAAAAAAATTCAAATATGCACAAAAATCAAATCACAAAAATGCTCCAAGGGTATACAATTCGCTTGGTCAAAATCAAACAAAAGCTCCAAAGGCATCTTAAAGCCCTTTGGTCAAAAATCAAATCACAAAATGCTCCAAGGGTATCCAATCCGCTTGGTCAAAATAAAACAAAAGCTCCAAAGGCATCTTAAAGCCCTTTGGTCAAAAATCAAATCACAAAATGCTCCAAGGGTATCCAATCCGCTTGGTCAAAATCAAACAAAAGCTCCAAAGGCATCTTAAAGCCCTTTGGTCAAAAATCAAATCACAAAAATGCTCCAAGGGTATCCAAACCGCTTGGTCAAAATCAAACAAAAGCTCCAAAGGCATCTTAAAGCCCTTTGGTCAAATTAAGCAAAAATACAAAAACAACATAAAAATCAAAAATACAAAAAAATTGCATCTCATAGCTTGCATCCACATAATTGCATTACATTTTCATATCCATTGCATTCACAAATGTCTTCAAATCATAAGGTGATACCACATTTTGTCTCAAAAATCATTCAAATCCATACATCCATCAACACAAGTGTGTAATTGTGTTTTTCAACACAACCATAAAAAGTTGCTATACAAAAATATACTAAGGTTTTTCGGTTATTCAACCACACCTAGTAGTCTTATCAAAATTTGCGAAAACCCATCTTGGCTAGAAAAGAATAAGGTCTAGTGGTGACAAAGCCTAGCATATCTCAGAATCCCATCACTAATTTAAACACTAAATTCTAGTTGATACATGGGAAGATGAAAGCTACAAAGTGGTCTAGGTTACCAAAAGCAAAAAGGAACATCCTTGCTTATCCCCCTGTGCAACCAGTTTAAAGGTGTTGAGAATTGGCAAAAGGACAAGTGCAACCCTACCCAGAAATGAGTGATTATCATCACTACATACATCCCTTGCTTTCACAAACAAGCAAAATCCTGGAACAAAGCCAAATTCAAATCTCAAAATCAAAAGTTCAAGTTTTACAAAAGTCAAAGTCAAAACGCCCAAAGTCATAGTTCAAAATATCAAAAGAAAATCAGTCAAAAAAAAAAATAGTCAAAATAAACAATGATTTTCATCACTAAGTATGAGCAAGTATCCCAAAAAAATGAAGAAAAAAAGGGAATAAAACTTGAATCCCTGGAATTCTCAGCACTGCACAAAACTGGAAGGAGAAATCCTTACGCATGATGATATGTCTATCACAAAAGCTCCTAGCATTTGCGTAGACCAATGTTTGAATGTGGATGAGCTAGCTTAGGTAACTCAAAACCGCCTAGTAGTATAGTCCAACTAAGTCCAACATAAGAATAAGATTAACACTTGAGAATCCCTGATCTTAGCAATGGGCTGAAAGAATCCCGCCTGACATCGGAGGAAATGCATGGGTTATATCTAAAAATTATTCACTTGCACACACAGGGAGAATGAGTATCTAGGTCCATGATGAAAGCCTAATTTTCAAAAATCCTAGAAGGATCAGTAACAGTAGTTGATAGGCAAACTAGAATGTTTGAATCTCCAAAAAACCACAAAATTTTACATAGCAAAAAAATCATATCTTAATTCCACCATCAATTTCTTTATAAGATTCTATAAATTAGGGGGTATCAACATAGTAGGACAGATACCACACATATATTAGAAATAGTATATAGACGACCACTGACTACTTTATATCTTTTAATTTACATAAACTTATCAAGAAAATACATCTCACACCATTACATTCCATATATGAATACTTAATCAATTCTTATGATAAGAGTGATTATTTAAATTCATGATTATTTTTTTACTCTCTGTGGTATCACCCATTAAGATTGTCAAAATTCATATGCATCCATTATGTTTTAAGTAATTAAAACATACAAGTTCATTTACATTTAAACATATACTGCATTCACCATATCATAGCATGAGTTAGATGCATACAAATAAAGCAAAAATTAAACATGCATTTAACAAAAACATTTGCATCCACAAACACAAATCATGAATCATCCATAAACCACATCATAAAACATGTAAGCCAATACACATTTGCATACAACCATAAATTCACCATTTACCACTTATCAAAATACATCACATCATATCATCAAATCATATAAACATCTACACATCCATCTAAGCATCTTCAATATCATCTATCATCTAACATATCCATCAAAACATCATAATACCATCATCACATCATATCATAAAACAAAATAACAACAAAAACATAAGCAATAAATGATACACATAATGAGTCATAAAAAGCAAATATATCATAAGAGTATGTGTGTCAAGTCCATGGATATACAAAAATACCCGTAGGCTATAGTCATATAGGTCAGCCGACCTCAAAAATGGATCAAATACCAAGTAGGGCATCAATCAAATACCGGGCCTGAGCCCCCTGCATCACCTCCTCCAGTGCCACCTCCCCCTGTGGCGGTGTCACGAGTTGAATGATGTGAGCCTATAGGTCTCTCTATCCGAGTCCAGGTCCACTGGCTAGGACGGGCAGAAGACTGCCCCGAGGTGGAGCACCCACTGACCTATGAACCACCCACATCTGCTGGATCCTTAGGGACAATCCCATGCCTCCTGAGCTGCATTTGAAGGATGGTGACATGATCCACAAGTCCCCGGATCCACTCCTCATGCTCATCCAACAAATACTGAAGTCGTCCCACATCTGCCCCTGAACCTACCACTGGAACCTCCTATGGTGTAGAAGGAGGAACAACAAACTGCATCCTGACATCGCCACCCCCAATAGTAGCCTATAGAGCCTAAATATGTGTTGAGAGTTGCTCAATGGTAGCATCTCGCCATTGTACCTAGATCTTAGTGGCCTGAAGCTCAGCCTCGACCTCATGTAGTTGTGCTCTCAGAGGAGAGTCTCTCTCCTTGGGCTCTAACTCCTCCTCCTCCTCATCAGGAACATCAGGATCCTCTACTACCACCTGCTCTCCTGGCTTGCCCCATACCTCGGTCCTGGCTCAGACTCTACGTCCTATCGGATCTGTGCCATCACCCCTACCATCATCCTCATGCCCTAGGCTATCGATGCCATGCCACATCCGATCACCCCACCATTGAGAGTAGGCCTCTGTAACTCCCCCAACCACTATAGGGTCAATGGTTGGGGCATCCTCCTCATCTGAAAGCTCTGTGATCTATCATGGAGGTAGGTCCTTCTCTGCTGTGAGGCGCCTATACAAGAATGGTACCAAGGGCACATCTTGCTACAACCCGTACTGACAAAGAACCCATGAGTAGAAGAAATACTCCTGGATGGTAATCTTATGGCCAACGAGCCATCGCTCGCACCGTGTCCTAGAAGTAAAGCTAGTTGGATCATCCCAAGTAGGACACTCATAGTAAGGCCACCACACGACATCTCCAACCAATAGTCTGGTGAAAGCATCAGTGTAGTGGGATAGCTCCCCTATGAAAGTGTGGCTCTTACGCTCCTCATGCTCTCGATCCCATCTGGCAGCATAGCACTATGTTTGAGCATCAATCATTGTGATCTCAGCCGGGAGCCCCTTAGGGTGATCTACTATAATGTGCTCCCATCCCCAAACCTGTAGGAGCAAGTTGCAGGTAATGCTGACACGTCCTCATCGATGGATGTGGTACAACTCATCATAGCACTGAGCCAATAGCGATCTACCCCATGCATAGATGATAGGCTCCTCGCTATCCAATAAATCTTGCACCATCACCAGAAGGTTCCACGGGAACCTCAAACTCGAGCAGTCCAGGATAAGAACATTGTTGATCACCATCAACAATACGACATGCCTCACCGTAAAGATGCCCTCCCCATGCCAACGACTGATGGACACTCCTTCAGACTTGGTGTCCTTAAGAGCATCCATAGAGTGCCCTCTAAACACCCGAGTGAAGACAACCACCTGATCATTAGTGTTCAAAGAGGTAATGGCCACCCCATCAAATGGAATCTGAAAGATCCTATACACATCCTTCGGCATGATGGTCATCTCATCGATCGGGAGGTGGAAGGTATTAGTCTGTGGGTCCCAGCGGTGGGCCAGAGCCATAAGGTAGGCCTGATCTACCATGATGTAAGGCAGCCTGATGACATACTGCAACCCATGGGCCTTGAACTAGGCCTAGTCTATGTCATCAAAGCTAGGAAGCAAGTCAAGCAAGAGCTTCGGGTCCCGAGCCCGAGCAATAAGGATCTAAGCAAAGTAGAAGAAAGACAAAACATAACTACAGTGCATCTAAGGTATAATTCACAATAAACATAAAAATGGTGCAAAAGAGTATGGGCTATTCTAAGTCTAAGCAAAGGAACAAGATTGCACCTAATCAAACAAATCAAAAATTCAAAAATTTCAAAAATAAAATAAAATAAAAAATGTCATAAAATCCAACAAAACACAAGGAAACAAGGCTAAAGCTTTAGCCGTTGTCACCTACAGTGATCGAAACCTGGCCATTGGAGGCAGTAGCGGCCAAGACCCAATGGTCAAATTTTTGACCATTAGGATTCAAGCTTGGCCGCTTTGAGCGATAGTGGCCAAGGGGCGACACGACAAACCCATGAACCCTTGGCCAGAAAATAAAAAAAAATTACAAAAATAACAAAATAACTCTAATAAAACAACATAGGGAGGGAAAACAAACAAAATGGAAAGTAAAATTTCCCACCCAAGCATCAAAACTAGGCTAAGTTCAAAATGCCCAAAATGGTGGCAGCAGGTGAATAACTGAAAAATTTCAAAAACCCTAAGCTAAAGCCACTAACAAAAAAACAAAATTGGGGACTAACCCACCATAGCAAAGGGGAAGCTAAACCTAATTACGGAGTTTGTTTATTACCAATAGGTTTAATGAGGTTCATTTTACCCATTACTTAGTGAGGTTCAGTTTTATGTAGATAAGGAAAAGAGAGCTAGGGTTTTGAAGAGAGAAATACCCGAGAAGCTCCGGCTCCTCTAGCAGCTGATGTCTCGCCTTGCGTAGCCATGTCCTCAACACCAACAAGATCCAAAGTCGCAACCATCACCGTCACACTAGAGCTCTAAAAATGAATCTTCAATAGTGAAAATGATAGGTCAAACCCTAGAAAATGCAAATTTTATATTTCCTTAATTATGCCTTGGCCATTGCTGACGTCAACGGCCCAAACTTCTTGGCCGCTCAAGGTGACAATGACCACAGGAAGGAACTCAGAGGCCACTGGACCTGACAGCGGCTAGGTCCATAGATCAAAGTAAAGCAGTTCCTTCCATGAGGGAATAACAAAAACAACAAATAAACACACTTTGATGGTTTAGGACCCTCAGAGTGTTCAAAATAAAAAAAAAATCACATAAGAGCACAATCTCAGGTAGGCCTCGTACCTAGTTACTTACTCTATCAACTCGGCGATTGCAACGATTCACACTCCATGTATTTTGGTGAGATGAGTAGATAACCATAAGGCCACTTGGGGCAAAAGCATTTCATTTTGGAATTACGATGTGCCACCCTTCAAACCCGAAGAAGACCAATATGGTCGGACTGCTCCATGGGTGCGAAAGGACCATCCTAATTCCCCTATGATACCAAAAATATTAAGTCAAAGTGATACAATCTAAGCATAAATAGAATCACTCATCCTGACTCCCTAAGAAGGCTATTGATAGTCGGACCGCTCCTTGGGATAAGGATGGATGATCATCATAAATAATTGGAATCACACTTGGATGTGGGATTGCCCATTAAAAGCAACAAATGCTAGAAAGGAACCAGATTAGTCATATTGGTCAAGTGACTTGTCACTTCATTCATTGTCATTTCTTCACCAATTCATTGTGTGAAGAGGTAGTTCAAAATTTCAACATAATCATAATAAAAATCAACAAAATATCACTTGATCATAACAAAATCATGTTCGTCCTATGAATCATTGCATACAACAATCACAAATTTCCCTTGTTTGTTGGGAACGTAAGCAGACATGACATCTTCAATTGTAGCTCTCCTACCGGTCAGAATTTTTGTAGTAGCTGAAGCTACCCGATTGAGTTTGAGGAATGAGTGCAATTTAACATGCAAAAGCCACTGAGATAAGTCCTCCGAATGTTGAGGCAATGATTCAAGGGATGCACGCCATCTTGCATGATTGGGCCATCCGACGTTGATCAAACCATTGATCATCATACACCCTACAAACAGATCAGTCTACGTTTTTGCTCAATGTTGTGTTTTCCACACAGCGCATCACAAAAAGGGGCATCTGTAGACACCTAAATCATGTCATGCTTAGGGGAGCTACTTACATAGACACACTCATAAGATCATGAGACATAATCTTGGACTTTCCAAGCATCAATAGTGGTTCTCACCACTCATTTGGGGCCTTTTCAAGCCATCCAAGTCTAGCCGCTCAAGCCAAGAGCGGCCAGATCCTAGCCGCTCAAGCCTAGAGCGGCCAGACCTTAGCCACTGTAGATGACAGTGGCCAGATCTTAGCCACTACAGATGACAGCGGCTAAGCCATAAGAAGTATTTTACCGACAAACAGGCCTAATCACAGGTGGAAGTGGTAGTCTGCATGCAATAAAGGTGAGCGAGAGTAACTTTGCATTCCTTTTCATGACCAGTTCACATAGGAGACTTGAGTTTGCATTTAAAATTTAGTTAACTGACCTCCAAGCATAAACAAAGGACAAAATCTTCTCATGCTAACAATCAGTTCACATAGGAGACTCAAGTGGGCAGTTAGATTTCAGTTAACTAGCCTTCAAACATAGACAATGGACAAAAGCCTCTCATGCTAACTTGCACTACGCATGAGAAATTCATTCCTAGGGCTTGGACATAGACCTAGGGTTTCACACTATAAAAGGTGCAAGCCTAAGAGCACCAAGGGATTAGATATTCTAGCATCAAGATATCTTTTATTGAGGAGAGCTTTCGAGACTTGGAGAGTTCTCTTTGAGATCACGTGTACGGTGAAGCCCTGATGAATTGAAGAGCATAACACCTCTTATTTCAACATCAAATACAGGCTTTGACCCATAGCTTTGGGGTAAAGAGAGCAAGGTTTACCTTAGCGGCCGTTGTCTTGGACAATGGCCTGCAGGTTTAGCTTAGATTTTAGACATAGCTTCTTTTATTCTATTTCTTCATGTTTCCATATCATTAGCATAGATTTACATGATTTCATGGCATAGTTTCAGTATATTTCCATTAAATTATTTTATCACTAACAACCTCATCCAGGGAGGCAGTCCCGGACATCTAAGTGTGTATTTTTATTTCAGTGATCACAGGACTACAGGTTCATCAGACATATTAGCAACATACACGAGCAAAGGGATCCCTCTAGGAAACAGACCTGGAGAAGGAGGCATCTGTAAGCCCTCATACATTTCCGTGTGCGAAACCAGGAAGCCTTTTATAAGTGCACCACCTCTTCGTGAAAGGGGCACTCTTTGCCTATTTGTAACTTATTGTATCGAAATGGGTATCCCTAAGAGGGACCGACATGTAGTTGGATTTCAATATTAATAAAAAGGATCTATCTTTTGTGTTTTCTATGTTATATGCTTTCTGTGGTCTTTTTATTTTCATCTTCAATACAATACTGCAAGTAGAGTAGAGCGGTGTGTGCATTCCCGGGGTCGCTACACTTGCATAAATTCCATTACAACATGTTTTGCAACAAGGGGGGAAACTAATAAGGGTGCATTTTTAGTAGCAACCGACACCTTAGCTACCTTATCAAAACTTTTGCAAAATCATATTGTAACCGAATGAACCTCGTATATAGTGATCTACTCTAGTACACCTAGCGATTATAGCAGCTATTTACCCCTGCAATCTGGTTGGATGACAATATTACAATAAGTACATTCATTGATGTGAAAACAAAGTGAGGAATGACCCATTTTTTACTTAGAGCAGCCACAACACTATGACAAATCCCAAGCTAGAGCAAGAGCCAACATATTAGTATTTTTTGTCACTGTATTGGGGTAAATATATACATTACCCAAATAATGTAATAAGGGGGGATGTTAGGCTAAAAAGTAAATTGTTAGTTTTTTACCATTAGGCTATTACATTATTTATGACTAGGTTAGATTGATTATTTATCTTTCTACATTTACCATGAAGATATTCATGTCAAATATCTTATGGTTAAATTCATGCTATTGTTTAGACATTATATATTATTGTTAGTGATTAATAATTTGTTAGTTGTTAGCATATTTTCCTAAGTTGTTAGATACCTTTAGGGGGGGCTACCTATTATGTGTTTGGCTACCTTTAGGGTAGAATAACCTATAACGTTATTCATAGCCTAAATCTAATGTTATTTAAACTCATGCATATCAATAATATTGCTAATGGTTCTCGCATACTTTGCATTTGCATTTTGATAACAACTTTCCTTTAACAATTATTCTTCCTCACTTTAAATAATTATGTTTCCTTTAAATAATTTTGCTTTCATTCACTAATATTCTTCAAATAATAATGTAACATCCAATATTAATATTATCAAATTTCCCCAAATAACTTCTTTATCGATAACAATATTTTCTTTCCTTTCCTTAATAATATCAAATATGTCAAATATTTTTAATTGATATCTTCTTGAAAATTCTATTTCTTCTTAACTCTTTAATATTTCACCAAATAAATAAGTCAAATGTTATCTTAGCAATTCATGTGCCAATTGCTATTTGTGATTGCCCATGCTCAGTCCTTCCTACACTCACACCAAACTGGGACTACGTTATTTTACAACACTAAGTGTTCCATTTAATATATTTATCTTGGTGTTCCCTTCTCTATAACTCCTACAATTAATATTTCTTCCTAATTTTACACCTTGTGGTATTATTTAGAATCTAATTGCATGTTTTATCTTTTACAAAACAACTTGATATGCTCTCTCTACTTTGTCCAACTTATACATTTAACTTTACTATGTTTTCTTCTCTAAAATTTCTCTCACATTCTTTCGATAATCATATCTCATTCAACATCACCTATCACATGTAATCTTCAAACATTCTCCTTACAATTTTGGCTTTCCAACTTTCAACTATTTTTTGCCTATAATATTATCAGATTTTCAACTGAGATATCTTCCACAATAGCTCATTTTTATGGCTTCTCTCCTCATGTATCTTCTTCACATGGATAATCCTAACTTCTTCCACCCCTATATTCAAATATAGGTGCACTATTAAACCAAAATTTTCTCAAACATTGGTTCTCTTTTCAACCCAACTTCTCTTAAAGGTGGCTCTGATACCACTATTAGCAATTCAACATTATTATCATAAGATCTAATAATATATCAAGATAACATATTCATCCAATTACATATATTCAATAACAAACTCACTGGATAAGACTATTTTTGTATACATTAACTCAAGTAATGCAAATGCAATGCATTACAAATCTTGTTCAAATACTATTACTATGCTTTATCTTCAATATATACATCTTGGACATGAGACTTCACATTCATAAAACTCTTGACCTTTCTAATTTCACTAACTCTCCATCTCCTCAAACTCATGGGATATATAACTCTTCATATTTATTATAAGAGAAGTATATTTTATTGACTCATAATAATGATAAACCTAATATTATTACACATTAATATCTAAATATTTACATGACTCTTTTCGTAACACATATTTACAAACTAGTTTCAAACTTGAGACTCAAATATTTACAAAATAATTACAAGGTACTTGCAATATTGTTGTAAGGTACTTACAACATAAGCATCATAGTTTATCTATTAAATATAGTGAGAAATTAGGCACTCCATCCTTCCCGCTTAATCTAAATTTCCCCTTGTAAGTTCAATACAAAGATATATTAATACGCAACCTTCATTTTATACATATTCTCTTATTTGACTAAATGCTATTGATCCCAAAAAATATTGGTGATCAGTGTTATCCTTGTTGATTCCATAGTACTCTTGATACTGTCGAATAAATCACTAGTCATTGAAAATTTTAAAATAACAACCACCTTATCTAGTCTTATGATTACAATGATGAGAAACCTTATGATGGCAACATCTTTCAATTATTATTTTTTAATATCTAGGAACTTTATCAAACATATTTTAAAATTTATGAAGCAATATAATACCTTAATGGATAATTAGGATACCTCCCCAACAATAATTCAGAGAGTAAAAAAATGGACAATGGTATATAATTTGATCCTAAATCTCACTTACCCCTATTCTCCTAGTTTTTCTAGCTTGATTTGATTGAAGAGTTTCATGTCTATAACTATAGAATAAAGTTAAATTATGCCTAATCATGACAACGTTGTGCTTATATGGGTTTGCATTGTTCACCATTTTGTGGATATGGAAAAATACTATGCTACAATAGGAAGGGAGGAAACCAAAACCAATAACTCCATTTCAAAATTCTATAAGGAAAGTTAGTATTTTTATGACATACTTATGAACTTTACTTATAGAGATTGATAATTAGCAACACAATATCCATATGTATATATTTATTTTTGTAGGAAAAATAAGTGACATGTAGAGGGATAAGAAATATGAATAATTGATTGGTTTGGATATCATAAAAAAGAGATGAGAGACTCAAGAATAGAAATCAACAAGTCTGAATACTTGAAGAAGGAATTCCATAAGGTTTTAGGGAAGCCATGGATTACATCAAGGAGCTTGGAATATATAAAAGTAATTTCCTCAATTTTCCTCTAAGAAGATATTGTTATTCATTTAGTGAAGACATGGAAATATGCTCATATATATTAAAATAAAGCAAAGTATTTGACATATGGGTTTATACCCATCATACTAATATTTCTCAATTCAATGGCCTAGGACATGATTTATTTATTTTGGATTAAGACAAAATTCCATATTATAATGGTGACAACAAGAATAGAGTATCATTGCATTAAGTATGTGAGGAAATTTATGTATCCATCAATGTACCAAGCATACAATCAAATATTTAGATGAGAAGATAGAAGAATAACTATATAAAAGGTCAAAGTTGCACAATCAACCAAAGAAATTGGCTTGAAAAGTTGAAATCATGAATGTGAGCAACCAAGGATATACTATTAAATACATAGTGCACCACAAAATTCATAGTATTATGGATAATAAGGAAATTCATTAAGACTGAGAAAACTATGATACCCACAACTAGATAAAGTGTTAAACATAGGCTATAGTTGAACTATTCTCATCCTCAAAAATTTTATGTAACCTTTAGTTCTCAAGTTTAATTTCAAAATGTTAAGTTCATCTTGAAATTTTCCCCTTCAAAAATCACTACTATAGATAAAATTACTATTTTTTATGGTTTAAAGGTTTATGGGTATCACAATCAACTAGTGGTTTAGAAATATGTTTAGAGAGGTTATATTTGAACATAATCTACTCTATTAGAAAATTGACTTCCAAATCATTTTTCAATGCCAAGTTGGATGTCTTGTATTACACTATCATCATTTTGGTAACTTCACATAGTTTGGTCCATAGTTAAGTTTACTTCTACATAAGGAAAATTTAATTTTTGAATTTGTGTTGCTTCAAGGAGACAACTTTCTATTTTTTTCATAATACAAATGAGCAAAGAGTGTTGGTAAATATTTTTTAAATCCATATAAATAATCATTGGCTTCTTTGTGTCTCCCATCAAGGAGGTAGAAAATAAAGTTATCATAAACTGTAGAAGACAAATTTTACAGTAGGAAAAATAAGTGACATGTAGAGGGATAAGAAATATGAATAATTGATTGGTTTGGATATCATAAAAAATAGATGAGAGACTCAAGAATAGAAATCAACAAGTCTGAATACTTGAAGAAGGAATTCCATAAGTTTTTAGGGAAGCCATGGATTACATCAAGGAGCTTGGAATATATAAAAGTAATTTCCTCAATTTTTCTCTAAGAAGATATTGTTATTCATTTAGTGAAGACATGGAAATATGCTCATATATATTAAAATAAAGCAAAGTATTTGACATATGGGTTTATACCCATCATACTAATATTTCTCAATTCAATGGCCTAGGACATGATTTATTTATTTTGGATTAAGACAAAATTTCATATTATAATGGTGACAACAAGAATAGAGTATCATTGCATTAAGTATGTGAGGAAATTTATGTATCCATCAATGTACCAAGCATACAAGCAAATATTTAGATGAGAAGATAGAAGAATAACTATATAAAAGGTCAAAGTTGCACAATCAACCAAATAAATTGGCTTGAAAAGTTGAAATCATGAATGTGAGCAACCAAGGATATACTATTAAATACATAGTGCACCACAAAATTCATAGTATTATGGATAATAAGGAAATCCATTAAGACTGATAAAACTATGATACCCACAACTAGATAAAGTGTTAAACATAGGCTATAGTTGAACTATTCTCATCCTCCAAAATTTTATGTAACCTTTAGTTCTCAAGTTTAATTTCAAAATGTTAAGTTCATCTTGAAATTTTCCCCTTCAAAAATCACCACTATAGATAAAAATTACTATTTTTTATGGTTTAAAGGTTTATGGGTATCACAATCAACTAGTGGTTTAGAAATATGTTTAGAGAGGCTATATTTGAACATAATCTACTCTATTAGAAAATTGACTTCCAAATCATTGTTCAATGCCAAGTTGGATGTCTTGTATTACATTATCATCATTTTGGTAACTTCACATAGTTTGGTCCATAGTTAAGTTTACTTCTACATAAGGAAAATTTAATTTTTGAATTTGTGTTGCTTCAAGGAGACAACTTTCTATTTTTTTCATAATCCAAATGAGCAAAGAGTGTTGGTAAATATTTTTTAAATCCATATAAATAATCATTGGCTTCTTTGTGTCTCCCATCAAGGAGGTAGAAAATAAAGTTATCATAAACTGTAGAAGACAAATTTTACAGTAGGAAAAATAAGTGACATGTAGAGGGATAAGAAATATGAATAATTGATTGGTTTGGATATCATAAAAAAGAGATGAGAGACTCAAGAATAGAAATCAACAAGTCTGGATACTTGAAGAAGGAATTCCATAAGGTTTTAGGGAAGCCATGGATTACATCAAGGAGCTTGGAATATATAAAAGTAATTTCCTCAATTTTCCTCTAAGAAGATATTGTTATTCATTTAGTGAAGACATGGAAATATGCTCATATATATTAAAATAAAACAAAGTCTTTGGCATATGGGTTTATACCCATCATACTAATATTTCTCAATTCAATGGCCTAGGACATGGTTTATTTATTTTGGATTCAGACAAAATTCCATATTATAATGGTGGCAACAAGAATAGAGTATCATTGCATTAAGTATATGAGGAAATTTGTGTATCCATCAATGTACCAAGCATACAAGAAAATATTTAGATGAGAATATTGAAGAATAACTATATAAAAGGTCAAAGTTGCACAATCAACCAAATAAATTGGCTTGACAAGTTGAAATCATGAATGTGGGCAACCAAGGATATACTATTAAATACATAGTGCACCACAAATTCACAGTATTATGGATAATAAGGAAATCCATTAATACTGAGAAAACTATGATACCCACAACTAGATAAAGTGTTAAAAAACTCTATTTTGACTGCTCCTGTTACTATCAATGAGCTTCAACAAGTAGTTTTTAAAATGCAAAAAGGTAAAACCCCAGGTCCTGATGGTTTTCCTATTGAGTTCTACCAAGAGTTCTGGGATATCCTTCATGTTGATTTATTAGAGGTGGTGGAAAAATCTAGGAAATCCAAAGAAATTTTTAAGGTTATCAATAAAACTTATATTACTCTTGTTCCAAAAGCTCAAGAGGTTGATCATATCTCAGCTTTTAGACCTATTTCTTTATGTAATGTTCTTCTCAAAATAATTACTAAAATCATGGCAGAAAGGTTGAAGCCTCTTTTGCATAAGATTATTTCCCTAGAGCAAGGGGGTTATGTGGAAGGACGTCAAATAGTAGATGAGATAGTTCTTGCTCAGGAATCCATCCATTCCATGGATATGCAAAATTCTCCTTCCATGTTCATTTGGTTAGACTTATCCAAAACTTATGATAGAGTGGATTGGCACTTCCTTATCAAAGTTTTGAGGCAATTTGGTTTCTCTAAGGATTGGATGGATTGGATTATGGGATGTATCTCTTAAGTTTCCTACTTAGTTATTATCAATGGCAGGCCTTCTCAGTCTTTTCCAGCTTCCAGAGGTATTAGGCAAGGTGACCCGCTATCCCCTTATTTATTCATCATTCTTGCTGAATGCTTGGGTAGGACTATAACCAAAAAGAGGGAAAACAAAACCCTTGAGGGAGTTACCATTGCTCATGGAGCTATACTTATCTCTCATCTTCAATTTGTGGATGACTCTACTATTTGAGGTAAAGCTACAGTTAAGGAAGCTTCTAATATTAAGCAAATCATTAGCTATTTTTCTAAGGCTACTAGGCAGTTGATCAATGAAGACAAATATAAAGTTATTTTCTTTCACTGCTTTGCTAGACAGGAATCCATGGTCTTGGATAAACTAAGATATAAGAAGACCTCTCTTCCAATCACTTATTTAGGTATTCCCATAAATATTCCAAGGCAAAAAAATAAATATTGGAATTGGTTGTTGGACAAAGTCAAGAAGAAAATTGAAAAGTGGACCAACAAGTGGCTTTCTTCTGGAGGTAGAATCACCTTGGTAAAATCAGTCCTTCAAGCTATTCCTATTTATGTTTCTTCCATTTTGAATATCCCAAAGGCTGTTCTTCAAGAATGGATCAAATCAGTCATCGTTTCTTTTGGAGTGGTACTAAGGAGAAAAGAAAATGGGCCTTGGTGAAATGGGATACTTTATGTCTTCCTAAGAGTGAAGGGGGGTTAGGATTACGATCTTCAATTAATAACAACAAAGCTTTAGCTGCTAAATTATATTGGAGGATGTTGCATAACCCCAATGCTCTTTGGGCCAATAATCTTCGTGCTAAATATGCTGAGAACAAAAGTCCTGAAGACCTTGTTCGCTATCAACTTCCTACCAAAGGTTCTCCCATTTTAGCAGTTCTTAATACTGGTGAGGATTTGATAAAGAAAAAATTATTTTGGATCATTCATAATGGTCAACATGCAAATTTTTGGATAGATTCTTGGGATGGTCACAAGCCTTTGATAACTCAGTTTCTCGATTGGAGGCCTTGGATGGAGGAGCTTCATCGAGATAATTGGATAAAGGTGGCTAATTACTGTCGGTACCATACTAGTAATTCAAAGGTTGGTAGATATTGGATCCCTATTGATGACTGGCCTATTCAAATCCCAGAAAGGCAAAGACAAGATATCCAAGGCATCCTTCATATGAGATCCCTCTCTTGGTCCCATGAAAAAGATTTTTTGGATGGAACAACACTACTAAGGGTGAGTATTCAGTTGCTCAAGGTTATTTGACCTTATGCCATAATAATCCCAACCATTCTTCTGACATCTTTTCTTGATTGTGGGCTCAAAATCTCTGGCCTAAGGTGAGGTTCTTTAATTGGCTTTTATTGCATCATAGGGTGCTTACTGGTGAGCAACTTATGAAGCATGGTTTTCATGGCCCTTTTAGATGTGAAATGTGTGAAGAGAATGTAGAAAAAATCAACCATATTTTTATTGAGTGTACTTTAGCCTTTGAGCTATGGAGGAGAATGGCCACTTTACTTGGCTTACATTGGTCCAATGTTTTTACTTTTTAATAGCTTTGGAGGGATTGGCCTAATCAAGAGGGTGTTGATCATTTTATTAGGCAGTTAGTTTGGATGGGTTCTACCATTCTTCTTTGGAATATTTGGAATGAAAGGAATAGCTGAATTTTTAATCAAGATAGGAAGGATATTCACTATATTTGGCAAAAGACCATAGCCAACTTAGTTGAATCATTCCATCATCTCCTTAATCACCCCCAACACTCCCACCACAAATGGTATTAAGTGATGCAAATATTGAAGATTAAACCTTCTAAGGGCAACCAACTTAAAGGGAATGTGAGTATTAGTAATATGGATAGGAATAGAAATTTGCAACCTCCTCGTAAGGATTTTGGAAAATTCAATACTGATGGAGCCTCTAGAGGGAACCCTGGAAAAGCCAGTGTGGGAGGAATTGGAAGACTTTTAGATGGCTCCCTGGTTTTTACTTTTGCTGAGAATTTGGGTATTCTTTCCAATAACCTTGCTTGAGGGGTATGGTATCCTCAGAGGCCTTCAGGAGGCTACTAAGGTTGGATGGTAAAAGGTGTTAGTTGAGTCTGACTCTCAACTTATGATTAATCTCTTGAAGAATCCTTCTAAGAATCATAAGGTGGATTGGAGAATAAAAATAATTATTGAGAAGATTCAGTTAATCTAGATGGGATTTTTGAAAGTTGATTACAATCATGTGGTCAGAGATTAAAACAAAAGTGTTGATGCTTTAGCTAATTGGGCTTTGGACAAAGGTGATCGTACTTGTTATGGCCACCCTCCTATATGGTGGGCTTCTCAAATTAGGGAAGCTCTTCTTTCTATCATTTCTTTGGATGGCTCCAGTTTTGAAGGTACCTAGTTTCTTCTTGTTTTTTTTTTTTTTTGCTTCTCTTTGGTTCATTCAGTTTTTTTTAGTTCCCTCGCTCATTCTATTCTTTATTTTGTTTCCTCTGTTGATTCTTGCCTTAATAGTCTTCTGGTCTAGATAGGTCATTGTTTTGTTCATTTATTTATTTATTTTTTCTTTTTTGTTTTTTTTTTTTGTTTAGTTTTTTAAGGTGGGTGGATTTTTTTATTTTGTTTTGTTTTTGTGTTCTTTGTGTTGTTTTTTGTTGTTCTTGTGTTTTTGTTGTTTTTTTTTGTTTTTTGTAATTGTTCTTGTGTTTTTTTTGTTCTTGATTCTTGGGTTTCTCTTTGTTTGTGTTATTTCGTGTTTTTATGTGTGAGTGTTTTCTATGTTTTTTGTTTTTGTTTATTGTCTATTGTTGGTTGTTTTTTATTTTTATTTTTATTTTATTTTTTAATTTTTTAGGTTTTGGTTGTGTTTATTTTTCATGTTTTTTTTGGGTTATGTCTTTGTAGTGTTCTGTTGTTTTTGTCTTGTTTGTGTTTTGCTCTGTGGTTCTTGTGTTTTTCTATGTGGTTTGTGTTGTGGTTTCTTTTATCTTATTGTGCGTGTTTGGTTGTGCTTTTGTTTTTGACACACTCAAGGAGCATGTTTTTTATTTTATTTTATTATTTTTGTTGTTATTTACTTATTTTTAAATTTGTTTTGTGTGTTTGTTTGCTCCTTGAGTATGTCAAAGGTGGTAGGCCAAGTCCGAGTCCTGGGAATTTTTGACGGAATGGATACCCCTGCCTCCTTGGGTCTTACCCGAAAGTAGCATCCCTTTTGGGATGTTTTCCACAAATAAAAAAAAGTGTTAAACATAAGCTATAGTTGAACTATTCTCATCCTCCAAATTTTTATGTAACCTTTAGTTCTCAAGTTTAATTTTAAAATGTTAAGTTCATCTTGAAATTTTCCCCTTCAAAAATCACTACTATTGATAGAATTATTATTTTCTATGGTTTAAAGGTTTATGGGCATCACATTCAACTAGTGGTTTAGAAATATGTTTAGGGAGGCTATATTTGAACATAATTTACTCTATAATAAAACTGACTTCCAAATCATTGTTCGATGCCAAGTTGGATGTCTTGTCTTACACTATCATCATTTTGGTAACTTCACATAGTTTGGTCCATAGTTAAGTTTACTTCTACATAAGGAAAATTTAATTTTTTAATTTGTGTTGCTTCAAGGAGACAACTTTCCATTTCTATCATAATCCAAATGAGCAAAGAGTGTTGGTAAATATTATTTAAATCCATATAAATAATTATTGGCTTCTTCGTGTCTCCCATAAAGGAGGTAGAA
Source organism: Wollemia nobilis (assembly GCA_028583015.1). Taxonomy (NCBI): domain Eukaryota; kingdom Viridiplantae; phylum Streptophyta; class Pinopsida; order Araucariales; family Araucariaceae; genus Wollemia; species Wollemia nobilis. The sequence goes on from JAQPPZ010014788.1 coordinate 13,167,119, forward strand.
GATAAAGTTATCATAAACTATAGAAGACAAAGTTTACAGTAGTTACTTGTTCATATCATTCTTGGTCATAGAGCTAACTAGCCTTCTAGGTTATCTACAACAACAATGGTTAGTAGGATTATTTCTTTGTCAAAAGAGTGTATCATAACATGTTTGTAACTTTTCACCATCAATGATTATCTCTTAAGAGAATAGGACTTTCAAACTACACACTTATCCTAAGAAGATTTATATCAAAGTGAAGTTTTTTTAGTCCTTTGGTATTTTAGATAAGTATGTTTAGCTCTATTTCCACTTCAACCATTAATCCCCTACAAATATCTACTATACCTATTATATTGGTTACTTCATTGTTACAATCAATATTGGTCAATGGAAGAGTCAAGGGTCCTATCATTATTGTAAAATTGTAATAGACATTGATATAAGGATATTTTTATGGCCTTTGTATTAGAAGAACAAGGTTGCTTTAATAGGTTTTAATGTTAAAAGTATTTTAGACTCTAATACTATATTAGAGATAAAATGATATATTGCTCTATTTCATCAAAAGTGTTTTACAAAGATCAATTCTTGAGTATGTAGATTTCCATTCAGATGTTGAATATAGGATGTAAAATTATTTTATCAATCTCCAATATACAAATTATCCAGATTTTTTATATATGTGACTTATGTGAAGCTAACTCCTTTTTTGTGCTTGTGATTTTTCACAATACAAATTCCAATGTTGTTAGTACCAATAGTTTCAAAATATTTCTATCTTTTGAAAAAATTATTACATATATGATTCATCTATGTTGTTTAGTGTAGAATAACTCACTTTAGCATTTTCTTCAAAAAGAATTTAGTATTATTTTTTAAATTTGGCCTCTCTTCATGAAGTACTATCATAGCTTCCTTTCTATGCATATATGCCCCTATAAGCATCTCTTGATTCACAGGTTCCTATTCATGTATCTAGCTAGATTAGATGATTTTAATATTTTCTAGATATGCACATCTTGTAAGTGCATGAAGTGATGATCCATTAAATAATTCTCAATTTTAATTCTCATTTTTAATGGAAATTTGACTAATTGATTCCTTCAACTTTAGAGATTAAAATTTCTATGATCCATTGTGGCTTCTAGTTGAACTCTTAAAGCTTTCACTTTAACAACCGAATAGGCCTCTAATATATTACGATTGATGTTATCTTCAAGTTTCAAATTTTATTAATAAAAACCAAACTAATTTCAATTTTTTTGTTTTTTAATGAAAAATCCTTAAGATTCCATTTTTATCAAAAATACCAAATGTCTTATGACTTGAATGCTTTTTAAGTAGTATCCCAAAACACTCAAATACTTATCAATCTTATTTTTGGACCACAACCCATATAGTTTGTTATTCAAACCCTTATTGTTGTGATAAGGGTTCAATATTACTACTAGACCACAACTAAAATAGTGATCAATCTTACATTTTAACCATCTCATATAACATGCTATATGCAATACTTCCTTGTTATCAAAAATAGGTTATATTAAAACATATTTATTCCCTGAACCCACCATTTGATGGATTAGTACACTATTGAATGGTATAGAAACTATAGGTTCATTACCATGTGTTTGAAATAATAAGAATAATGAATAGGGCAATGTTTGTCCAAAGTTGCTTCAGTTGTGGTAGAAGAGCCATTTAACTGTTAGAATATATTTCATTTTGTATGTCGTTATTACATTATTAGTTGTAACCACTACTAATAATTGCCTTGGTAGTTCCATTTATTTCGAGCTATTCTAAGGCTCAAATGTATTATTTAATTGCCTCTACACAATACAATATTATTGCATTTGTTGACATGGTATCAGAGTAGAAGGAGGAGCGAGCCTCCACTACGATTGACTTGGGTTTAATTTGAAACCATTTGGTGAACCTGTGTGTGAGGTGCATCTGTTGCGACTTGTAGATTGGAAATCCTAGTAAGGGGTTTGACTAGTAGACTAGATCACAGGATGTGTTAGGCCATGGGCTAGCTGATGCACTACATGGACGAACATCTAAGTAACGCTACCTGACAAACTAAGGTTTTGAGAACCATGAGGCAAAACTTTGAGGATGGGTCGATTTTCGTAATGCAATCGAAGAGTGATACACGCAATTTTCCTTATAAATCCTACATATCTTGTCGCTCGTCCCATGTGGAACTAAGACATGAGTTTATATATATATATATATATATATATATATATATATATATATATATATATATATTAAGCATGTGCATTCGATACGATCGCAGGTGATTCACTGGGAAGCAGACATCGAGGAAAATTTTTGCTACAGAACATTAGTTATCTCAAAAAATTGCAGCCCAGCTCGAACTATGTCACCCGACTGTCATTGATGCAACAACAAATCTTGTTCATTTTAGCATTGCATTCGTAGATGTTGACGAGCTTCACAGGATAGCAAACTTGTTAGAAGCCATTTGCTGACTTCAGTGCAACGAATAGAGGATTTCACTTTCTAACATGGTATCACACAAGACATGTGTGGATCCATTTTGGATCAAATTATGACAAGCCATACATGCAAGTGACCTTTGTAGATTTGCCAACGCGCACAGACATTACATCCAGCTGTCTCTCCTGTCGGACGATCAAGCACCATCGCGTAACATTGTAATCTACCTCCACAATATATAACTTAAGACCCGAAACAATATTTCTCATAGTTGCAAGTGGGTGATTTAATGTGTTCAAGCGTTGGAGAAGCATATGTTCAATATTGAGATGCACTGTCAAAAGGATGATTCACCATCATCGTCTTTGTGTAGCCGCCAAAAGCCTCTCCGAAGCATGTGAATGCATCCCATAGCAAGATCCAAGAGTACTTCAAATTGGCAATTTTGCATGCCCTCAACATCAATTGATCTGCCGCCTATCGAAGGAGAAACAATAGCATTTGCAGGAGGAGGAGTGTCACACCACTGAAGGAGTGTCGCACTATTGAAGAAGGCAGTGTCGCCTCGTGGAGGAATCTAGGACACACCTCCCCTACATATAGGGTATCTTCCCCATTGATTCTCACCAGTGGTTTGAGCTGGAGTGGTTGAATATTCGGACGCTAAGGCTCTCAACTGTGGGGTCACAGGTTTAATCCCCCACAGATGCAGTAAACATTATTTTTTGCATAAAAAAAATCGAAGTCTTTATAAGGTAAAATTTTTTATTTTTTGCAATTTTTAATTATTTTTATTTAATTACATATAAAATAATTTAAATATTATGCTTTTAATTATTTTATAAACATATGTTTTCTTTATTATTGAAAGTAATTGTTTAAATTTAATTATTTTTTGTAAATTTAAAGAGATCAACCTTGTCAAAGCATTCAAACAAGGCATAAATCATCAAAACTCACACATTTTTTTTTAGGCTTCATAAATAGAAAACATATTTTGTTTGAAGTACTTCACACAGGGGGTTTTTTTTGGTGACATATTGTGCAAATTTGCTTAAGAGGCAAACTGTTGTAAAAGTTTTTTGAGGCTTCATAGTTGCAAATGTTTTGCACTAAGGGGGGGTTAAATTTTTTCTCCACCATCTCCTATCTTGCAATAAGGGGAGATATAATTTTAAAAAATAAAGGGAGGAATACTTATAAGGGTGCATTTTCAGTAGTGACCAATACCTTAGTCATATTATTTTTACAAAAAATTCATTGTAAAAGGTGCATTTTCGACAAATTCTGACACCTTAAAATATGGGAAGATCAAAGAAGAAAACTATCCCAAAACCAACTGATGTTTCTAAATTAGTTAAAGGCCCATACTTTTCCCCACACATGGAAGGGATAGACTATTATGAAGATGGCACATTTCTTACACTACGGAATGGTGTAGATGCCATAATCAATGATTCTGCGTATTGTGAAGACATGCAAAAAAATGGTGTTCTAATCCCTATTGGCGTTGTAATGGCAATATTCATGTCATTTGTTTCTCTTGACATTGCTAAAAGTAAAGATAAAATGGACATTAGTGACAAAATAGAGGTCAAACCCCTAATGGTCGATGCTTGTAGTGACACAAGTGACATTTAGCCCATGGTGGCGAATGCTTGTTGTGACACGTGACCTTGAGCCCATGATAGCCAATGCTTGTTTTGATACAAGCGACCTCATGCCTATGATGGTAGATATCAGTTGTAGCATAGGTGATCTCATCATAGTAGCAGATTTTGCTTGTGACACTAGTGACTTAAAAACTGAACCTCCTCAAAAAGAGCACCATAATCTCATCAATAGCAAAAAATGCAATATTTTTAAAATAATTGATGAAGATGATGAAATTGGATGTTTTGAAAAACACACCAAAGTATTTGGATCCAAAATAATGAAGAAAATGGGATTCAATGGTGAGAGATTAAGTAAACAAGAACAAGGCATTAAAACTCCAATAATGTTAAATGTTAGGGCAAAGGATGAAATCCTTGGCTATTCTGGACAAGCAAGTACCAGTAATTCCATGTTTGTAAAACCTAAATCTCCTACTACTCCTAAAAAACATTGTTGCAGTCACTATGGAAAGACAGGACATGTTGCAACTAGATGTTGGAGATTACATCCTTGTGATTCTTGTGGATGTACGAATCACTCTTCTTCTAGATGTTGGTACAAAGTGAAAATGACCAACAAGGTTCATATTTATTTTGGATGGAAATATCACACACAATGGACCAAGATGAAATAAATGTTTTATAGCTTCTTACAAAAATGCAAAACCTATGGTAGACCCCAAAGAAAATTTCTAGAGGCAGATCTACAGGCAGATCCAGAGGCAGATTCATCGACAAATCCAGAGATAGACCCAGAGGTACAAATCCAGAGGTATTCTTAGAGCTAGATCCAGAGCCATGAGCCAGAGCTAGAGCCGAAGACAAAGCACGAGCCACCATTCTTTCATTTCTCTTCTTCTTCACTATATTGGAGCAGTTATATACTTTACCTAAATATTGTTGTATGGGGGGATTTTAGTGTAGCTAGTAGTTATTACATTACCCAAATAATGTAATAATGGGGGATGTTAGCGTATATTTCATTCTATATGTCATTATTACATTATTAGTGCCTTGTTGCATAGTTGTAACCACTACTAATAATCACCTTGGTAGTTCCGTTTATTCTAGGCTATTTTAAGGCTCAAATGTATTATTTAATCACCTCTACTCAATACAATATTATTGCATTTGCTGACATTAACATACTATAAATCTTATATTCCAAAATAATATAAGAACATTCCAAATAAAAATACCATTAGTGTAACAACCCACCAAAACAAACCTAGAGAGATAGTTTTTTTAAATTACACAAGCAAGGTTTTCAAGAGTCCCAATGTATTTCCATCAACAATCATAAGGCTTCACTACATTTGATTTTAAGTCACTATAGATGACACTTAGTGGACAAGAGTGGCCAAAATCCTATAGTTTTTTGGGTTCACATTACTAAACCTCATCGTTTATAAGGATGCCAAAGTTATCCTCCCACCTTTTTTATACCCTCACTAGCATAGGAGAATATGACCATAGCGTAGGGATTAAATTTTAAGATCCATAATACTTAAAGGGGAATTTTTATTCCCTAAATTTATCATAAGTCCATATAAGTAGGTTAATCAGGAACAAATAGTTGATGCTTAGTTATCACATCTCCATGAGCTAATGCCATTACCTCTCATTTGGTAATGAACATGATTACCTAAACCTACATTTTTGAGGGACCGTTATTGTTGTCTTGTGAATGATTTCAATAACTTCCTAGTTATGGAATGCCCGATACTCGTTGTTCAAGGTGTATAAAAATAATAATAATTTGGCTATTGCATCCTCATAGTTCCTTCTAGATATGTGAGTACCTATATATTGCATTCTTGCAACTCCTTCTAGGACTCACTTCTACCTGGTTATTGCATCATCGCAACTCCTCCCAATATTGGGTTATTTCTTAAAATTTGGTCGTAAAAGAAGTTCTAAATATTTTCCAATAACCCCCTTGATAAAACCCAATATAGCGATTAATATAAGTAATAACTCTATAAAATATCAAATGCTTCAATTAAATTTAACATGTTTATATTATATCACCATCTCAAACTTGGAAAAATATATTGATACATCACATTATCAATGAACATAAGCTTCAACATAAAGCTATCAAATCCAAAGTTAAATTGATCTAAGTGCTAATATAAAGCTATGTAAAATAAGGCATATCAATAGAACACCAATCCAATATTCATAAATGTTATAAATTTCCATTGAGAGATCATAAATTATCCCATTAAATATATATCACAAGAACATTTGTTTTCTAATAGCAATAAGAACACATTGGCATGATAACTATCATATTCCATAACCTCCTTCAAACTATTTTCTTTTATAAAAATTACCATTTTCTAAATGTCATTGGAATATTTATTTTAAACCATACAAAGAAAATACTCATTTACAAAACCATTTTTCATTCCAATGTACATCAAAACCATTTCACCTAAGTGGTATTTACACCATCTTCTTTCCACAATCCTCCTCAAGCTAGGAATTGTCCATGGTTTTGAGGAACACTTAGGTAGGGTTATGCGTAAGGGGTCAGCCCCAAAATGTATGTTATAAAAAATTGGCTAATAGTTTACAAACACATGTAGAAGGTTCACTATTATTACAGAAAATGTTGGAAATTTAAACTTAAAATTGTCACATTATTATAAAATTGGGACGAATTGACCCAAAAAAAAATTGCACCCAAATTTTTTTGGCTAATGGGCCCTGGTCAAGGGTCCCAAATATTAGCCAATTCCAAATTTTAAAAATCCTAATGTTAGCCAATTTGACAATAAATAGTCGCTATGCATAACCCTAAAATTAGGGATTAGGACAAATCATGATGTAATGCAACTTAACATGCTCTATGTATTTACAAACAATCATGCACAAATTTTTTTTTAAATAAAGAAAATATCCAATGAGATAATTCCATACTTCTCTCTATAATGGTTTCCCTATCTACTCAAGTCTCAGGAAACCATTATAACTATTTTTCCTTCTAAACCAAAAGCCTTTTCCCAAATTTGAGCAACAAGTAAAAGAATCATAGCTCTTCTCTACTAGATTTTCCATAAGAGAAACACTATCAAATAGAAAAACCAACTTTTCTCTACTAGCATTTTATTAAGAAACATCAACATGAAGAAGAACAACTTAATAGCTTTATCTCTTCTTTTTGGAAACCAACATTATTACCAAAAATAACACTCCTTACTCCCTAATGTAATTTTCAAATAAGGTTTATTTCCCTATAACAATCTACATTTTTCATTTAGAATATTCAGGCTTACTCATTCCATTTACACCCATGCCTACAACCTCCATATACTTAAAGCATTCATGACTACATATTCCATTGGTTGATGCATTCATGCCTATGTATTTTATTTGCTAAATAAAAGGTATTTTTAGGTTCTAGCGAGTAATCAACAACAAAATATGCATCCACAACCTTCCATGTATGCCTCCCAATCATGGCATACAAGGTAACATACTTAAACAAAAACTAGCATGCAAAAGCTAAACTAAGCATAACATTATAAGTAGTAAAACTAGACTAGAGCTTAGTAAAAGTAAAATAACATTTTTAGGTGATCAAGACCAACATCGCACGCAAAACCATGTGCATGGCTAAATAAAATAATGTTTAATAGAAAAATACACACACTTACTGGGTTCTAATAACCTCCACCCCAATGTAAAGTCTTAAGAAGCAAGAAGAACCTACTAAAAGGTGCTTGAGATACTATACATAAATCTAGACAAATTCCCATGCTCAAAAGCACCCTAAAATCTTAGCATTAATATGGTATTCACTTCTTTAGAGAGCAATACATCAAGCATACTAGGTGAACATGAGGTTTTACCAACAATAGCAAGGCCAAATGCAAACCAAGACAATCTCACCAAGTAATCTCAAAATCAAGCTTTTAAAAAGGTTTCAATAAATCAAAGGATGAAATGCTAAAACACAACCAACATATAACCAAAGAGCAAGGTGAAAAACACGTATAATAGTGTCCTTCAATAGAGGGAAGCTTCAAAAACTATGGATTTTACCCCTCTATGCTTGTCCTAATTAATTTATCTAATGCACATGCCTCCCTTCCAGCTCCTAATTCCTTCTTTTCACCTCCAAAAGATGCCCCAAAACTCATTTGAGGCTTCCTATAAATACCTTGAGGTGGTTCTTTAGGAACCTCACATTCTTCCCAAGATCTTCACTTGAGCTAGCCTTTAGCTCGTAATGTTCTTTCTAGAGTGTTACCAATATTGAAATGCTTATGGGAATTAATAAAGCATGAATTGTTAATTTTATTTAATTCTTTTTGAACCCATAATACAATAGTCCTTAATGTTTTAAATATTAGGAAAAACAAATCAATAATTAAAGCATCCTCATGAATTAATTTGATAATTAATTTTATTAGTTTCAATTGCTAATATTAATTATTAGCATTGATACTAATATTCTTAAGTATTAAGGTTACCAAAAAATTAATACTATAATAGTTCTCATCCATAAATATATGCATACCACACACAAGCATACATGTCATTTACACCAACAATATACACCCCATTGTTTTATCCTTAAGTAGGTGGTCCTTTTAATATGATCTATTGTTATCACCAACCTATTAAGGAGACTCATTGCACAAGCAACTTCCTGGTCCAATGGCATGAACATGAAATAAGCACAATGCAATGCATCTATATGAAGGTTTTTTGCTACCCTAAGTTATCGATGAGAAAGTCATTACCATTATTTCCCAAAATTTAACTCAACATAGGTGGTTATCCTTATTATTCCATTGGTGAGAGCACCTGGTCCTACATCCACAAACACATCAGTAGTACCATATTACAAGAGTAGAATCAAAGCATAAAGTGCAATTACCCAATCATATTGACATCATAAAATAAAGCTATGCATTAGACATCTACACCAATACATAATTCATTGTTAATAATGAGTCTTGCCAAGGAGGGTTATTACATAATCCCTCCCTTGGGCTAAACATAGTCCTTTGTGTTTTCTACAAGTGAGTAAATAAATGTTTCATTCAAATAATTATGGGAATTGCTTTCTCATTTCTTCAGCATCTTCCCATGTTGCATAATTTTTAAAATACTAGTCCCATTGGACCTTACATTGATCTAGGGTTTGTTTCCTCAACATCTTGGAATGAAACCCTAGAATCTTTATTGGTATCACTTCAATGGTTGAGGGATTTACCAACTGCAATTTAGAAACATTCCAAATTTGAGTAGGATAAATGACATATTTCCTAAGTAGATATATATGGTAAGTATAATGAATCTTTGATTGGTTGGGTGGCAAAGCAAGCCTATAGGCTATTGGACTAATTGTATCAATGATATCAAAAGGCCCAACATAGTTGAATTGATCCCACTTTTCATGGGTCTTTCCCTCAATAAAAATTTGTCCTCCATAGAGAATTCCCTTGGTGATGTTTTCATATAAACATAGCTCTTTTGGTGATCAGTTACTTCCTTAAGCCTAAGTCAGATTGCTTTGATCTATTCCTCCATCTCTTTAATAATGTCTAGTCTGATCATCACTAGATCCTTTATATTTTCCCATGATAGAGGTGTTCTATATCTTCTACCATACAAGGATTCAAATGGGGCCATTTCCAATGATGCATGGTAACCATTATTATATGCAAATTCTACAAGATGCAAAAAGTCCTCCCATTTGGACTTTTTGTCCATGCAGTACATGCAAAGAACATCTTCTAAAACTGGGTTTACCCTTTATGATTGACCATCTATTTTTGGATGATATGTAGAATTGATATTCAACTTAGTACCCATTGTATGGTGAAGAGCCTTCCAAATTTTTGGTGTGAACCTAGAATCCCTGTTTGATACGATCACTTTAGGAAACCCATATAACCTAAATTTTTTTGGAAATTTTTTTTGTCACCATCGATGCATCATCCTTGATGTTTTCTAGGATGAAGTGTTCAACCTTTGGTCAAATTATCAATTAATAGTATGATTGCATCATGCTAGTACCTAGTCTTAGGTAAACCCATAATAAAATCCATAGATATTACCTACCATTTTTGCATAGGCATATGATGTGGGTACAATTTCTCTATTGGATATAGATAGCCTTAACTTTATGGTATTCTGAATATCTTGCAATGAAACTAGTGATATCCTCCTTCATTCCTACCCAATAGAAGGTATTTTTCATGTTTTCCCTTATTTTTTATCCTCCAAGATGAGTGAAATAGGGAGAATTATGCACCTCTTGCATAATAAATATCCTTAGTTCAAAAGTTTTGGGTATAACAACCCTATCCTTGGAGCATAAATGTCTATCTTTTATGTTGAAATCCTTATTGTCTTTAGGATTTCTCTCAATTTTATCTCAATTTTATATGCAATATGAATCCTGTAGTTACATTTATCAGAATTTATCCATCAAGTTCATATGAATTTGGGTCAATGTTGCTATGTGCCTTCTACTCAAGGAATTTGCAACCTTATTTTCTTTTTCTTTGATATACTCAATACCAAAGTTGTATTCTGCTAAGAACTCTATCCATATTATCTATCTTGCATTCAACATAGGTTGGGTAAAAATATACCTTAGACTTTTATGGTTTTTCCTTAGCCCAAAATATTTTCCCAACAAATAATGTCTCCATACCTTTAATGCATGCATAATTGCTACTAACTCTAGGTCATGTGTAGCATAATTTACCTCATGCTTCTTGATTTTTCTAGACTCATAGGCTATTTTGGCATCCTTTTGGGATAATACCCCACCCAAACCCTCTAAGGAGGCATCTTTACACATGGTAAAATTTCCAAGAGGATATGGTAAATTTAAGGATTGATGTTGTAGTTATATTATTCTTTAGAGCCTCAAATGCAACCTCACACTTATCCATCCATTTGAACTAGTTTCCTTTCCTATGAAGGTTGGTGATTGAATAAAAAACTATAGAGTAATAATTCACAAAATGCCTATAATAACCAGTAAATCCCATGAAACTCTTGACTCCTAACACATTTATTAGTGCATGCCAGCTTAATATAGCCTCAATTTTATTTGGATCTATGACAATTTCTTCTGTTTAGATGATGTGTCCCAAATATTGTACCTATGAGGTATAAAACTCACACTTGGACAACTTTCCATATAGCTAGTTTTTCCTTAGCACCTCTAACACTAACCTCAAATGATGGTCATGATCTTATTTGGTGTGAGAATATATCAAGATATCATCTAAGAATACCAAGACAAACTGATCTAGATATTTTTTGAACACATGTTCATCAAATTCATAAAAGCTATTGATGTATCTGTCAACCCAAATGATAATACTATGAACTCATAGTGTTCATATTTAGTCTTAAAGGTTATTTTATGGGTATCCTCTTCTCAAATTCTTAACTAATGATACATTGACCTCAAATCTATTTTTGAAAATATAGTAGCATATTTTAATTGTTCGAAGAGGTCATCAATATTTAATAAATGATACTTATTTTTAATGGTTAACATATTTAGCATCCACTTGATTAGGTCTGATGTGTAGACCAATTGGTTCATCCAAACCCCATAAGGGGAGCGAAGGTCCAAGGTTCAAATCTTGGGCCTCGTCAGACTGAACACTTGTCTCTTTCCTGGTGCTTTCAGTGGTGTAAAAGGTTTAAAATTATTGTGGCATGGCAGTTATAGGGGCGTATTGCATGAAGATCTATGTGGCAGCTTCCAGGGCAGACAGTGCAGAATACTGTGGTGGCCATTAAAGCTGGACAGCCTACCTAGATTCATAGCAGCTATCGATTCCACCATGTAAAAAAAAAAACATATTTAACATCCTATAATCGATGCATAACCTCAAGGAACCATCCTTATTTTTAAAAAATAATATTGGAGCACCCTAAGGTGATACACTAGGTTTGATTAGACCCTTTTCCAATAAATCCTAAAGTTGCACCTTCAATTCTTGCAACTCAATTGGAGTCTGTAAGTTAAGGAAGCTACCATTGACAAACTAACACAGAAAAAGAGAGTAATGTATATAATGAATTTTATTACAAAATATGAGCCTTTTACAATGCAAAAGAAGACTCTTTGTCTCTTTACAATTACAAAAACCTATGAAGGTTTTAATAATAACAATGGTGCAATATGCTCCCTAACTACAACTAATGTGATCAAGAGAGTATGAGTGTGTATATATGGGTTGGTAAAGATATCTCCCAGCTGGTTATGAAGATATACTTACACACAAACAACCAAGAGAAGGGTTAGTAGTTAAAGAGCCCACCTTAGTTGGGCTTTTGTTCATGCAATATTGAACTATAATAAAACACAAAGTTTATTGCTGTAAAATACAATGAAAATGATAACTATACCTGTTATATACAAACAATGGGCAAGTGTGAAATTTGGCTAAGGCATGAGTGTGGGATAATTTTGATAGCATTTAGTTAGCACAACTTGGGATCCTTTAAAATATCTATGGGAGGGTGTATTTATAGGTAATTTTAGGGTGGATGAGTGGGATGCCATGTGGACTCTGCATGGACTCCACATAGGCAAGGGTAGTTGGGGAAAAGTCTAGATAATTTCAAGTGGAAAGGTTTCTTTAATTTGCTTTGGGAAGAGGGGAGGATCTAGAAAAGGTGGAAAGTAATTTAAAATTGCTTTGTGGGCACATGGGGGAATGTAGGGGAATTTAAAATTCTTAGAAATGGTGAGGTGTAATTGTCACATTTAATTTTATTAGGATTAGTATCCTAGGGGGATGGGCATGTGATTTAAAAATTATTTTTAAAAGGCCAAGAAGGCAGGTTTAATTTTTTAAAATGCCAAGTGTATTAAAGTGGGTGTCCTTGGACCCTGTGGCATTAATGCCCTTTTTAATTTAAAATTTAAAATTTACCTTTAATAGCATGGGGAAGGGTACCTCATGGGGTGACCTTATTAAATTAGGGCAATTTTTAAATTCTCAAGAAATGGGCTTCTAGATTTCTCATTTATTATAGTGCCTAGAACATGACATAATTTGCATTAAGGGGTTGTAAATATTGTATTAATTAATATTAATTAAGATTATAGTTATTTTATTTGTTTTGTTATTTCCTATGCAAAGGGGGGCTAATAAATAGGGATGTAAATTATATTTAATTAGAGTAATTTAGTCTTAATAGGGTAATATTTATTATTTTATTTATTTTGTTATTTTTATTGTTTTCTTTATTATTTTTATTATTTTTGTAGGTATTCAAAATGTTTCCAAAATTTAATTGATTTTATTTGCAATGTATTTATAAGGGTTTTATTAGGCAATATTAGGTATTTTAGATTAATTTTATTTTTGTAAGACTTATTGAGTGTAATTATTATTATTATTATATTATTTATCAAAATTATTAATTTTAGGTGTCTACAGATGCCCCTTTTTGCAATGTGTTGTTTGGGAGAACAACACAATGCAAAAATATTTATCAAAATTTTGTTGTGTGATTGCCCCAATGAGATGATTATCCCCATGGGAGTATATTTGACGACCCCCTCAAGTGGTGAGTGTGCAAGAGAAGGCACGAAGCCAAGGACAAGCCACTTGACAAAATTGGGTAATGGAAAGAATAGGTAAGGGTAAGGAAGGATGGGGGAAAATTGCATGGGAGACCATCTCCTTAGAGATGATTCGAAAAGTTTGCTTAGCCAGGGGTAATCAAGGGTGGAGATGAGGGTGAGAGGATGGGGAAGGTGGGGGAAAAATGGTTAGCTTAAATGGTAGTATGTGGGAAGAAGGTAAAATGGAGGAGAAGATAAGATGTGTGGAGTGAGTGGGGGGTTAAAAAATGGGGAAAAGGAGGGCAAGGTACGGGGAAGGTTAAGGAAGATAGGAGGTTACAATGGGCGAAGAGGGGTTAGCTGCGAGCTCCTTGGAGAGAAAGATGAGGGTAGGAGAAGATAAGAGGATATAGTGGGAGGAAAAGGGAGTAGGAGGATATAATGCAACCATGGAAAAATAGCAAACCTAAACACAAAGAGTCCACATGTGCTTGTTTAAAATAAAACAATGATAAAAATAAAAATAAAAAGGTGTGGTGCCTAAGGAGGCAAGCTAAAAGTGTAAATCCCAAGGGGAAAAGTGTAAAAGTGGGTGCCCAAGGAGACAAGTGTAAAAGGGATGCTTATGGAGGTAAGTGTAAAAGTATGCCTACGGAGGCATGCATAAAAAAAAGGTGTCCAAGGAGGCAATGTAAAAAAAAGGTACCTAAGGAGGCAAAAAGAGAAGAACAGTGCAATGTGAAGACACAACCAGGTCTGAAAAGTATCATGGTGCTAAAAGGATAATAGGTAACAAGGAAAATATATTAATGATGGATAAAGGATATGATCATGAGAGTAAATGGATAATGGATAATGATGATCATGAGGTAATAAAAAGTGCTTACCTCATTAATAAAAAATATCTATTTAAATACACAAGGGGATATAATGTCCATAGGGAAAAGGGGAGAGAGGAACAGAAGAAAAAGAGGAAATATAGTATATTTAGGAGATTTCATGAGACTCAAACATCATAGTCATCCTCTCAAGTGGTGAGGTACCCATATAAAAGCCATTAATATTTAGAGGTACCTTGAGACATATCAAAACGTCCTAGAACCGTTGTTTGTGTAGTGAGTTACCAAATTTTGAATAAGTTCAGACTCAACCAAGCATAGTCCTAATGAGAAAAATAGAGCTAAATTATGAAGGCATACTCCACTTCTAGTCAGGCATCTATAACCCTAGTGGAGATAGGATACGGTCCATTAACGTTGCTCCACTACCAGCCATACGTTTATAGCTCCAGTGGAGTCATCTAATATACCCAACGATTTAGACTATATTATAGTTTTTCATTATTTTTTATCATTTTCATTTTTATGCTTTCATTTCATTTTTTTTAAGCGTGAATCCTTGGGTTTTGGATCACTGAAGGATGCACAATGAGCTAATATATAGGCATTAGGACTAATCATGATATCATCCTCGCCTAATAAAAAATATTATTAATTATGTGTGTGACGTGTGGATTCTAGAATGTCTCAATAGGTCAGGAAGGAAAGCTCCAAAGAGTCATGGCTTGGAATGGGATATATATGCACTTGAGGAGGATACTAGGTATGGTTGAGTGATGGAAAGATCCATAGGATATGAAGAAAGGGATAAGAGGAAGAGAAGGGATGCAAGAAGAAAGGGGATTGTGAAAGACATGTATATACCCTTGCATACAAAAGGAAAGGTGAATAATTAATTAGGTAAGCACCTTCCATGGGTAAAAAAAAAGGTGAAGGTAAAAAAGGGGGAATTTCGAGAACATTTTCAAGGATAAAGGTTAAACAAGAAGGTGAAAGTATGGATCCTAAGGAGAATTGTGTGTGGGTATGAAATGAAGGCGTAAGGAGATAAGCTAAGATGAAGAAGCGTTAGGAGATTTGTGTGTGTGAAAAGGGGAAGCCCAAGGGTTTGAGGTACCCAATGAAAGGTTATGGTGTGTGGGGGATGAGGTAAAAGAATTGGGAAGTGATCAATGTAGGAGATAAAAATAGGCATATACTTATTGATAGAAAGAAATAAAAGATATGTACCAAGATTTTTGTGGATATATATGTGTGCGTGTGTTATGCATAAATTTCTTTAGGTAAATACATAGATGCAAAGGAAGGTATGACACACCCCTATGCCAAGGGGAAGGCAAGAAGAAGATGTACTAGAGGGTGAAATCCCCTAGTAAAAATTTGTGGTGAATGGCGAGGTAGTCCGTAAGCTATTGGAGGAAGGAGTGGGAAGGGTGAAATTGAGGAGCAATGGGATGAATGATGGGGTCGAGGATGGAAGTATAGGGACAAAGTGGCATTTGAGTGAGGGGATCGAGGAGTACAAGGTGGAAGGGCCGATTGGAAGGAATTGTAGTGGAAATTGGATTACAAGTAAGGTGATAAGGATTAGGACAAGAATATGGGTGATATGGAGGAAAGAGAGAGGATTAATGGTAAGGCAATGAATATTAGGTCACACGAGGGGTATGGGATAGTGAATAAGGTGTTGGAAGAAGAGGTGGTAAATAGGGTGTTGGAAGAAGTGGAGGAAGAGAAGGAGTTGGAAGAAGAGGTGGGAGAGAAGGTGTTGGAATAAGGGGTGGCAAAGAAGGGGTTGGAAGAAGAAGAGGAAGAGAAGGGGTTGGAAGAAGAGGTGGGAGAGAAGGTGTTGGAAGAAGGGGTGGAAAATAAGGGGTTGGAAGAAGATGAGGAAGAGAAGGTATTGGAAGAAGAGGTGGGAGAGAAGGTGTTGGAAGAAGGGGTGGCAAAGAGGGTGTTGGAAGAAGTGGAGGAAGAGATGAGGAGGATTGGTGTGAGGATTTGCACATGGTTTTTTCATGACTATGTGCATATGATCAAGTTGGAGGGGTTTGATGGGTTTATCTAGAAGGGGAGTGCCCTAAAGAATAGTCCATATCATGAAGGGAAAGGGGTGTAGAAGGGGTTTGTGGTGAAGTGGGAGGAGTCTCCTTGAAACAAGTTGGAGGAATTTTATATGGGTGAGGTATTTACTTAGCATTTGAGATGTTAGGGGAAAGGGGATGGATGAGGGTGACTTGAGAAGAGTCATTTATCGAAGGTTGAGGGGATTGAGGATCGGGGAGTGATGGAAATTTGTTTATATTTTGCTTCATCCTCCTCCTCAAGGTCTAGAGTGAGAGATTTGAAATTAACGAAAGTGTCGAGTCCCCCAAACACAAAATTGGTATGGGTAGATATAGGACCCAAAGGAGCAATGGCATCAATGGTTAAATCATGGGCTAATTCAGATTCGGGATATGGTGACAAAGAGTTGATAGGATTAGAGGGGTGTGTTAACATGGGGTGGTTTGTAATGTGAGGCAGTGGAGAAGGTGGGGTATTAAATGGTCTAAGTCCTCATGGGTGGTAAGGGCTTTGGTTAAGGAGGCAAGGTAAGGTGCAAGTAGAAGGATGTGGTGGTGAAAAAATGATATAATGCAACCATGGAAAAAGAGCAATACCAAAAAGTAAGGGACCACATGTGCACTATATAAAAAAGGGAAAAAGGTAAACAAAAGGTATGTAGCCTAAGGAGGCTAGTGAAAAGTGTATAGCCCAAGGGGGCAAGTGTAAAAGGGGTTCCCAAGGAGGCAATGTGAAAAATAAAATGCCTAAGGAGGCAATGTGAAAAAGGGTGCCTAAGGAGGCAAATGTTAAAATAAAATGCCCTAGGAGGCGAGGAAAGTGTAAAACAATGCAATGTGGGGTGGTAGCCAAGTCTGCAAGGTAGCATGGTGCATTGAGTTAAAGTGCGAGAGGAAGGGTGGTTGGATAGAGTGTTGGGTGAGGTCAATAGAGCAGGAGACTAGCTTGATCTACCCAAGCCTACTCGGGTATTGGGTAATTGATATGGAAGTTTTATAGGGGTGCGGATGCCTTGCTCATGGTATCCTAAGCCAAACCCATGCCAATGGCATTTTTGAAAATAGTGTAAGACAAAATATGGTTTGGAGAGGTAGTTAATATTAGCACAAAAATGATCTTGGAAGGAGATGGAAGTAGATGGTAATGTGGGGGTATCGAGTCCCCCATAAAAAAAATTGGTGTGGTTAGGTGGTAAGCTTAAGGTTACAATAGTGCCTATGGTAAAAGGATTATCACGTGTTTTATCAAAATCTTTAATAGACTATACATGCGATAGGTTTTGAATATTTACACTATGTACAAGGTGTTCACCTATGGTAAAATTAGTCATATGTACAGTAATGTGTGGTATTGTAGGAGGCAGTGATGTCGAAATGATAGAAATGGTAGGGGTATCCTTGGATGAGGAAATAAAATCTAATGAGGTAAATTGAGGAATAGTGTTAGGGGAAGCATCTTGTGATGAAGATGAAGAGTCAATTGAAGTGTGGGGTAAGTCATGGGGATCCTCTTCTTCTTGAGAAGTAAGAGTGGTAGAACCAGGGGTAAGATTAGTGATGGGATTAGGATGATGGTTTATGGATTCGAGTAATGGAAGGGGTGTAGGGGGAGGTGTATTATTTTTGGTTGAAGAAGTGGAAGGAGAAATTATTGGGAATTGGTCATACAAGGTATTAGTGTCAATTGGGGTGATATGGGAATGCGTAGGTGTGCTATGTGGTGAGGTAGGGAAAGTCACCTTTGAATAAGTTGAAGGGACTTCAAGTACATGTGCAGTTTGGGTGTCCTCTAAGGTGTATTGTTTTCTTTATTATTTTTATTATTTTTGTAGGTATTCAAAATATTTTCAAAATTTAATTGATTTTATTTGCAATGTATTTATAAGGGTTTTATTAGGCAATATTAGGTATTTTAGATTAATTTTATTTTTGTAAGACTTATTGAGTGTAATTATTATTATTATATTATTTTATCAAAATTGTTAATTTTAGGTGTCTACCGAGTCATTTTGTAAGGCGTCCTTGTAATGTGTTCTATCCCTAGCATTAACTCAATAGTGAAGTAAATTTCCCATCAAGGTGGTAGACCTAGGAGATATTCTGGCAATACATCCTTGAATTCATGCAAAATTGGGTATCTCTTAAACAATTTCTCATCCCCCTTTTCTCCAGTCTTTCCATTGAATTTAACTCCATTCAACATACCACCGCTTTTAATGGTTTTCTTTAGCTCTATAGTTGATAATAAGTGAGGTTGAAAATACCCTTGCCCACTTTGAACTCTTACCCTCCTATTATCCTTATTAGTGTAATCCATCCACCTTTCTTGGAAGTTGATTAAGGCTCCATGAGCCTTTAACTACTCTATCCCTAAGATAATATTAGAATCATGGAGTGGTGCTACATACAAGTTCCACATGGTAGATCCATTAGGTAAACTTATCTTGTTTGTAGGAAAACATTTATCCACTAAGTAGGTTTGTATAGAACCATACTCGACTTTCCATTCTTGTGTTAAAATTCTAGGTCTTTTTAGCATACCCTGATAATACTAGTGGAAATAAAACTATCTATAGCCCCACTATCTATTATATTTTTCACATATTTATCAAAAACTTACCATTTAGTAGCATAAGTGTTGCTTATTCATCCAAGTTTTGACTCTCGGTAACTACATAAATTCAATGTGACTGATCCTTTACTCTATAATTTACCTTTGACCATTGGGGACACTTCTTGGCATAATGAGGGCCCTCACATATATAGAAACCTATCCTGATTACTTGAGATATGTCTAATATTTTCTTCCCTATTCCTCTATGCTGACTCAATATGCTTTGGTGGATGAAAATTGGAACTATATTTTTTATGAAATTTCTTCTTATTTTGCCTTGATTCCCATTGTTCTTGTTATTAAACTTTGGGTTCCTTTTGTTTCTCTTATTTTATTCCTTATTCCATGTCATAAATATTACACTCTTTCTTTTCTTAAGATCCTATATCTTTATCTCTATTAAACCTAAATAGTTGGAATTTTTAGTTTGGATATTAGTCTCTTCTTGTCTGGCCAAATAATAAACCTATTGCAGAGTTTTATGTTTGAGTATATTAATTATTGTCCTAATATTAGGATATATCTCTAAAATGAACTTATGCACCTTTAGTTTTTCATTGTTATTGTACTTAGGAACATACTTCAAAAGCTTCACATATCTCAAAAAATACAACTCTATTGATAATGTGCCTTGTTGAAGTATAGATAATTCTTCAAACTTCTCTACATAAAATTGATTAGAAAAGCCCCCAAAAAATCATCCCACTTAAGATCTATGGCTTGAATATTTTTTCTTCTACATGTATTCTCATCATTTTTGGGTTGCATCTTGAATATGAAGGGTAGCGCACATAGTTTGAGTTTCAAAGGAGTAACATTTCATGGAAAATAAGGTTTCTAACTCCTTCAACCATGACTTGACCACATCTCATCCTTTCCCATTAAATTTGGCTACTTTAAAATTATTAAGGTTTTTATCTAGTTTAGCCTCTTTTAGGGCTTTTCTCTCGTCTCCTTTTAATAAGGTTCTATTTTTGTCTACCATCTATATTTTTGGTATCATATTTCTTATTAATTAGGGTTTCTATTAATTTTTGTTGCTATTCCAACCATTCTTAAAGTAACTTCACTACACAAAAGATATCTTTTGCTCTTCCATTAAAACCTGTTGTTTCCCTGGTGCCCCTATCAAGGTTCTCTATCCTCCTAACCTCTTACTAGGAGTCACTATTATTCTAGTTTTCTTTTTGGAGTCCACAATTCATTTGAAATTTAATTGGGTACACACTATATTTTCCTCTTGTGTGACCAATCCAATTTTCTTGGAAGAAATTCCTTTTAAATCAAGTGTTATCTCCTATCCACAAAATGTATTTGGATAAGTTACAATTTTCTTTAATTGTTCTTACAATTAGTTAGTGTCATATTTTCTCATGACTAACTTATACCATTATCACTCAATCGACAATGATCAAGGTCATGCTTACCTCATTCCAAGGTGCCCTTCCCTAATAAGAAATTATAACTCTTAGGATTTTTACTCTTTGGTCTGTTTGGTCCTAATTACATGCAATACCCGATGTATCCTAGATCATGTTAATATTCCTAAAGAATTAAATATCCTAAAAGTAGCACATCAATTCAACGCTCATCCTAGGTAGACTCCATGGAAGCTACTAGCCATTCGACCTAGAGCTTTGATACCAACTGTAGCAACCCACTAAAACAATTCAAGAGAGAAATTTTTGTATTTCCACAACTAAGGTTCTCAAGATTCCCAATGTATTTCCATCAATAATCATAGGGCGTCACATTATTTGAGTTCAAGTCCCTATAGATGACACTCAGTAGACAAGAGTGGCCAACATCCTATAGTTTCTAGGGTTCACCTTACTAAACCTCATCATTTAGAAGGACACCAAAGTGGTCCCCCCACCTTTCTTATACCCTCTGCAAGCATAGGATAATATGACTATAGTGTAGGTATTATCCTTTAATGCCCATAACAATTAAAGGGAAACACCTATTCCCTAACCTTACACTAAGTTATTTTAGGTATGTTAATCAAGCATAAAGCCTTGGTGCTTAGTTACCACACCTCCATGGTTTAAATAAGGTCATTACCTCTCATCTAATTATGAACATAATAACCCAAACCTACACATTCAAGGGACCACCACTACTATCTTGTGAATGATTCTAATAACTTCCAAGTTATGAAACACCCGATCCTCACCATTCAAGGTGTATCAAAATCACAAGAATATAGCTATTGCATCATCACAACTCCTTCTAGGACTCACTTCTACTTGGTTATTGCATCATCATAACTCCTCCTTAGATTAGTTTATTTCTTAAACTCAGGTCTTAAAATAAATTCTAAATATTTCCCAAGAAACCCTTGATAAATCCAAGATAACAAATAACATAAAGTAATAACTCTCTCAAATATCAAATGCTTCAATTAAATATTAGCATGATCATATTATAGCACCATATCAAACTTGGAAAAATAGATTGATACATCACATTACTAATTAACATAAGCTTCAAAATAAAGTTATCAATTCCGAAGATAAATTGATCTAAGTGCTAATATAAAGTTATGTAAAAGAAGGTATCTCAATAGAACACCAATCCAATATTCATAAATGCTATAAATTTCCACTTAGAGATCATATAAAATTATCCCATTAAATATAGATCACAAGAACATTTATTTTCTAATAGCAATAAGAACACATTGGCATGATAACTATCATATTCCATAACCTCCTTCAAACTATCTTCTTTTACAAAAACTACCATTTTCTAAATGTCATTAAAAGATTTATTTTAAACCATACAAAGAAAATACTCATTTACATATCTATTTTTTATTCCAAAGTATATCAAAGCCATTCTACCTAAATGGTATTTACACCATCTTCTTTCCATGATCCTCCTCATGCTAGGAATTTTCCACAATCTTGAGGAACACTTAGGGATCATGACAACTCATTATGCAATGCAACTTAACATACTCTATGTATTTACAAGCAATCATGCACAATACATTTTTTAAATAAAGAAAAAATCAATGAAAGAATCCCATACTTCTCTCTATAATGGTTTCCCTACCTACTCAAGTCTCGGGAAACCATTATAACTATTTTTCCTTCTAAACCAAAAGCCTTTTTCAAAATTTGAGCAACAAGCAAAAAAATCATAGCTCTTCTCTACTAGTTTTTCCATAAGATAAACACTATCAAATAGAAAAACCAACTTTTCTCTACTAGAATTTTATTAAGAAACATCAACATGAAGAAGAACAACTTAATAACTTTATCTATTCTTTTTGGAAACCAAAATTATTACCAAAAATAACACTCCTTACTGCCCTAATGTAATTTTCAAAATAAGGCTTCTTTCCCTATAAAAATCCTCCATTTTTCTATAGAGAATTCAAGATTACTGATTCCATTTACATTCATGCCTATGCCCTCCATATACATAAAGTGTCCATGCCTACACATTCCATTTCTTAATGCATTCATGCCTAAATTTAATTGCATAATGAATTCATCCCTATGCATTTCATTACTTAAAGTATTCATGTCTATGCATTTCATTGCTTAATGCATTCATGCCTATACATTTCATTGCTTAATGGCTTCATGCCTACAGATTTCATTTGCTATATTAAAGGTATTCTTAGGTTCCAATGAGTAATCAACCACAAAATATTCTCCACAACCTTCCAAGCATACCTCCCAAGCATGACTTACAAGGGAAAATACTCAACTAGAAACCAACATGTAAAAGCTAAACTAAGCTTAACATTATAGGCAATAAAACCAAACCAGATCTCAGTAAAATAAAAATAACATTTTTGGGCGATCGAGACCAATAATACATGTAGCACCCATGTATGGCTAAATAAAATAATGCTCAATAGACAAACACACACACTGACTGGATTCTAATAACCTCCACCCCAACATAAAGTCTCAATAAGCAAGAAGAACCTACTATAAGGTGTCTGATATACTATACATGAATCTAAATGAATTTGAGTGCTCGAAAGTGCCCTAAAATATTAGCATTAATAGGGTATTCATTGCTTTAGATAGAAACACATTAGACATACTAGGTGAATATTAGGTTGCACCAATAATAGCAAGACTAAATACAAACCAAGATGATCTCACCAAGCAATCTCAAAAGTAATATTTTAAAAAGGATTCAATAAATCAGAGGAAGTGCTAAAAAAAAACCAATATATAACCAAAGAGAAAGGTAAAACAACATGTATACCAATGTCCCTCAACATAGGGAAGCTTCAATACCTATGGAGCTTACCTCTCTACACTTATCCTGGTTAATTCCTTTGACGTGCATACCTCCTTTATAGCTCTCGATTCCTTCTTTCTGCCTCCAAAATATATCCTAAAACTCATTCAAGGCTTCCTATAAATACCTTGAGGTAGTTCTTCAAAAACCTAACGTTCTTCCCACGAGCTTCACTTGAATTGGCCACCTTTAGCTTGTAACATTCCTTCTAGAACGTTGCCAATATTGAAATTCTTATGGGAATTAATAAAGCATGGATTATTAATTTTCTTTAATGCTTTTAAAACCCATAATGCAATATTTCTTAATGTTTTAATATTAGAAAAAATAATGCAATAATTAAAGCATCCTCATGAATTAATTTGATAATTCACTTTATTATTTTTAATTGCTAATATTAATTATTAGCATTGATGCTAATATTATCAAGTATGAAGGTTACCAACAAATTAATACTTTAATAGTTCTCATTCATAAATCTATGCATACCACATAGAGGCATGCATGTCATTCACACCAATAATATTACACACCATTTTTTTATCTTTAAGTAGGTAGCCCTTTTAAGATAGTTTATTGGTATTTCCAACTCATTAAGTAGACTCATTGCACAAGAAACTTCCTAGCCCAATGGTGTGAACATGAAATAAGCACAATGCAATGCATCTATATGAAGGGTATTTTGTTACCCTGAGCTGTCGATGAGCAAGTCATCACCATTATTTCCCAAAATTTCTCTCAACTTAGGTGGTTATTGTTTTTATTCCATCGATGAGATCACTTGGTCTTGCAACCACAAATGCATCAACTATACCATATTCCAAGAGTAAAATTAAAGCATAAAGTGCAATTATCCAATCATATTGACATCATAAAATAAAGCTATGCATTAGACATCCACACCAATACATAATTCATTATCAATAATGAGTCTTTCCAAGGAGGGTTGTTACATACTCCCCCCTTGGGCTAAACATAGTCCTCTATGTTTCTTGCAAGTGAGTAAATAAATGTTTCATTCAAATAAATATGGGAATTGCTTTCTCATTTCTTCAACATCTTTCCATGTTGCACAATTTTTAGAATATTGGTCCCATTAGATCTTACATTGATCTAGGGTTTGTTTCCTCAACATCTTGGAACAAAACCCTAGAATATTTACTAGTCTCATCTTAATGGATGAGGTGTATTCCATATGTAATTCAAAAATATTCCAAATATGAGTAGGATTAGCAACATATTTCCTAAAGAGAGATATGTGGAAAGTATCATGGATATTTGATAGGTTGGGTGGCAAAGTGAGCCTATAGTTAATATTATCAATGATCTCAAAGGGACCAACATAGCGAGGATCCAGCATAGTTGAATTGATGGCACTTTTCATGGGTCTTACCCTCAAGAAAACTCTATCCCCCATGGAGAATTCTCTTGGTGATATTTTTAGATCAGTATAGCTCTTTTGGTGATCGATCACTTCCTTGAGACTAAGTCGGATTGCTCTCAGTTGTTCTTCCATATCTCTAAGAGTGTTTAGTTCGATCATCATCCAATCCTCTATATTATACCATGACAGAGATGTTTTATATCTTCTACCATATAATGCTTCAAACAAGGCCATTCCCAATGATGCATGGTAACCATTATTATATGTAAATATTATAAGATACCAAAATTCCTCCCATTTGAACTTTTGCTCCATGCAATACATGTAAAATATATCTTCTAAAACTTGGTTTACCCTCTCTATTTGACCATATATTTTTGGATGATATGTAGAATTGATATTCAACTTAGTGCCCACTGCATTGTGAAGAGCCTACCAAATTTTTTATGTGAATCTAGAATCTCTGTCTGATATGATCACCTCAAGAAACCCATGTAACTTGAAAATGTCTTTGACAAAGTTGTTTGCCACCATCGGTGCATCATCCTTGATGTTCCCCAATATGAAGTGTGCAACCTTGGTGAATTTTTAAACCACTACCAAGATTGCATCATGGTGGTACCTAGTCTTAGGTAAACCCATAATGAAATCCATAGATATTACCTACCATTTCTATGTAGGTATATCATGTGGGTATAATTTCCTTTATAGATGTCAATGTTTTACCTTAATATTTTGACATTCTAAACATATTGCAATGAAAATAGTTATATCCTTCTTCATTCCTACTCAAGAGAGGGTCTTTTTCATGTTTTTGCTCATTTTTTACCCTCATAGATGAGCAAAATAGGGAGAATTATGCACCTATTGCATAATCAATCTTCTTAGTTCACCAGTTTTGGGTATAACAACCCAATTCTTGAAGCATACAAGTCTATCTTTCATGTTGAAATTCTTATTCTGTTTAGGATTTCTCTTAATTTTATTCTAGATTTCTATACAATATATATTTTGTAGTTGTATTTCTTAGACTTTCTCCATCAATTCTATATGACTCTAGGTCAACATTGTTATGTGTCTTATTATACTCAAGGAATATACAACCTTATTTTCTTTCACTTTGATATACTCAATACCAAAGTCATATTATACTAAGAACTCTATTCATCTTCTTTGTCTTGCATTCAACATAGGTTGGGTGGAAATATACCTTAGACTTTGATGGTCTATCCTTAACTCAAAATATTTTCCCAAAAAATAATATCTCCAAACCTTTAATGCATGCACAACTGCTACCAACTCTAGATCATGTGTAGCATAATTTACCTTATGATTCTTGAGTTTTCTAGACTAATAGGATATTGTGGCCTCTTGTTGGGATAATACCCCATCCAAACCCTCTAAGGAAGCATATGTACATACAATAAAATTTCTAAGAGGATCTAGATCTTGAGGATTGGTGTCATTGTTAACTTATTATTTAGAGCCTCAAAGGTAACCTCACATTTATTCATCCATTTGAACTTCTTTCCTTTCCTTTGAAGCTTGGGGATTGAATAAGCAACTTTAGAGTAATCCTTCACAAAATGACTATAATAACCAGTGATTCCCATGAAAATCTTGACTTATGACACACTTATTGGTGCAATTCAACTTAATATAGCCTCAATTTTCTTTGGATCTATGAAAATTCCTTCTATCGATATGATGTGTCCCAAATACTATACCTGTGAGGTATAAAACTCACACTTGGACAACTTTCCATATAGCTGGTTTTTCCTCAAAACCTCTAAAACTAACATCAAATGATGGTCATGATTTTCTTTGGTGTGGCAATATATCAAAATATCATCTAAGAATATTAAAATAAATTGATCTGGATATTTTTTGAACACATTGTTCATCATATTCAAAAATTTTGTTGATGTATTTATCAACCCAAATGGTAATACTATGAACTCATAGTGCATGTATCTATCTTAAATATTGTCTTAGATTTTATGTTACTGATCCTCTTCTATGTTACTTATATTTTCCTATTAGGACCCTTCATAGTATTCTTCGATATTTTCTCCCCAATTTCTTCTTTATGTGTTGACTCAATTTGCTTTGGTGGATGAGGATTGGAACTATCCTTTTTTTTTTCATTCTTATTTTGTCCTTGGTTCCTATTGTTCCTATTACTGAACTTTGGGTTTTATTTGTTTCTCTTGTTTTTTTCCTTGTCCCATTTCATAAATATTGCACTATTTCTTTTCTTAAGTTCTTGTCTCTCTATCTCTGTCAACCTTGAATAGTTGAACAAGGATTTTTTAGATTGGATATTAGTCTATTTTTGTTTGGCCAAGTCATAAGCCTCTTGTAGAGTTTTAGGTTTTAGCATATTAATTATTATACTAATATTAGGGTCTACCCCTAAAATAAACTTATATACTTTTAGTTGCTTATTATTCTCATACTCCAAAACATACTTCAAAATCTTCACATATCTCTAAAAATACACCTCTATCGATAGTGAACCTTGTTGAAGTGTAGAGAATTATTCAAACTTCTCTACATAAAATTGATTAGAAAGAAATATTTTCTTAAAATCCTTGATAAAATCATCCCACTTAAGATCTGTGGCTTGGATATTTTTTCCTATACTGAATGTGTCCCACCATTCTATTACTGCATCTTGAAGATGAAGGGTAGCCCACATAATCTACGTTTAGGAGAAGTAACATTTCATGGAAAATAATTTTTCTAACTCCTTTAGCCATGAATTGACTGCATATCCTCCTTTCACATTAAATTTGGCTACCTTAACATTCTTAAGGTCTTTATCCAGTTCAACTTATATTCAATATTTGCCCTCTTATCTCCTTCTAACATATTCTCTTCTTGTCTACCTTCTACATTTTGGTATCGACTTCCTTATTGATTAGTGTTTCTATTATTATTTTTTGTTGTTTCAATCATTCTTGAAGAAACTTCACTATGAAAGAGAGATATTTTGCTTTTCCATCAAAACCTACTATTTTCTCGGTGCCCCTATTGGAGTTTGTTGTGCTTCCAAACCTCTAACTAGGAGTTGTTATTCTCCTAGTTTGCTTGTTGGAGTTCATAGTTCATCCAGAGTTTTATTGGGTATGCACTACATTTTTCTCCTATGTGATCGATCCAATTTTCTTGGACAAACTTCCTCATAAATTGGGTTCCATAATTTATCCACAAAAGAAAGTTGGGTAAGTTACAATTTTCTTCAATTATACTTATTGTTACTTAGTGTCATCTTTTCTCATGAACTAACTTAGACCATTATCACTCAATCGATAATAATCATAGTCACACTTTCCTCATTGTAAGGTGATATTCCCCAATAAGAAACTATACACCTTAGTATTTTTACTCCTTGGTCTGTTTTGTCCCAACAACATGCAATACTTGATGTATGTTAAGGTCCCTAAAGAAGTTAGTCTCTCCAAAGTAGCACATCAAGTCAAGGCTCATCCTAGGTGCACTCCATGGAAGCTTCTTGGTCATCAATACTTGGTAAAGGATACTTATTTTTAATGGTTACCTTATTTAGCATCATATAATCTATGCATAACCTTAAGGAACCATCCTTCTTTTCCACAAATAATACTAGAGCATCCCAAGGTGACACACTAGGTTTGATCAAACCCTTTTCCAATAAATCCTAAAGTTGCACCTTCAATTATTGCAACTCAATTGGAGTTATTATATAAGGTTTCCTTGCAATTGGTTTTTTCCTTGGCATTAACTCAATCGTGAAGTCAAATTCTCATTGAGGTGGTAGACATGAGAGATCTTCTGGAAATGCATCCTTGAATTCATACAAAATTGGGTGTTTCTTAAATAATTCCTCATCCCTCTTTTTCTAGTTTTCCACTAATATTAACTACATACAACATACCGCCTCATTTAATGGCTTTATATAACTACATAGCTAATAATAAGTGAGGTTGAAAAGTCTCTTATCTGCTTTGAACTCTTACCCTCCTATTATCCTTACCGGTGTAATTCATCCACCTTTCTTGAAAGCTGATTAAGGCTCCATGGGACTTTAACCAGTCTATACCTAGGATAATATCAAAAGCATGGAGTGGTGCTACATACAAGTGTCATATGGCAGATCCATTGCATAAATATTCTTATTTATAGAAAAATATTGATCCATTGAGTAGGTCTATCTAGAACCATACTTGACTTTCCATCCTTGTGCCAAAATTCTAGGTCTTTTTGGCATATCCCCAATAATACTAATGTAAATAAAACTATCTGTAGCTCCACTATCTATTAAAATTTTCACATATTTATCAAACAACTTACCATTTAGTAGCATAGGTGTTTCTTTTCCATCTTAGTTCTAACTCCTGATAGTTGCATAAATTTGGTGCAACTAATCCTCTACTCTGTTACTTACCTCTACTTGTTGGGGATACTTCTTGGCATAATGAGGCCCCCCACATATATATCAACCTATATTGGGTGTCTAAGATATCTTCAATCAATTCTCCCCTATTTATTTTTTCTATGCTAACTCAATCTACTTTGGTGGATGAGGATTAGAATTGTCATTTTTTAATTAATTTGATCTATCGATAGTGAACCTTGTTGAAGTGTGGATAATTCTTTAAACTTCTCTATATAAATTTCATCAAAAATAAACATTTTCTTAAAATCCCAACAAATTCATCCCACTTAAGATCCATGGCTTGGATATTTTTACCTATACTAAATATGTCCCACCATTCTAGGGTTACATCTTGAAGATGAAGGGTAGCCCACACAGTCTGAGTTTCAAAGGAGTAACATTTAATGAAAAGGTTTCTAACTCCTTCATTCATGACTCAATTATATCTCCTCATTCTTTCCCATTAAATTTGACTACCTTAACATTCTTAAATTCTTTAGCCAATTTAATCTCTATCTGATATTTGCCCTCTTGTCTTCTTCTAACAGGGTTCCCTTCCTGTCTACCTTCTACATTTTTGGTACCAAATTTATTATTGGTTAGGGTTTCTATATATTTTTATTGTTTTTTCAACCATTCTTGAATAAAATTCACTACAAAAGAGGTATCTTCTACTCTCCCATCGAAACCTATTGTTTCCTTGATATCCTTGTTGGGTTCGTTGTCCTTCCAGACTTCTTACTAGGAGCTACTATTCTTCTAGTTTTCTTATTGGAGTCCATAGTTCATTTAGACTTTCATTGTGTGTGCACTACATTTTCCTCCTATGCAACCAATCTATTTTTCTTGGATGAAATTCCTCTTAAATAAGGTGTCATCTCCTATCCACAAAAGGTAGTTGGGTAAGTTACAATTTCCTTCAATTGTACTTACAATTAGTTAGTGTCATATTTTCTCATGAACTAACTTAGACCATTATCACTCAATCTATAATGATCAGGGTCATGCTTTTCTCATTGCAAGGTGCCCTTCCCCAATAATAAATTATACCCCTTAGTATTTTTACTCCTTGGTCTATCTGGTCCCAACTACGTGCAATACCCGATGCATCCTAGATCATGTTAAAGTCATTAAAGAAGTAAGTCTCCCTAAATTATCACTTCAAGTCAAGGATCATCCTAGTTGCACTCCATGCAAGCTACTAGCCCTATGACCTAGAGCTCTGATACCAACTGTAACAACACACCAAACAACTTGAGAGAGATTTATTTATTTATTTTTTATTCCACAAGCAAGGTTCTCAAGAGTTCCAATGTATTTCCATAAATAATCCTAAGGCTTCACCATATTTGAGTTCAAGTCGCTATAGATGATACTTAGTGTATAGGAGTGGCCAACATCCCATAGTTTCTAGGGTTCACCTTACTAAACCTAATCATTTAAAAGGACACCCAACTGGTCCTCCCACATTTCCTATATCCTCACCAACATAGGACAATATGATCACATCGTAGTGATTATCCTTTTAAGGCCCATAATACTTAAATGGGAATTTGTATTCCCTAACCTTACCCTAAGTCTATCTAGATAGGTTAATCAAAAAAAAATCCTTGGTGCTTAGTTACCACACCTTCATGGGCTAACTAAGGTCATTACCTCTTATTTTGTAATAAGCATGATCACCCAAACCTACACCTTCAAGGGACCACCACTACTGTCTTGTGAATAATTTGAATAAATTTCTAGTTATGGAACACCCGATCCTAATCGTTCAAGGTATATCAAAGTCACAAGAATCTTTATATTACATCATCACAACTCTTTTTAGATCTTTGAGTACCTAGCTATTGCATTCTAGCAACTCCTTCTAGGACTCACTTCTACCTGGTTATTGCATCACCACAACTCCTCCCTGGATTGGGTTATTTCTTAAACTCGGGTCCTAAAAGAAGTTCTAAATATTTTCCAAGAACCCCCTTGATAAAACCCAAGATAGCGATTAATATAAATTAATCTCTCTCAAATATCAAATGCTTCAATTAAAGATTAACATGTTCATATTATAGCACCATCTCAAACTTGGAAAAATAGATTGATACATCACATTATCAATAAACATAAGCTTCAACATAAAGCTATCAAATTCAAAGTTAAAATGATATAAGCGCTAATATAAAGCTATGTAAAAGAAGGCATCTCAATAGAACACCAATCCAATATTCATAAATGCTATAAATTTTTACTTAGAGATCATATAAAATAATCCCATTAAATATAGATCACAAGAACATTAGTTTTCTAATAGTAGTAAGAACACATTGACATGATAACTATCATATTCCATAACCTCCTTCAAACTATCTTCTTTTACAAAAACTACCATTTTCTAAATGTCATTGGAAGATTTCTTTTAAACCATACAAAGAAAATACTCATTTACATATCCATTTTTCATTCCAAAGTACATCAAATCCATTTTTCCTAAGTGGTATTTACACCATATTCCTTCCACGATCCTCCTCATGCTAGAAATTTCCCATGATTTTGAGGAAAACTTAGGTATCAAGACAACTCATGAGGCAATGCAACTTAACATACTCTCTATATTTACAAGCAATCACACTCAATACATTTTTAAAAATAAATAAAACATTCAATGAGATAATCCCATACTTCTCTCTATAATGGTTTACCTGTCTACTCAAGTCTCACGAAACCATTATAACTATTTTTCCTTCTAAACCAAAATCTTTTTACCAAATTCGATCAACAAGCAAAAAGAGCATAGCTCTTATCTACTAGATTTTTCATTATAGAAATACTATCAAATAGAAAAATCAACTTTTATCTACTAGCATTTATTAAGAAACATCAACATGAAGAAGAGAAACTTAATAGCTTTATTTACTCTTTTTGGAAACCAAAATTATTACCAAAAAGAACACTCCTTACTACCCTAATGTAATTTTCAAAATAAGGCTTCTTTCCCTATAAAAATCTACATTTTTCATTTAGAATATTCAATCTTATTTATTCCTTTTACATCCATGCCTACCCCCACCATATACTTAAATTATTCATACCTACATATTGCATTGCTTAATGCATTCATGCCTACATATTTTATTTGCTAAGTAAAAGGTATTTTGAGGTTCCAATAAGTAATCAACCACAAAACATGTATCCACGACCTTCCATGCATGTCTTCCAAGCATAACTTACAAGGGAACAGACTCAAATAGAAAGTAGCATGCACAAGCCAAACTCAATTTAATATTACAGGTATTAAAACCAGACCAAATATTAGTAAAAGCAAAATAATATTTTGGATGATTATGACCAACATCACACACAACATCCTACACATGGCTAAATAAAAGAATGCTCAACAGGAAAACATACACATTGACTGTGTTCTAATAACTTCCATCCCAATGTAAAGTCTCAAGAAGTAAGAAGAACCTACTAGAAGGTGCCTGAGATACTATACATGAATCTAGAAAAATTCCCATGCTTGAAAGTGCCATAAAAGCTTAGCATTAAGATGGTATATACTACTTTAGAGAGCAACACATCAATATCGGGTGAACATGAGGTTGTACTGACAACAACATGATTGGATGCAAACCAAGATAATCTCACCAAGCAATCTCAAAAGCAAGCTTTTAAAAATAATTTAATAAATCAAAGGAGGAAGTGCTAAAACACAACCAACATATAACCAAAGAGCAAGGTGAAACAACACATTTGACAGTGTCCCTCAATAGAGGGAAGCTTCAACACCTATGGAGCTTACCTCTCTACACTTGTCTTGGTTAATTCCTCTGACATGCATGCCTCCATTCTAGCTATCGATTCCTTCTTTTTGCCTTCAAAATATGCCCCCAAACTCATTCAAGGCTCCTTATAAATACCTTGAGGTGGTTCTCCAATAACCTAATGTTCTTGCCATGAGCTTCACCTGAGTTGGCCACCTTTATATCATAATGTTCTTTCTAGGACATTGCCAATATTGAAACATTTATGGAAATTAATAAAGCATGGATTATTAATTTTGTTTAATATTTTTCAAACCTATAATGCAATATTCCTTAATGTTTTAATATTAGGAAAAACAAAGCAATAATTAAAGCATCCTTATGAATTAATTTGATAATTCACTTTATTAGTTTCAATTATTAATATTAATTATTAGCATTGATACTAATATTCTCAAGTATTAAAGTTACCAATAAATTAATATTTTAATAGTTCTCATCCATAAATATATGTGTACCACACACAAGAATATATGGCATTCACACCAACAATATTACACACCATTGTTTTATCCTTAAGTAGGTGGTCCTTTTAAGATAGTATATTGCTATCACTAACCTATTAAGGAGACTCATTGCACAAGCAACTTCCTAATCCAATTGTGTGAACATGAAATAAGCACAATGCAATGCATCTATATGAAGGGTATTTTGTTACTCTGAGATGTTTTTGAGCAAGTCATCACCATCATTTCTCAAAATTTCTCTCAACTTAGGTGGTTATCCTTATTATTCCATTGGTGAGAGCGCTTGGTCCTACAACTACAAATTTATCAAGAGTACCATATTCCAGGAGTATAATTAAAGTATAAAGTGTAATTACCCAATCATATTGACATCACAAAAAAAGCTACGCATTAGACATCCACACCAATACATAATCCATTGTCAATTATGAGTCCTACAAGGAGGGTTGTTACACTTAGAACACCACTCAATGTGAATTAGATCAATAAAGCAACCTGTTGGAGTATATTATATTGTTTGGTACATGCTAATGTATTCCCATGGTACCTTCATGGTAAATATTGTAAATATTAGATGAGGGTTGAGTCTTAGTTTAGAGTGTGAGTAATATTTTATGTAATATAATAATGTGTGCAAAAAATGCACAAGTATCATGTAAGGAAGTGTGCAAGTGTAATATGAGTATATATGCACAAGTGTCTTTAGATTAGAGTGTGCTAATTGAAGAGTCATGTCTAGGTGTGCATACAAAATAGATTCATGTGTATGCAAGTGTCAAGTAGAGAAGCCAAGAGTCATGAGACTTGGCATAAGGAAAGAAATAGTCAAGTATCCAAAGATTCATTCTACAATGGCTATATATTACTCCATGGAGGATCATTAGAGATATAGAAGAAGTTATCAATATCATCATTGTAATGATCAAGATTCAAGTGATACATTTGTAAGAGAAAGAGGAGTAATAAAGATTACATGCATTTTGAGCAATTAATATTGTAAGTCATGCTACATACTTTATACATGTATGATTTAGGCTATTTACATTCATATTTCTACTTATTAATGAATGTTACTTGATATATTATAAGCCTTGATTTACATATTAATTGGCTCATATTATTCTACTTACATCATTATCTTGATCTTACTATATTATGGTTATCTTATATTTGATCTTGTAAAATTTATCATGTGAGTTTTACATTAACATTAAGGCTTAAAAAGCCATCACAACCTCCACCATGGCTAATAAAAATAATAATTTGAAGCCACAATTTATATAACATCCCTTTGACATTTTATTCTAAGCAACGACTTGGTTGATAAAAATATCCAAAGTCAACATATATTATAGATGAATAGAATATGCCCTAGTGATGCAAAATGTTTTAGACTAAATTCAAAGTAAAATGTAGGAAAACATGAATGCAATTAAATTTTTCACCCTAATCTATTGATAATTTTTGAGATAATATTATAGCATTCTTGTAGCATGATATATGTCATTTTGTACAAAAAAAAAAGAATCTTTTCATGGTGAAATACAACTTTTTCTCTTTCTTGGTTCTAATTTATTATAATATGGAACATATAATTTTGAGGTTTTGGAAAGATAGTTCTTGGGTTTCAATCTATGCAAAGAGTATAATGTTGTGAGATAGGAATAACAAACACAACTTGGCCTTTGATACTAGATGAAATGACCCACTCTTTACAACCCAAAATTTCTGGTCATTAAACTGAATTTCATACTCTTATGATAATTACAAGAAATATAAACAAACATTTACTAGAATTTATTAATATTTTTCACCTTAAAATAATCTAGTGATTACCCTCAAATAGGTAGAATGCCAAGAAATAATATCAATAATGAACTCAAGTGTACTATAATTTAATATATTTTCAATATTAATTTTTATGGAATCATGATTTAAAACAATAAAGAGATAAGTAAGACTATTGTAAGTTAAGTAAGCAATTGTTTTTCAATTACTCAATAAACAATGACTAAATATGTTGAGATTTGACTTAGAACTATAAAAATATTTAAGTCAATGGCATACTCAAGCTAAGTAGTACTCATCCTAATCTTGTATATTTCACTAATAAAATAAGCTTGATCTTACCATGAATGGGTGGTCCATGCAAGTCAAACAACTATATGAGATTAAAACCAATAGAAAATAAAAAAATTATTTACTAATATGGTTGATAATGGCATGTGCAAATTCTGCCATGATTTTTTCCTAATTAAAATTGGCGTAGTTATTGTTATAGCCATACCAAAGAATAATTCAAATGTTTTTTTGGTTACATAGATAAATTGGTTACAATCACAATTTTTAGTAATTGCCATAGCCATACCAAAGAATAATTCAAATTTCAAATAGCCATACCAAAGAATAATTCAAAAAAAATTTTGGTTACATAGATAAATTGGTTACAATCACAATTTTTAGTAATTGCCAGTAGCTTGTAGGGTTCAAACTATTAGCGAAGGCTTCCAACACATCCACCATCTTGTTAATGGTAATCCGACGTGATATGGGGACCGCCGAACGCACAGGGTTCGTACCGTCTTCGTT
Source organism: Wollemia nobilis (assembly GCA_028583015.1). Taxonomy (NCBI): domain Eukaryota; kingdom Viridiplantae; phylum Streptophyta; class Pinopsida; order Araucariales; family Araucariaceae; genus Wollemia; species Wollemia nobilis. Next base: position 13,203,268 of record JAQPPZ010014788.1, read on the forward strand.
AGTCTGGTTCATCACATGGCATGAAGGGGAACACCGAACAAGCAAAAAATAGATCACTGCCATCAGTCAATTGCAACATGTAGACGAGTTAGATCGAACTACTGGCTATGCATGGGCACACCCGTGGGATTGGAACCTAGGTCTCCTCTCGGTAAGCACCCCAACTTACCAATCCACCTAGACCCATAGACAAAATGTTGAATATGAATGTAAATAAGAATAATTTAAATAAATCACATGAACGGTTTCATTTCTTTTCATTTTGTAATTTATTTAATTTTTTTCAAACTAGTTTCTTGAAATATATATGAAGCCACAAGATATTAATAAAACAAAAAATAGTTAATTATTATTCCAAATCAATATAAATTTTTTTAATTTATAGAACTTCATTTTCTCATCCATTGCAAGGTTTCATTGGTATGCTAGGATCTCTAGCTTATTAAGGAATAATGGAAATGACTTTCATATATTTAACTATTCCAATCTCCAAGGTCTGTAGAGATATAGTGGTAGCTTTTCAGATTTGAAACCACGCCCATGAAGATAAAATGATGGAGACGTTGCCAATTTTCCCATATAACAAAAAAAACTTTCATTTATTTAAAAAGGGAATAAAAGAGTTAATACTTTCAAGAGAACGTGTGCTTAAAATAATATTCTAGCAAGCCATTACAATAAGCATGGAATTACATCAAATATTATTAGCTCAATCAGTTAAACTTATTAACTTTCAAGAAGAAAACCCAAGTTCAAATATTGACAAGTGATACATGTATAATTGTTAAGCTATTATAATACCATTGTATGGTCATGATGTAATATGGGTGAGGCTCAACGCAATCCTAAGTAAACAATTAAAAAATAAGCATGGGATTGAAATAAACATGAAATTTATTATTCCTTTAAGGATTTTACAATGATGTAATATGGGTGAGGCTGAACTCAATCCTAAGTAACCAATTAAAAAATAAGCATGGGATTGAAACAAACATGAAATTTACTATTCCTTTAAGGATTTTACAATTATTTGTACATTCCATGTTGCATATCCATGTCTCTAGAGGTAAATAATTTTTTGAGGAAATAAGTTACAACATTCTATATAGTCTTTTTCAAATCAATTTTACAAGAATGGACGATTAGAAGATAAAAAAACGTTATCCACCAATATTTTACAAAATATTAAATATATTCAATAGGTTAGGATTTCATTCTTTTGACTGTCATCACAAGCTTACAAATATGTTTATGTTTTCCGCTAGTGTGTATATATATATATAATATAATTGGTAATAGCTTCCTTAGGCAATGAATGACCCATTATCTTCTAGAAGCTTTTGAGTTTCTATTAGTGTCCATAAATTCCATTTCAACTAAGGAATGTAAATATATATTATACATAGATTCTATGCCATGCAAAGATCAAAATAAAAACCAACCAAATAAAGAACAAGACAAACAAAGAATCACAATATCAACTATATGCTTAAATACTTGAAATCACATGGCCCCATAATAGATCTTGGAAACCATGGTGGAACCCTCTCAATCCCACTATTAGGAAACTTGAACTGAACTTGGTTTAATCATCAGGGATCCCTATTTCTATCATAACAATAATATAACTCATATCTTTGAGGAGAGCCCACCCTATAGTTGACATTAGGGTTAAGGAAAATCCTACTTACCTCGTTCTTATATACATGATTTCCATACATCCTTGGCTAGAATATCCTCCCAATAATCCTAGATACTCAACCACATGTCATGTAGATAGGATAAAATCACAATCAACAAGTAGGGAAAATTATAATTCAAAATCAACAAAAATCTTACATGATTGACACACATTCATTAATACATTTGGAAATCCCTTAGGAATAACACCAACATATATAGTACATTGACAATTTGGTTAATTATTTCTTATATTTTCATAAGTTAAATTTTTATAGAATTCATTTAAATATTCTCTAATTACTAAAAAAAAGACAATATGATACTACCACTCTTTGTATAATTGTTCTCCTTTTTGGTTCTAGAAGCATTTCTTTGCTAATCCCCTTCTTTCTTCTATACAAAACTCTTAATACTATATTATTTTTTATTTTATGATTCTCCCTTTTAAGTGGCTTTTATCCCTTCCATATCTAACCTACCTCTATCTTGTGATTTGGTCCTCCACTTCTTGTCCTTATCCACTTAATATTCATCTATTTCCTTCACATTAAATTTTAAATTTTTTATTTTCTTATTATTTATTTTAATGTATTTTAAAATGAAAGAAATTGATTTTCATGCTAGGGTTTCAAAGAGGTTTTGCTAGGGTTTTGCTCGCATGTTATTGATGCTTGTTTGTTCTTCCATCGATCGCCATACCGTTCGTGCCCTTCTGAGATCTGCACGCATTGTGTCATTGTTAGTTACTCCTCCGCCTTGGGCGGGGGGCTCCGTCCCTTTCAATGGTTGCCTCTCAGGATACTATTTCACTGGTTAGTGAAGTTCTAGTTGAGATCCATGGTACTAGTAAAATGACCCAGGAAGTTTATCTTGAAGGTAGTTCCTCAGTGTTGGACATATCCCTGTTAATGTAGGATGTTGATAATGCTGGCAAATGGCTAGAAATTCACACCCTGGTAGGGTACTTTTTGGGGAGGATTCCTAGTGACTCGATAATCCAGTAATGGATTCAACAAGTCTGGCATCCATATGGCATAATAGTTAATCATATTCAAAACCTTACTAAAGTTTTTTTTTTATTTTTAGTTTGTTAATCCGCAACATGTAGTTACTAATATGAGCAAAGGGCCTTGGTATATTAGAAATACCCTTTTAATTCTTCATCCCTAGCATCATAATTTTACAGTTTCTACTGATGTTTCCTTGTGGGTCCCCATTTGGGTGGAATTCCCAGGTCTCCCTTTGCCCCTTTGGACATTCTTTCCACAACTTGTCACACCCATTGGCAAGTTTGTGTGCATGGAGCCACAAAAATTCTATGTTGTGCAACCATACAAACACATTTGCATTAAATTATCAAATGATCTTAAGGATTCTATTAATATTCAGATTGGGGAGACGTATTTTCAATAATGGGTGGTTTATATCAATCTCCCCAATACCTATTATCGATGTCAATTTGTTTCCCGCAAGATAAAATATTGCCCTCTTATGGAGGGTTGATTCAAAAATTAGGCTTTAGTAGAGATACCTTCAAACACAAATAAATATGTTCCTCCCACTAATGGAGGGGAGGAATGGACTTCTGTCACTAGGAAGAATAGTAAAGGAAATCAACCACAAAATTTTGTAGGATCTGGTAAAAAGGAGTCTCAACTGAGCTCTCAGTTTGGGGTTTCTCATGCAACTTGTATAGAAGGAACTTATGTTTCTCTTCCTATAGGTAACTCTTCTGGTAATAATTAAAAAAATCCCTAATTATTCAAGACTCCCAATAAGATAAGCCATCAGCTATGCCAGTGTCTGCTCCCTCAAGTAAATTCCATGTTTCTCCACCTAATTTATAGAGTTAATTTCCCTCACGAAACCCTCATCGTTCTCGTAGTCCAGTTCGGGATACCTCAGGAATCCCTTTGGAGAAGCGACGATAGACAATTTTTTTTGTTAAAACCATAATATGTTTCTCACAAATACCTTTGAATCCTTAGTAGATTTTGAGGACTCTAAAGTCCTCGAAGGAAATATGCTCCTCGATCATGTCTCATGAAGTGCTTATCTTCGATTATCATGGGTTTGACAGATCTTGTGTGCAAGTACATAGTGTGTCAGGGTCTATATGAATTCAAGTTAAAAAATAGTAATATTGATATCCTTTGCCTTCAGGAAGTCAAAGTCACTAAATGTATGTTGTCAAGTACTTGCTCCTTTCTCTGGCCTCGAGGTCACACCTTTCATACTATGCATGACATGGGTAGAGGGGCAGTAATTTTTATTTCAAAATATTATCATTCTAAAATGATCTCTTGGGGTTTTGACCCTTCGAATCATGTTTTTTGGGTTGTGATGGATATTTATGGTCATATTCTTGGTGTACTCAACATCTATGCTCCTAATGATGCCAATGATCAATGTGTGTTTTAGCGGTGGACAACACTCTCTCTTCCCTCTATTATTTGGTTACTTTGTGGGGACTTCAATATGATCAAATTCCTACATGATAAAGTGGATCTTCTTCCTATGAGGTGAGTGGCAATGGAAAGAGAAGCATAGCTTTTCATGAAAGAAAATTTGGGTCTCTCTGATCCCAATAACTAATTTTTTGAAGAACACAAGCTTATACTAAGAGGGGGGTGAACAGTATAAGACCACTTTTTACTTTTTCTTCCAAATCAATATTATGTTGTGTAAATATAGCAGTATCAATAGTAGTAATCAAAGCAATGCACAAAAACCATACACAATAGAGGCACCATAATTTACGTGGTTCACCCAATGTGGGCTACTCCACGGAGAAAATATTTTACTAAAACTTTCTCAATCAATCTCTTTGGGAATCACTCCCAAATACAATTTTTATGGATATCTTTCCAAATGATATGCTAATTCACTAATCTCAATCTCGTGGATCTCTTCCACAGGAGAACTCTTTTCCCTTTTGCTTTGGCTATGTGATCTTCTAGAAGACTCTATATCTCTACTGCACTAACTGGTGGACCTCTCTCCACTTGAAGAATTTTCACTCAGATATATCTTTAACTATGTTGGCTGCTGGATCTCTATCCACTGAGACTTTGTCCTCTGTACTCTGTAACCTCCAAAGCTCTGTCAATAGGCTCACTAAGAACCTGCTCAATAGGCTCACACAAAACCTGCTTAACAAGCTCACACAGAACTTTTCAAATCTGTGCTAGCAAGCTCACCAAGAACTTGCCCAAATCTACTCTAGAAAGTTCACAAAGAACTTGCCCAAATCTGCTCTAGCAAGTTCACCAAGAACTTGCCTAAATCTGCTCTAGGAAGCTCACCAAGAACTTGCCCAAATTTGCTCTAGCAAGCTCACCAAGAACTTACCCAAATCTGCTCTAACAAGCTCACGAGGAACTTGTCCAAACACTGTCCTCAAATATGTCCCAAAGGCCTTATCAAAGGCTCAATAAATCATGCTCAAGTAGTACTCAAAAATTAATGGCAATCTCAACTCAAATTACTTCATACAAGCATAAAGAGAATTGTTAGAGACTCAATATGTTCTAATCTCACTCTCAACCCAAATCAATCTCAACTCAACTCATAGAAGCATAAAGATAATTTTTAGAGACTCAATATGTTCTAAACTCACTCTCAACCCAAATCAATCTCAACTCAACTCAAATCAACTCATAGAAGCATAAAGAGAATTGTTAGAGACTCAATATGTTCTAATATCACTCTCAACTCAACCAATAATCACAAGGAACAACTCTTGCTCACACAACCCTAGTCCAAGTATGTATCAACCAACTCAAATGTTTCCAACAATGCTCAACCACAAATCTCACATAACAATTATACTCATGTTCTTTTATAACTCAAGTTATTTCACAACCAATGGGTTTCAACAACTATGCTTATCAAACAAGGTTTAGACACAACTCTCAATTCAGAAAACCTTAAAGCATTCAACCAACCACTTTCGAAAATGAAACCACAAACAATCCTTTTCCCTCCAATGATATTTTAGAAATCAACCACAATAAACAATCAATAGGAGAATCTGCCCATACCTTTTATGAAGATGAAAAAATCTCTTTGTAAATCTTCCACAATCACAAAATTCTTTTGCCAATCTTCACAAGGGTTAGTAGATCACAAAATAATCAACATTACTCCACTTTTCAATAATCATCACCAAGGCCTTTAATTGTACAACTTCCTTATCTCTCCTAAAACCACTTGTACCATAAAATAAAACAAATCAAAACATTGCATAACCTTTTCACTCCCAAAACCACTTATACCATAAAATAAAATAAATCACAATATTGCATACCTTGTCAACTCACGAAAGAATTAATCCTCTTGAAAAAGAACAAGGCAAAATTCACTTTTGGAATCCCTTTGTAAAATCAAAAATATATCTTTACACACACCTTATTTCTCCTTCTAAATAAGTTATTCAAATAGACCTCGAAATAAGCTTTCCGACGATATATAATATGCCCCATTTCCGAAATAAATTGAAACCTTTATATATATATATATATATATATATATATATGCCAACCTCCATTAATTGCACATAGGTCGGCCCTCCATTAATTTAAACTTAAACTTTAAAATTTAATATCTTCATCATCGGAGGTCCTTTTTCGATGAAACAAAATTCCACCTTGGATTTTAATAAAATCCCTTTCCACATAAGCCCACCATGGTTTTAAATAAAACCTTTTATTTTGCCTGCCTTGGTTTTCATAAAAACCTTGTAAATAGCCATGCTTTCCAAAATATCATAAATTCTTATTTATAAAATATTTTGGCCACCAAAACCAAATGTGATCTATGTGACATCAATGATCCATGTGACATCAATGACAACATAAAATGCCTCAAGTTACCTCAAATTTCCAACATTTTTACCCTCTTCATTCCCAACTAGTGCTTGGTTCACATGGTCTTACAATCAACAAGGTGAGAATCATGTTTTGAAAATATTGGATAGAGCCATGCTCTCAGATTATGATATTTTCTCCTCTGAGCATCCCTCATATTCTTCTCCCTTTATCTCTATCCATCCCAAGCTCTGCTTGTCTTACCATTCTCCCATTTCCTTTTCCATATTGGTTTGTTCTACTCCCCCCCCTCTTTCTCATTCGCAATTTTACCTTAATAGCTTCATTTTGCACCACCCTATTTTGAGGGCCTATTTTATCAAAATTTGGAATCTTATCCCTAGACTGAAAAGGGCCTCAAGATGTATTGTTTGGTGGAATGCTACTATCCTACACACTACCCACTTTCTATGCTCACTTAGGCGTAATATTATTAAGTTTCATCGTTGCTTGAACGCTGCTCTTAAGCGAGAGTTGGAAGTGACCTCTTCTCAACTTTAGTATAATCCTTTATTGATGAGCTTTAGAGACACCTCACTATGGTTAAATACCAGCTTCTTCTGGCAGAGCACTATGATGCCATGGAGCTCAAATCAAGGTGAGATTGCACTGGCTCAAATTTGGAGATAGGGTTACCAAGGAGTTTTTTCATTGCTTGCATCCTCGTAATAAATTTTTGGGTATTAAAGCCCTTAAAATTAATGGAGAGCATGTTTCTAATCTTCCTAGTATTATCTCTACTTTTGAAGAGAATTATCAGTCTGTATTTGTGGCTCAGGCTCGCTCCCCATAGCATGATGAGGCCCTTAAATCCTGTCTTTATGTGGTTCCAAAATGACTTTATGAGTCTCAAAGAGTTTCCTGTGATAAGGACCTATCTTTGAAGGATTTGGAGGAAGCTCTTTCTCATATGGCCAATGATAAATCCCCTGGTCTTGATGGCTTCCCTTGTGAATTCTAAAAATCCCTTTGGGACACTATAGGGTTTGATCTTCTCAAAGTCTATCAAGAGGCCTTCTCTAAGGGTTCATTGGGCCCTAATATTAATCAAGGGATTATTAAATTTATCCCCAAGGCTGGTGATCCTGAAATCATCACCAATTGGAGACCTATTACTCTCCTTAATGTCTCTTATAAGATCATTGCCAAAGCCCTAGTTTTATGCATCCGCCATCTCCTTCCTATTATCGTGCACCCAGATCAAACTAGCTTCATTAGGGGAAAATACATCCTTGACAATATTATTGATGTTTGGGAAGGTATGGAGTGGGCTAGTAATTCTAACCAACAGTCTATATTCATAAAAATTGACTTTGAGAAAGCATATGATAGGATTGATTGGTCCTTCATTCTAGCCATGCTTAAAGCTCTTGGTTTTGGGCCCTGCTTCATTAGTTCTATGGAAATATTGTTTGCTGAGGCTTTGATTGTTTTATCCATTAACAGACACAAGTCCTTAGCCATTGGTCTCTTTTGATCCATTAGATAAGGTTACCCTTTAGCTCCTTCCCTTTATGTCCTTTTTGTTGAAGGGCTTGGCTATTTACTAGCTCATCATGTTGCTCAGGGTTCTATTCGAGGAATTTCTCTCCCCGGAGGTGAGACTCAATTGATCAATGGTCATTTTGTTGATGACTCTTTCCTCACTCTTATTGAGGAAGAAGGTGTCATTCAACAAGCGCTTTCTTTCCTGGACACTTTCTATCTAGCTTTTGGATCCTCCATTCAATGGAGAAAGGCCTAATGTTATAGGTAATCTCCCGACCCAATGCTCCACTGGCTTAATCAATATAAATGGAAGATCATCCTAGAGGAGAATTTTTTTCATTTTTTAGGTATTCCTTTTGCCTTTAACGGGTCATTTCCAGAGTTATGGAAGTATGTTGTTAACAGGGTGGAACAGAAACTTACCTACTAGTCCACTAAAAAACTCTTCCTTGCTGGTAAATTTCAAATTTTCACTAAAGTCCTTGTGGCCACCCATATTTATTATTCTTCTTTCTAGGTCCCATCTAAAAATTTTTATAAGAAGCTTGATAAGCTTCTACGATACTTCTTATGGTCCTCCTCCAATAATGCTTCAAGATTCCACCGTGTTTCCTGGGAGTATTGTTGTCTTCCCAGAAGCCATGGTGGACTTGGCATTATTAATACCCAACGTCAAGGTTGGGCCCTTTGTGTTAAGTGGGTCATCAGAGCCCTCACAAGAAATGAGGCCTAGAATATTCTCATCCGACACTATATTAGTGAAGGTTCCCCTTTTGGGCGTAAGAGTTGGAAGGGCATGGGGTTCCCTTCCCTCCTTGTTGCTCATGTGTTTATCAAAGTGTCAGGAGCCTTCGTCATTAGGAGCATTTGGAAACCTTGGGAGAGTGTTAAACCTTGTCTTAGATGGAATGGACAGAGATTTTGGCATGGCTTCTCCATCAACCAAATGAATGTTTGGTGGTCACCTGTTATAACCTACCAGGGTTTCCCACTTGCACAGGTTCCTTGGGTTCATGCGTTGATATTCTTTCGTAAAGGTGTGTGATACATCACTAATTTATTTTCTCGTCCTACTAGGGATTGACTACCTTAGGATTATTTTAGAGATAAATTTGGGCTTAATCACTCTGACAAGGATACCTTTGAGGCTATCAAGGTTGCTCTCCCTGACTCCATGTTACACAAGATTTATGTGCTTTCTCAGTGACCTTAGTGGAAGGACTAGAAGTGGTATCCAGACACTCCATTATAGAATTATAAAGTCCAATTGGGGTATGGATGGCTATCTCCTTACCTCCCCATGATTGAGAAGCTCAATCAACAATGGAAGGTCTCCTCCCCTCGACCTGTTTGATTGTGCAGGTTCCAGATAGCTTGGGCTCCTTTCTTGGAGCCCAAATTTCTTGTTTTTCTTGGAGTATTTTGCACCAAGGGCTTCCTTTTGGGGAGCGTCTACAAAATTTAGGCATCCCCAACCCTTATTTCCCTTTTTGTATTCAATTTGAAGATTTTGTCCATATTTTTTAGGTTTGTGCTCGTGCCCATTCCCTTTAGGAGTGGATTTTTTTCCTTTTTAGACCCTTTTCCTTTGCCATGTTTGAGTGAAAGCATATCATTTTGGGAGCTCCCTCGTCATTACCAACTATTTTTTTTTAAGTGTGACACTTGTTTCGTATGACAACCAAGTTTAGTTTATGGAGAGCTAGAAATGATTGTATCTTTGATAAGTTTACTTCCTCTTTGCACATCTCTACTTTTGAGAAGTCTAATATTATTTCTTCTGTGTATTTTTATATTATAGTTCAGGCCAATAAGGTGGCCATGGAGCTCACTCATCTTCAAGATCTTATTAAAAAATGGGGGAACGCACCGTGCTTAGTAATTCAGGATACTCCTCGTAGTAGATCGAGATATACACAACAATGTCTCTCGCTCTCAAACTGCACTCCTATCGCAGTTCAAGGTGCTTATAGAGATGGTTGTGGTTATGTGATTGTTTCTCTCCCCTCCAACTTCTCGACTTGATGCCTAGGTCAACTTAAGATTTTTTGGTTGGGTTTATGTTCCCAAAACTTCTAGACAGGGGAAGGACTCATTTTAGGTGGCTAATACTTATCAGTTTATTATGCCCATCAGTTATGTAAACTGTTATCAGTTTATTCTGTCCATCAGTTATGTAAACTGTAGATTTTTCTCTTGGATTCCCACTCTATTTTGATAGGGACAATTTTTTTGGGCTGATGGCGTTAGTCACATGGCATGTTTATCCACCTTTTTTTTTGTAAAAATATATTATTGTTAATTCTTTAATATAATGCTTTTTTACATCAAAAAAAATGAAAGAAATTATTATTACTTCTATTATCTTTAGCTTGTTGGTTTGGTTTAGTATGTCATTGAGCTCTTAAATTAGACTTGATAGTTTACACCACAAATCAAAATATAGACACATGAGACCACATAGAATGTAATACACAAGATCACTTTCAAACATTTACAAGACTTGGACCAAATCCCTCCCTCGGTTGGTCTTTAGGACCCATGTAACCTACATAAACAATAAAAAATACAATTGTTTTCTTCTTTCTTCATTAACATATATAATAATCAATACATGCATGAAAATATAAATTTCAAAACCATACAAAATACATATCACTACATTTCATTAAAATACAAAATCAAATACTTTGTTCAATTATTGCAAAGACTAACTAATGAACAACAATTCAAAAGATAAGTACTCAATACATTATTTAACCATATTAGTTTATCTATAAAATATAGAGGAATTGGAGCACTACATCAATCCCATATTATCTTATAACTATGATTAAAGCGGAGTAAATCATTTTAGGTAATTTAGTAAAATTTTAAAAATTTCTTGTGCAAGGGGAGACTAATATGAAGTTATACAGTTTAACTATGGAATTGAAATGGTTGTCATTTATATTAAACCATAACTTCATTGCCATGATATTTCAACAAAACATTTTTTCTTTTTAAACAATTATACATATATTATCTTGCAAGATTTAAACCAAAATAATGTTTTTAACCACTTAAGTTCATGCAATTCGATTTTATTTGTAATGATATTTATCATTCTTCAAAAATTATTTTTCATGATTGGTCATTGCTCTATGACCTTTTTTAATCTCATCTAAATCACATGGCATGAGGTCGCATAAAACACATAATTTTATCATATAAATATATAATAAAAAAGTTGACATAGTGTACATATAAAAAGAGTCCATAACTGTCCATAACTAATTGAAGAGTTCCAAAAATAAATATTTATTGTGGATTGAAAATTGAATGATATAATTAAGTATACAATCAATTTATGTTAGTCTCCAATGTTAAAAATTCTTTCATGCCCATAAACAACTCCAAATAAAAGTTCCAAGTTTTAAATTTGAAAAATGGGGGTGATAAAAGCTTGTATAATCACATTGTTCTAGTATGGCCTATGGCTTTGCAGATATTAAAAATTGCTTTAGTCTATGGGATTAAAAGCAATTGTTTGGAGTAAAGAATTTCATACCATAAACCAATGTTTCAATCTTATAAGTAAACCTTAATATTTAATCAAATGGCATTAGCTCAACCTATTAAATTCCTTAACTTTTAAAGAGTCTAAGGTTTAAATCTTGTCGAGTAAATAATTGTCAAGCTATTATAATACAACTATATGTTAACAATGTAATACAAATAGGGTTCAAATCTTGTCAAACAACACATGTTTAATTGAAGATGTTATAATACCATTGTGCGGTCATGATATAATACAAGTGAGACCAATTTTAATATTATATTATCAACTAAAAATTCTTTCAATTATATAGGGAGGACAATACCTTTACTAATTGTTTAGCTAATTTAGATGTCAAATTAGATGTCAATAAACAAATATTTTGTATGATAACCTTACCTTTAATATATAAATTATAGCATTCTTTAACAAGTGAAATATTATTACCTTCTTAAATAATTATTAATTTAAAAATTATATCTTATACTAATTAAAAAATATTTATAATTATACTATAGATAATTTTTGTATATGAGATTAATCATCATGTTGAAAAAAAATATCTTATAAATTTGTGATTATTTATGTCCTATAGAAACTTGAATTTCAAATTATTTATAAAAAATATGTCAATCAAAGCCTTTTATAAGTAAATGGTTAGAAATACGTTTATTTTATTTTATTTTTTATTTTATTTTTATTTTTATTTTTTTCAAAAATACCTTCATACCTTTAAAAAGTTTAGCTATTGTTTATTTTATTTTATTTTATTTTTTATTTTTTTTGGTGAGAAATACCTCCATACCTTTAAAAAGTTTAGCTGTTGTTTACAGTTTTTTTTTACATGAGATGGTCATGTTTGAAAGAATGTATGTGATATTATTTGACAAAGTGTAATGTCATTACAGGAGGGGTTAGACCTTGAGTAATGTGGATGTTTTTAAATTTTGTTTTTACACTTTACAATGATGGTGTAGTGGTTAGAGTTTTGAATTTTAAGAGAGGTTTAAGGTTTAAGATTTAAACCACAACATACTCAAAAGAGGATAAGTTAGATAGTAGCAAGCTTAGGCTTAGAATTTATAGAGGCAGCGGTGTTATTGATTTCCTTATGTATTCTCAAAAAAAAAAGTTGTTAGGATTTTGGTTTTTTTTTTTTTTTAGAAGAGGTTCAAGGTTCAAATCATATAAAATACTTAAAAGGAAATAGGTTGGATGGTAGGGGCCGAATGGTAGTGACCAAATGTTTGTCAACTGTTTGAATACTTTGCAAGGTTAGGTTCCATTAACTTCGTTTTCCCGATGAACTTAAAACTTATAAAACCATTTACAATAATGTTACAATTTTCTCCATGTCTAAAAAAATATAACAGCACAGCACCTGTTAAGTTGTTCCAAAAAAAAATGCTTTGGTTGAGGATGGAAATGAAAGGGCACAGCGTAGAGTGTTGCATATGAAATTATGGTGTAATATCACATGAATGGGACGGCTGCTTTCCTTTGCAATTGCAAGGTGAGGTGAGGATAGCATAGAAAAGCAAAATCAACTAAGAACCGCACAGGAGGAACCAAAGAGAAGAACCAAAGAGAAGGAAATACATAAAAATAAATGGCTTAGAGTTTTGAATTTTTAAGGGAGGTTTAAGGTTTAAGATTTAAACCACAACATATTTAAAAGGGGATAAGTTAGATAGTAGCAGGCTTAGGCTTAGAATTTATAGAGGCAGCATCTAATGGTGTTATTGATTTCCTTATGTATTCTCAAAAAAAAAAAAAATATTAAGATTAGGATTTTGGTTTTTTTTTTTTTTTTAAAAGAGGTTCAAGGTTCAAATCATACAAAATACTTAAAAGAAGATAGGTTGGATGGTAGGGGCGGAATGGTAGCGACCAAATGTTTGTCAACTGTTTGGATGCTTTGCAAGGTTAGGTTCCATTAAATGAACTTAAAACTTATAAAACCATTTACAATGATGTTACAATTTTCTCCATGTCTAAAAAAAAATTGAAGAATATAACAACAGCACAGCACCTGTTAAGTTGTTCCAAAAAAAAATGCTTTGGTTGAGGATGGAAATGAAAGGGCACAGCGCACAGCACCTGTTAAGTTGTTCCAAAAAAATATGCTTTGGTTGAGGATGGAAATGAAAGGGCTAAGTTGTTCCAAAAAAAAATGCTTTGGTTGAGGATGGAAATGAAAGGGCACAGCGCACAGCACCTGTTAAGTTGTTCCAAAAAAAAATGCTTTGGTTGAGGATGGAAATGAAAGGGCTAAGTTGTTCCAAAAAAAAATGCTTTGGTTGAGGATGGAAATGAAAGGGCACAGCGCACAGCACCTGTTAAGTTGTTCCAAAAAAAAATGCTTTGGTTGAGGATGGAAATGAAAGGGCACAGCGTAGAGTGTTGCATATGAAATTACGGTGTAATATCACATGAATGGGACGGCTGCTTTCCTTTGCAATTGCAAGGTGAGGTGAGGATAGCATAGAAAAGCAAAATCAACTAAGAACCGCACAGGAGGAACCAAAGAGAAGGAAATACATAAAAACAAATGGCTTAGAGTTTTGAATTTTTAAGGGAGGTTTAAGGTTTAAGATTTAAACCACAACATACTCAAAAGGGGATAAGTTTGATAGTAGCAGGCTTAGGCTTAGAATTTATAGAGGCAGCATCTAACGGTGTTATTGATTTCCTTATGTATTCTTTAAAAAAAAAAATTGTTAGGATTTTGGTTTTTTTTTTTTTTTTTTTTTTTTTTTTGTTTGAAGAGGTTCAAGTTCAAATCATACAAAATACTTAAAAGGAGATAGGTTGGATGGTAGGGGCGGAATGGTAGCAACCAAATGTTTGTCAAATGTTTATCAACTGTTTGGATGCTTTGCAAGGTTAGGTTCCCTTAACTTCGTTTTCCCGATAAACTTAAAACTTATAAAACCATTTACAATGATGTTACAATTTTCTCTGTGTCTAAAAAAAATTGAAGAATATAACAACAGCACCTGTTAAGTTGTTCCAAAAAAAATGCTTTGGTTGATTGCAAGGTGAGGTGAGGATAGCATAGAAAAGCAAAATCAACTAAGAACCGCACTGCAAGGTGAGGTGAGGATAGCATAGAAAAGCAAAATCAACTAAGAACCGCACAGAAGGAACCAAAGAGAAGAATATACATAAAAACAAATGGCGCCGCCCGGACTCGAACCGGAGACCTTCAGTGTGTTAGACTGACGTGATAACCAACTACACCACGGCACCTGTTTGTGCGAACATGTAGATGATTTAATAGACTTCTCATTTTTTCATCCTAATAGCAACATTAAAGAGAATTAAATGGTTTTATATTTTACAATATAAAAATTTTAACAACCGCTCCGATAGCTCAGTTGGTTAGAGCACCCGTTTAGTAAGCGGGAGGTCTTGAGTTCAACTCTCAATTGGAGCATTGCAATTTCAATTTTATCGATGTAAATATAACATGCCTTTGAAGAGAACAACAAAAAAATCGTATGATTTTTAAATATATTTAAAATCTAAAATATTATACTATAAAGTAATTTCTGAAAATCGTATGATTTTTAATATTTAAAATTTTAAATATTATATTAGAAAGTAATTTTTAAAATCGTATGATTTTTAATATATTTAAAATCTAAAATGTTATACTATAAAGTAATTTTTAAAATTAATAAAGGCAAGACATTGCATTAAGATAAATGATTTTCTTTTTAGCCTCTTTCAATATTTATAGATGGTTTGAGCCATTCTTTTTATATATTGTAATTATAAATAACACACCTCCAAAGTTTAAGTTATATGGAATAATTTTTATTAAATATAGCATACAACACTATTCTTTATTGGATTTTAATGTCTGACCTTTTATTTGGTTTGTGGTGTATAACTCTACCTCTTGCAAGATTTAAACTTTTTTTTCCTTCTTTTGGAAGTGTGAAAGATTGCATGATTTTTTATATATTTTAAATTTAAAATAATACCACCAAAATAAAGTTTTAAAGTCCACAAGACCATAAGCTATATGGGACGATTTTCACAAAGGTTGTTATTTAGTTAATATGTATGCAACCAACTAAATTCTATGGAGTTGACCTCCTATTTGGTTTGTGGTGTATAACTCTACCCTCTTGCAAGATTTAAACCTTATTCCTTATTTTGGAATTGTGAAAGATTGCATGATTTTTTATATATTTTAAATTTAAAATAATACATCACCAAAATAAAGTTTTAAAGTCCACGAGACCATAAGCTATATGGGACGATCTTCATGGAGGATGTTGTTTATTTAATATGTATGTAACCAACCAAATTCTATGGAGTTGTGAAAGATCGCATGGTTTTTAATATATATTTTAAATTTAAAATAACACACTATCAAAGTAAAGTTTTAAAGTCCAACAGACTATAAGTTATATAAGACAATCCTCATGGAGGATGTTTTTTATTCAATATGTATGTATCCAACCAAACTCTAGTTATGGGAGCATGGTGTACAACTATATCCTTCATAGAACTTGAACCTTAGACCTCCTATTTAGTTCATAGTATACAATTGTACCCTCCCACATGATTCAAACCTTAGACCTCCTATTTGGAGGATCGTATGATTTTTAATATATGTTAAATTCAAAAAATGAACTATTCTACAAAATAGTTTTCCAAATTAATGTAAGGCAAGACATTGCATTGAGATAGATGGTTTTTCCCTTATCTTCTTTCAAGATTTATGGAACACAATGAACAAGGACTTAATGAAGGAGATTGTAGACACAAGATGCCCAAGATCTATCTTGAGAAGTATTAACTCTTTTTTCTTTACCTTAATCCAAAAATCTAAAAAAGGTATATTATTTGATGCCTCTCAATCTTTCCTTTTATGTAGTACCATCTATAAGGTCATTGTCAACCGCCTTGACGATATTCTACCAAAAATTATATTAAATGAGTAAGAGGTTTTATGGAAAGTAAACAAATTATGGACAACATGGTGGTCTTACACAAGTACATGCATTTAACAATAAATAATAAACAAGTAGGCATGATTCTAAAATTGGATATGGTGAAGGCTTATGATTGGGTAATTAGGATTATTTAGACAAAGTACTGTGAATATTTGAGATTCTTAAAGTAATGAAGGGAGTTGATAATGCATGCATAACCTGAAGAACACAAGCTTATACTGAGAGGGGGGTGAATAGTATAATATCACTTTTTACTTTTCTTTTCAATTTAATATCATGCAGTGTAAATATAGCAGTATCAATAACAGTAATCAAAGCAATGCACAAAACACCATACACAATAGAGACACAAATTTTAATGTGGTTCACCCAACATGGGCTACCTCCACAAAGAAAATATTTCTTCTAAATATTTCTCAAATAATATTTTGGGAATCCTTCCCAATTACATTTTTTATGGACCTCTGTCCAAAGGAGATGTTGATCTCCTAAATCTCAAGTTCGTGGATCTCTTCCACAGGAGAACTCTTTCCCATTCAACTCTGGCTAGTGATCTTCTAGAAGACTTTATCTCTCTGCTGCACTGACTAGTGGATCTCTCTCCAATTGAAGACTCTTCACTCAGAAGATTTGTCTTCAATTGTCATGGTTGTTGGATCTCTATCCACTGAGACTCTATCCTCTATACTCTATCACCTCCAAAGCTCTGTCAATAGGTTCACTCAGAACCTTCTTAAATCTGCTCAATAGGTTCACTTAAAACTTGCTCAAATCTACTCAACAGGTCCACACGAAACCTGCTCAAATCTGCTCAACAGGTCCACACAGAACATGTCCAAATCTGCTCAATAGGTCCACTCAAAACCTGCTAAAATATGCTCAACAAGTCCTCTCTAGGACTTGCTCAAATCTGCATTGCAAACTTCCACAAAAGCTTACATAAAATCAGTCCACAAGCCTTCTCAAAGAATTACCTCAAATCTGCTTAACAAGTCCACACAGAACTTATTCATTCTCATAAAATCATAAAGAGAATTTCAAAGCTCAATCTCATAGAAGCATAAAGAGAATTGTTAGAGACTCAATATGTTCTATGCTCAAATCCTAATATCAACTCAAATCAATCTCATAGAAGCATAGAGAGAATTTTTAGATACTCAATATGTTCTATACTCAAATCCCAATCTCAACTCAAATCAATCTCATAGAAGCATAGAGAGAATTGTTAGAGACTCAATATGTTCTATACTCAATCTCAATCTCAACTCAAATCAATATCATAGAAGCATAGAGAGAATTGTTAGAGACTCAATATGTTCTATACTCAATCTCAACTCAAATCAGAATATAGAAAAGTTTGTTTCATGGAACTTGAACAACCACTTCATACAAAAACTTGACTAGGATCAATCAACTCTACTCAACCAATCACCTCAAGGAACAACCCTTTCTCACAAACCCTAGTCCAAGCATGTATCAACCAACTCAAAATGTTTACAACAATGCTTAATCACAAATCTCAGATAACAATGATACTCATGTTATTTTCTAACTCAAGTTCAAGTTCTTTGCATAACCAATTGGCTTCAAAAATAATGCTTATAAAACAAGGTTTAATCACAACTCTCAATCCATAAAACCTTGAAGCATTAAACCAACCACTTTTGAAAAGGAAACCACAATCAATCCTTTTCTCTCCAATGATATTTTCAAAAATCAATCACCCAATCAAGTCAATGGAGAATATTGCCCATACCTTTTTGATGCCAAGTAGTTGTCCACAAAATCTGTCAAACTTAACACACTTTCAAATATTTCCTTATCAACCACAAGGAGGTTAGAGGACTTGAGTAATATCACAACAATAAAAATAATATCCCAATAACACCTTATTACTCCTTGATAAAATCCGAACCAAGATTTTATTATTCAGCAGCAATGTTTATATAGAGTTTACAACAGCCGGGAATAGCACACCGGCGGAACTGATCTGTTACAGGAGTTGTAACAGTCTGCCTGAAATGAAATATAGACAAAATACAAGTACGCTAACATCCCCCTTTATTACATTATTTGGGTAATGTAATAACTAATAGCTATACTAACATCCCCTTACATTATTTTGCAATACAAAGTGAGTTGCGAAACAATTCAAATTTGACACGTCCAAGTGCCTTAGTGAAAATGTCTGCAACTTGAGCATCGGTGGGAATGTGCTGAAGCTGAATTCGATGCTTTGGAACTTCATCTCGAATGAAATGACATTGTGTGTTAATGTGCTTTGTTCTTTCATGATGGACTAGATTCTTGACGAGGTTCAGAACACCCTGATTATCGCAAAACAAGTGTATTGGAGATTTTGATGGATGGCCCATACTTGTCAGAATGCGACGTAACCATATCACTTCGCACACAGCTTCACGTGCGACGTGATACTTTGCCTATGTTGATGAAATAGCAACCACCTGTTGCTTCTTGCTGTGCCAAGATACAGGACCGGATCCCAGATGAAAAATGTATCCAGAAGTTGACTTACGATCATCAAATGATCCGGCATAGTCGGAGTCCGTGTATCCTTGCAAGAAGAATTTGTTGTTCCTCTTGTATTCTAGGCCATATTCCATAGTACCACGGACATAGTGAAGAACATGTTTTGCTGCTTTCCAATGAGTGGTCTTAGGCTCCTGCATGAACCTTGAAAGATAGTTGACAGCAAATACGAGATCTGGCCTAGTATTGGTCAGATATATGAGACTCCCAATAAACTATCGATAGAGAGTACCATCTACCTGAGGTGAATCATCATATCGTGATAACTGAAGTTCATTCTCCATCGGAGTTGCCATTGGCTTGCGATCAGTCATGCGATATTTTTCCAGCAATGTCTTGGCATATTTTTTCTGAGACACTTTGATGGAGTGCTCCTTCTGGCTGAATTCCAGACCAAGACATTAATGGAGAAGTTCGAGATCTGTCATCTCAAAATATTTGCACAAGTTTCTTTTGACAGTAGAGATCATAGTTTTTGTACTCCCTGTAATGAGCAGATCATCCACATAGAGTACAAGCAACACTATCTCAGAACCCTGTTTCTTGAAATAGAGGTTTGCATCTGACGGACATCTCTTAAATCCATGCTGCATAAGGTGATTGTCCATTTTTATATACCAAGCTCGAGGAGCTTGTTTCAGACCATATAAGGATTTGACCAATTTGCAAACCTTCTGCTCTTGGCCTTCTGCTTCAAATCCTTCTGGCTGAGTCATGTAGACTTCTTCTTGGAGATCACCATTTAGAAAGGCACTTTTGACATCCATCTGGTGAACTTTCCACCCATATTGTGCTGCCATAGCACACATAACCCGAATTGTGGTCATCCGAGCAGTAGGTGCAAAAGTTTCCTCGTAGTCAATGCCTTCTTTTTGAGCATAGCCCTTTGCAACAAGACGGGCCTTATGCTTATCAATTGTTCCATCTGCCTTGTACTTGACTTTATATACCCATTTGCAGCCAATGGGTTTCTTTCCATGCGGCGGATCAACAAGCTTCCAAGTTTTATTTTTCATCAAAGACTCATACTTTGTATCCATAGCGGCCTTCCACTGAGGCTCACTGAGAGCATCTTGCACTGATGCAGGTTCAAGATCATCTATGGTAGACATGAATGCCCTGTCATCATCAATATCCATATCCTCTACTTCTGTACTTGGAGTTACAAAAAGTTCCTCAAAATATTGACAAAGATCATCAACCTCACCAGTTTCTTTGGCTTCTTTTTCCTTTTGAGCCATACTGCGTGTACGAGGTCTATCCAAATTCAAATTGGGAGGAGTGGATAAATTTGCATCTCTGATTGTATTTGTACACCATTTAGGATTCTTCTTCGATGGAGTTGAAGAAGATGTAGAAGGACCTCCTGTCTGTGTTGACGAAGGAATCTTCTCTTCCTTAGATTCCACAATATCTTGGTGTACTTTAGATGTGCTCTGTGATGTGAAAGCTTCATCAAAGACAACATCTCTGCTGATATGAATTTTCTTGGTCAAAGGATCTATCAACCAATATCCTTTAGAGTGCTCAGAATAACCAAGAAAAATACATCTCAGTGTTTTCTCATCTAGCTTCTTCCTTTTGTCTTTCGGTATGTGCATGAAAGCGTGACATCCGAAAATACGAAGATGAGATATGGAGGGTTTTCGACCACTCCATGCTTCCTGTGGAGTCATTCCTTTTAGGGCCTTTGTGGGTGCCCTATTCAACAGATATACTACAATGGTGACAGCTTCTGCTCAATATTGTTGCCCAAGAGTAGCTCCTGTGAGCATACAATGAACCATTTCCATGATAGAACGGTTCCTTCTCTCGACAACTCCATTTTGCTGAGGAGTATAGGCAGTTGTTAACTATATCTTGATTCCATGCTTATCTAGGAATACAGAAAATTCATTAGAGGTAAACTCTCCCCCTCGATCTGAGCGAAGGGTTTTAATAGAAGCTCCTGACTCCTCAACGGATTTCTTGAACTGCTAGAAGAATGCGAAAGCTTCATATTTTAGTTGGAGAAAGAAAACCCACATCTTTCATGAGTAATCATCTACGAATAACTGAAAGTACCTCTTCCCTCCATAACTGTTGGGTGTGAAAGGACCGCACAGATCGGTGTGAATTAACTCCAGAGGTTTTCGTGCTCTTGTAGAGCTCTTCTCAAATGGTACTCTATGTTGCTTTCCCGCTAGCGGTCGGAGCACACTGGCAATGTGGCGAAAAGGGAAGGAAGACCCTTTACCATCTCATACTACCGAGCTCAAGTAAGTAGCCAGAACTAAGATGCCCATATCTCTTGTGCCATAGGGAAGTTGCCTCCTTGGTAGAGACAGTCATGGCAACATGTGGAGTAGAGATAGCATCTAGTGTAAATAAGCCATGCTTATATGAATATGTTGCAATATGCTTACCCTTCCTGGTAATAGTACAACACTTCTTTCCATTCTCAACATGAAAGTTGACAACCATATTTCTATCCAGGATTTGTGTCACTGACAACAAATTGTTGGCCAATCCCAAAACATAGAGGACTTTGTCAATCTGACACTTGCCATTAGGAAGAGTGACTGAAACTGTACCCTCTCCCTGAACCCTGTAGGTTTTATCATCAGCAATGGTGACAGGTTTGCCCTCCTTGGCTACAAATGATTCAAACCACGATCTATCGCCGGTCATATGTTTGCTAGCTCCGGAATCGACATACCAAACAGGATCCCTCTCGTGTGGAATCCGTGGTAGTCATGAGCACCTTGTGTGCCCATTCATAATCTGAGTCAGATTCTTCAATAGCAACATTCACCTGGGGTTGCTTGTTTTTATTTTGTGGTTTGTTTTGGCCTTTCTGCTTGTTCTTATGCCAACACCTGTTGGTGTCATGGTTGTCTTTCTCACAGATCTTGCACCACCTCTTCTTCTGTTGAGGTTGTTTGCCTTTTCCTTTCGTATCTTGTTGAGAATTTCCTCCTTTCTAAAATTTGCCTCCTTTTTTCCCATTACCTTTCTTCCTAGAACCCTGCCTGTTGGTGTATAGGGTTGTATTGGAAGAATCATCCTTGTGAAGTTGGCGTGCCTCCTGTTGTTGAAGCAGATTGACCAACTCGATGTAGGTAATTTGTCGTTGAGACACCTGGATGGAGGTTATCAACATATCAAATGAAGAAGGTAAAGCTCTCATCACTAGAGAAATGAGAAACTTTTCGTCCATAGTATCTCCCAAAGAATTCAATTTCTCTTTCAATTTAGACACTCTGCACAGAAAGAGTTCAACTGTTTCACCCTGTCTCAAACTCAGGTTATGAAGTTGTTGTTGAAGATGAAGAATGATGGAATCATTCTTTCCCTCATAGATGGTTCTAAGGGCATCCCATGCCTCTTTACCACTTGCTTTGTCAACTATATGAGGTTGCACTTCATCTGAAACAACAAACAAAATGAGCACCTTTGCTCGACTGTCTTTCTTGTCAAAAGCTATCTGATCTACGGAAGGACCTGTGGATCCTGCTGTTGGTGAAGGCCTAGTTGCTACTCCAGTAAAAATATCCCACAAATCTTCCATTTGGAGAATTGCCTTCATCTTATGTTTCCATGGTGTATAATTTGGACCTTTCAATAAATGATGCGGATCAGTCATTAACTTTGCAACAACGGCCATAGTGAAGGTTCCTTATATCACCAATTGGTCCCCCTTTCGATATACCTTTTGCTAGGCCAATATACCGTACAAAATACCCGCCCTTATGTGAGAGAAACTATAGGTATTTAGAAAGATCAACAAAAATCACCCGCCCTTACGTGAGGGAGACTATAGGTGAGTTTTAGAGATCATACAATACGTGGAACATAAGCGATACTGAAAGGGAATCGCCTTGTTGATGGCACCTACCATAGAAGATTTTTCTCATGCGTGGGGCGTAACTTCCCCTAAACACTATGAAGAATACTTCGTCAGGATTTACGCCTAAACACAAGTGCGATAAAGGGTAGTGGATGGAGTAAAAAAATGAAAAAATGGCTAACTTATCTCTCCCCGACGATTTATAGAGAACAAGCTCAGACGTCGTTGTAGCAGCTATATTAGGCGACGGATACAGTAGCCAAATCATGACAAATTTACCTGTAAGTGCTGGCCAGAGGTATCACAAATACCGAATGCTGCAGTGCAATAAATTGCACGGATGGGTTTTAATTATTCCGGGGACTTAGGGAGTTTTTTTATTTTAATTTTTAATGTTATAGTGCAAAAATGAAATATGCAACATACAACAAAAAAAATGCCCACAGGAATAACCCACAAGGTGTCGGTCACAGCCGAAAATGCACCTTTTACAATTCGCCAAATTGCTATTTTTCAAAAAAATACTCACAATCCCCCTTTGATTTTTTTGAAAAAATATCCCCCCTTAAAAAATTCTCTTTTAACAAAGCATTTTAATAATTACTATATTTTTAAAATTAAAATAAATAATTTTAATTTATATAGTTTTAAAACTTATAAAAAAATAAATTAAAATTAAATTTTAATTTATAAAGTTTAAAAACTATAAAAAATAAATTAAAATTAAAAATTTTAATTAAAAAATAATAATTAAAAAAACTTTGCAAAAAAAAATTATACCTTAGGGGGGAGTCGACGGGATTTGAACCCCCGACCTGCAGGCTCCCTGAGCCTTACCGCACAGCTCACTGCCAAGTGAGCTAGCGGGCTGATCCGTTTGGATCACTGGAGCCCTCCTCTTTGAACACCTGGTTCCTCCTCCTCTGCAAATCACCGCTGCAGCTTCCTCCTCCTCGGTCTCGCGTTCTCCCTTCTTCTTCTTTTCACCCCCGCGACGCAGCGCGTTCAACGGGGGGGGGAGAATTTTTTTTTTTACGCGGGGGGGGCCGATAATTTTTTTTTTTTTTTTTTTTTCAACAGGGGGCGCGGCTGGACTACGTCCTCCCAGCTGCGCGGCTGTGTTCGTCGCAGCCTGCGCGGCTGGACTGCGTCCTCCCGGCTGCACTGCGCTGCGCAGGTGCTCCGGCGACGCAGCGCGCCGAGCCGCCCTCAACGGGGGGGGGCTTTCCCTCCCCTCGCTACCTGCGCGCGCGGGGGCTCCTCTGTCGCGACGTCTACGACAGACGTCCTGTCGCACGCAGGGGGTCGTCCCTCCTCTGTCGCGACGTCTGCGACAGACGTCCTGTCGCGCGGGGGGGTGGTCCCTCCTCTGTCGCGATGTCTGTGACAGACGTTGTCGCGCGGGGCATCTACGATGACCTACGCACGCGGGGGGGTGGTTGCAGTGGCCCTCCTCCCTCCTGCGCGCGGATGTGGCTGGACACTTCCGCGTCGCGGCTGCGCTCCAGTCCGCTCCCTGCATGCTGCGTTCCAGCCGTAGCGCGCTTAATTTTTTTTATTTTTTATTTTTTTTATTTTTTCAATCTGCCTGCGTTCTGCGATCCAATCTGCGCACTGCAGGTAAAAAACAGAACGCCGCGCGATTGCGCGCGGTGTGAAAAAAAAATAAAAAAATAAAAAAATAAAAAATATGCCTCCTCAGCAACAGCAAAAAAAAAAGCGTCAGTCCTCCACCCTCGGCTTCTCACGCTTCTCTGCTGCAATCTGGCTCTGATGCCATGATAAAATCTGAACCAACATTTTATTATTCAGCAGCAATGTTTATATAGAGTTTACAGCAGCCGGGAATAGCACACCGGCGGAACTGATCTGTTACAGGAGTTGTAACAGTCTGCCTGAAATGAAATATAGACAAAATACAAGTACGCTAACACTCCTACTCAATAAAATTCACCATGTCCTCTCATGAAAGAAATATTCCCCTTTGAAAAAGAATAAATCAAACTCACTTTTGAACCTCTTTTACAAAAATAGAAATATCTCTTTACACACATCTTATTTCTCCTTCTAATAAAGTTAATAAAATAGCCCTTGAAAAATGCTTTCCAACGATATATAATATGCTACCCTTCCAAAAATAAAACCATTAGAAATTTCCCAATTTTCTAGGGCATATCATAACCCTTATTTCTCCTTAAGGCTATTTAAAAAAAATTAAAACATAAAAAAAATTAACTTGCCTTTGCCTCTCGGAGGGATTCGATCCCCCGATGTCCTCCTTCCAAATGCCTTTGTCGTAGTCAAGTCGTCGTTAGGCCACGTGCCCTCACATGCCTAAAAAGACACGACCAACATCAAATACCTCACAAACCAGTGCTTTCCAAAATAATTAAAACATGCTTCGAGCACTTTGTCCTTGCAAGCAAACCTCAAGTGAATCGAACACGAGACCTCCTCTATCTTGCCAAGCCAACACACCACTAAGCCACGCTAGCCTATGTGCTCAACAACTCCGCACGTTCTCTGCTTCCACTTTTCGTAAATCGTCAAGCCTTTAAGAATCACAAGCCTTTTCGCATGCGCTCAACAAAAATGCAAGGGTTAGTTATTAATGTCTTTGATGGCATTATATATAATGCCCTTATCTTCTTATGCAATCACGTCAGCGCTTCGAACAAATTTGACATTGGCATGGTTTAAATTTATAATATATTTAAATATATTACAAATTAAAACCATGCCAACGTCAAAATTAAATTTAAATTTAAATATTATAAATTAAAACAAAGCAACCTTAGGTTTTAGTTTAAATAAACCTTGGAGCCTTGTCTTAATGCACAACCTTGGCAAAATCAAATATTATTTATAAAATTTAAATTCCTTGTGAATTTAAATATTTTATAAATAATTATTAAACCTCCTTTTTAACTTTTGCAATAACCCATCTTGGTTTTTTATGGACCAATCGCTTAACCTATGCTCCCATTAATATTAAAATATTATGGAGCCTTTTCCTTTCACTTTTGCACTGATGAAGCTTTTTTCTGGATGAATGTGCCAACCTTGGATGACTTTATTTCTTTTCGAATTCTTTGATAAGAGTGATAACTCTATCAGGTGATATCAATGACAACTTTGACTTAGAGGACTCAAAATGTCCAACATAACCATCCCAAGGTGCTCAATTTTGATTAACAATGAGGTTGAAAGCTTTTATTGAGGAAAGGGTACCAATTTTTCCTTTATTTATTCATCACAACCACAAAGGGATTGGGTAGGGGCATCTACAACGTGGCATAAGAAAGGCACTTCAAGGGATATCAATCACTACATGTATATAAGTAACATATATGCAATTTGTCGATGATATGAATTTGATAGGAAAGTTTATGGAGTTAGAGGTTATGGGCTTAAATAAATATTGTGTACTTATAAAAGAACAATATGATAGAAGGTGAACAAGGAGAAATTGGTAATTTTTTGTTTGTTTGTTTAATAATCCTATTCACTTTTGTAATTCTTTAAAATCTATTCTTGGGTTTGAGATTTCATCTCTCCCTTACAAATATCTAGGTGTGTCATTGTTTGAAGGGAGAGTTAAAAGGGAGATGTGGAGAGGCTCTGTAAGATAGGTTTTCCAAAAAAATAGTAGGTTGGAAGGAAAATTGTTCTCAAGTATTGTGAAATATAGCTTCTATTGTATATCCTTCAAGCTATACATATTTATTTGATTCCTATTCTTTAAGTTTCATCTAAAATTATGAAGTCCATCATCAAGATCCAAAGGAGGTTCTTCTAGAAAGGGAAGGAAGATAACCTTTTGCTCCCTTTAACAAAATGGAGTCATTTTACCAAAGGAAAAACTTTAGTAAGGGAAGAATTAAGGATATCAACATGATTGAAAAATCCTTGGGGGCTAAGATGGTATGGTATATTTTTAATAAGAAAGATAGATTTGGGGTTAGAATCATGAGAAGCAAATATTTGGAAGATAAACCTCTAGAAGACATATTTTCCATGGACATGGGTTGTAGAGGTTTGTGTTGTGGAATATTCTATGCAACTTTCAAATTATGATCCTACCTATGCAAGGTATGATGTGGACCTTGGTGATAAGACACTTTTAGAGAGATCCTTGGTTTGAAGAACTAGAACTTATAAAGGGTCTAAAACATCAAATATTAGTAGAGGAAATGGTAGAGCAAGTAGGGCATAAGGTATAAGAGTATAAGGAGAAGATAAAAAAATCAAAGGAATAGATCAATCATATATGTAGGATGGTCTAAGTATCAAGTGGATGACAAAGTTAGAAACCCTCAAACAATAAATGAGTTTATAAAAGGAAAGAAGATTTCCTATAGTAATATGATGTCCAGTCCATACTAATTAGAGATGAATATTTTTACCTCATGAACTAAGAGTAGAAGACTTAGGGTGTATGAAAAATAATTTGCTAAAGCAAGTCTTTTTCCAAACTGAAGATGTCTTGTTAGATGGACATGGATAACAAGATATTGACCTTTATCAATTTATGAAAAGGAGGCATGCATGACCCCTCTTGGTGTTGTTTGCATGGAATAGAAATAATCAACATACCATATAATATTAAAATATAACTGTATGACCCAATTATATTCTAGATTCTTGACTTTTTATAAATAATTAAAGCAAATATCAAATGTACTTCATTTGAATGTTTTTGTGGAAGAAAAATTAAGAACTGATATGGATGTGGATTATAGCCCAAACTCTAATTTCATGAATGCTTTGCAGAGAATAAAATAATAAAATATTAAGGGAAGATTTTGTTGGAGAATATTACATTATTTGGTACATGCTAATATACCCCCATGGTACCTTATGGTACAAATGTAAATATTAGAATAGTATGTGAGTCTATAGTTTAGGAGTGTGATTTATATTTCCTTTTATGTACGTGTCTATGCACAAGACGTGCACAAGTGTCATGTAATTATATGTGCAAGTGTGAGGAGTGAAAGTGTGCAAAGTTTCATAGAGTAAAGTGTGCAAATAGAGAGTCAAGAGTCATGTATACAAGTGGAAAGACGTGAAGCCAAAATACATGAGAGGCTTATCTTATGTGTGGAATAGGAAAGATTGCATCTCTGAGATATGTGAGGAGAACAATAGTCATAGATTTTAAGAGTTACCTTTCTAAGGTTATATTATGGAGATAAAGTTCCAGGAAATGTATCAAGAATGTATGATCAAAGGATCACTAATTATTAAAGCTTATATACAATGTGAACAATTTTATTGTATGTTTTCTTCATGTTATTTCATGACCGTTGTTGGTCATTTTACTTCATATTATTGTTATTTTACATGAATGTTATGTTATTTGATATTGACCATTTTTATTAAATTGCTCTAATATTTGAGACTACTCAAGATCCTAGATATTGGGACCTATGATAATCTAGCTAAAAATTCAATAGTGGTATTAGAGCTACTTTTATTAGTCTCTATTGCTAGCATTAGAAAGAGTTTCTAGTATGAATATCTAAATTTGGATGATAAGATTCAAAGCTATTGTGAGTTGTTTTTTAAATCTAGCACTAGACTAGATTTTAGTGTGAATATTGAATAGCTAACATCAAAGAAAAATGTTGGTGTGAATTTGGAGGAAAAGCCACATGAAGGAAACATGGGCCAAGGTATATTTTGGGTTATTGATAATCCTAACATTATTTTGAATATTGATATTGTGTAGGCAAATTTATGAGTCCATTGACAAGTACATGGGATGATTAAATTATATAGGTTATTGGAGGTAGAACCTAAGAGATGAAATTTTCTAGCATAAGACATATTTAAGAAACCCTTTTAGGCCAAATAAAAGGAATTTTTCAAAACAAGATCATGCTACCATGAGCATATATCTTCGTGAAAGACAAAATAGAAAGGGAATTGTGGATAACCAGAATAGAGAAGGAGTTATTGAAGAGCTATCCAAATTATGAGATATCTAGTAAAAGAAGCATGGATACAAAGAAGGAAGCATTGAAGCATCCCAATATTACCTATTGGAGAAGATAAAACTATGAATACGGTGAAACCTATGATTTAGACAAAGCTTAGAGCATCTATTATAGTGAAAATTTAGACAACCAACAAACATAGAGTTGCTAGAGGAAGTCGAGAGCCATCATAAGAACAGGTAGATCATCTAAGCACCATTGCATTAACCAAAAGTGCTATTGCATTCACTGAGTACAACTATGTTACAAAATTAGTCAAATATTGAAGCAAGACTGAGCATTGGAAGAAACTAAGAGTATATAAGCACCATTGCATAGCAATATCGATTGAAAATTGAAGCACCAAAATACTAAGCACTGGAATAGATTGAGTATCTAAGTACTATTGTATTGTAGAAGCAACTAATAGATTGAAGTGCTAGAGATATTTGAGCTCTAGAAAAATAATTAAGCACCAAAGATATTTGTACATCATTGTAATACTTGATAACACCTTAAGCAACATTGAAATATTAGCACATATATTTAAGCATCATTGTAAAAATTGATAGCACCTTGAGGAACATTGAAATCTTAGCATTTGTGATATTCATAACATTCTTGAAGGAATTGAAATACCTAAAGATACATGCAAAATCGGTAGAACATGGAAGATGGTTGGACAATGGTGATTGGAGAGCACCTTGGAAATTTAGATAATTTGATGACATACAATGATTAAGGTGAAATACTTCATAAGGTATGTGATGAGGAATCATATTAAAAATATTAGAATACACAAATAATATATGATATTAAATAATGTTTTAGAAAATCATAGAAAAACTTAGAATACGTAAATAGTATGGCTTTTAGAACTGCCATGAGTAGCAAATGTTAGGTTGGCATTTAATATGTTAGTTTGGTTTATCATGGTATTCTTTAATGGTTTTGACCAAAACAAGTGGATTGTAATAGGCTCATAATATCTATAAATACATGTTTTGATCAATGCAAACCATTGAAGAATTTTGAATTCTTCACCCTCTAAACCCATATTAATTGGTATTCAGAGCCAAGCATTGGGTTGAAGAGTATCCTTTTCCTTAGGCCAAGTCTGGTTCAAAAAGGAATGAGAAATTATCCTAGTAGATCTTGGAAATACCTCTGCTTGATTTATATGGAGTTAGCCTCTGATTAATACCTTTGAAGTGGTCTATTTGCATATCTATATGTAGGGTTACATCCAAAAATCCTTCTAAAACTCATCCAAAAGGCTTGTCCTTAGCTCTGGAATTGCACGTAGTAGCCTATGTTGTTACTTAGCCTGTGATGGTATATTGGGTGCCAATGTCCAAAAACCCCTATGAAACAAATCCTCAACCCTTATAAGGCTTTGAAAATTCCCATTATGCTCTCATTCTATTTCATATAGCTCGTAACACAACCTTACATAGCTTGAGTGTGCTCTAAAAATTAGTTGTAGATGTAGTTGATCATTATTAGTCACGCCTTCATGGAGCACTGTCATAGATACAAACACCATTTTAGGTTGTTTTAACACCTTCAAATCTGAGTGAGAATATGTCACTGGCCCCTACTAGAAGTTTGAATTCCATTAGATGCACCCCTTTCTTAGCTTATTGTATCTCCTAGATAAAATATTGTTCGCATGGAAGATACAGTGACATAGCAATATTTTTCCAACTAGCTATGTAATAAATATAATGTGGAGCCAATTTAATGTTGTAGATCTCCAACACAAACATGCATATTGTACATGCTAGATACATAGAGTGGAACATTGAAGGTAGGGTGCATCATCACATTAGCCACATCATAGTTTTGTTGTCCATAATTATTTGACCAAGAGATTATTTTTGTAGTTTGAATATTATGCACCATGTGATATGGATGCCTATGAAATGGGGACCACACTCGTGCACCTATGGCTAACCTTGATTAGGTGGTATTGTATTCATATCACACTCAGGACCACGTAGCAAACATCTTATCGATTGCATCACCTCAAATTTGTAGGTCTTGTATAATATTTCTACAGATCACACAAAACTTGCTCAAGGAGCCACAGTGACCTTGTAGCCATGTGGGGAGTTATTGAAGAGGTGGTTTTGATTTATTGAAGCCATGGAAGCCACATGAATATTATAGATTTAGCCACATCACAATCCCTAAGTTGGTTATCTCTCTTGACCCCGACTATCATTTCTATAACACCTCTAGCTTGTGCCAATGAAATCCAACCTCCACACATTAAGTCCTCAAAGCAGTTTGCCCAATTACTATAGTTCATAATTCTTCCTCTATTTTGATGAGCACTTGGAAACCTTAAAATCAAAAGCATATTTCATTAACACGAGAACATTATTTTTTTGCAAAATCTCCTGCTTAGTGTTAAATCATAGCAGCCAGCCTGTGTAAAGTCCACAAACATCGAAGCACCATATTATCCTTGCATAGACATCCATTTGTCTCCATGACCAGTGGGGACCAATTGCCTATATTTCTACTCTAAAAGGGTTTTCTTGACATACCGCATAGAGAGGAGCTGCTTGCCATAGAAGGTATTCCATATCTTGGCTACATAATGCACATAACCCTACGCTTAGTTGATGCATGGTAGATTTGCTGAAGAACCTACATCAATAGATGATGGATCCTATGTTACTCTTTGATGTTTATAGAGTTGCATATGTCCACCTGCTGAGACCATCTATTTTCTAATCAGACCTAAAGTTCCTTGTGGTTTAGACTACGAATACCAAGAGCTACATGGCATCCAAGATATCATCTCTTAGAGGGTGAAACTTCATATTTTTATAATTTTGACCATTGTTATGAAGCATTCGTTCTTTGGTGCATCACTTTCAACCTCGTTATATTTTGATCTTTATTAAAAAAAATTACTTTAATTTGGTCCTCCTTAAAATTAAAATTTCTTGAGTGCCTTGGTTAGTGAGTCCAACCTACCTTTATTATAGTTGCACTTTTATAGCACTTTAGTTGAGATACAAATTTTTCCCCTGGCTCAACATAATAGAAATATGGTAGTCGCTTTAGATGATAAATTGGCTAAAGTCACTTCATTGGTCACTTCATTATATGACATCATTAAAGACCTCAAAATGCAATCTTTCTCTTCCTCTAGTCATTCTCATGCCAAGTGTGAAGTTAAAATTTATGAAGGCACTAGGGATCCTAATGTCCTCAATATCTTGATCCTAGCTATGGAGACTTGGTTAATATTTAGTCAAACACCAAATGATGATAAAGTTCCTTTTACCAAACTAAAAATTTTGACATGGCTGAGGTTCTCATCATCGAATGCCAAGGAACTCAAAACTCCATCACCACTTGGGATGCTTTGATCACGGTCTTGAAGGCCACCTTTTACTCATCCAATTATGATGATGATTTGATTAATAAATAGCTCCACCTTAGATAGGGAAAGAACCAATCCTTGTAGGATTATATCCATTAGTTTAATCGAATACATGTCTTGCTTCATGTGTTTGATCTTGCAGCTTCTCTCATTATTAAGTTCAAAAGTGTACTTCTAGCACATTTATATCAAGAGCTAAAATATACTCCTTACCCTACTCTTGATGCTATTTTTAATTAGGTACAACTCATAGAGAAGAATTTCATAGCACAACATAGGGGGACT
The DNA here is from genome assembly GCA_028583015.1 of Wollemia nobilis. Classification (NCBI taxonomy): domain Eukaryota; kingdom Viridiplantae; phylum Streptophyta; class Pinopsida; order Araucariales; family Araucariaceae; genus Wollemia; species Wollemia nobilis. The sequence continues at coordinate 13,235,866 of JAQPPZ010014788.1, forward strand.
CGATACTCTTCAAGATATTCCAAGAAATCGCCTCATCCACATCAATAGGAACCAAAGAAATCTTCTACTTCCTCCCCTTCTCATTCTTCTCCTACTCCCACTTCTACTCAATCCTATGCCTCTACGCATACATTCCATGCTTCTTCTTATTCTCATCCTAAGTCTCAAAAATATTGTGATTATTGTAAAAGGAAGGGGCATGATAGATCTGAATGTAGACAATTACAAAAATATAAGAACAAACAATTGCTTGTCTAGTCTTTTGAGGAAGAAAATTTTGAGGAGAGAACTCAAAAAAATCCCATCAATATTTATGGAGAATATTGTACTTATCCTGAGTTAGAAGGTCGACTCAATAAGGTCACCTTACTTAGCCATCAATATTTTGTAGGAGATCGTGATAATCTGTTTGTTACTCGTGCTCATTTGACACCTATTTTTTCAGTGGATTGTATCATCAATAATGGCTCATAAAAAAAATTAATTGTGTAGTCCATTATTGATAATTTGCACATTTCTATGTCCTCATCCTTGTCCATACTCACTTGGATGAAAATACAGTGCTACTACTTCTGTGATCACACACACTTGCACTTTATCTTTTGCTTTTGGTCCTAAGTATGTAGACACTATCACATGTGATGTCACTCCTATGGATTGTTGTGGTTTATTACTAGGTAAAACTTATCAATATGACAAAAGGGCTCAGTATGATGCATATCACAATACCTATACTTTTTAACATGAGCAATAAACTTTTCTTAATCGTAGTGTTCAACCCACTTCACATCAGGATTATACTAATTTGCATTAGGCATGAAATATTACCTTAATTTTCAACATCCAGAACATGAGGATACACAAGCTAAAGCACTTTTTATCATAGTATGCCCCTAACCAAACCCTTTTGTTTGATGAATAAGGACCTAATATTTTGTTTTAAAAATCTTGGTGATTTATTTAATGTTTTTTGTTTGTAAAAATATATTATAGGGAAATATATTTGAAGAAAAAAATAAATCACTTATGAACTAATTAATTGCATGATTTGATTAATAATGACAAGCTAAATTGTAGGAGAAGAAAAAGCAAGCCATGTTCTAGAAGAAGGAAAAATGTGACTTAGGTTCTAGAAGGAAAAAAATATTGGGCCTAAAAGGTACTAGGAGGAAATAAAAAAAATAAATTCATGACCATTAAAGTCTTCATATGGTAGAAGTTTGTTTCTTTTAGAAATTTTCTTCTATCTTCCATAGTATGACTTATTCTTGCTCGAAGGCCATTCCCAAACTCTTTAAATACCTCCACGAGAAAACAAAATGGACAGGCATAAAAAGAGAAAAATACATCTTAGAGAGCGATGAAAGGAAAAGTTTAGAATTGGGAAGAAGGATTAGGAGAGTCAATATTACAAGTGATACAGGTTAGCGGACCTCTATATCTTGTTTTCTTTCGATTGTGATTTGTCACTTTGCTTGAATCATAAGATTACTCCTTATTATTGAATCACTTAATTTGGTTGAGTTCTATAAGATTGCTTGACTGCCCTATAGATGCCATATTAGACCAATTATGTACCTTGATATTCAACTTAAATCCTATGAAGTCACGTGTGTAGGTGTATACTCGATCAAAGTATGCTCCATCCACGTCATCCTTCGTTGGACTACAATCGAAGGTTAGATATTATTATGATTCTTCAAATATTAACGTCGATCCTGTTCGTATCCACTATGATGTGCATCTAGTTGAAATGTCTATGCTAACAAACATCTCATTGTATATCAAATAATTTGTACCTTCATGGGAAGGATGTTTGCCTATTTCTATTTGGGTTATTTATTTGGATGTTTGCTAGAATAGACCCTTTGAAATTAAACCTATGAAAAGTTTTCTAATGATGTTCTAGTTGTCGATCTCTGTTTGGCTATCATGGAAGGAATGAATTTTATCAAAACCTCATTTCATTACCTGTGATAATTAATTGATTCCTATTTCTAGGAGTTTGAGTAGATTATGGTTTCCCTATGCTTTTCTTGTGCATCTGACGTATGATGTCCCATGATCGGCTTAACACAAGAGATAGATATGATAAACATACCCAAGAATTTATCCCACATGGGATGTGTTGGGGCCCTAACATGGTTTAAAGGGAGAAGAACACCCCTAGTTACTTGACCACCAAGTGGTGGTCGAGAGCTGCACCACTTGGTGGTCGGTGGTGCCAGTTGGAGGAACTTCCCTTGAGGATTGATCCGCTTGTTTGACTTCAGTTGATTGTTGATCTACCATATGGCTTACTTTGATTAGCTAGTTTTTCATTTGATTGCATACCAACAGTTGGATTGGTGGTTATAATATAAAATCCTTTTGATTTATTGTAAAGTTAGTCCCACATGTACCGTGTGAGAGCATGTGGGGACTTCAAATAGGAGAAGGCTCTCCTATTGAAGTAACCACCTAGCAGTGGTCACACTAGTCAAGAGGTTAGGTGCTAGTGGTAAGGTGTAGGTTTAATTGATGGTTTGGTAGGGTGTAGGTTTGACTTATGGATTGAAGTTACTTGTTTGTTGTGGTCACATGGATTGATGCACTAATAACTAGTTATGGTTGATTGTGACCTTATGGTTTGATTGTAACCTCAAATATTCCATTCCCTTTTAAATAATTCTCATTTTAATATTTTGGTAGGTAAAATATTTATATTAAAAGGGTTTTAACTGGATCTCAAAACCAGTTACAAAAGATTTATCATCAGACACCAAGAAATAAAACAGGGAAACCACATAGGGAATCCAGAAGAGAATCTAAAATAGATTGGAACAAACCCACATAGGGGTGGATATGGTAATAATTCTCATTTTAAATGAGAAAATTGCTTGCTTATTATCCACTTCCTTTCACCTTTGAATATGAGGTGTTGGTTTTGTAAAAAAATAAATGGGAGAAAATCAAAGCTTTAAATTAAACAATTTAGGTGGAACTTATTATAGTACAAATTCGTTAGTCCTACCATGTAATCTTATAAAAATATTAAAGTGTGAAATTAAGGAAAATATTTATAGAATTCTATAATAAGACCTTGCAAAAATATTATAGTGCAAATCTTGTGTATACAAATTTGTGGCAAAATTTGTTTGAAACTATAGTCTAATATTGTTTATAGAACACAAGATAAATTTGTGGTAAAATTTGTGAAACTATAGTGTAATCTTGTAAAAATATTATGAGGCAAATTTATTTCAAAATTTGTGAGAACTATAGTATAATATTATTTGTTAGGTTATGAGATAAATTTATGGTAAAATTTGTGATAACTATAGTGTAATATTGTTTAATATATTATGGGATAAATTTGTCATAAAATTTGGGAGAACTATAGCATAATATTGTTTGATAGATTATGAGAAAAATTTGTGTCAAAATTTGTTAGAACTATAGTATAATCTTGTTTGTTAGATTATGAGATAAATTTGTGGTAAAATTTATGAGAACTATAGTGTAATAGATTATGGTACAAATTTATGGTAAATTTGTGGAAAAATTTTGCAAGAACTATAGTGTAATCTTGTTTGATATATTATGGGACAAATTTGTGGTAAAATTTGTGAGAACTATAGTGTAATATTGTTTGATAGATTATGAGACAAATTTGTGGTAAAATTTGTGAGAACTATAGTGTAATCTTGTTTGATATATTATAAGACAAATTTGTGTCAAAATTTGTGAGGACTATAGTGTAATCTTGTTTGATAGATTATGAGACAAATTTATGTCAAAATGTGTGAGGACTATAGTGTAATCTTGTTTGATAGATTATGAGATAAATTTGTGTCAAAATTTATGAGGACTATAGTGTAATATTATTTGATATATTATGAGGTAAATTTGTAAGAAATAAAATATAGTATTATTTGATAGATTATGAGATAAATTTGTGGTAAAATTTGTGAAAAGTATATTATAATTGTATTAATAGATTATGATCCAAATTTGAGGAAAATTTGTGAAAACTATAGAGTAACAATGTGGAGATATTATAGTACAAATTTATGGTAAATTTGTAGGAGCTATAGTGAAATCTTGTGGAAATATTTTGGTGCATTTTTGTGGAAACAATGAATGCTTTGCTTACAAATAAATTATGGAAATGGAATGGTTTAATATATTTGTTTAAATACTATTTCTTGTGAATAAAATAGGTTTAAAATTATGGAAGCATATTCTAATTATGTATGGGAAGAATGGACAAGGGATCTGTTATTGAGGGAATTATGGGGTTATCTCTTGGTTTAATTATAAGTGTATAAAATTTATTGATCAAAGGAATATATTCTTGTGAAAAATGATATGGAATAGAAATAAGTGTGGATTTCATGAAGTTACCTCATTCACCTCCAAATTGTATACTCATAATTTATCACTTTTCTAAAATCTTCTTAATTGCACAAAGTTTTACCCGTTTTAAAAAAATTCCAAAGATCAATAAGGCAACAATGCCAAATATAGATATAAAAATGTAGTATTCCTAGTGGGGAGGTGATTTAGAAGCTTTGGAATGATCACCAAAGTTTCAGAACCTAACTTACACAATTCGTACAACTTGTATGATCTTAGTCATACACTGTCAATTTGTCAAAATAGCTTGTACGATCACCAAATCGTATAGTTGTATGATCAAAATCATACAATACTGCACCTTGTATGATTTGGTACTCATCCAACTTACTATAATAGGTTTTTCAAGTTAAATCGATCATTTTTATAATTGATTTCTCCAAACTAGCAATATTTCCTTATTTGGCAGGTTTTGGGTTGCAGCTTTGTTACCAAATCGGGTAAACAAACAATTTGTACGATTTGGTACAAAAATTGTATGGTTTGTATGAAACCTTGCTACAACTAATATTTAGATCTATCACTCTGCATCACCAATCCTTCCAAGACATATTTTGGGAAGTTTCTATGTGTCAATTGCTCTAATTCTTCATAACATGCAAACCCTAATTCACTAGCAATGAAGTGTATTCACCATAGGTAATTCCAAAAATCATACAACTAATTGGGGAAATTAGGGTAAGGCTATACTTCTTCATATAATTAGTTCCAATACTTACACCAAGTTTGTAGGTTAACCAAGATCATTCATAATGCAATTCCATCCATCTACATGCCAAGTTATGCATTAAACATTAAATACACAACCTGCAACAACCATAATGTATGGGGGAATTCACAAGAGCAAGGAAATAAAGAGAACTACTATAATATCTAGATTATGAGTAATCCTACAACATATAGCCATTGGAATTGCTCACAACCATAACAATTAGCACAAGGAACAATATAGAACTCAACAATCAATACTCCATGAATTATGCATAAAAAATGAACAATGAATTGTGAATGAACATGAATGGTCCACCAAAATATTGAATGGAGGGGCTATAAAATGCATGCCCAAACCATTCCAAAGTGGTTTCTAAAGCATCACAATATTTACAACTACCATTCCGAACTAATTCTAAAATAAATCTTTTACAAGGTTTATTAAGGTCTAATTCGATTTTTATCAAATTAACCCCAAATGCACATTTTACCTTAATTTAATTTCATTTCACATTGTACATTTGCAACCTTGTACATTTTTATCTTGCTTTTACATTTTGACATTGTAACAACCCTAGTTGTCAACAACTCAATATTTTTTTCATATATCTTTCATGAGGAAAGGAACATAATCATGATCTAAGGTAGAATCATTCCATATGGATTGTAAGTTATCAAGGCAATAGCATCAAGATATTTTAAGATCTGATCAGAGTCACTCTTGAGTAGAAGTGATCAGCTTCTATGAAACCCTCATACCACTCAGACATGAGTACGCTGGTCAAGTGTTAGGTTTTATCCTTCATAATAGGGAAATCACCATCAACCATAATGTCCACCAAGATCAGTATGTAGGTGAATGCCTTGAATATTGTAACCTATGATATAACCTCAAAAAAGGTCAACAGGGTTTTGACGGCCAAGATGATAGCGGGCGGGAAAGCTTCTGCGGGAGAGCATGGGAACGCCAACGAGGTCGAACCAAGGGCACGACGAGGGCGAAGGGAGGGCAATCAGAGATCGGGGGCGCTAAGGAGTCCTCTCCAACCGAAGAGGATGTAGGTCATGACAAGGATCCACCAGACAAATGGGGAGGTGGACCTCAGAAGTCGTACGCTCAGGCAGCGGCTTCAGAAACCCTTAGCGGTCTGCTCTCCAAGGAGTTGTTTCCTGTCGGGGACGAGTTGGACATCCCGACAGAAATTCTTTCAAGCTTTGTGGAATTCGAAAAATTTACCCTCATCGGTAAGTTTATTGGCGGCCGTCCCGACATGGAGACCATTCGCAAGTGGGCGGCAGGTAAATGGCGAACCTCTGGTCACATGGAGTTGGCGGCCTTATCCCGGGGTTTTTTCGCGATTAGACTGAATAACAAGGAGGACTACTGTAAAATCCTGGCTGGTGGTCCCTGGTTCCTAGGTCGCAGAAGTCTCTTTCTAAGGAAGTGGGGTATGGACTTCAACCCCGAGACCCAAAATATCAACATTGCTCCAATATGGGTTAGACTCCAGAGTCTCCCCCTCTTCTGTTGGCATGAAAATGTAATCAGAGGAATTGCACGCTCCATTGGTGAGTTGGTTACCATTGACCCTCCCACCAAAGCTCGAACCAGATTTGTTCAAGCTCGGTTACGCATTCTAGCGGATTTGGAGGCTGACCTTCCATCATCCATCACTCTCCGGTCTGGAGATATCATTCTTCACAAGCAAGCCATTGTGTATGAGAACAGACCGGCTTTATGCCCCCAGTGCAGTTCTCAAGGGCACCTCCAGTCCAACTGTCCTCTTCAAAATCCAGGGATGAAGAAACGGGATTCCAGCAACCCCTTGGAACACGGTGAAGGTCAGACAAAGCACCCTGTTGCAAAAGGGCATGATTCTCCGAGGCCCGTCTAGGGACCATCCCGAATCCTCCCACCCGGTGGAAGCAGTCTCCCCCCAAACGGTCTCTGAGCCGTGTGGTGCAAGCCCTCACCTTGGACCACAAGAGGAGAAGGACCAGTCCCTTCCACCAATCACCGCACAGGCGGATTCACCCAAAATCCTGCACCATAACCACCTCGAGTCCCAAAATGTCTTTGGAAGATTACCTACTAGGAAGAAGGGGTGAGCGATGCGGTAATATCAGCCCTCGTAATACGAGAAGCCGAAAGCAAGGTGTTGATTTTGGTAGCGAAAGGAAGCAAGGTCGTCCCCCCAACAAAGACAGGCGGGACAAGGAGACGGCGGCAGATGTTGCAAATGGTACTCAACGGCTGCTTTTTCAGGATGATTCTGATTCCCAAATGGGTGACTCGTCTGTCCCAAAACCTCCCCTCCCGCAAGGAAAGGGAGGTAATAAGAATATCAAACTGTTGATATGAAAGTCCTCTCATGGAATGTGAGAGGGCTTAATGTAGCTGCCAAACGGAGATTGGTGGCTGATCTCAAAAAAAGGACGAATCCGTCCATCCTAATTTTGCAAGAGACTAAGACCGATGCTATCTCTTATGCCAGAGCTGCTAAGGTCATTTGGGCTAAGGCAAAATTCCTCTCCGATCTGCGGTGGGAACGGCGGGCGGTCTCATGATTCTTTGGGATCCGAAGATTTTTGAGGGCAGCCTTCTCTCAACTTCCAGCAGGATTATCAATGTTTTGTTTCATTCCAAAGCCATTAACTTTTCTTGGATCTGTCTAATGTGTATGCCCCAAACTCTATCTCGGAGAGAGCGAGAAATGTGGAAGGCTATTTCCCGAGATGAGGGAAACGTTACGTAATTTCCCTTGGGTTCTAGGGGGAGATTTCAAGCTGTCCTCTTCACCCATCCGAAAAGAAAGGAGGATCGGACCACTCTAGCCACGAGTCCGGAAGACTTTCGAGATTTTGTTTCTACCAATAACTTGCTTGACATTGACCTCAAGGGGGCATCCTTCACTTGGAGCAACGGGAGGATTGGGAGCAATCTTATTCAAGTCAAGCTTGCCAGATTCTTCATATCCCAAGAGGCTATTCCCATACTCGGTGCGGCAACTCTCTCGGCCTTACCGAGGATTGGGTCTGATCACAATCCTATTGTCCTGGAGACGGTTGATGGGCCTATTTTTAAAACCCCCTTCAGATTTGAGTCCATGTGGATTTCTCACAAGGACTTTAGAGGGTTGGTTACAGCCTGGTGGCAGCAGAAGGTAGCAGGTTCCGCTTCCAAGAGAGTGGCCTTAAAACTCAAGTTAATCAAAAGGAATTTGAAAACATGGAACAAGGAGGTGTTCGGCAACATTTTTGAGTCCAAAAGGTCCATTTCTACGAACCTAAAATTGGTGGAGGAGAGAATGGAGCTCGAAGGTTACACCGATTGCCTCAGGGGAGGGAGGAAAGGAGGCTCTTGGTGGATTATCATTCTATTCTTGCAAGGGAAGAAACTTTACGGCGCCAGAAATCTAGGGACCTACGGTTTGAGAAATGGAGACTCCAATACGAAGTTTTTCACGCGTCAACTTTGCGGCACAGAGGGGCTAAAAAAATCAGGGAAGTGGTGTGCAAGGATGGACGCGTTACCAAGGATATTGAGGAAATCCGAAGTGAAGCGGTTGACTTCTTCCGAGGATCCGCTCGGTGTTCCTCCCGACGGTGATCTCCGAGGTTCAGAAATCTCTGTTGGATAACTTCCCAGTCAAAGTTCCTCCCGAGGTAAGCTCTAAGCTTCTGGAGCCTTTTTCTATGTATGAGATTAAAGAAGCTTTGTTCTCCATGCAACCAGACAAGGCGCCTGGGCACGACGGTTTTCCCCCCATTTTTTTCAAGTTATGTGGGATGTTGTGGGTTCGGATGTGTGCGAAGCAATTCAGGAGATTCAAGCCTCCGAGATCCATCCATCCAAAACTAAATTCTACCTTTCTTGCTCTCATCCCTAAGTCTTCCGCTTGCAAAAGTTTCTCCGATTATCGTCCCATTAGCTTTGTGCAATGTTTTTTATAAAATCTTAACCAAGTCCATAGCCAACCGTATGAGGTCCCTTCTTCCCTCCTTGGTTGGTCCTTCTCGAGGAAGCACCGTGAAAGGCGAGAAACATTCTCGATGGTGTCATCACCATCCATGAAACCCTCCATTACTGCTCACCGCTCCAAAAATCCTTGCTCTTTTCCTCAAAGCTGGACATGAATAAAGCTTTTGACGAGTTGACGGGGAGGTTCCTCTGTCTTTGTCCTCTTCAAGTTCGGTTTTCACCCTCAATGGATTGACCTTGTCGGTAGTTGCATATCCACTCCCTCCTTTTCTGTTCTAATCAACGGATCCCCTGCTTGGGTATTTCCAAAGTGCCGGAGGCCTCGGACAAGGTGACCCTCTGTCTCCTATTCTATTCATCCTTCTGGTTGAGGTTACGAGTTGGTCTTTGAAAGAGGCTCTTCGTCAGAATAAGATCTCTGGCATTTTTCCCACCTCCAGAGTCGATCCTGTCTCTCATCAGCAATTTGTGGATGACACCCTCATCTCCACTGGGGCGTCCGTCACTCAAGCCAAATCCATCAAGCGAATCCTCTCCCGTTATGAAAAGGCTGCCGGACAGAAAGTCAATTACATCAAAAGCAAAATTTATTTTATTAACACTCCTATGCGAAGGCAGCTCCGCATAGCCAGAATTTTGGAATGCACTATTGATTCCCTGCTGCGTCTTATACGGGTTTGCCTACGGCTTGTAATGGTTGGGCCAATGGAAGCTTGTGGGACATGATCCTGGAACGTCTTCACAAAAAGCTGAGCACTTGGAAAGGCAAATTCCTGTCGCAAGCTGGGAAAGCCACCCTTACCAAAGCTTGTCTCCAAGGAATCCCAACTTACTTCATGTATGTGTTCATGCTGCCTGTTTCTGTCCATTCCAAGATTGAAAAGATTCAAAGGACCTTTCTATGGTCTGGAAATGAAGAAATATCCAGAATTCCTCTTGTGGCACGGGATAAGGTTTGCTTGCGAAAGGACCAAGGTGGCATGGGAATGAGGAGATCAAGACTCATGAACAACTGCTTTGATCGCTAAGCACGCTTGGAAGATCCGACTAATGACCCGACGAGTGGGTCAAGGCTGGTTAAGAGGAAGTATCTTGGATCGAGTTCTCTTTTTGATGTCGGGATTCCTCCTGAAGCGTACGCCTTTTGGAAATACGTGCTTCAAGCCCGCTCTACGATCGACTACGGTGCTCGTTGGATTTTGGGTGATGGCAACTCCATTCTCTTACGGAAGGACGGGTGGAGTTGCTTGATGGAGCTCTCGAGTTGAGAGCGGACCTTGCTGGCTTTGAAAGCCCGGGTGGATCCAAATTCCCAACTCAAGGTTGCGAACTTCATTGATCGGAGCTCTCTTCCCCCTCGGTGGAATTTGCCGATCCTGGACGGCTTTAACAATGAAATGACTTTTTTGTCTAATATTCTTCGGTCTGTTTTAATTCCATACGTTAGAAGAGATGACGAGAATCATACGGCGTGGCACGAGAGGATGGTATGTTCTCTGTCAAGACTGCCTATGACCTTCTTACTTGCGAGATTGCCATGGATCACCGGTGGAAAGTGATTTGGAGGAAGGGTATTATTCCTAAAGTTAATTACTTTGCATGGATTGCCTTTCATAATAAAGCCTTAACCATCGACAACCTCCATAAGAGGGGTTTTGCTATTCCCAACAGGTGCTTCTTGTGCTTTGTTGATTGTGAGACGACAGACCACTTATTTTTGCACTGTCCTTTTTCCCATTCTGTCCTCGGCACTGTCCTGTCTTCCTTTCAAATCCTTTGGTGCACTCCCCGCTCCCTCAAAGATGCCTTCCACCAATGGCCCAATCCTTTCAAGAATCCTAAACTTCGCTTCCTTCTTGAGGCCTCTTTCCACCACTCCATTTGGCAGATTTGGCTAGAGAGAAATTCCGAGTCTTCGGCAAGGTCCCTAGAGTACCTCCCTGTGTCGCTCAGAGAGCCTTATCCTTCGCCATTGAGAATTCTAAAGTTGTTCCTAGTTCCCGTCCCCGCCTTCCTGGCGAAGCAACGATCTTCCAAAGTTTGGGCCTTTTCCCTATTCTTGATGGTGTTTCTAAGTCTCAGCGTGGGGATGTTATTTGGACCAAGCCCCCTGTGGGCTGGATTAAATTAAACTTTGACGGTGCGGCCAAAGGCAATCCTGGCCCTGCTGGTTCTGGTGGTGTGGTTAGAGATCATAACGGGAATCTCGTGCTGGCTTATTGTGAAGATTTGGGTGCCCAGACTAATCACTATCTTGAAGCCAGAAGTGTTTTGAAAGGTATCCAGATCCTCTCGGGGATCCTCGGCCTTTGATAGTCGAAGGTGATTCGCTCAATATAGTCAACTATCCGCTAGGCTCTAAAGACCCATCTTGGAGGGTCTACAACATCATTCTTGAGGCTAGGATGCTCCTCTCTCAACGTGACGAGGTGGAAGGCATGCCATATTTTTGGGGAAGGAAATCGCGTGGCGAGACCACATGGCCAACAAAGGGCTTGTGACCACGTGTCTTGTTGTGTGGCGCTCATGCTTCCCGTATGAGATGGTGAGTTTGGCCAATGCGGATATCCTCTCATGATGTTCTCCTCACTTCAGAAGGTCATTCGTTTGGTTTGGCTATTTTTGCTTTCGATGGTCAAATTTCTCCAGCTAGTATTTTTGTTTTCCTTGGTAAAATGTGGTTTGTTTCCAGGATATTCAGACATAAGGGCCCTACTTATAGCCTTCGGGCAATTAGCAATTTTTGGTTTACGTCATCAAGTTTATTCCTCCGACCACAAGGCATGATGCACATTCCGGCCCGGGCTGATTTTGTACATAAGGTTTTGGGATCCTCTATAAAAACCCACTGTTAATCTATTAAAATAATTACCAAAAAAAAAAAAAAGGTCAATCATGAATCCTAGATCCCACCCACATATTTTTGATGGGATCACTAAGAGAGCAAAATTTACTTACTTAATCCTTGGAATGTTCCCTTAAGTAGGACTATACTACTTGAAACATATCAATGCTTATTTGACCATCCTTATTTTAGGCATCCCTTATGATTAACACATGAGATAATTAAGTGATAAAAGGGTATTATTTAGTCAATATGCCTCAGGTTCAAGAATTTATTTTTCAACTTAAAATATAAGGTTGCATTTGGTCCACAACTCAGGTCTTGTTTACCTTTTCGTGGGTTTCACCCACTCCGAGCTCCTACTCGGATTATCCATAATTTTTAATCATTTTGTTTTAGGTTATTCCATCCAAGAATGTTTGTGTAATGTTTTAAATCAACACAAATCCAATTATCCCCTTAAGAGTTAACTTATGTTACTTAATAGATATTTGATTCTACATGAGATAACCATCATGAATATAATCAATGCTATAGGTTGAAAGGTATTTGTATCACTAATCATTGTTATCTGTGCAGGGCTAATTGGGAGACCATTTATCACATTTTCCTTGAGTGACCTTTTTCCTTGACTATCCTAAGTGGGGTTTTTAAGGCCTTCAATATTTCTTGGGTTAAACCAGCCATCGTACTTGATTTTTTCATCTAGTGGCCTTGCCCTTTTTAAATCCAAAGACTTAAATACATGTGGAAAATTTGTCTCAATCACTATATTTGGTAGGTGTGGTTGTAAAGGAACCATAGAGTATTTAATGAGTCTATCCATGATCATCAAACTATCATTACCAGGATCCTATCCTTTGCCAATGAGAATGTGAACCTTATCCCTTTTGATAGCCGTAAACCTCATCTAAAGGAGACCACGATTGCTCAATATTTAAGCTTAACCTTGTTAGATGAGTCTGTGCCTAGGGTAGTCAACCCTAGATCCAATGTTAAGTGGTCACCACCTCCTACGGGTTGGTTTATGCTTAATTTTTATGGAGCAGCTAAGGATAATCTTGGCAGAGTAGGTGTTGGTGGCATTGTATGATATCATAATGGGAATATGATGCTTGCATTTTCTAAATATTTGGGAACAAGGATGAACAATGAAGTTGAAGCTAGAGTTATGTGGAGAGGCCTTCAAATGACTCAAGACTTAGAAGGCAATTTGATCGTAGAAGGAGACTCTATGCATGTTATAAATCTCCTCAATAATTGGAAAACACCTCCTTGGAGGATTAAAATAATTGTTGAAGAGGCTAGGATCCTTTTCCAGGGAAGATAGGACAGAAAAGCCCAACATGTCTTTCGGGAAGCTAACAAAGTTGTTGATAAGCTGGCCAATTTGGGTTTCGATGGTGACAGACTTTTCAAATGGGAACACGGTGTCCCGAGCGAAGTAGAGGAGCTTATTCAACAAGAATTCCAAGAATGATAGTCAAATTTACCAACAAGGAAGGCATTGTAAGTTCGAAGGCTATGAGTATTCCCGTCTCTTTTTTGAAATGGACTCACAATAAAAATTATCCGAGCTATCAGTCTTGGTGGATGCTACTTGGAAATACCACAAAGACTAATGGGGATAGTCACATGTTAGATAACATGGCTCCTAGTCATCTTAGTAATTTGAGGTTGGTTGATAATCATAGGGTAGGAAAGAAATGACAATATAAGACTTTGAACTAGAGCCACGTGGACCACTAGATAGCCACCACCATAAATCTAGCCAGCAGGTTCACTTCTCCAAGGCTGATTAGCCAATATGGGATGTGGTCCCAAAGCATGTCATATATGGAAGAAAGTAATTACCAAAGAATTATTAAGAGTAACTGTCAATACAGATCTTGTGAGAGTTTTTTTCAGTACTCTGCTATGTGTGTCTACAACTTTTTGTTTCTCCACTATTTCAAGGAAGGGATCTGTGTCTGTTTATTTTTTTGTAATTATGATGCAGGTGTGTTTTCTCGAGGTATACCCAAAATGTTGTATGGGAAGTTTCTTTTTTATAACATGCTATGTGCCTTACCGGATGTAATGGCTTTGGCGGCATGTAGATTTTACATATATAGGATCCTTAGTAAGGACATGTTCATCAACAACCCTAGGCTGATTTTTGTAAAATGTTTTTTTTCAACCTGTAAAACCCGATATTAATGCTATAGTATCTTATCTACAAAAAAAATAAATAATTATCCCACAATAATATAGAAATTAAATGACATAATCAAATCCCATTAATTCATAAATGCATTTAAGAAATCATACATCATGTTTACCAAATGAACACATTTTCATAATCGAAGATATACATAACATTTCATCAAAGCATCTCCTTAACTTATATATCATTATGGAAATAAATGCAATATCCACAAGAAATAATAAAGCAAACCATAAATTATTGACACATTTTTTATCGTGGGAACCCTCATGGGGAATAAACCCAACCTGCAATATATGTGTTTCTTGTTATTCATAAACCTAAATGTAAGATATTAAAACTGAATAAGGGTCTCTTTATAACCATTACACAATTAAAGGAACCTAAATTGTCCCTTTCCTAGGTCATGATGCAATTAAGTAATTTCTTTTAAATTCCTTTCTCTAATACATCATTATAACATTAAGGTATTTTCCATACCAAAGAGGAACCCATATTTTCCTTTACAGTTAAAAATGCAATTAAGGAATCTACTAATTCCTTTATCTGAATCATCCTAATAACTTCTATTATCTTACCTTGTTTATAAAAATCATTGGATTCATATTTTGGAGATGTCTTATTGACATTAGAGGAAATCCTATCAATTCCATTCGAAATGAATTCCAAATTCATTCCTCATGGTTGATTTTCAACTAATATTTTTTCCTCATGAATTAAGGTCCCATACCCTTAATTCATGATTTGTCCAAGAATGTATAAATTCCATATATTTACATATACATGCAAATAATTTATTTATCCATTATATTTTCTATGGAAGTAGTTCAGTTCTAGAAAAGAGCTTTCTTTCTTACTATTGAATCCACCCAATTGTAAGTAGAACCTTAACTTGGGCATCATAAGGTATAATAAAGTCAAAGCTTCAATTCTTTCATTTTGTCCAAAAGCAATTAATACATAACTTAGTCCATGTAAAAACCCAACATAATAATTTAATGTTTGTAAGTCAGCTATTTGAAGTCACTTTTGAGGGCTATGTTAATACCATCATTTTTTAAAGTTAGCCCTTCCCTGAAAGTTCATGTTGGCTTTGTGTTCCTATGATATGACTTTATTTCTAAGGGGTTCATAGTCATCTCAACCTGTGTATGCTACTACCTTCAAGGTCTTCATGGCCAACGGTTATGCAGAGGGTTTACCTTCAAGGTCTTCATGGCCAACAGTCATCTCTATCGATGGTTTCCAACACACATCCCCACCTACCCGACGGTCCACGAGAAATAACCTTTCCAAACTATGCTTTATTCCCAATGTGTGATGTGTTAGGAATCATTATGATGATTTACGCATACTAAAAGGGAGACATTACTGATTTAACATAACCCCATGCATATCAAAGGATTTCACTGAGTCATAAACTAATTCCAAATAAGTTAGGGACTATTGGGTACTCAATTAAATCATTCATAGTGATGTCAGAGTGTTTAATGCAACTTACACAACAACCCTTTCCTGATATAAAATGTTTTACCATTGGAAACATGGTAGTCACCCAGCGGTCGCTTCTCAAACTATCCACATGCCTATGATAGGTCGTATCTCTCAGGCGACAACAGGTTTTACCTTGACCTTGGCCTCGAAGATTCACGGGTAACCCTTGAAATTTTTCTGCCTCAACTCATAGCATAGGATGAGGAGACCCTCTAGCAAGTAACAATCCAGTATATATCCATAGAATCATGCGAGTATGAAGGGTATTTAGTATGGCTTGGTTAATATTTTGAGGGGTACCAGTTTAATCTTGGTGCCCAGTATGACGAGGATCGGAAAATCAGACACTAATAAATTCCAAAATTTCTCTTCTATTAATCTGGAAATGCTTTACATTAACAGCCCATAGGCTTAACAAATACCAGCGCTAGGCTTGGTTCTTCACTCCTTTACGTGCGATCTTCAGATCCGCCACCACACTTGGAAGGAAAACGTGCCACTCTCTAGCCGGCTCTCTCTGGCCTCGGCTCTACAGCTCAACTTCATGAGTCTGCTTCTCTATTTTCCATCCCCCCATCCTATTACAATACTAGGTTTTTATAGAGGTCTTGACCCTCTGCATTTGCATGTTGCCCATGACCGGCAACTGCTTCCTGACTCAATGGCCGACATGCTTGCAAGCAGATTCCCCTGAAACTACAGCTTCATCTTTAGTGCGCGTGTGGCCGACCCGTTCAATGGGATCCCTGATAAAGTGCGTGCATGGCCGACCCGTTTGACGGGATCCCTGATAAAGTGTGCATGTGGCCGACATGCCTATTGGAATCCTCGCCTGTGCCTTTTTTTCCTACATGCACCACGTGTTGTTCTGCCATGTGTCATTCTGTGATAGCCCCTAAAAATATCACCTATCACGGTTTCACACCATCTCCTCCTACTGCGTCTACTGTCGCAAAATCATGACGTAGATCAGCCGAAAAGAGAAGGCAAGGAAATTGTCATGATTTCGTGACATGTCGCAAAATCATGACCGTCGTGAAATCATGACGCAGAACAGCTAGGAGGAGGAGCGAAGGAATTTTTTGTGATTTCGTGACATGTCGCGAAATCGTGACCGTCACAAAATCGTGACTAAAAGTAGCCAGGAGGAGGAGTAATTGGTAATGTCGCGATTTTGTGACATGTCGCGAAATCATGACCGGAGAAGAAGAGCGGAGGCATCCGAAGGAAGATGTCACGATATCGTGACCCAAAGGCGAGAAAGGGCACAGAAAGGAAAAATGTCGCGATATCGCGACCCAAGGGCGAGGAAGGCAGCAATGAAGGAAAATGTCATGATATCGCGACATGTCACAATATCGCGACCAAAAGGGAGAAGAAGCGTAGGAAGGCCAAAAGGTCGCGATATCATGATAGGAAGAGAAGTAGATGCAGAAGGAGGAGATGGTGCGAAACCGTGATAGGCAATATTTTTAGGGGCTATCACAAAATGACACATGGCAGAACAACACATGGCACGTGCAAGAAAAACAAGCGTAGGGGAGGATTCCAATAGGCATGTCGGCCACACGCACACTTTATCAGGGATCCCGTCGAACGGGTCGGCCACACATGCACTTTATCAAGGATCCCATCGAACGGGTCAGCCATGCACGCACTAAATATGAAGTCACAGTTTCAGGGGAATCTGCTGGCAAGCATGTCAGCCATTGATTCAGGCGGTAGTTGCAGGTCATGGGCAACCTGCAAACGCAGAGGGTCAAGACCTCTATAAAATCCTAGTATTGTAATAGGATGGGGGGTTGGAAAACGGAGAAGCAGACTCGTGAAGTTGATCTGCAGAGCCGAGGCCAAAGAGAGCCGGCTAGATAGTGGCGTGTTTTCCTTCCAAGTGTGGTGGTAGATCTAAAGATCGCACGTAAAGGAGTGAAGAACCAAGCCTAGCGTTGGTATTTGTTAAGCCTGCGGGCTGTTAATGTAAAGCATTTCCAGATTAATAGAAAAGAAATTTTGGAATTATTAGTGTCTGATTTTTTGATCCCCGTCAGGTGGCATCAGAGCTAATGTTCCTGAGTGTCCTGACGGGGATCGAAAAATCAAACACTAATAATTCCAAAATTTCTTTTCTATTAATCTGGAAATGCTTTACATTAACAACCCGCAGGATTAACAAATACCAGTGCTAGGCTTGGTTCTTCACTCATTTACGTGCGATCTTCAGATCCGCCACCACACTTGGAAGGAAAACGTGCCACTCTCTAGTTGGCTCTCTCTGGCCTCGACTCTACAGCTCAACTTCACGAGTCTGCTTCTCCATTTTCCAACCCCCCATCCTATTACAATACTGGGTTTTATAGAGGTCCCGACCCTCTGTGTTTGCAAGTTGCCCATGACCTACAACTACCGCCTGACTCAATGGCCGACATGCTTGCCAGCAGATTCCCCTGAAACTACGGCTTCATATTCAGTGCGCGCGTGGCTGACCCTTTCGATAGGATCCTTGATAAAGTGCGCGTGTGGCCGACCCGTTCGGCGGGATCCCTGATAAAGTGCGCATGTGGCCAACATGCCTATTGGAATCCTCACCTGCGCCTGTTTTTCCTGCACGTGCCACATGTTGTTCTGCCACATGTCATTCTGTGATAGCCCCTAAAAATACTGCTTGTCGCGATTTCGTGCCATCTCCTCCTTCTTCTGCGTCTACTTCTTTTCTTCTCCCTTTTTGTCGTGATATCATGACCCAAGGGCGAGGAAGGCAGAAATGAAGGAAAATGTCGCGAGGCCAGAGAGAGCCGGATAGAGAGTGGCACGTTTTCCTTCCAAGTGTGGTGGTGGATTTGAAGATCGCACGTAAAGGAGTGAAGAACCAAGCCTAGCGCTGATATTTGTTAAGACTGTGGGCTGTTAATGTAAAGCATTTCTAGATTAATAGAAAAGAAATTTTGGAATTATTAGTGTCTAATTTTCCAATCCCTATCAGGTGGTATTAGAGCTAATGTTCTTGAGTGTGTAACAGATCATCGGACGTGAGGCAGTTACACCAGGATCTGTGGTAGGGTTCTGAGAGAGGAGAGAGAGTTTAGAATCTGTGGGAGATATGATGACAATGAAAGAGTTCAAAGCATTGCAGCGGCAATTTAAAGCCCTACAAGAGGAGTGGATCAGAATGAATTTGCGGGAACAAGAGAAGCTACGCAGAAAGCATGAAGATAAGCTGAGAAGTGAACCCCAGGAAACAGATTTGAAGCGAACTGCAAGGGTAGGTGCATGTTTCCAGATGTTGTAGGAGGCAACAACCGAACAACATAGAAGTGAAGATCACTTCTCCATCAATCTCGGGTGTCTGATGCAGGAGCATCCAACAACGACCAAAAGTAGAGCAGAAGTTGCAGAAGGCAGAGGGTCGCAAAAACGTGACATGTCGCTAAATCATGACATGTCATGAAATCACGACATCGCACAGCTGGGTGCAAAAGCTGAGGAGGATGTCACGATTTTGCGACATGTCATGAAATCATGACTACTGCGAAATCATGACATAGATCAGCCAAAAAGAGAAGGCAAGGAAATTGTCGTGATTTCGTGACATGTCACAAAATCGTGATCGTTGCGAAATCACGATGCAGAACAGTCGAGAGGAGGAGCAAAGGAATTTGTCACAATTTCGTGACATGTCATGAAATCACGACCGTCACAAAATTGTGACCAGAAGTAGCCAGGAGGAGGAGTAATTGGTAATGTCATGATTTTGTGACATGTCGCAAAATCACGACTAGAGAAGAAGAGCGGAGGCGTCCGAAGGAAGATGTCGCGATATCGCAACCCAAAGGCGAGAAAGGGCATAGAAAGGAAAAATTTTGCGATATCGTGACATGTCATGATATCATGACCCAAGGGCGAGGAAGGAAGCAATGAAGGAAAACGTCACGATATCGCGACATGTCATGATATCGCGACCAAAAAGGAGAAGCGTAAGAAGGCCAAAAGGTCGCGATATCGTGACATGTTACGATATCACGATAGGAAGAGAAGTAGACGCAGAAGAAGGAGGAGATGGCACGAAACCGCGACAAGCAGTATTTTTAGGGGCTATCACAGAATGACATGTGGCAGAACAACATGTGGCACGTGCAGGAAAAATAGGCGCAGGTGAGGATTCCAATAGGCATGTTGGCCACACACGCACTTTATCAAGGATCCCGTCGAACGGGTCGGCCACACGCGCACTTTATCAAGGATCCTACCGAAAGGGTCAGCCACGCGCGCACTGAATATGAAGCCGTAGTTTCAGGGAAATCTGTTGGCAAGCATGTCGGCCATTGAGTCAGGCGGTAGTTGTAGGTCATGGGCAACTTGCAAACACAGAGGGTCGGGACCTCTATAAAAACCCAGTATTGTAATAGGATGGGGGGTTGGAAAACGGAGAAGCAGACTCGTGAAGTTGAGCTGTAGAGCCGAGGCCAAAGAGAGCCAGCTAGAGAGTGGCACGTTTTCCTTCCAAGTGTGGTGGCGGATCTGAAGATCGCACGTAAAGGAGTGAAGAACCAAGCCTAGCACTGGTATTTGTTAAGCCTGCGGGCTGTTAATGTAAAGCATTTCCAGATTAATAGAAAAGAAATTTTGGAATTATTAGTGTGTGATTTTTCGATCCCCGTCAGGACACTCGGGGAACATTAGCTCGATGCCACCCGACGGGGATCAAAAATCGGACACTAATAATTCCAAAATTTCTTTTCTATTAATCTGGAAATGCTTTACATTAATAGCCCGCAGGCTTAACAAATACCAACGCTAGGCTTGGTTCTTCACTCCTTTACGTGCGATCTTTAGATCTACCACCACACTTGGAAGGAAAACACGCCACTATCTAGCCGGCTCTCTTTGGCCTCGGCTCTGTAGCTCAACTTCACGAGTCTGCTTCTCCGTTTTCCAACCCCCCATCCTATTACAATACTGGTATTTTATAGAGGTCTTGACCCTCTGCATTTGCAGGTTGCCCATGACCTGCAACTACCGCCTGACTCAATGGCCAACATGCTTGCCAGCAGATTCCCCTGAAACTATGACTTCATCTTCAGTGCGTGCATGGCTGACCCGTTTGATGGGATCCCTGATAAAGTGCATGTGTGGCCGACCCGTTCGACGGGATCCCTGATAAAGTGTGCGTGTGGCCGACATGCCTATTGGAATCCTCCCCTACGCTTGTTTTTCTTGCACGTGCCATGTGTTGTTCTGCCATGTGTCATTCTGTGATAGCCCCTAAAAATATTGCCTATCACGGTTTCACACCATCTCCTCCTTCTGCATCTACTTCTCTTCCTATCATGATATTGTGACCTTTTGGCCTTCCTACGCTTCTTCTCCCTTTTGGTCGTGATATTGTGACATGTCGCGATATCGTGACATTTTCCTTCATTGCTGCCTTCCTCGCCCTTGGGTCGCGATATCACAACATTTTTCCTTTCTGCGCCCTTTCTCGCCTTTGGGTCGCGATATCGTGACATCTTCCTTCGAATGCCTCCGCTCTTCTTCTCCGGTCACGATTTCGCGACATGTCACAAAATCGTGACATTACTAATTACTCCTCCTCCTGGCTACTTTTAGTCATGATTTTGTGACGGTCACGATTTCGCGACATGTCACGAAATCACAAAAAATTCCTTCGCTCCTCCTCCTAGCTGTTCTGCGTCATGATTTCACGATGGTCATGATTTTGCGACATGTCACGAAATCATGACAATTTCCTTGCCTTATCTTTTTGGCTGATCTACGTCATGATTTTGTGACGGTAGTGATTTTGCGACATGTCACGAAATCGTGACATCCTCCTTAGCTTCTGCATCCGGCTGCGTGATGTCGCGATTTTGCGACATGTCATGATTTTGCAACATGTCACGTTTTCACGACCCTCCGCCTTCTGCAACTTTTGCTCTGTTTTTGACCGTCGTTGGATGCTCCTACATCACAGTAGAGGTAGGCGATGAACGACTTATCATTCGATGAAGATGAAACATTAACAAGGGATTTACATACGAATACGAGATCTGTAGCAGATATGGGGATTTCAACCCATATCTATATCAGTCACTTCTATACTTCTTACAATTACAATCACTATCACATAGTTCTCTCACAATCGTAACCGTAGATATGGTTCTAATATGCTTCGATAGAGGTTTTATCTTCATGAATTTAGTCGAGCATGTTTTACAAATATTCTTGTAACTACCCCTTTCATGATCTAGACAATCAAGTTTGGTGGTATAGTCATATAATGCTCAAATGATGGTATGCCTCTAACGAAATAAAGCTTTAGTGGAATTATCTTCCCTACTTTGCAAAACACCGAATTAAGGCGATTAACCAAATTAGACCAATTAAAAACTAAACCCTATGTTCATAAAGAGTTCAATTTTTCTCTTCCTTTCAACTATTTTGTCCAACCTCGAAGAGCGATTGGGTACTAGCTCTATAATAGCAAGCATTTCAGCATGAGGTCGCAAGGTTGACTCTCGAAGGCTCTACCCTGTATACTTAAATATATGTTTTAAATTGTATTGATGGCATAGACAGAGTATATATATGTCTATACATAAATTAAGGAGTTTTTAGGTACTAAAGTAAGTATTTTAAGGTTAAATAATCTTCTTTGAAGGCTCCTCGGTAGAAATAATCTATCTTTTACTCTTAGGCTGATGAAATTCAAATACACACTATTTCTTTGAGTATCTACAATATCAAATAAAATTTTCCTTCCATAGTAAAAAGGTCCTAAAAATTATGCCAACAATAAATCATAGAGAAGAAAATAAAGATCCAACCTGTCTCTCCCATATTCTCTTTCCTTTGGGGTTGCCTTCCAAGACTTCCTTTTAACCTTCCTCCTTTTGCTTACACTTTCTAATTTTCTATACTTGCTTCTTACTATAGCTAGGAATAACTCTCAAGCCTTCTGGTTTATGATCCACCCAAGGTGGAGAGGTGGGGGTGTGCTCCCCCCCCCCACCCTCATTTATACTTCCTAGACCATCAAGATTTCCTATATAGCCCCCTTCTTCACAAATTTTCCTCTAATTTATAGGGAACTTTCTCCACTTGTAGCCAAATAGTGGCCTCATTATTTTATTATTAAAAATATACCTTGGGTCCCTTAAGACTTATCATGTCACTAAAGGGTCCACTAGAGATAAGGTGAGTGACCTTATTTTTGTTTTGTGTCCTTTTTCATGGGGAACAAATATAAAACCAATACTATTAAGGCATAGAATGGATACAAAGCTAGAACTATTATTGATAGGATAAGAGATCTCCCTTTTAATTTCCACCAATATAGGGAAGCCATATGGGTATTTCCCAATAGATAGGATAGCTCATATAATATTTAACAATCCTATAGTCCTTTTAAGTCCCATATAAATTACGTCCACTAGTTTGTTTACACATAATTTACTATATTGTTATAATTTTGCAAAAGATAATCCCTCAAATTTATCTTTCACATGAAATAAAAATTGGTTTCTAATTAATTATCTTCTCTAAAAGATAATTAATATTTTCCTATTCTTCATAAAATTATTTTATTAGAATTTTTGTAGGATTCTTTAGGGTCTATGCCCATTTCATCAGGCATTAATTGATCCCATGATCAATTAATTTTACTTTGATAAGATTCGAAGGGAACGGGTCATGACATACATCCTCCCTTAGATTAAACATAGTCCTTTGTATTTGCAGTATTATCTTAATGAATATATGTGTCTAGCAAGGTTAGACTTATTCCTACTATTTCACAATTTGAGATAGTAGATTTTTCTTTCTTCCAACACCTCAATCTTGATGATAAGCTATGTTCTTCATCCATGAGAGTACCTAGACCTGAAAAAAATACGATATATCAGTAGTACCATGTCCTTGTAAACAATATAACATCCATTTTGCATAACAAAAAAAATTATTAACACATAATCTCATCACAAATATTCCAGGTTAAAACCATCTATTATTGCACAAATACTGGATTGAAAACATAGCAATAATAGAATTTGCAAAATGATGTTATAAAGATATCATGAAAGTATGAATTTGTACCTTTTTAGACATAAAAGTCTTATTAATTTTATCAAAAATCCCAGTAAGGAGTATCATAGTATAATTTTGTTAACCCTTAACATGAGTTAGCCTGATAAAATTAAGTGTCAATGAAGACATATCATAATTTCAGAATCTCAATTTAGGATATTCACATATATCCGAATATGCATTTTCTTGCCAATACCAGGGCATCTTCTTGGGCATTTTGCATAGGAGACTCTCTCGTTGATCCCTCAACTGTCCTTCTAGTTTTTTTCATTGTTGTATCCCCTGCTATAACTGCCCCTTCTTCTTGTTTAAACCTGGTAATACTAACTATTAGTTTCTTTATTTCATGGCAGATGCATCACTAGATTGATAAGTAAAATAAAAAGGATCATAAGGCATACAATGGGGTTTACACCACATATAACTAATATCATCCAGGCAAATATTACCATGAATATGATCGTATTGGATGCCATGAGTAGGTGAGAGATTAAAAACCTGTAAGTTATTACATACAATCACTTTTCATATTTTCATTTTTGATCCAATTGATTATTTGGTTCAATTTCCAACCTATTAATCTTATCCGTTTATTTAACCGATAACATCTTGATGTTCCCAAGGTGGATCCTTCAACTTTCATGATACTTTTCGTATTCGGCTTGATTGTCCCATTGAATATTTTTATTTTCCTTATCAATTCTTGAGGTGGTACGTGTTTTTTCACCTTTTCGTAAGGTCCTATCATTGTCCCCTTCAATGGTTCCATAGGTTGATTATGTGCACACTTATTTTGGTGCCTTACCTTTAGGTACTTCTTTTCCAAATCTATAATGAGTACTTGTTGACATCAAGCACATTATCAAAAAGAGAGAAAAAAATTCTCTTAGCTTCCTTTTGGTAGGAAACTAGTTCAGTAATTAGCCATCATGTTTTTTTATGAAGAAGAGCAACATGAGTTTTATGAATCTTTTGTTTGGATTCCTCAAAACTTGCTTCAATGGAGGGAAGGATTGCAGAACTTCTTAAAAATCCAAGCTATCGAAGCTCGTAATGCCCTTATATCCATGGAATAGATATATTGCAATACCTTTATCTAGGATTCACTTTGTGATGTGTGGTTAAGGAACAATTCCCATAATTATTTAGCTTTTGAGAGTCCTTTAAGTCATTTTGAGTGGTTCGACTGATTTTTCAACTGGCCTAACTGGAATTTCCATGTCTTGTTTGGGGATTCTTGGTTACATCCTATAAGTGATCCTCTAAATTTTTCATTTCAATTTATACTAGTCTATTATTTGGATGTGGTCAAGAAATATGTTCCCATTGGAAAGGCCACCTTTGATAGCGAGCTTTATTAGAGTCTTCTATATGAAATGTACACGTAGAATCAATTATTCTGGGAAATTTAGAATAGATTCACTCAGAATCGATGTCTGATAGAAATGGATCTTATGTTGTATGGGCATCATGGCACTCCTTGGCCATATTATGTATTTGATAGATACATTATAATTCACTACAATATTCCACTTCCAGTTATCTATTTCGATCGTAGCTTATCTCCAATCGAATATTATGATATCTCAGATTCTAACTAAGACTATGATGATTTTCATCTTACCCCTACTATTACGTCCAGATTCTAGTTCTGGCATATTTGTATTCAAAAACTGCTTAATAAATATTCAATTGTTGGGAAGTCCCTTCAATAAATTGTATTATATTTCATATTCATCCATGATCTTGAATGAATGGTTTGAACAATCATATATACCGACCTAACCTTAACCATCATGTCTCTTCACCACAATGGTTCATAATAATTAATATAATTAATTATTATGACTTATGCTAAGCCCAATAATATAATATAATAATTAATTAATAATTAATTATTATATTATAAACTATACTACATGATATTAAATTATTATTATTAATAAAGGTTAGGATATAAAATCCTAACATTTACCCTCGGGTTATTATGCACAATTATTATTACCACATGCGTCACTTCACGTCTTGTTTCAGTGCTTAAATAGTGTGAAGCACATCTATTAGATTACAACAAAGAAAGTGGTATCTCTAACCATGGTAAAGGTTCAGGTCTACGACTATCTCTGGGTGAATTGTTACTAATTAGAATAGTAATCCGCCAGAGTTCATTGTAGTTGAGTTGTTCAATCTCTTGGCCAAAGGTCAAATTGTAAAAAAAATTAATTAAATAAAACATTCTTTTAATGTGCCAAATTTAATCCAAGGTCATTCATAGACGGATAATTGAGGTATCCTCATTGTTTTGACATAGAACATTTTTAGGCTATCTTTAGTGGCAAAATTTCAACTTACTTGAGTTTTATCCATCAATTCTTATTCAAAGAGTTTTTTTTTAATTCAAGCTAATTGATCCAAGCATTTAACAAGTTATTTCATTAACCTTAATCTTAAGTGATCCTTTAGTAAATATGAACCTTTGGTTCTTACACACTTGAAAATAAGGCGTAAGTAAGTCCAAAGATATCGATGCTGATAAATTTCCCAAAAGAGTCTAAGGTACACCGCTTAAAACCCATGTAGGAGGGTTCACTTAGATCTTCTACTTTCGAAAAACTATGGATCTACTCATGGAAGAAAGAGACTTAAACATCATAATATCAAGTACTGACCTTGTCCTTACTAAGTGTGCATTATTTAGAGTTGTGGAATTTATGTTTTGAGTTTTTTTCTCATGTTTTATTTCATGCCCAAATATTTTACTAACCTAGATCTATCTAGAATCTGTCAATTAGCTTGGGCTCTGATACCAACTTTAACAACCCCAGTCGTCAAAAACTCAATATTTTTTTCATATGTCTTTCATGAGGCAAGCAACATAATCATGATCTAAGGTATAATCATTCCATATGGATTGTAAGTTATCAAGGCAATAGCATCAAGAGATTTTAAGACCTAATCAGAGTCACTCTTGAGTAGAAGTGATCAACTTCTATGAAACCCTCATACCACTCATACATGAGTATGCTAGCCAAATGTTAGGTTTTATCCATCATAATAGGGAAATCACCATCAACCATACTGTCCACCAAGATCAGTATGTAGGTGAATGCCTTGAAGATGGTAACCCATGATATAACCTCAACAAAGATCAATCATGATTCCTATATCCCACCCACATATTTTCGATGGGATCACTAAAATAGAAAAATTCACTTACTTAATCCTTGGAATGTTCTCTTAAGCATGACTATACTACTTGAAACATATCAATGCTTATTGACCACCCTTATTTTAGGCATCCTGTATGATTAACACATGAGACAATTAAGTGATAAAAGGGTATTATTTAGTCAATATGCCTCGGGTTCAAGAATTTAATTTTCAAATCAAAATATAAGGTTACATTTGGTCCACAACTGAAGTCTTGTTTACCTTTTCATGGGTTTCACCCACTCTGAGCTCCTACTCAAATTATCCATAGTTTGTAATCATTTTGTTTTAGGTTATTCCATCCAAGAATGTTTGTGTAATATTTTAAATCAACACAAATCTAGTTATCCCCTTAAGAATTAAATTTTGGTACATAGTAGATCTTGGATTCTACATGAGATAACCATCATGAATATAATCAATGCTATAGGTTGAAAGGTACATCATTCATAAATAGTTATCCCAAAACAATATAAAAAGTAAATGATATAATCATATCTCATAAATTCATCAATGCATGTAAGAAATCATACATCATGTTTACCAAATGAACACATTTTCATAATAGAAGATATGCATAACATTTCATCAAAGCATATCCTTAAATTATATCTCATTTTGGAAATAAATGCAATATCCACAAGAAATAATAAAGAAAATCGTAAATTATTGACACATTGTTTATCGTGGAAACCCTCATGGGGAATAAACCCAGCCTCCAAAATATGTGTTTCCTCTTATTCATAAACTTAAATATAAGATATTACAACTGAAGAAGGACCTCTTTATAGCCATTTACACAATTAAAGGAACCCAAACTGTCCCTTTCCTGGGTCATGATTCAATTAAGGAATTTATTTTAAGTTCCTTTATCTAAGACATCATTATAACATTAAGGTATTTTCCATACCAAAGAGGAACCCGTATTTTCATTTACAGTTAAAAAGGCAATTAAGGAATCTACTAATTCCTTTCTCTGAATCATCCTAAGAACTTCTATTATCTTAATTTTTTATGAAAATCGTTGGATTCATATTTTGGAGATGTCTTATCAATATTAGAGGATATCCTATCAATTCCCTCCGAAATGAATTCCAAATTCATTCCTCATGGTTGATTTTCAACTAATAATTTTTCCTTATGAATTAAAGTCCCATACCCTTAATTCATGATCTATCTATGAATGTATAAATTCCATATATTTATATATACATGCAAATAATTTATTTATCCATTATATTTTCTATGGAAGTAGTTCAGTTCTAGAAAATATATTTCTTTCTTACTATTGAATTTACCCAATTGTAAGTAAAACCTTAACTTGGGCATCATAAGGTATAATAAAGTCAAAGCTTCAATTCTTTCATTTTTTCCAAAAGCAATTAATCCTAATAACCATAACTTAGTTAATGTAAACACCCAACATAATAATTTAATGTTTGGAAGTTAGCTATTTGAAGTCACTTTTGAGGGCTATGTTAATACCATCATTTGTTAAAGTTACCCATTCCCTTAAATTTTGTGTTGGCTTTGTGTTCCTATGATATTATTTTATTTTTAAGGGTGTCATAGTCATTCCAACCCGTGTGTGTTTCTACCTTCAATATCTTCATGGCCAATGGTTATGCAAAGGGTTTATCATTCATCCCAATGGTCATATCTATCAATGGTTTACAACACACATCCTCACCCACCCGGTGGTCCATGCGAAATAACCTTTTTGAACTATGTTTTAGTCCCAATGCATGATGTGTTAGGAATCATTACGATGATTTACACACACTAAAAGGGAGACGCGACTGGTTGAACATAAACCCATGCATATCAAAGGATTTCACTGAGTCATAAGCTAATTCTAAATAAGTTAGGGACTATTGGGTATTCAAATAAATCATTCATGGTGATTTCAGAGTGGTTAATACAGCTTACATAGCAACCTTTGCCTGATATAAAGTGTTTTACCACTAGAAAAATGGTAGTCACCTAGCGGTCCCTTCTCAAACTATCCACATACCTATGATAGGTAGTATATCTCAGGCCACGACAGGTTTTACCTTGACCTTGGTCTCGAAGATTCATGGGTAACCCTTGAAAGTTTTCTACCTCAGCTCATAGCACAGGATGAGGAGATCCTCTAGCAAGCAACAATTCAGTATATGTCCATAGAATCACACAAGTATGAAGGGCATTCGGTATGGTTTGGTTAATGTTTTGAGGGATACCAATTTAATCTTGGTGCCCAGCAGAGGTAGGCGATGAATGACTTATTACTCGATGAAGATCAACCATTAACAAGGAATTTAAATACGACTACAAGATTTGTAGCAAAGATGGGGAAAACAACCCAAATCTATATCAGTCACTTCTATACTTACAATTGCAATCACTATCACCTAGTTCTCTCGCAATCATAACCGTAGGGATGGTTCTAATATTCTTGGATAGAGGTTTTATCTTTATGAATTTAGGCGAGCATGTTTTACACAAATTTCTATAACTACCCCTTTCATGATCTAGACAATCGTGTTTGGTGGTATAGTCATATAATGCTCAAACGATGGTATACCTCTAACAAAATAAAGCTTTAGAAGAATGATCTTCCCTACTTTGTAGAACACTGAAGTAAGGTGATTAACCAAATTAAACCAATTAGAAACTAAACCTTACGTTTAGTAAGAGTTCAATTTTTTTCTTCCTTTCAACTATTTTGTCCAGCCTTGAAGAGCGATTGGGTACTAGCTCTATAATAGCAAGCTTTTCTGCACAAGGTCATAGGGTCGACTCTCGAAAGCTCTACATTGTATACCTATAAATATATGTTTTAAATTGTATTGATGGTATAGACAGAGTATATATATATATCTATACATAAATTAAGAATTTTTTGAGTACTAAAGTAAGTATTTTAAGGTTAAATAATCTTCTTTGAAGGCTCCCCTGTAGAAATAATATATCTTTGACTCTTAGGCTAATGAAATTCAAATATACACTATTTATTTGAGTATCTACAACATCAAATAAGTTTTTACTTCCATAGTAAAAAGGTTCTAAAAATTATGCCAACAATAAATCATAGTGAAGAAAAGAAAGATCCAACCTGTCTCTCCCATCTTCTCTTTCCTTTGGGGTTGCATTCCAAAACTTCCTCTTAACCTTCCTCCTTTTGATTACACTTTCTAATTCTCTATAATTGCTTCTTACTATAGATAGGAATAACTCTAAAGCCTTTTGGTTTTTGATCCACCCAACATGGACAACATCCTCCCTAGACCATCAAGATTTTCTATATAGCCCCCTTCATAATTTATACTCTAATTTATAGGTAAATTTCTCCACTTGTGGCCAAATAGTGGCCTCATTATTTTATTATTAAAAATATACCTTGGGTCCCTTAAGACTTATCATGTCACTAAAGGGTCCACTAGAGATAAGGTGAGTGACCTTATTTTTGTTTTGTGTCCTTTTTCATGGGGGACAAATATAAAACCAATACTATTAAGGCATAGAATGGATACAAAGCTAGAACTATTATTGATAGGATAAGAGATCTCCCTTTTAATTTACACCAATATAGGGAAGTCATATGGGTATTTCCCAATAGATATGATAGCTCATATAATATTTAACAATACTATAGTCCTTTTAAGTCCCATCTAAATTGGGTCCACTAGGTTATTTATACATAATTTACTATATTGTTATAATTTTGCAAAAGATAATCCCTCAAATTTATCTTTCACATGAACTCACAATTAGTTTCTAATTAATTATCTTCTCTAAAAGATAATTAATATTTTCCTATTCTTCATAAAATTATTTTATTAGAATTTTTGGTAGGATTATTTAGGGTCTATGCCTCTTTTATCAGGCATTAATTGATCCCATGATCAATTAATTTTACTCTGATAAGATTTGAAAGGAATGGGTCGTGATAGACACTTGTACATTCTAGTCAAAATTGAGCAAAACTACACAAAACTCTGCAAATCCAAATATCACTTCTTTTGGGAGGTGGATTTGCTTCCTATGCACCCCTAATATTGAATGGTAAATTTTTTGGTAGAGATGTTAAAATTTTTATAGATAATGGAGCTATTGATGGTTTCATTTCTAGTAGCTTAATTAAGGATGTGCTAGAAAGACTAGATTTTTTGGCACAAGGATAAAAAGTTGATTATGGGTTAGGATAGACCTACTTCATGGATCAATGTTTTCCTACAACCAAGATCACCCTAACTAATATATCTACCATTTTGCACCTATATTTAGCACCGCTACATGCTTTTGATATCATATTGGTAATGGATTGGTTAAAGGCCCATAAGGCTTTGATCAATTTTCAAGATCGATGGATGGAGTTTACAAATGAACATGAGAAACGATTGAGGCTGTATAGTGAGCAAGAATCCTTTAAACCATTGTTGTTATCAACAATGTAACTGAAAAAGGTAATTAGAAAATAAGGTATGGTCTATATGGTCAAAATCAAAGAAACTGAGGATGATACAAAGGAAGATGCATTTAGGAAGTTCCCAATTCTACAAGAATATAGAGATGTATTTACTTCAGAGCTCCCTAGAATTCCTCCTAAATGTGAATTTGATTTCACCATTGAATTAGTACCAGGTACTGATCCTATCCATAGATATCCATATAGGATGAACCCTATTAATATGTAGGAGTTGAAAGTGCAACTCCAAGAGTTGCATGATAAAGGGTTGATCAAACCAAGTGTATCTCCATGGTGTGCATTGGTACTATTTTTAAAGAAGAAATATGGCTTGCTAATATTATACATAGATTACCGTATGTTAAATAAAGTGACCATTACGAATAGATACCCCTTGCTAAGGATTGAGGATCTATTTGACCAACTCAAATAGGCCACTATATTCTCCAAAATAGATTTGAAATCAGGTTATCATCAATTGCAAATTTAAGAGGAGGATACTCACAAGACTGCTTTCAAAACCAGGTACAATCATTATGAATTTACTATTCTACCATTTGGGTTGACCAATGTACCAACAAACTTCATGAATTTGATGAATAGTATATTTAGAATACAACTAGATCAGTTTGTCTTGGTATTTCTAGATGATATCCTAGTATATTCCCGTAGTAAAGAGGAGCACAATAGACATTTGAGGATTGTGCTAGAATTGTTAAGGGAAAATCAACTCTATGGGAATATATATAAATGTGATTTCTACACTCCTTAGGTACAATACTTGGGACATATTATCTCTACAAACAAGATTGCAATAGATCCCAAAAATATTGAAGCCATTTTGAATTGGCTACCCCCTACAAATATCACTAAAGTGAGAAGTTTCATGTGTTTGTTAGGGTATTATATATGTTTTGTGAAAGATTATTCCAAGATAGCCTACCCCATAAAAAATTTGTAAAGGAAGGGAAATGAATTCAAGTGGACTGACAAATGTGAAGCTACCTTTGAAAAACTTAAGAAAATGCTCACTTTAGCTCCTATACTAAAAATTCCAGATCCTTAGGAGAAATTTTTAATTTGTACAAATGCATATTTATAAGGATTGGTAGGAGTGTTATCCCAAGATA
The DNA here is from genome assembly GCA_028583015.1 of Wollemia nobilis. NCBI lineage: Eukaryota > Viridiplantae > Streptophyta > Pinopsida > Araucariales > Araucariaceae > Wollemia > Wollemia nobilis. The sequence continues at coordinate 13,268,371 of JAQPPZ010014788.1, forward strand.
GTGTGGTTGTATTATACGAGTCAAGAAACCTCAATAAAAATGAAGTAAACTATGCTACACATGATCTAGAGCTATCTACAGTGGTGGATGCTCTAAAGATTTAGTAATACTACCTAGTTGGTAGACATTTTGAACTAAGAACCGATCATCAAAGTTTGAAATACATCATTACTCAACCTTTGCTTAATGCAATATAGAGAAGATGGATTGAGTTCTTAGCATAATATGAATTTGGTATTAAATATATCAAAGAAAAGTAAAATAAAGTTGTTGATGAACTAAGCAGGAGGAGACATATAACTAGTTTGACCTAAAGTCATGTAGACCTAATGGACCAGGTCAAAAAATCATAGACTTAGGATTAGTAGTGCAAGAATATCCAGGTTAAAGTAGAGAGGGATCCTAGTGAAAACCAAGATTATAGCATCAAGGATGAACTTTTATGCTTCAATAATTGGGTGATTATTCTCGACATTGGCAATCTAAGGAGACTAATCATGCGGTAAGAACATAGATATCCATATTTCACTCATCTTGGAAGAGCCAAGATGAGGGAAAATATGAAGAAAACTTTATACTAGTCTGGTAAGAAGAAAGACATTTTTTTTATTTTGTTGCTTGATGCTTGAAATACCAGAAAGTGAAATTTGAGCATAGACATACAGTAGGGCAATCGTATCCACATGATATACCCAAATACTAGGTACCAACATGACGTAATACTTTTTGTGGTTGATAGGTTGACCAAGGTGGCAAATACTAGTGGGGTTGCCAAATACTAGGTACCAACATGATGTAATACTTTTTGTTATATTTATTGATTTCATAGTGGGGTTGCCAAATACTAGGTACCAACATGATGTAATACTTTTTGTGGTTGACAGGTTGACCAAGGTGGCACACTTCATACGAGGAAGTACCAAATATGATGCTATAATAGTAACCAATAGATTTGCCAAAGAAATTTTTAGGTTACATGAATTTTTGAAAGTTGTAATTTTTTATAGGGATTCCAGGTTCACATATAATTTTTGGTGAGCTCTCCATTGTGCAATTAACACAACTTTGAATATAATTTATGCTTATCATCTTGTTATGGATGGAAAAAAAAGGATGAACCAATTCTTGGAAGACATGTTATGTATGTATTGCATGGACTAGAAGTCTAGATAGAAATACTATTTACATCTGATAGAATTTACCTACAATAATGGGAATCATGCTTCCTTGAAGATAGCCCCTTTTGAAGCCTTGTCTGGCAAAAGATGTATAATACCATTATCATGGGATAATCTAGAGGATCAAGTTGTCATTGGATCTAACACAATCAAAGATATGGAGGAAAAACTTAAGTTAATCAGGTAAAGGCTTAAGGAAGCATTGGATCACCAGAAAATATATGCTAAATTAAAGAGAACACCTAGGGAATTCTCTGTAGGGGATAGAGTATTCTTGAGGGTTAAACCCATGAAAAGTGCAATCAAGTCAACTAAGCTAGATCCTAGATATGTTGGACCATTCACCATCTTGTAAAGGATTAGTATTGTTGTTTACTGACTTGAATTACCACCCAATTTGGAAAATATCCATGATTCTTTCCATGTGTCCCTACTTAAGAAATATATTATGTATCCTAACCATGTATTGGATTTTTCCAAAATGTAGAGGGTGGACCCCTCGTACATTGAGGTAAAACTAGTTAAGATACTAGAGTTTCACTCCAAGGCTATGAGGAAGTGAAATATAGAATAATGTAAGGTCCAATGGGACCTATATTTGAAAATAAATGCCAATTGGGAGAAAGTGGAGGATATGAGAAAACATTCCCCTTATTTTTAAAAAAATAAATTGTAATATTGTTATTACTAAAGGATTTTACTACTATTTGGTTATGCATTGATGGATGTTTTGATGCTTTATGATAATATTTATGCATTATGCTTTGATACTTTGATTTTTTCATGAGATTTAAGTATTGATAGATGATTCAATTCTAATTCATTTACTATATATGTTTTATTTTGAGAATATAGTACTGTTGATATTTTGTTGCATCACAGGTCTAAGTACTCTCGTGGGTGGAAGAAGTTGATCAACCACAAAGAAAGGGATATTGAAAAAAAATAGAAATGATGATGATGACAACTCATGGGTAACATACATAATTACCCTTATATAGGTGCATTTTATGCTCAAGTTTACACCATTGGACCATGATGATCATTCTAGTCTCCTGAGTGGCTCAAAATGTCTTTCTAAGATGCTCAAAAGTTTTCTTTGGTAGTGGCTTAGTGAATGTCTACTATTTTTTCCTTTGTAGTTATATATTCCATTTTGACCTGCTGATCCATCACCTACTCTCTTAGAAAATGATATTTTATTGGTATGTGCTTGGTCCTTTAATGCATTACTAGATTTTTCGAAATGCTTATAGCACTTGTATTATCACAAAGTATCGGGATGGAATGATCATGCTCTACTTTGAAGTCTTTTAAGGTTTACTTCATCCATAAAACCTGTGTACAATAAGCAACTACTACAATGTACTTTGCCTCTACTATGGATAAGAAAAATTATGCTTATTTCTTGCTTAGCCAAGAGACTAAACAATCTCCAAGAAAGAATGCTCCTCCACTTGTGCTTTTCCTGTCATCAATATTACCTGCCTAGCATATGTATATGTTGTGAGAGTGAAACTGCTACCTCTAGGATACCATAGTCCAAATTCCATAGTACCTTTTAAATACCTAAGAATTATCTTTATTGCCTGTACATGTGTCTCTTTTAGAGCTACTTGAAATCTTACCACTAATCCCACTGCCTGCATTATATTTGGCCTTGTAGCTGTAACATATAGTAAACTTCCAATAATCGATCTATATAATGTCTGAATTACTTTAGGGGACCCATAATCTTCTCTTAGTTTGCATCCCGTAACCATGGGAGTACTCACTGGTTTGCAATCTTCCAACCTGAATTTCTTCAACATTTTTTTTTATGTACTTGGTTTGTGAGAGAAATATACCCTCTTTTAATTGTAAAATATACAATCCAAGGAAGAAATATAACTCACCAATAATTGACATTTCAAACATGTTTTGCATACACTTTACAAAATTCTAACACATCTTATCATTACTACCTCCAAAAATGATATTATCCACATAGACTACCACAACCATTAAGTCATTTCCCTCATTTTTAATGTATAAATTATTGTCAACTATTCCCTTTCTAAAACCTTGTTCTTGAAGATATTTATCCAACCTTGAACACCAAGCCCTAGGATTTTGCTTTAATCCATAAAGAGCATTCTTTAATATGCATACATAATCTGACTTATTAGTCAAGTTGAACCCCTCAGGTTGCTCAATGTGGACTTCTTCTAAGAAGCCATTGAGAAAAGCTGATTTTACATCCATTTGATATAATTTGAAGTTTTTGAAGCTTGAGAAAGCTAAAAATATTCTTATGGCCTCAAGTCATGCAATAGGAGCAAATGTTTCATCAAAATCAACCCCTTCAACTTGTGCATAGCCTTTGCATACCAGTCTTGATTTATTTTTGACTACCTTACCATATTCATTTAACTTATTTCTATAAACCCATTTAGTGCCAATTAAATTCTTATCTTTTGGTCATGGTACAAGGTCCCAAGTCTCAATTTTTTCTATTTGATCCAACTCCTCATCCATTTCCTTGACCCAAAATTTATATTCTCTTACCTCATTGAAATCCTTGGGCTCAATTTTAGACAACAAAGAAAATTTTGCATGTTCACTTATTCCTATTATTTTCCTCCTTGTTTTTCTTTCATCTGGATTTCCAATATTTAGATCTCTTGGATTATTCTTTTGCACATACCTGGATGGAGTCTTTGGTAGTGTTCTTTATGTTTCATTTATTTTTGATTCTTCACCTATTTCTTCTTGGCAACTTTCTTCTTCTTGATATACAATTTCTTGAGTTGGTTCTTTTGACCCTATCTGTTCATCAACTATCACATTTAAACTTTCCATAATTGTATGTGTCCTCTTATTATAGTATTTATAGGCTTTGCTCTTAGTAGAATAGCCAAGGAAGATACCCTCATTGCATCTTGAGTCAAACTTACCCAAAATTTTCTCTTCCCTTCTTATGTAGCACTTGCTTCCAAAAACTCTAAAATACTTTACAGTAGTTGGTCTTCCTTTCCAAAGCTCATATGGAATTTTGTGATGATTTAATCTTACTTGAGCTCTATTAATAATATAGAAAGTTGTATGAAATACCTCTATCCAAAAACCGTCTAAAATCTTAGACTCATTTAGCATAGCTCTAGCCATGTTCTCGACAACTCAGTTTTTTCTTTCAACTAATCCATTTTATTGTGGAGTCCTTGTTGCCGAGTATTCTCTTTTGATTCCATGTTGTTCATAGAATTCTATGAATTTACCTAAAGTAAATTCTCCTCCTCTATCTGATCTCAAACACTATTTTTTTACCTATTTCATTTTCTACTAAAACTTTGAATGCCTGGAACTTCTCAAAGGCTTCTGACTTTTCTTTCAAGAAATCCACCCAAGTCATTCTAGAGAAATCATCTATAAATAGCATGAAGTAAATTTCACCTTGTAAAATTTTCATCCTTGTAGGACCACTTAACTCAGTGTGAACTAGTTCCAATCATTTATATGAATAAAATTCTTTTGATATGAAACTTGTCCTTGTTTTCTTACCATGCTGGCATTGTGCACAAATTGTGCTTTGATGTCTCTTTATCCTGGGTAAATCTATGACAGACTATTTTTTGCTTATTTTTATAATGTTATCAAAGTTTAGATGACCCATTCTTTTATGCCATAACCAACTCTCATCCTCTTATGATAGAAAACATTTTTCTCCTTTAATTTCACTCAACATGTAGAGATTATTTGAAGTTCTGCTAGCATTTGCAATAAGATTTCTTGTCTTGGATTAGCTAATCTCATATCTATTTGGATGAAAAGTGAATGTGTGCCCCTGATCATAAAGTTGACTTACACTTAGTAATTTGTGCTTTAATCCCTTAACATAAAACACATTTTCTATCTTTGATTTTCCATTATCTAAACTCAAAGTCCCTTTTCCAACATTTTTTGTTGAAGCATTATCTCCAAATTTTATGGATCCTTCATTGATTTCTTTAAGTGAAATAAATTTTCTTTTGTCACCTATCATATGGCTTGAAAAACCACTATCTACATACCACCGATTTCCTTTATTTTGTGCATGAAGGGTTATTTGTACCAACATTAATTTTTTTTCTTGTTCATTTTCTCTTTCCAGCATTTTGAGGTTGTAATATTTTGAATAATCTGATCCTCCTTTTTTCTTGGTTCTGGAAATATTGTTTTACACCACTTGGCCTTGTGCCCAAAGTTATTACATTTGTAAAAGATGATATTTTTATTCATGAGAGGTGCAAATGAACTGAAATAACCATCAACATTATTTCTTACATGGACCATGCAATGTACAACTCTATGACCATGTTTATTACATGAAAAAAAAAACCATAGAAGAAATTTTGTAACCTGTTAGATTGCCTTGAATGATATGGTTGCATGATTCTTCCCTTGTTGTTATTGTAGTTAAGTTATGTCCATGATGTTTCTCTATTTTATTTTTCCTTGATACTTTTTCCTTTCAATACACTAGCATAGGTCATGGGCTCTTCTCTCTTTGATATCCTTGTTCTTTTGGAGCTTGATTCCTCTTTTTGTTTCCCTACCCTTATATTTTTCTGCAACTTATCCTTAGCCTTTTCAAATTCCTTTCTCAAGAAGATAATCTCACTTTCCAGGTTTTCACATTCTAATTCTTTTGCCTTTAGTTTCTCAATCATTACCTCTTCAATTATTTTTGCCTCTTCAACTTTAATATTTAAGTCGTTGAGATATTATAGGAACCTTATCATAGTTTCTTCATCCTTTTGTACTTGAACTTGCAAGTTGACTAGAGTAGCAGTGAATTCATTTTCTAAGTTATCCAGATACGAATCTATTTTGTTGATAGGATCATCCTCTATCATTTTAGTGGCATTGTGTTCTTGTAAGATCTTCCTTCAAGATGTTAGACTTTTTTTTTTTTTTAAGCGAAAAACCTCTTGCGGGGCCACCTTGGTCTAAGAGACCATGAATAGGGGGTTCTACACCATCAAAGTCACCCGGGGGTCGCACCCCACTGCCCGCACCAACATTATCAATTGGATTTTGGTTACCAAATTCAGCTTTTTGGTAGGGTGGAGATTTGAACCTGGGACCTCCCTTGGAGGATTTCCCTCTCCTCTCCAACTCACCTACAACACCTAGGTAATATGTTAGACTTTTTGAAGGATATTGCTTTGATACCAATTAAAGAAGACATGCTTATACTAAGAGGGAGGGTGAACAGTATAAGATAAACTTTTACTTTTCTTTCCCAAACAATATTATCCAATATTATCAATTGCAATATCAATAGCAATAATAAAAGCAATGCACAAATCATCACACAAATGAGAGACACAAATTTAACATGGTTCACCCAATGTGGGTTACATCCACAAAGAAAATATTTCTTCTAACTTTTCTCAACAAATATCTTGGGAATCAATAATTCCCAATGCTCTAATTTTTGGATCTCTCTCCACAGGAAAAATCTATCCCTCTACTCTGGTTTTTGGATATCTCTCCATAGGAAAACTCTATCCCCTCTACTCTAGTTACTCCAAAGCCTACTCTTAATTCTATCTCAAACCTGCACCAGACCTTAACACAAGGTTAGCACAAATCTATTTTACCTCTGTCCCAAATCTCTATTCTCAAATCCGCTCAACTCTATTCTAACACTATCTTGAATCTGATCAACTTTTTCCCAAGTCTTCTCACAAGACTTAAAATAACAACCAAAAATGCTCCTACAAACTGTCTAAAACTACCTCAAGTCTTCTCACAAGACTTGCTCAAAATAGCAACCAAACCTACTCTTAATTCTGCTCAAAAGCTGCTCAACATGTATACAAATCTTCTCTAATACATGCTCAAAAGGCTTACAGAAAATGCTCAATAAATCCAAAATTTTGTATTCAAACAATACTTCTATCTCTCAAACCAATGCTCAAAATAGTTTCATGACGATGCACAAATATCTCAAACCCAACAATGCTTACCAAACAATCCTTTTATATCCACCTTATGTTCCAAAAATATTTACTCAACCAAACATCTTAAACAAGAAATTATATGCCCATACCTCTTATTTGCTCTTATGGAGATATGTCTTCAAAAACCTATCTCACAAACAACTAATTTTTCTAGTGCCACTTCAAGGGTTAGATAGAAAAATTATTTCTCAAACCATCCACATGAACTTTCCTCTCAAAATAATGTGCATAATAAAATCTGAAAATGATGCTCTAAGTCCCTTTTATGTTCTAAAAAATAAAACATTAATACTCAACAAAACCTTTCATATCTTCCTTCCACCATGCAAGAGTTATAATAAAATGTCAAGCAACTTATCACACCTTATTACTCCTAATATTGCAAAATAAAATTCAACCCAACAAAGCCACAAATTGCACACATGAATTTTATTATACACCTTATACCTCCTACTTGAAATAAAATATTTCAATGCACTTCAAATTTTCAACATGACCATAACATCATTTATTTTATACACCACACATAGCACTTAGCAAAAATCCACACTATTCCATTTTAATTCAAACAAACTTAATAACTCCACGTTTTATTTTTAATTAAAAAATAAAATAATCACCTTATGAATCCCTATGTAAGTGAATACCTTAGCCTTAGCAATATTTATTTCACCAAAAATTATTGTTCCCTGGATGTTGCCACCACAATACAAACCTGCACCACTTGCTTGCTTGTGCCCTAACTTCGGTTAGGCCACTGTGTGGGCTAGCCACCCACATGAAACCTAATTTGCACATGCTCTTCCTTATTCCCTATCTTCAACATGAAAAATTCTAAAAAACTTTAACTCCTTGCCTCCACCATGTCTCAAACTTGAGACCTCCCTTCTGTCGAGTCTTAGCACCGAGGGATCTACTGTCTGGGCTATTTTCCCAGATGGGATTTCATTTCACTATCACCACACATTATCCATGAATTCAACCTCAAAAAGTATTTCTCCTTTGTCCTTTCTCCCACATGACCATGAATGAAGCACACACGATTTCCATGGATTTTTGTACACTCTTCAACCCTTAACTTTGCAATAATCTTTATGTATTATATATGCATTTTGCCCTTTTGAAACTTCGACGTCGACACTTGGAGAAGTATTTGAATTTGCAACATTGGTGCCCACACTATACCTTTAAATTATTATAATAATTAAATCTAAATTAGATTTAAATATTATAACTGTAGACACTAAAATGTGGTTAACCCAATTAAGCATCCACAAACAATGATCAAATTGGCATCATATGGCCCCTTGGGCAGCCCTCAGGAGGCTCACAATGGTTCTAGCCACTCCGAAAAGGTTTTTGGAGGCTATCGGCCCAATTTTGGGAGGTTTTGGCCCAAAATTCACCATCATCCCACCCTGGGATGGTGGTAGATTCCCACCATCCCACCCTGGGATGGTGGTGAGCCATCATCCCAAGGTGGGACGATGAGCAGGTTTGACCTAGAAAAAGTCAAATCTGGGACATTTGGCACCCAAAAACTGCCATTTAGCATGCCATATGGAGCATGCGGGTCAGAGGGCACTGAATCCTTATGACACACTTCTTAATGGAGGCCCAAATTGGAGATTCTCTTCCACACCCATTGCATGCCTCCCGTTTGACAAGTGGCACCTCCTGCCATGCATGCCCTTGCATGCCTTTTTGCACATGAGCCCCTTTGGGCTATAAAATGGATACAATATCCACAAAAAAATAAGGATAGGAGTTCTAGGATATGCAATGGAGTTCTTTCGATATTTCCCCTCAACTTATTGAGCTTTCTTGCCCTCGAAATCTCCTCTTAGCGAAGGAGGTTACCAGGTGACTTCAAGAAGGTAATCCGAGCATAACTTTTCCATCCGGGTGAATTTATTCACCAAATTTGATGAAAACACACTTTATATTGTTTAGGAACATATTCTAGTGATATTGGTAGCAAAATATGGGCAGAATTGGTGGGTATCCCCTCCTAGGGTGCCCCCCAAATAGTTGCAGTCACCACCGTCCCCCCTGGTATGAGGGTAAATCCTTACATAATTTTATTAATATTTTTTAATATTATTTTTCTATATTATCCCATGATGCTATGGTTTAAATTTCATGTAATTTGGAGTTAAATTGACAAAGTTATAGCATTTTTAAGTTTTTGCGGGCTCGTAGGGCCCATCCGGGCACCCCAATTTGATGCAGGTGGATCTGGGACTCAATTTGAAAATATAATCATATGGGTTGTCTTGAAATGTCAATTTATGCATAATTTCCAAATTTCATGAGTTTTGGATATGTTTAGGTTTGGGATTTTCTTGTCTTCTTCTTCGTAGGTTGTAGGCGGGCGGCACAAAATCGAGGGGTCTACGGATGTAATTTCAGATATTTTTTTAGTGATATCCTCTCAAAACATCCTCTTTAACATCTCCACAAATTTTCAAGTCATTCTGATCTGATTTGATATATTTTTAATATATGCGTTATTTTGCCCCTATGGGGATTGCATGTTTTCCACCATACACCCTTGCTATTTGACCCCTTTGGCTTCCTTGTGTGCAGGTGAAGGTTCTTAGAAGGCATTGGGAAGGAATATCAGACATCAGATATTGAATATACAAGCAATGGTGGCATTGGCTCACCCACCTCGATTGTGGGTATGAGGAAAAGCATTGGATGTGCACCTTGATTCCTTGAAGGAATTGATCCTTGGGCACCCCAAAATTGTAAAAATTGTATCACATTTTGATCCCTCAAGGGGACTGCTGTGTAACCTTGGATCTGATCCACCCAATTAATAAATAAGACACTCGTTTTATTTCATTCTTTATTGCTTGGTATTGCTTCATTTTCATATGCATGCTTCCTTTTTGATGCTCATGAGCAATATGGGGTAGATACACATATTTTCTTACATAATTTGGTGCACCATTTTTCCCTACTTCAGTGGTGATCATGGTGGGACCCTTGTCCCTTATGATTTGGGTGAAAATTTGACCTCTTTCTTGCAATTTTTGCCCTTTTTGTGTTGCAGGTGCTCCCCTCCCCACCCTGGAACGGTGGCAGAGCCTTTATTTGGCACACCCTGGGATGGTGGCTTCACCATCCCACCCTAGGATGGTGGTGAGGCTTCTAATCATCCCACCCTAGAGCGGTGGTGAAACAGAGAGATTTCTGCCCAAAAATTCAGAATTTGGAGAGCTCAAAATGGACAAAGTAAGTGCCTAAACCCTCTATTTTTTTGCTACATTTTTAGAGACTATCAAAAATTAGTTTTCTTGCATTCACTTGCTTGCATAGAAAGGTTAAAAGTCATATTTTTACTTTTCTTATAACATAACATAGCAAAAGGAAGAAGAAAAATCAAAAAGAACTTGTAGTAGCAATGCATCTGTTTGGCTTGATTGCTTGTGGCTTACCCAATGGGTGAGTTAGCATTTAGGATTTGCATTCATAAGTCACATTTGTAGGTTCTTTATCCTAATTTTCTGAAAGTAAAATGCACTTATTTGCATGCATTTAGTGAATGATCATTGATTGCTTCTTTGCTTACTTTCTTGGATAATAAAGAACCACACACACCACGATTCATATAAATGCTAGTGAGGTGGACTTCATTACCATCCACTAGTAGAGCGCAAGTGACGGTGGGTTTCATCTCCATCCACTTGGCTCAAATCCCATGAACCCAATCCATCTTGCCAAGGCCGGTTCCAAGATCCGTCATAGCCCATGGGTTATAGCATGCATCACCCTTCGGGGAGGTGTATCACAGACTGCGAGTGAACTGGGTGAGGAACTGGTAGGACCTATGCTCCCTGGCCATGTGTGGACCTCATCACCACACATTATAGGTGGGATAACACAACCTGGAGTTCATAGCCAGGTTGTCGAGCTATGAGTATACAGGTGAAATCCAATTGAACATGAGATTACAATCCAACAATATTTCAAACACGTGACACGAGGTCATTCTTTGCAAAACAACACATCTAAAACACACGAAATAGTTTAGGGATTCACACTTAAAACTTAAAAGAGATAATCATCTATCTTATTGAGTGTTTCTTTCTTGTATATTATTTCATTAAGAATTTGTAAAGAAGATAATCACTTGGGGTACTGATAGAGGAGCACGATGGTGCACACCCGCAGCCAAGCCCAAACATGGGCGAAAGCTATGGAGAGTGGATTAGGAGACACGAATCATCTTCGATATAGCCCTAGGGACTTGGTTATACCTCCATGGTGAGCCTCCACTCCACCTAGCCCCAAGATAGATAGGGCATGAGCCTCATCTCCGAAGGGATCCTCTCCAGGACACCCCGAGGGATGATGAGCATTACTTGGGAGAGTGTTCCCGATATGTAGATCTTTCATAGGCCTTCCTTGGTGAAAGGCAACTATGTGCTGAGGCACTAATAGATAGAGTGGTGCCACGCATCCATGTACCCATTAGGGCTGACACGCCTAAGCAGAGGTAGGAGTATGACTTCACACACTGGTCAGAGCAAGTCGACATGACTCTACCTCCATGCTACCTTGATAGGATACAGTAGCTCATGCAGCCCGATGGGAATGACACTCGTCGGTCGAGGTGAGCCAATTCTGCCCTACCTTTCCTCGTTCAAGAGGGAAGACATGAGGAGATCCCAGAATTTCCTCAAGAACAATATTCTATGCATGCTCGATGTGCCTCTGTGCTAGATGAGTATAATGAACACATGTTCCAGCCTGAGCCTCAAGTCAATGCGATGAACCTCGAGAGAGGCAAGCACCCTATGGAGAACATAGAGTACCTTGGACAAGGTCGACCCTAGGGTGAGACTCCTAGGCCCCCTAGGCCTCGCACTACAGATCAAATTAGGCAAGCGGTTGTGAGATATACAGAATACCAAGCTCAGTTCAAGCAGCTTTGATGGGATAAAGAGCAACTAGACCGCTTGCACCAGCTTGAGAAAGAAAGGATCGAACGACAGACCAATGAGCTATTCTAGAAGACTTTGAGAGAGAGGGTCCCTACCCCTAAGACACATAGGCAGGAAGTCCACCCGAGGCAACCCATGCTCATTCGAGAGAGGTCCCCGAGACCTTATCAAATGTTGCCTCCATGACCTCCTAGGCTAGATCGAGAGATGCCTCCTAGGCCAAACATAGGGTGCCCACTATGGGTAGATACCCCCATTTATAGACCAGCTCAAGAAATGCCTTACGAGGCCTATACTAAGCATGAGCCAGAAGTAGAGTATGTTGAGATACCTTATCGAGGTAGGGGGTGACTTACCACCACCTCACCCTAGGTTGGAGGATCCTAGACCTCCATCGCAAGATGTGAACAAAGATGAGGAGATCAAGTCCTCAAGCCCTTATAAAGCATTATTAGAATGCCTGGAGTTAGTAGAGAACAAGACCTCTAGGTCGGGATCTCAAAAGCCCACTATGCATCAATTGCATAGTCAACCCATCCATCCATCAGTACCTGTGCCTCCCTATCCAGAGCAATTTAAGTTGCCTCAGTTGGCTACCTTTAAGGGAGAAGAGGATGTGCAAGAACATGTCACTAGGTTCTTAGGTCAATGCTTTGGCATTCATGATGATGATGCTTTGCTTTTGAGGACATTTGTGACTACCCTCTCTGGCCTCGCCTTCGAGTGGTTTTACCAACTCCCTAAGCATAGCATCCATAATTTGGACCAACTTGTGGATGCATTCCTAGAACGCTTTGCCTTCAATACCAAGAGGAAGGCAACATTGGCCGATGTAGCTAGGTTGAAATAGTATGATGATGAGTCAATAACAAATTATGGCAATAGATGGCGAACCTTGCTCGCCAAGCTACCTTATCTTCTCCCCATGTTGGAGTTGACTCAGATGTTCTCCAAAAGTTGCTTGAAGCCAATCTCCTTGTTGCTATAGTTGCAACAATACCCCACTCTTGAAGATGCCTTAGCACAAGCTAGGATCATCGAAGAAATCAAGATTCAAGAGGGTGAGATTGTGAAGCCTCGCAAGAAGGAATGGAGCAAGAATGCTAAGAACACCCCAGTGCAACCTAAGTCAGTAGTAGTAAATCAGGTTGCCATTAGTGTCCCAGGGCCAGCGCCAGCCGTGCCACCTCAAAAGCCTAATTATCAGGCCACCCCTGGGAACTATGCCAAGGATAACCAGAATGGTCAAGGGCAAAATCAATAGCATCGCCCCAAGCGACAATTCATGCCCATTGCAGAGTCTATGGACTCGATGTTTGATCACCTCTTGGCGGCCAATGCGATCCATCTACCTGATAGTCGACCTATCGACCCTAATGCACCTAAGCCCAAAGGATACAAAGAAGACCTATATTGCAAGTTTCATAGGCAAAATGGGCATGATGTGCAAATGTGCTATAAATTCAAACACTTGGTGCAAGACCTAATTGATAGGAATGCCCTCCAGGTAGATAACCCTATCACACCAAACAACCAACAGATGGAGGTCTTCAAGGACCCCTTGCCTACCCACACGGAGTAGGCCAAACCAGTGCCCTAGGTGAATGAGGTTCACCATGCCCCTCCTAAGCAAGGATATGTTGGCATGGTCAGTATTGTGACAAGAAATAGGCGGTATCCAAGTCCAACCGCACCACCTATGGCTCAGAGTGATGTCCCTTCGACATCGTAGCCTATACCGCCTCCTGGACCGAGCCTCCCACCTAGGCCTGTAGTCACCATTAAGAGTAAGCTCGCTCAGAGCTTAAGAACAACATCTGCCCGACTCTCCATCTATGAGCTCATCCAACAATCGCAACCTCATAGAGAAGCCTTGATGGAGATCCTTAAGGCAATTGAGCTTTAGCCCTAGGAGTCTAACTCCTTCAACAACTTTGTGGGGCATGTGCGACAATGCATGAAACCGGTGATTACTTTTCGAGAAGATGAACTTAAACCGGTTCCACATGATATGGTGGATCCCCCTTTACACATTGTCACATGTGTGAATGGAACACCATACAAGAGAGTGTTGATAGATACTGGGTCTTCGAGCAACATCATAACTACAACAGCTCTAAAGCACCTGAAGCTCCCAACATCTCATATTGTCACATCTACCTACACCCTCCGAGCATTCAATGATGCCATATGCTCAATGGTTGGTACAATCATCCTACCTATTCAAGTAGGAGAAAATATCATCTCGATGATGTGCCACATCCTGGAGGGTGAGATGGCGTACAACATTTTGTTAGGAAGACCATGGATCAAGGACATGAAGTGTGTCCCTTCCATCGCTCACCAGTGCCTCAAGTACACTCACGAAGGGCAAGTTCATGTCATCCCCATGGACCTAGAGCCCTTCAAGTACTACAACATGGTGCAGCAGTTACCCGAGTTGACCTTACCATCGATACATCTAGATTTTTAGCTGAATAAATCTAGCCGAGGTTTGACCCCACCGCTACAGCATACCATGCCCTCCTCATCGTCGGCTCTACCCTAGATGCCTAATACACTAGTGGATCCTTTGCCTAGGAACCTAGAGAAGTAGCCCATTGAGGAGGACCAACCGATCATATCCACTATCTCTATAGAGGAGATACTTAGCCCGGATGATGAAGAGACACCACACAAGGCAAACGATGAGCCGGATCAAGTCTCACTCTCATCCCTCTTCTATCCATAGCCCTAGGTTACAGTACATCTAGCTTCCACCAGATTGGGAGAATACATGGTTAGGAATGTTACCACTACTCCTACTTTAGAGTCGATGCAAGACATGGGTAGACCCCGTCTTCCCATAGGCACTATCATGCCTCTTGGTATTCCCCCTAATCAAATAAATTTTTTCTATGGGGGCCTTGACTATGGCATCAAACCTTACCAACAATAGGAGGAAGATGAGGAACCTTTTGGAGAAGATATTAACTACTTGTCTAACCCTAACTTTGCCCTGAAGTACCTTGACCTATGCAACTGGCACGGTTATGGGTTAGGCATGTATGAGCAAGGCACCAGAATCCCTTGTCAACCACAATATCAAATTCCCTATGACAAGTCGAGAGTGGGATGCAACAATCCCTTGCCTCTAGATGTCCTCTTAGATAGCCTAAATCGCTTGAATATAGGCTATGAGGGTGGGTTGGCCCAAGACCCTTATGCCAATCCCAATACAGTCTACTCCCTAGGGGATTACTTTCCATGGCTAGATGGGAACCCCATGATCCCCAGTGACATTCCCCCACATTTTGAGAGAGGGGAAGGTTCACGAAGTTGTCCCCATGTCTATGATGAGTCAGATCAAGGCACCTCATATGAATGGACCTCAGAGGATGAGTCGGGTTATGAGGTAGCACCATATGACCCTTTTGAGTCGGATAGTGATCATTCACAAATTGTCCCCATTAACGACCAATAGGAAGGCCTCATACATCTGTTCCCTTTCCCTGATCCTGTCTGGCGGTAGCTCCTTCCTCCTGAAGAGCCGGTTCACCCATAGGAAGCTAGACCTCCTAGGGAGGGAGCAGTTAATTTACTTGAGCAGTTGGGTCCTCGTGAGCCTGAGGCACTACGAGATGAGAATGAAGAAATCCTCATCCATGATGATGATTATGAGGAATTAGCATATATGGGACCACACCTACCTGATCGCCCGATCCCAAGGGGTAACAATGAGATTCCCATATATGACAGTGACTATGAGGATGAAATAGAGAGGGCGTACCTTGGTCCTCATTACTTGCATCATCATCACGAGCCCATCGACATAGATGAAGTCTATCATCAATTGCATGTTGGCCCATGCTTGAGGGCAAGGCCTATCAATTTAGGCTAGATTCACCATGAGGTCTTCCCTGACCCACCCACACACATGGAGCTCCTTGAGCCTAATGATCCCATCCTATAGTCTATTCCCAGACAGGATCCAAAGATCCCCATTCCCCTAGAACCACATCTAGGGGTGAGAGATGATATCAATATATAGTCACATGCACGTGGTCCTAGAGAGCAGACACATTCCATCAATATGATCTCCATTGATTTGACCACACCACTTCACAACCCAATCGATCCTTCCAAGCCATGCCATCTAGATCTAGATGCTATTGACTGGGATCACGCTGATTCACCCCCATCACCCTCTGAGTATTGGGCTTGCGATGGGTTGTTTCACTTTTTTGCTAGCCCAACTCATGATGTCTTCCATGTTGAGGAGGGACCTAAAGTTCCCATCAAGGATTTAAATCCAGCTGATGACATCCATTTGATCCCTACTCCCCATCAGTTGGAGGAGGGGTCTCATATGTCAATCGAGCCTACGATTGACAAAGATATTAGCTCAGATCCTGAAAACCCGTAATGTATCAAGCTAGGGGAAAGCCTATCCCCCGAAGAGCAAGCCGATTATATAGCCCTTCTCACGAAGAAGAAGGTAACTTTTGCATGGTCCTACAAAGACATGTCGGGACTAGATCCAAATCTGGTCACCCATAATCTAACGCTTGACCCCAAAGTCAAGCCTATCAAGCAAAAGTTGAGAAAGATGCACCCAACAGTGGCCTTGATGGTCAAATATGAGCTACAAAAACTATTGGATGCCAAGTTTGTCATTTCTATAGACTATCCACCATGGTTGTCCAACATGGTCCCCATCAAGAAGCCTGATGGGAGGATTCACATTTGCACCGATTTTTGAGACCTAAACAAAGCGAGTCCTAAGGATGATTTTCCTTTGCCAAGCATAGATGCCCTGGTAGATGCCACCGCAGGACACGAAATGCTCTCCCTTATGGATGGCTTCTCTGGGTATAATCAGATTTGTATCAACCCTGAAGACCAGCTCAAAATGGTGTTCACAATGCCTTGGGGAACATTTTGTTACAAGGTCATGCCATTTGGCCTTAAGAATGTCGATGCCACCTACCAGCATGCCATGACATATATCTTCCATGACTACATGCACAAAATTTTGGAAGATTACATGGATGACTTATTGGCTAAATCTTTATTACGTCATGAGCACCTAGATGTCTTGTGCAAAGTCCTCGATCGCCTTATTGAACATAATGTGAGACTGAACCCCAAGAAGTGCGTCTTTGGTGTCACATCTGGAAAGCTCTTGGGATTTATAGTTTCCAAACGAGGCATCGAAGTGGACCCTAACAAAGTCAAGGCAATCCTTGAAATGCCTCCCCCGACTACCATCAAGCAGCTTCATAGCTTGCAAGGGAGGATTGCATCCATCAAATGCTTCATAGCACAATTGTCGGACAAGTGTAGACCCATGAACAAAATTTTGCACAAGGGGGTCACATTCCACTAGGACGATGAGTGTCAGGATGCCTTTGATGCAATTAAATAATACTTGGCTTTACCACCAATGTTAGCTCCACCTAGACCAGGGGTGTCATTCTGATTATATATCTCAGCTATTGAGATTGCATTGGGTGCCATGTTAGCCCAAAATAATGAATTTCACAAGGAACAAGCCACATACTATCTCAATCGCACCCTGGTGAGCTATGAGATTAAGTACGCATACGTTGAAAAGTTATGTCTAGTGATGGTTTTTGCTACCAAGAAGCTATGACACTATATGCTCAGCCACACTACGTATGTTGTATCTAAAGAGAATCCATTGTGATACATGATGAGTCATACTTATCATAGTAGTCGACGAGTATGAAGCCTTGCTCATAGGGCTTAAAATGGCTATCACCATGAAAATCACCAAGCTCAACATTTTTGGTGACTCCTTGCTCATTGTCAACCAGGTCAAGGGAATATTCTAGTGCAAGTGCCTAGTTTTGCAAGCCTACAAAGCCCTTGTGGACAAATCCTTGGAAAAATTTGAATGGTATGACATCGAGGCACTCCCTCGATCGTCTAATAATTTTGTGGATACAATGGCCTCTTTAGGATCCTTGATTCCACAAGACCCCATAGGGGAGATGACAACCATTCAAGTCAAGATGCTATCGCAATCAGTGGTTGAGCGTGAGAGCACTCAAGCCATGCCAGAAGTCCACTTGATTCAAATAGAACCTCATCAAGAGAGATTCTCACACATTCATGAGTGCTTGAATCATGCCGCTTGGGGGACTCTATTCCCCCAAACCCCTTTTGATAGCAGCACAATGCTATTCTTACAAGTTCTATCCCAATCAGCATTTTCTCGGGATGAACTTCATGAGGGACAGGCAATTCATGCAATCGAGGCTTCCACATAGTAGGATTGGTCCACACCAATTAGAGAGTACCTAAAGCTTGGTAACCTCCCTCCTGGATTATCGCATGCTGCCAAAAGGACATTTAAATGGAAGGCAGCAAAGTTTGTCTTGTTAGGAGACATCCTATACCATTAGAGCTATGAAGGAATCCTCCTTCATTGCTTAGAGTATCAAGAATCGACTTGGGCAATGGCCCAAGCACACGATGGTACTTGTGGTGGCCATTTCAGTGGCATGGCCATCGCAAAGTGCATTCTTCACATGGGCTATTATTGGCCAACTTTAGAGTGAGATTGTTGTGCATATGTGAGGAAGTGCATGAAATGTCAACACCATGCTAACTTGACACATGTACCTTCTCAGGCCTTACAACCGATCCAATCGGCTTGGCCATTTTCATAATGGGGATTGGATTTAATCGAGAAAATCTCCCCTACATCCTCGAGCCATCACACATTTATCATCATGGCTATCGAGTATTTTACAAAGTGGGTGGAAGCAATCCCCCTTACCACTACGATAGGACCCCGCATAGCGGAGTTCATATTGCATAACATCATTTGTCATTTTGGTATTCCATCCAAGATCATTTCGGATAATGGGACATCATTCAAGAATAAATATGTGCATGCTTTGATAGCAAAGTATAATATCCAACACAACTTTTTGACACCTTATTATCCACAAGCAAATGGGCAAGCAGAAGCATCAAACAAGACATTAATTGCCATATTGAAGAAAATAGTCAAAGAGAATCATACCGATTGGCACACGCAAATGCCGCTTGCCCTTTGGGCTTACCGCACTAGCATTCGGACGCCCACTGGGGCAACTCCATTTTCACTAGTGTATGGTGCTGAGGTAGTCATGCCTCTAGAGTTAGAAATCCCATCACTGTGCATATCCATGCAAGAGTTTATTGATGATGATACTACATGACAAGCTCACCTAGATCAACTTACGTTGTTGGATGAGCATCGCATTAATGCGCTTGAGCATCTACGTGTGTATCAAGAGTGGCTCAAAAGAGCCTACAATATGAAAGTCCATCTCAGAGACTTTCAGGTTGGTGATCTCATCCTAAAAGAGAACCAACAGAATTCTAGCTTGTCGCCCCACCTACGGGACAAATTTATGGAAAACTGGTTAGGTCCCTTTGTCATCACTAGTCAAATAGGGCCTGGAACTTATCACCTAGCTTCACTTGAAGGTGTCGAGGATCCTGAACCCTTGAACATCCTTCACTTGTGGCCATTTCATGCTTAGAGAGCACCCAAAAGGCTCCTAGCGGGTTCTCATTCTAGGTCAAGTAAAAATGCTCCTAGACTATCTACGATCATCTAGGTCAACCCTAAAAGCCCCAAAGGCATCCATAAGCCCTTTGGTCATAGCCAAATACCCCTAGGCAGTCATAGACACTTTTTAAGTGTCATCACCGTCTAGGTCACCCCAAAAGGCTCCTAGCGGGTTCTCACCATCTAGGTCAAATAAAAATGCTCCTAGACTATCTACGATCATCTAGGTCAACCCTAAAAGCCCCAAAGGCATCCATAAGCCCTTTGGTCATAGCCAAATACCCCTAGGCAGTCGTAGACACTTTTAAGTGCTGTCACCCATCTAGGTCACCCAAAAGGCTCCTAGCGGGTTCTCATCATCTAGGTCAAATAAAAATGCTCCTAGACTATCTACGATCATCTAGGTCAACCCTAAAATCCCCAAAGGCATCCATAAGCCCTTTGGTCATAGCCAAATACCCCTAGGCAGTCATAGACACTTTTTAAGTGTCGTTGCACATCTAGGTCACCCAAAAGGCTCCTAGTGGGTTCTCACCATCTAGGTCAAATAAAAATCTCCTAGACTATCTACGATCATCTAGGTCAACCCTAAAAGCCCCAAAGGCATCCATAAGCCCTTTGGTCATAGCCAAATACCCCTAGGTAGTCGTAGACACTTTTTAAGTGTCATCCAGTCTAGGTCACCCAAAAGGCTCCTAGCAGGTTCTCACCATCTAGGTCAAATAAAAATGCTCCTAGACTATCTACGATCATCTAGGTCAACCCTAAAAGCCCCAAAGGCATCCATAAGCCCTTTGGTCATAGCCAAATACCCCTAGGTAGTCGTAGACACTTTTAAGTGTCGCCACCCGTCTAGGTCACCCAAAAGGCTCCTAGTGGGTTCTCACCATCTAGGTCAAATAAAAATGCTCCTAGACTATCTACGATCATCTAGGTCAACCCTAAAATCCCCAAAGGCATCCATAAGCCCTTTGGTCATAGCCAAATACCCCTAGGCAGTCGTAGACACTTTTTAAGTGTCATCGCACATCTAGGTCACCCAAAAGGCTCCTAGTGGGTTCTCACCATCTAGGTCAAGTAAAAATACTCCTAGACTATCTACGATCATCTAGGTCAACCCTAAAAGCCCCAAAGGCATCCATAAGCCCTTTGGTCATAGCCAAATACCCCTAGGTAGTCATAGACACTTTTTAAGTGCCACCACACATCTAGGTCACCCAAAAGGCTCCTAGCGGGTTCTCACCATCTAGGTCAAATAAAAATGCTCCTAGACTATCTACGATCATCTAGGTCAACCCTAAAAGCCCCAAAGGCATCCATAAGCCCTTTGGTCATAGCCAAATACCCCTAGGCAGTCATAGACACTTTTTAAGTGTCATCACCCATCTAGGTCACCCAAAAGGCTCCTAGCGGGTTCTCACCATCTAGGTCAAATAAAAATGCTCCTAGACTATCTACGATCATCTAGGTCAACCCTAAAATCCCCAAAGGCATCCATAAGCCCTTTGGTCATAGCCAAATACCCCTAGGTAGTCGTAGACACTTTTTAAGTGTCACCACACGTCTAGGTCACCCAAAAGGCTCCTAGTGGGTTCTCACCATCTAGGTCAAATAAAAATGCTCCTAGACTATCTACGATCATCTAGGTCAACCCTAAAAGCCCCAAAGGCATCCATAAGCCCTTTGGTCATAGCCAAATGCCCCTAGGCAATCATAGACACTTTTTAAGTGCGCACCCACTCTAGGTCACCCAAAAGGCTCCTAGCGGGTTCTCACCATCTAGGTCAATAAAAATGCTCCTAGACTATCTACGATCATCTAGGTCAACCCTAAAAGCCCCAAAGGCATCCATAAGCCCTTTTGTCATAGCCAAATATCCCTAGGTAGTCATAGACACTTTTTAAGTGTCGTCACCCATCTAGGTCACCCAAAGGCTCCTAGCAGGTTCTCACCATCTAGGTCAAATAAAAATGCTCCTAGACTATCTACGATCATCTAGGTCAAACCTAAAAGCCCCAAAGGCATCCATAAGCCCTTTGGTCCCCCAAAATGCCCCAATGGCCCCCAAATAAGCCCATTGGTCACATGTGTATACATATCAATCAAAAATTCAAAAAACATCATCAAAATTTCAAAAAATTCAAAAATATTGCATCACATCACATTGCATCCCATTGCATTTTATCGTCACTTGCATTTAGGCATATTCATCATTAGCACTTTACATTTTAGAGTTGCTCATACATGTCTAGCACCATGATGGTACACTACTTACCGCTCAAAATCAATGTTGTGAAAGTACTCATAGTTCAATGCCACAATTATCATTTTCACCCACATTTTTCACATTTCCATAGTCATGTCTATTCCCTTCACTTAGCCATTTGTTTTAGAATGTCAGTAGGGTTTTTAGTCACTCAACCATATCTAGTCTCTACTCAGATTTTGTAGAAGGCTAGCTTGATTTTTAGGAGGTAGAGTCTTGCATTGATTATACCTTGTGTACATCATATCCCAAACACAATTAATCATTAACAATCCAAGTTTTGCACAAAGATAGATGAAATCCATGAAGTGGTCTAGGTTACCTTAAGCGAAAAGGTCATCCTGCTCATCCCCCTATGTGAATGGTTCAAGAATGTTGAGAGTTGGCAAAAGGACAAGTTCTCCCCTACCCAATTCCCCCACAACAATAAGTGGTTTTCCCCATTTTTGTCATCAAAATCCCACATTTTCACATGTTTGCAATAGTCTAAATTTGCAAACCCCCACAAAGCAAAAATTCCAAAAAATACAAAAATCAAAAAGTGCACATGTCAAAAAGCACAAGAAACAGTGATCCCCATCACTCAAAATTCAAATCCCTTGCTCAAGAGAAAAAAAAAAACTCAAAATAAATAGTGATTATTATCACTAAAAAGAGAAAAATAAACAATGATTCTTATCACTTCATATGAGAGCAAGTATCCCAATAAAATTGAAGAAAGTAGGGAGTCAAACTTGAATCCCTAGAACTCTCAACATTTGGAAAACCATCAGGTGATCCTCATTACGGGTTTGGTGGATAGCCTATCCATCAATGGTGGTAGCCTCCCGCATGATGATATGTCTACCATATTAGCTTTTGGGCGTATGTGTAGACCAATGTTTGCATGTGGATGAGCTAGCTTTGGTAACCTAGATTGCCTAGTGGTCTAGTCATACTTAGTACAAAACCTACGATGGTGGCATTCATTTGGTGATCCTCAATACAGGTTTGGTTGAGAGCCTACTTGGCATTGGCGGTATCCTTATGCATCTCACAGGAATGAACTCACTTGCACACACAGGGATATGAAGTACCTTGGTCATCCTAGCAGATTCATACCTTGTCAAAAAGTCCTGCATGGTTAGTATACAACTTTTGATGAGTTGACTAGAGTGTTTGAGTCTCATGAAAACCTAATGGACATTCTCTAATACATCATATCACTTCACCTCATTCATTTCAATTACATTATTCACAAATCCATTATATAAGTCTCATGACAACATTACATATGAGTTGGTGCAAAATACATCATCTATGGTGCTAGCATAATATGGCATATAGTCTACACATTTTATCCGCTAAATCAATAAATCATCCATCTCACTATACATCCATGCATGTACAAAATCAAATCAAATCACAAAATATGCATACATAGGCATTCATCATCATTGCATAAATCAAATTGCATACATTTCATAAAACAATAAACACATGATGGTAAACCACATAAAAAGCTCATATATATATATATATATGTGTGTGTGTGTGTGTTGTATATATATGTATGGGACAAAAAGATACATCATGTTGCCCATAGGCTACAATAAAGTGAGTCCTCAGACTTCACACTGCTAAAGCATCCAAAACAAAAACACAAAAAGAGTCACGCGAGCCACTACCATGGTCACGTAGGACCGGTACTACGACTCGCACTCCCACCTATAGTCGGAGTCCTCTATGAACTCCCATACCTACTACCACCTACCTTGTCAGCTCTCCACCTAGACCCTGGTGCCTCCAGCCTAGAGGAAGACTACCCTGTCCTACTATGGTGACTCTAGTATGACCCACTGGCACCTGCATCATCCCGTAGATGCCCACCAAGGTGCACTACCTCAGTCTCTAGCTCATCCGCATAAGCCTACCCCCATCGGCACCATGCCTGGTAAGTCTCCACCATAGAATGGAGTCATGTCACCTCTCCTATAGCCTAGTCACCTCCCCACTACTAGAATCCTCCCATGTAGGGCTTCGAGATCATAACTATGCCCGAAGAGATGCTATCTCGACCTGAGCCACCTATACCTCGGCTCGTTGTGCTGCTAGCTCTGCCTGTACATCATGCACCTATGTCCATAGGAGATCTCTCTCCTACCTCACCCTGAGTAGCTCATCTCATAGCTCTACCTCTATGTCCCTCGATGCCATCGATGGTGCCTGCACCTCCTCATCCCCAACATCATCATCCCCCAAGTCACCTCGATCTCCTAAGTCCAGGAGATCCACATGCTCCCCTACCATGTGTCCCTGCCAATCACCTGCCTCACCCTGGTCCTCACCAGAAACCTCCTGATGTGCCTCCCTAGCTGCACCCCTCCCTAGTGGCCCCTCTCCATGCCACTAGCCTATCACCCACCAAGCGTCATACTCCATTGTAGTCCCGACATCATCCACATCTAGAATGTCTACTACAGGATCCGTATCCCATGCCACTACCTCTACCATCGGCCATGCCAATGTCCTCTCATCCCCATGATGTCGATAAGGCACTAGCTCACTAGGCACCCCCTAGCATAGCCCAAACTATCACATCACCCAAGAAAAAGGGAAGTACTCCCACTCCATGCCATGTCATCCAACCAGCCATCTACCTCATCGCACCCTATAGAGCTGTACAGTAGCATCTGCCCACTCTAGGCAATCTCTGTATGGCCTCCAGAACACCTGGCCTACCCCGAGTCATGAGAACAGATCTGCATAGTGACCCACATCACCTATGAATCATCGACTCTATCCCCTCTCCTGAGCCCTCTACCATAGGATGCCATATCCTATCTCCCTATCTGCTAGCTATGCCCGAGTCATCCATGGTAGCCCATGTGGTCGCCCCATAGCTATGTGCTGCCATCCCCAGCACTACAACAAAAAGCTACACCCCACACCCTTCCACCGATGGTAGTGGATCTCGTACAACTCATCATAGAGTTGTGCCAGTAGTGTAGTACCCCATGCCATCACTAGTGGCTCCACCATAGTACACCTCACCAGTGCAAACACTATCTCCACTAGGTTCCATGGGAACCTCACTCTAGAAGAATTAGGTAGTAGCATATTGGAGATGAGCATCATGAGTAGTGTATGCCTCACCCCCAATACCTTCACCTCATGCCAAAATCCTACCAGCATACCCCCTTCAAGCAGTCCAGCTCTGCCATCTCTAGATCATAACTGAAGTACCTCTCGAGCACTGCCTATCTCTGGTCTCGTGGTGTCATGTGGATCGGCCACCCTTCTATCAAAATCTGAAGAATCTGATAGACATCCTCAAGCATCACCATCATCTCCCCAGTGGGTAGGTGGAAGGTATTGGTGCGTGGATCCCACAGATCAATCAGGGCAATCAGATATGCATGGTCTCCTATAACAACCTCTAATCGGGTCACCTGCTTGAGGTCGATGGCATCCAACCACTCCCAATCCTCTATGGTCAAGGCATCCCTCATGGAATCAAAGAGAGTAGGTACTTGATACTGACTCCTCACCACCTGATAGGGATAAGCAACTCAATAATACACCACCAAAATGGCCTCGCATGGCCCCAAAAACATTCAAAAGAAAAGACTCAAAATGGCCCCTCTTTGAGGCCGGTTTGTGGCCATTCCCCTAGGAATGGCCCCCAAACCTATGGCCAGCCCATAAAGGGATGGCCTATGACCAGCCCACACTAGCCATCCCACCTAGGGATGACTCCAAAAAATTGGGCTCAAAAAGGCCTTTCAGGCCATCAAAAATAGCAAAAACAATGCAAAATTGGACCTATAAAATGCAATCTAATTGCACAAAAACATGGATAAAACACAAAATTTGGTACATATCTCATAAATTAGGTTTAATTACCTACAATCTAGTGTGATATACTTCCAAGTCAAAAACATACCATAAAAGCAAAAAAATCAACTCCTAACACTAGGAAAATGCAATAAGAGAGACTTGGCATACCTGTCTCGCATCGGCTCCTCCACTGGCTGAGTCCACCCACTGACTCATGGTGACTATGGGATGAATTTTATAGCACTCCACTTCTCATAATCACTCTCCTACTCCTCACCTCTCAAACTGCCAAAGAAAGCATGCACAAATGAGCCTAACCTTCATATTTTGGGTTTATATAAAGATGCAGGGGTCACCACCATCCCAGGGTGGGATGAGCACACATTTGGCTGACTATGCCACCCTGGGATGGTGGTATAACATGCCCTCATCCCACCCTAGGATGGTGGTAGCAAAAATAGGCCAAAACAACCCAAAATGACCCAAAACAGGTCCAAAACTGCACCAAAACAGCTCAAATTGGGTCCAAATTTCACATAGATCAAAATGCAACCATGAGGATCCTAGGAGGGATGGAAAAGTTGTTAATTCATGCCCTAATAAGGCCATTGTGGCTGGACCACCCCCGGGCATGCAGTTTTCAGCTCCTTTCCTCCAGGAAAACTCAACAAAGTCACCAAAATCCTCTTCCAAATTGCCCTATTTTTCAAGGGACAAAACTGAAGGTAAGCATAACACAAGTCAATTGGGTCAAGTGACTCATCACTTTTCTCACTGGTCATTCCCTCATCGACTCATCACTTGAGGGGGTAGTCATACTCAGTCCAAATCAGCAAGCACACACTCAATTATGCGAATTGCGTTCGTTCAACGAATCTTCGATAAAGACAATCATGCTCCTGCTTGGGGCAGCAAACAAGCACACAATATCACATCATAACGCTTGAAATTACTGGCATCATGAATTCATGGGCCTTAGCCTTTCATGATGGACAATGTTCAAGCATAGGCACGCTCATTTAATGAGTCAGAAACAAGGATTCAAGAACACACGCCCTTTTCATGATTGGGGCATCTAAAGTTGGTTAGGTTATCGAGTAACCTTAATCATTCAACATTTTGGTCATCTATTTTTGCTCAGTGTTGTGCTGCACACAATGCATCTCAAAAAGGGGCATCTATAGACACTAAAATGTGGTAAATCCGATTAAGCATCCACAAACAATGATCAAATTGACATCATATGGCCCCTTGGGCAGCCCTCAGGAGGCTCACAGTGGTTCTAGCCACTCCGAAAAGGTTTTTGGAGGCTACCGGCCCAATTTTGGGAGGTTTTGGCCCAAAATTCACCACCTTCCCACCCTGGGATGGTGGTATATTCCCACCATCCCACCCTGGGATGGTGGTGAGCCATCATCCCAGGGTGGGACGGTGAGCAAGTTTGACCCAAAAAAAGTCAAATCTGGGACATTTGGCACCCATAAACTGCCATTTAGCATGCCATATGGAGCATGTGGGTCAGAGGGCACTGAATCCTTATGACACACTTCTTAATGGAGGCCCAAATTGGATATTCTCTTCCACACCCATTGCATGCCTCCCGTTTGACAAGTGGCACCTCCTGCCATGCATGCCCTTGCATGCCTTTTTGCACATGAGCCCCTTTGGGCTATAAAATGGATTCAATATCCACACAAAAACATAGATAGGAGTTCTAGGATATGCAATGGAGTGCTTCCGAGATTTCCCCTCACCTTATTGCACCTTTCTTGCCCTCGAAATCTCTCTTTTGCCAAGGAGGTTACCGGGTGACTTCAAGAAGGTAATCCGAGCATAACTTTTCCATCCGGGTGAATTTATTCACCAAATTCAATGAAAACACACCTTATATTGTTTAGGAACATCTTCTAGTGATTTTGGTAGCAAAAAGTGGCCAGAATTGGTGGGTATCCCCTCCTAGGGTGCCCCCCAAATAGTTGTAGTCACCACCGTCCCCCCTAGGATGAGGGTAAATTCTTACACAATTTCACTACTATTTTTAATTATTATTTTTCTATATTATCCCATGATTCTACAGTTCAAATTTCAGGTTATTTGGAGTTAAATTGACAAAGTTATAGCATTTTTAAGTTTTTGCAGGCTCGTAGGGCCCATCCGGGCACCCCAATTTGATGCAGGTGGATCTGGGCCCCAATTTGAAAATATAATCATATGGGTTGTCTTGAAATGTCAATTTATGCATACTTTCCAAATTTCATGAGTTTTGGATATGTTTAGGTTTGGGATTTGCTTGTCTTCTTCTTCATAGGTTGCAGGTGGGCGACGCAAAATCGAGGGGTCTACAGATGCAATTTCTGATATTTTTTTGGTGATATCCTCTCAAAACATCCTCTTTAACATCTCTACAAATTTTCAAGTCATTTGGACATGTTTTGATATATTTTTAATATATGCGCTATTTTGCCCCTATGGGGATTGCATGTTTTCCACCATACACCCTTGCTATTTGACCCCTTTGGCTTCCTTGTGTGCAGGTGCAGGTTCTTAGAAGGCATTGGGAAGGAATATCAGACATCAGAGATTGAAGATACAAGCAGCGGTGGCATTGGCCCGCCCACCTCGATTGTGGGTATGAGGAAAAGCATTGGATGTGCACCTTGATTCCTTGAAGGAATTGATCCTTGGGCACCCCAAAATTGTAACAATTGTATCACATTTTGAGCCCTCAAGGGGACTTCTGTGTAACCTTGGATCTGATCCACCCAATTAATAAATAAGACACTCGTTTCATTTCATTCTTTATTGCTTGGTATTGCTTCATTTTCATATGCATGCTTCCTTTTGATGCTCATGTGCAAGATGGGATAGATACACATATTGTTTTACATAATTTGGTGCACCATTTTTCCCTACTTCAATAAATTTTTTTTTTTTTTTTATTTATAAAAAAGCGGTTGAAGGGCCCCGACCCTTTACACAGAGCTCAAAATATATACAAGAAAAAAATAAGAGAAGATCATATAAATGCAAGATAGCCCTATCTTAGTAAAACAAAAAAACCTAGGATAAACCTGTTTATGGAGAAGCTGAAATAATATTCCTCTCGTTATCCTTCTATTTAACGTAGTTGATGCAGTGCTCAATGCTTTACATAACTAATAAAGAAACTGTTGATAATAATGTAATTTAGTGTGCTCAAATCCTTCGTCGCATGATCCAAATAAGTATTCTAATTTTCTTTGCCCTCTTTATCATCTAGCTTCATTATCAATTCTTATAATCTCTTCCAAATCCATGGGGCATATGACCAGACCTTGAAATTCTTAGATTTAACTGCCATATTCGCCATTTTATCGACAACTTTGTTATCCTCTCTATAAATATGTTTAACTTGATTTTATTCTAGGTTTCCCAAAATACTTATCACATCTGTAATTATTTGGAAAATACTAGAATTATTTAACTCCCATTTTTTAAGGGAAGTTATAATATTCTTGGAATCCCCCTCAAGAACAATTCTCCTAAAATCCAAATTCACTGCAATTCGGAGGCCTGTAAGCATTGCCCTTGCTTTAGCTTGGTGATTTGTGGTAATTCTTAGATCCTCAACATATGCAGCCACTACCTGACCTCTGTCATTCCTAATGAGACCCCCACCACCAGCATGACCCGGGTTACCTTTTGTAGCTCCATCGAAGTTAATTTTTACCTAGTCTTTGTGGGGACATTCCCATTTGGTATCTAGTCTCACCTTATTTATTTTTTCCATAATTAAGATATCATTTTCTCTAGAGAGGATCATTGCAAGATTTTCTTGGCAAAAAATGTTTTTAATACAATCCTCCAATAGGGTTGTTTTTATCCTGGCATAAACCCCAATTATTCCTCTAGTTTTATTTTTGAACACTCATATGTTTCTTTCCAACCAAATCCCCTAGCAAATATGTGGAATGCATTTTTGCCAAAAAATATTGCTTCCTAAGTGCCACTGTTCCCAAATCCTAATTAGAGAATCTGGAATGACCCAAGCAATATTAACTTCTTTCAATAATATATTTAGGATATCACAAAAAAAATCACAAGTTCCAAACAGGTGGTCTACACACTCATCCTCTTTGTTACATAAGACACAAAAATTTGGAACCACAATCTCTCATTTGAACATATTGTATTTTTTAAGGATCTTATTAAGAATGGAAGTCCAAAAAATATAGCAACTGTAGGTATGATGTTTAACTTCCAAATTATTTTAAGATTGGGTTTCTCTGAGGTTACTTTGCCCAAGACTCTATATCCATCCTTCACTAAGTACTGGTCTTGCTGGTTTCTTACTCAAATTATTTGATCCTCCTCTAAACCTCTACCTAAATAATAACTCCTTACGAGGTTTTGCAAATATTTACCCCCGAGCCTTGCATATATTCTTGCACGATTTTCCACTCCTAAAAATCACCCACCCTATGAATGTAACCATTAATTTTCTTACCATAGGTTCTAGTTAAATGTTATTTAATATCTTTGAACTTTCTGTAGTTCGCTAAAGGCTCCTCTTGAATCCAAGGGTCTTTCCAAAAGTCAATTTTGTCTCCCTTGTCTACTTTCCAATATTTAGACTTTGCCATAGAAATTTCTTGCTTTTGATTATATTTTGCGAAAAAACAGACCCACGTGAAGGGTTATAACAACTGATAAAGTGTTTTTTGCCCTCCAAGTTACTTTTTTGGATAATGCTAGCCCATTTCCCTGATGATCTAGTGCAAATCCTCCAACCATGTTTAGCTAGAAGACCTCTATTTAGATCTATCAACTTCCTCAAACCAAGACCCCCATTCTGTAAAGGCTGGCAATAAGTATCCCAGGCTACCATATGTATACATTTTTTGCATTTAGTTCCATCCCATAAGAATTTTTTTGTAGTCTTTCTAAAGTCTCTTCCACTTTCCTTAACATCCTTAGGAAAGAGATGAAATAAATAGGGAGGCTTTGAAGCATGTGTTTTATGAGTTGTACTTTCCCTACAGAGGATAATAGATATCCCTTCCAACCTTGAAGTTTCCTATTAAATTTAGCAATAATTGGATTCCAAAGTTTATCTTTCATATTTCCTATAAACAAAGGTAAACCAAGATAGGTGATAGGGAAATTTTCCTCCTTACAACCCAACACTTTAACTATTTTATCTCTTATACTCTCCTCCGTGTTTAAAAATATAATCCTACTTTTTTCATAATTTATGTTTTGGCCTGTAGATTTTTCATAAGAATCAAGGACTTTTTTAAACTCCAAATCTTCTTCCTCTGTAGCTTCCCCAAGCAAGAAAGTATCATCCACAAAATGTTGATGAGATAAAGCTTCACCAATGGATGAATGTTTTAGACCTTTGATATTACCATCCTTTCTATTTCTTTCCAAAGTTCTTACCATGGAATCTACCATAATGATAAAGAGATATGGAGACAACGGATCTCCCTACCTGATTCCTTTGTTAGAAGGAAAGAACCCAACAGATAATACATTGATCAATATTGAAAATTTGGGGTTATAAATACACATACCAATCCATGCTCTCCATTTTTTAATGAAACCCATTAGCTCCATTATTTTATCTAAGAAAGACCATGAAACCCTATCATATGCTTTGTTCATGTCTAGCTTAAGGAACATGCCTGACCCTTTCCTCCTTTTAAGAGAGTGTGCTATTTCATAAATGAAAATGATACTTTAATTAATCTGCTTACCTACCACATAACCTCCTTGATCTTCATTAATGATTGAAGGGATGATGTTTTTCAACCGATTGGCCAAAAATTTAGTAATTTTTTTGTAAATTGTATTACATAGGCTGATTGGTCTAAAGTATTACAATTTATATGCCCCATATTTCTCTGGAATTAGATCAAGGAAGGTATTATTCCATTCTTTCAGCAACTTACCAGATTCTTGGGCTTCTTGGATTGCATTGACTACATCTTCTCCAACAATATCCCAATGATGTTGAAAAAACTTGGTGGAAAACCATCCGGTCCCGGAGCCTTGGATGCTCCCATAGAGAACACAACTCTTTTAAATTCCTCCTTAGAGATTACCTTGCATATATTCACTCATGCTATCATTAATTCCTTTGGGAACATTGTTAATGATGCTTTCTATTTCCATGTTGCACTCTATTTTTTCTTTTCTAATAAGGTTATGAAAGAAAGTAATGGCCAAATTTTTAATATCATTTAAATCCTTATACTTTATTCCATATTAACCCATAAGGTAGAGGATTTTATTGTTGTTCCTATTTCTCATAGTCGAAACATGGAAGAATTTAGTGTTTTTATCACCTTCCTTGAGCCACAAAACTCTTAAAGACTGTTTCCAATGAATTTCCTCTTGGGCAATGGTATTATGATACTCCATGAGGAGTTGTTTTTCCTTTTCATGCCACTCTGGTTTTCTACCTTCCCTATTCATTTTTTCCTCTATATCTTGCATATCCTTTTTAAGTAGTTGTTTTCATAACTTAATGTTACCAAAAACCTCTTTATTCCAAATTTTGATTCGATACTTGATGTTCTTTAGTTTTTGGGTAATTATGTACATTGTTGATCCTTGAACCTCCTCCTACCACCCAGATTGAATTTTATTTGTAATTTTTGGGTGCATATCCCACATGAGCTCATACCTAAAGGGTGCTCCTCCCTGCTTCCCCTCCTATTCCATATTCAGCAAGAGGGAATTGTGATTTTATCCTATTTTGGGCATACATTTAAGTCTATGAATATTGTTTATACTTAGCCAATTGTCAAAAATAAGAATTCTTTCCAGGTGCCTTTGAATATGATTATCCCCCATCATTTTTTTTGTCCACATAAACTTACCTTTAAACATATATAGGTCAATCAACTTATTATTCTGAACAAAATCATTAAAATATTGCATACCTTGAGTGATGTTAAACCTCCCTCCACTTTTATCCTCTGTTCTTAAGACTGTATTGAAGTCACCCAAAACCATCCAATATAAATTAATGAAAAGACTCCTCTAAAAAGATATCTTATTCCATATATGAAATCTCTCACGATCATAATTTTGAGCATAAACCCCTATCATTACCCAATAGAAGTTAGTTTTTTTATTCTTCAATTTGACTGTGCAGAATATATGTTCTTGATCAATTAAAGTGCCCTCAAAATTAATTATGTCCCAAAATATGCAAATACCTACAGAAGTACCTTGTGTTGGGCTTATGATCCATTCAGCATTCGGCCATACCTCTTTCTGAATAATGTCAAGTTTTTTTTGTGTCCATTTTAGATTCTTGAAGATAAACAATATCAGGTTTTACTTCCATGAGTAGATATCTAACAATTCTTCTTTTCCCAGGGGAATTTAGCCCTCACACATTCTAAGAAAGGATTTTCATTTTTTGGTTTTGTTTGATGGGCTTTTACCCTTAACCATACATTCTTCATTTGGATCTAATTCTTGTACCCTATTCTCTGGTACTTTTTGTTCTTCTGGTTTGAGGGGTCTTCCTTGCTTTATTTTCCCATAATTATTTTTATTCTTTCTATTTTTTGTATGTTTTCTAGGAGGATCATTCTCTCCCATTTGATTACATCAAATAAATATATGTTTGATGTATATAAATATTAGCGGGTCGACTCTCGGAGACTCTACCCTGTATACTTATAAATATATGTTTTAAATTGTATTGATGGTATAGGCAGAGTATATATATATATCTATACATAAATTAAGGAGTTTTCGGGTACCAAAGTAAGTATTTTAAGGTTAAATAATCTTCTTTGAAGGCTCCCCGATAGAAACAATATATAATTTACTCTTAGGTTGATGAAATTCAAATACACACTATTTCTTTGAGTATCTACAACATCAAATAAGTTTTTCCTTCCATAGTAAAAAGGTCCTAAAAATTATGCCAACAATAAATCATAGTGAAGAAATGAAAGATCCAACCTGTCTCTCCCTCTTCTCTTTCCTTTGGGGTTGACTTCCAAGACTTCCTCTTAACCTTCCTCCTTTTGCTTACACTTTCTAATTCTCTATACTTTCTTCTTACTATAGCTAGGAATAAGTCTCAAGCCTTTTGGTTTCTGATCCACCCAAGGTGGAGAGCATACTCCCTAGACCATCAATATTTCCTAGATAGCCCCCTTCTTCACAAATTGTCCTCTAATTTATAGGGAAATTTCTCCACTTGTGGCCAAATAGTGGCCTCATTATTTTATTATTAAAAATATACCTTGGGTCCCTTAAGACTTATCATGTCACTAAAGGGTCCACTAGAGATAAGGTGAGTGACCTAAGAGGTCTCCCTCTTAATGTTTACCAATATAGGGAAGCCATATGGGTATTTCTCAATAGATAGGATAGCTCATATAATATTTAACAATCCTATAGTCCTTTTAAGTCCCATCTAAATTGGGTCCACTAGGTTATTTACACATAATTTACTATATTGTTATAATTTTTCAAAATATAATCCCTCAAATTTATCTTTCACATGAATCCACAATTAGTTTCTAATTAATTATCTTCTCTAAAAGATAATTAATATTTTCCTATTCTTCATAAAATTATTTTATTAGAATTTTTGGTAGGATTCTTTAGGATCTATGCCCCTTTTATCAGGCACTAATTGATACCATGATCAATTAATCTTACTCTGGTAAGATTCGAAATGAATGGGTCATGACAGACACTTGTACATTTTAGTCAAAATTGAGCAAAACTACACAAAACTGTGTAAATCCAAATATCACTTCTTCTGGGAGGTGGATTTGCTTCCTACATACCCCTGCTCTTGAATGGTAAAATTTTTGGTAGATATGTTAAAATTTTGATAGATAATGGAGATATTGATAGTTTCATTTCTAGTAGCTTAATTAAGGATGTGCTAGAAAGACTAGGATTTTTGGCACAAGGGTGAAAAGTTGATTATGGTTTAGGATAGAACTACTTCATATATCAATGTTTCCTTATAATCAAGATCACCCCACCTAATAGATCTACCATTTGGCACCTATATTTAGCACCACTACATGCCTTTGATATCATCTTGGGAATGGATTGGTTAAAGGCCCATAAGGCTTTGATCAATTTTCAATATCGATAGATGGATTTTACAAATGAAGATGAGAAATGATTAAGGTTGTATAGTGAGCAAGAATCCTTTAAACCATTGTTCTTATCAACAATGTAACTGAAAAAGGTAATGTAGCACCCTAAAATTGGTGCAGTTAAACCCTTAGTAAAAGATAAAAGATAAAAATTTAAATTTTAACCCCAAAATCGCTTGTTACCCGCTTTCCTCATTTTCCATGCCATTTTTAGGATTTGTTTTGACCGTTGGACGATATCATCGCATATCAGATGAAATCATCCCCGATCTGATGAATTCTTCTGGAACAGAGCGTCCAGATGATTTCATCCTAAAATTGAATGTTCATAATTAGCTTCTATTTCAACAGCCTCTCCAACCTTGGTAGAAGTGTGTCTGCATAGTTGGAGATTCCCTCATTGGAGATCTCCCAGATTGGGATGATCTCCAACCACCTAGCCTCCCCCTAATCCTATATAAACTAGGATTTTTCTAGTTTATCCCCCTGACTCCCCCTCCCTGACTCTCTTGAAGCCCCCTAGCTGACGGATTTCCCTGCAGATTTAGTTCCTTATACACTAGAGCATCCTCGCACTACTGTCTGCATTCTATATTTCATGTTTTCTTACAGGAACTCTACTATTTTTTAGTCGAAGCTATCTCGGATCGTCGTAAATGATCTCGGATGATTTCGGACGATCTTGTCAAGGAGATCAGACGATCTCGTACGATTGAAGGCAATATCTACTGTAGTCCAGATTGGGGGCAAACAGAACTCAGAGTTTGCATTTTCTTAAACTATTTCTATATTTTCCCATTTGTAATTCTACATTATCTTAAGTTATTATGTTTATGCATCTTGGAGTTCACCTCATTTAGCATAACCTCATGATAAAGTTAAAATCAAACATTAAATCTATTGCATTTCTCTTGTTTGTTATTTAAATCCATTATTTAGGCATGTTTACTATTATTGCTATCATTTTTTGTTGCTTCTGCAGTTGCATATTTGGTATTTTGTATCTATTTTTGTGATTGTAGGTTTTTGACGAATTTGTTAGAGTTTAGACGATTCCATCTGATCTCAGATGACTGACTGTTATTTGTGATGATTATGTGAAATATAATATGATTACGTATGAGTTGAGATGATCTAGACTGCTACAAGACTCGAAACCTTCATCAGACATCTGAAATCAGGTATGATTTGTCCTAATTTGCATATTCTCTGTGTTTAGCACTCATTTTTGTTTTCTATATCCATTTAAATCAGTATTGGCATATAGAATAGCTTAGATTCATCTTGGCCAAACCTAGGAGTTGAATTATTAAAGTACAAAATGAACACATTAAACCCATTCTCAACCTAGGAGTGGAAATTGCCACTCAAACGTTTCTTGGTGAACCCACCATCCATTGAAAATTCACCTTTATACCCCTCCCTCGAGAGGCGGGACCTTCAAAGGGCCTCTCAGTCTAAGGTATTGTCCCATCCTTCTCACATCCCCCTTCTGGGTGCGGATCCTATAGCCTGAGGGTAAGGATGCAAAAAATTTGGAGCGATACATTTTGGTGAACCCAACGTGAAAACTAAAAACCTTTTGAAAACAATCCAAAAAACAAAACATAAATGCATTTAGAATCAAATATTGCATATCATATTTAGATGGTAGATTATAATAAAAGACGAGTTATCACCATTAATGTTGAGAATCAATTAACAACTATAGAGATTACTTCTTGCTTAGAGTACCTCAAACAAATAGGGTTCAACCTTTGTGGGACGAACTTGATAGGAGATTGGGTATCATTGGATCTAGGGCAACAGAACTTAGGCGAATTAAGAGGTTTGTCCTAGATAGAATCTCGGATCCCGATCAAGTGACCTTATATCATGAACTTCAGAGAGCTTGCCATAGGTGGTTAGTAGATAAAAGAGCCCATGTGTCTTCTGAGTTATACACCTTTGAGGAATACCTCAAGAATGTAGTTGTAGTACATAAATTTCTATCTCATATAGAGGATCAAGAGGTCGTTTTTACAAATAGAAAAATATGGTATAGAGTTCCTAGAGCTGTGTTATATCAAGTGTATTACCATGAACTTTATTTCTACCAGTTAGGGTATGAAATAGATAATATCACTATAGCACATTTTATCAAGTTCTTGAAAAGTCATTTCTAATTTGAAGAGGAGCATTTCATGAATCCTGATGAACTTGATACTATCAATGATAGCTATAAACTATTTATAGAAAACTAAGCAATTCATTTATTATTGTTATTTCTTGCATTCAGTGTGATGTTTGTTTTCTTTGTAAACATAAAAACAAAAAATATATATATAAAAAAAATCAAAACATTTTCTTTTAAGAATTATAGTAGGTATATAATTAAAATATATCCCTCCCAAATTTTTTGCAAATATATTAATATACATATTTGCTAAAATCTAAATTTAGACATAATGACTAAACTCAGGAATGGAAAACAAATGGAAGTAGAAGAAGATTGGTTAAGAAAACCAGAAAATAACCCAGATGTCCATCCTGAAGACCCAATTTAGGAAGAAGGAACCTTTGACCAACAAGAAGAAGGATTTGTTGTAGGAAATGAATAAAAAGAAAATGATAGAGAGGAAGGATCCTCATCCCCTAAAATATCTCCAGAAGGAGCTATTACTTTTGAGAACATGGAACATTTATGGAAGTTCCTCAATAATAATATGGGCACCCTTAATAGAGCAATCCATATGGACAAAGATCAAATTAGTGACACTCAAGCAACCCTAGAAGATATATATCACACACGCACTAATTTCTGCTATGATCCAGAACATGCAACAACAACAGGCTACCCAACCACCTAGAGTGCCTGTTATCAAGCCTAGGGTTATTTCCACACAAAAGAAACCTTCATTCACTACTCTATTTCTCCAAGCTATTGATCAATATACCTCAAATCAACAAAAGCCTAAAACAAAACCAAATACCAATTTCCAACAATCTGGGATACAACATAATGCTACAAATCTTCTTCATAATACTCTTCCTACCAACCATTTGCATAACAACAATATAGCATCTAATCCTTATGTCTTGCCTTCCTACACTCACAAATCCCATACTCATGTACCACCAAACCAATATGGTGGACAAACTGGTAATCTAGAAGCCATGGTGAAATAGTTAGCCTCCCGTATGGACCAAATAGATCCCTACCATCCCTTGTACAATTATCGAGAGATGTGTAGTCAACCTCTAGATTTACTATAGTTGTAGCACAACCATATCCTAAACACTTCCCCATGCCTGTCCTACCTATATACAAAGGAACTAAAGATCCCATAGAGCATCTTCGTATGTTTAGGATAGCATGTCATGATATATCACATGATGACTTGTTATTACTAAAGATGTTCCAAAAAGTTTAGGAGGGATGGCATTGGAGTGGTATTATCAATTGCCCACTCATTCTTTGAGAATTTTTGAAGCGACCACTGAGTCTTTTGTGCATCAATTTAGTGCCTATATTGAAAGGCATGTAACCATTAAAGATTTGTACAACCTAAAACAAGATAAAGATGAGTGTTTTTTTGACTTCTTAGCTCGATGGAGGCAATTGATAGGAAAATTACACTTTGTGTTACCTTATCGAGAAATATTGGATATTTTTATCAATAATTTACAAGAACAACTATCCTATGAATTATCAAATGCTACCTTGACCACCTTCGATCAAGCTATAGACTTAGCCCGAAGAGTGGAAGATGCTCTCATTAGAAGAGGTCAGCTCAAAAGAAAGATGATGAGAAAACATCCAGAAATCAATATAAAAATAAACAAGTTGTGGGTGATGGAGTCATCGATAGCAAAAACATTGCCAATGTTAATACTACAAAAACAACAGAGAAGTTCATATTGAAACCTCTTGATAAACCACCTCGAGAATTTACTAGGTTAAATCAACCTTTATCAACCATTCTCCCGTAACTACTAGCCTGAGGTTTGATTCAATTACCAAATATCCGGGAACCTGATCCAACTATACCCAGATATAGAGTTAATTTACATTGTGATTTCCATAGAGGACCTGGACATGCTACCAAATCTTGTAAATGGTTAAAATATAAAATACAATATTTAATTTATAACAATGAGATGGAGGTGCAAGCCTTTAAACCTAAACAAAATCCTCCTAATAATGCTCAAAAGAACATCCTTCAAAGTCAGAATTAGAATGCCAATCAATCATTGGATATATTTCAACATCCTTTACCAAAGCATGGCAAAGAGGTGGCTAATCAAATTGAACATCATAATGTTCCCCCTCCTACCCGATATGTAGGAGCCATTAGTGGGAATTTACCTATTCATTATTTAGAAATATTTGACACAAATTTATCCATGGTTACGTCCAGACCTCTATATAATATTTGAACACCTGATCTTAATGATGTAGAATATGATATTGAAAGTGACATGGAAATCACCTCAAATAAATCGAATAGTTTTGAAGATGAATCAGATCCTATTCAACCCATCACAAATTCTA
Source organism: Wollemia nobilis (assembly GCA_028583015.1). Classification (NCBI taxonomy): domain Eukaryota; kingdom Viridiplantae; phylum Streptophyta; class Pinopsida; order Araucariales; family Araucariaceae; genus Wollemia; species Wollemia nobilis. The sequence goes on from JAQPPZ010014788.1 coordinate 13,307,811, forward strand.
TGGTTTTAGAAGAACCCTTTCCTAGAAGAGTCACTACTCGACCATCTTCTCATTAGTTACTTTCTAATGAACAAGCCATAAACGCTAGACCGAGACTAGTTCATCATCCTCAAAATAATATTGTCGGTACCATCGGAGTCGTTACTCGACAACAGGCTCAAAACTCTCAACATGATCAAACTCCGAACGATGGATCAACTCCATTTGTTTTGAAAAATCCCAATAAAGGGAATCATGTGCCTAATGTTCAACCTAAGCCTCCTTATAATATTAATGAACAATTATCCAATACTACAGCTAGAATTTCCCTTTTGGACCTTTTAAGATCTTATCCTATCCATAGGGATGAATTAATGCTCACATTAAGCCAAATGATGGTACCACAAAATATTCAACCTAAAGCCATGTCCAATACTATCATAACTCAAGAAGTCAATTGTATTGACTTTCGAGATAGAGATATACCACAACATAGTTTACATAAGGATAACCCCTTATATATTACTGCCCTAATTGGGGATGTGGCCGTTAAACGAGTCTTGATTGATAATGGTTCATCTTTAAATATATGCACTTTTGACTTCTACCAAATATTTGGCTTTAGAAGTGACGAAATGAAAAGAACTGATATGGTCATAAAAGCCTTTAATGACAAAACACAAGAAATGTGTGGAGTTATTACTATTCCATTGCAAGTTGGTCCTAGAACCTTAGACACGACCGTGTTTATTGTACATTTCCTTGCATCATACAATATACTTTTGGGTCACCCTTGGATCAACGCAATGCGAGCTATTCCCTCAACTTTACATCAATGTGTTAAATTTGAATTTAAAAATCAGTTGGTTACCATTCATGGTGACCCTAGACCCTTTGATATGTGTGCTTTGGCAGAACCGGTTGGAGTTCAATTTTGCCATGCTCTGTCATCCACACATCCTAATTCTCACCAACCATATAAACGTGTGAAATACTCGCCCATAACATCATCTACTTTTCCCCCATCAATTACACCTCTATATATAGCTCAACCATCTTCCGAACAAACCACATTAGGACCTCAAAAGGATCCTAAACCTACAACCAATGCTTCTTGTTTTACTCCTACAACTTCCATACCTTTAGATCCTACCATCCACATCTCTACAACATCTACGCCTATCAAAGACATGATTTCTACATCCAAAAACATAGGAAATGATCCTTCTACCTCTTACGCTCTTACTGATGAGCTCTTACCCGATTTATCTAAAATTCTTATATCAGAAAAAACAAACATTGCCATGCAAGATGCCCTTATTTTAAATAAACTCCCACCCTCTCCTTGTACCTTGGGCCTCCCATAGCCTATGGGAAGTATTTACCAAGTTGGGAGTTGTGCTTTTATTTATAAGGGATATGACTGGGGAAGAATACCTAGAAACATCAAGACACATTGTGATGGATATGCTAGATGTTATTTTGCTAATGGGTATATCAAAGCTAAACATATAATGCTTAAATTGGGCTATAAAGGGAAAGGTTTGGGACCTTCCCAAAATGGTATGAAAGAACCTTTTGAGGTTGAACCATGGCCTGCTCGATGCAGTGTGGGCCTATTTCCTAGTAAAGGTCAACCCTTCCCATTTGAGGAGGATGACCATCTTACATGTTACCAAGATTATCTAGATAAACAAGATTCTTTGTGTTCAAAGAAAATCCCTTCCTATTCTTCCATCGCCATTGCGCCTGGGTTCCTTGTCGTATATGAACAAAAATCTACCAGAAGCTGCGACCGACCTCAAGCAATACCAAGAACCGGAAGAATTACAAGAATTAGGCGTTTCACCCACCCCACCTAATTTTGAGAGAGATTTACATATGGAAGTTGAAAACGTTATAAAAATTAACATTGGAACCAAAGATAACCCTCACATAATCAATATTGGATCAGAATTAAGTCAAGAAAAACAAGATAAATACATTTCATTTCTTAAAGACTATGAAGATGTCTTTGCTTGGACATATGAAGACATGCCAAGTTTGGACCCTTATGTAGTTATGCATCATCTAGTAGTCCATCTAGATGCTAAACCTGTTAAACAAAAACTTAGAAAAATGCATCCTAAAGTGGCCTTACTAGTCAAAGGAGAACTAGAAAAATTGTTGAAGGTTATTTTTATACAAGCCATTGATTATGCTGAATGGATCTCAAATGTAGTTCCAGTAACTAAGAAAGAAGCTACCAAAGTTAGGGTTTGTATTGACTTTAGAGATATTAATGTTGCATGCCCTAAAGATGATTTTCCTCTTCCCAACATGGATCAGATCATTGATTTTACTACTAGGAGTGGAATGATATCCTTAATGGATGGATTTTATAGTTATAATCAGATTAGGATAGCTCCTAAAGATCAGGCTAAGACAACATTTATTACCCCTTGGGGAACCTTTTGTTGGAAAGTGATGCCATTCGGATTAAAGAATGCAGGTGCAACATATCAACGAGCCATGACTTATATCTTTCACGATATGATGCATGATATTCTACATGATTACGTAGATGATATTATAGCTCGTTCCATCAAAGAAGATGATCATTTAAATGACTTGAGAAAAGTATTTGATCGGTTAAGGGAGTATCTTATCCGATTGAATCCAGCCAAATGTATATTTGGAGTTAAGTCCGGTAAATTATTGGGGGTTATCGTTTCTTTACGTGGCATTGAAATTGACCCTCTCAAGATCATGGCTATCACTGATATGCCCGCACCCACAAATATATCAAAATTATGAAGTCTACAAGGTAAGCTTCAAGCTATTTGCCACTTTATCGATAAGTTGGTAGACAAAATCGGACCCTTTCTTAAGCTTCTTAAGAAAGATGTCTCTTTTCATTGGGATGACAAATGTTAGGAAGCATTTGAACTCCTTAAGCAATATCTCCTTAAACCACCGGTGCTTTCACCACCTAGATCTGATCGTCCATTTATCTTGTATATTTTTGCTTTAGATTCTGCCTTAGGATCTATGTTAGCTCAGCTTGACGATGAGAAGAAAGAATGTGCTAATTATTACATCAGCAGAACCTTAATCAGTTATGAAACTCACTATACCATATTAGAGAAGTTATGTCTAGCAGTCGTATTTTCTACACAAAAACTATGACATTATATGCTCAATCAAAAAATGTATGTTATTGCCAAATTTGACCCTTTGCGATATCTCATGAGTCGATCATACTTATCTGGTTGCACAGCCAAGTGGGTTCTTGCGCTAAGTGAGTTTGAACTCACGTTTATAGGACAAAAGTATGTTAAGGGTCAAATCATAGTAGATCAATTAGTTGCTGCACCCTTAGAGTCTATCCATCCCCTCATCATTGAGTTTCCTAATGAATGCCTTAAATTAGAGGCAGACCATCCTAAACAATGGTCCCTATACTTTGACGGAGCCCGATGCATGAGTGGGGCTGGTGTGGGTATTATTTTAATATCTTCACAAAAACATCTTATACCTTTGTCCTTTAAATTAACGTTTGCTTGCACCAATAATACTGCTGAATATGAGGCTCTAATCCTTGGATTACGAGCTTCTTTGGCCCTAAAAATTAAAAATTTATTAGTTTTTAGTGATTCTCAACTTGTCATAAATCAAATCAATGATGTTTATCAGACCAGAGATGATAAATTACGCCCATATAAAACATATGTTTTGCAATTATTATATTTATTTGATCAAGTTACTTTGGAAGCTATTCCTCAAACTAGCAATCGTGCGGTTGATGCTATGGCTACAATTGCATCTCTTTTACCCTTGGAGTTAGATGATGAATATGCTACCATCATTATTCATTGAATCTAGGAACCCGCTTCAAGCAAATCATGCTTAGAACCTTTGGATGTGTTTCTAATCAACGAAACTACTCCTAAACCATGGTACACTGATATATTTAATTTTCTACAAAAAGGAACCTTCCTTGAAGGTTGTCATACTAACCAGTGCAGGTTATTACGTAGACGAGCAAGTCGCTTCATGATTATTGGTAATACCTTGTATAGGAGATCTTTTGAAGGCATATTATTGAGATGTTTGAATCTCGATGAATCTAGATCAGCTTTGAGTGAAGCCCACGATGGATCTTGTGGAGGACACTTTAGTGGTAACGCCATTGCTAAGAAGCTCCTTTGGATAGGATATTTTTGGCCTACCATGGAGAATGATGCACATGATTATGTGTGCCATTGCGAAAAGTGCCAGAAACATGATGAACTTGTCCATGCACTTGCACAAGAACTGCAGGCTATTTCATCTCCTTGGCCCTTTTCAAAATGGGGCCTAGATATCATTGGAAAAATCAACCCTATGTCATCTGATGGACACAAATTCATCATAACCGCTACCGAGTATTTTACAAAATGGGTTGAAGCTATGCCTTTAGATTCTTGTACTGGAACCCAAGTTTCCAAGTTTATCTTTAATCAAATTATTTGTAGGTTCAGAATTCCTACAAATCTCATCTTAGATAATGGAACTTGTTTCAAAAATAAATATGTCAAAAAATTATGTCAAAAGTATAAAATTCAACATTGTTGGTCCACTCCCTATTATCCTCAGGGTAATGGCCAAGCATAAGCATCTAATAAAACATTAATCAAAATTCTCAAAAGACTGGTCAATAAATCGGGCCGAGATTGGCACATCCAATTATATCTTGCTTTGTGGGCCTATCAAACTAGTGTTCACACCCCCACTGGAACTTCACCTTTTGTTTTGGTTTATGGCACTGAAGTTGTTTTTCCCTTTGAATTAGAAGTTCCTTCTTTGGCTCTACTACTTCAAGATACTGAAGTAGGGGATGAATATCATGCTGGAAGATTTAGTCAGCTAGAACTTTTAGATGAAAAGTGCATCAATGCTTTGGAGCATCTTCGTGCCTACCAAAACAAGCTTAAGAGAGCATATCTCAAGAAAGTTCATCATCGATCATTTGAGACCGACGACCTTGTTTTAAAAAAAAATCAAAAAAATACTAATGCAACTAAAGATCTTAAAGGTAAATTCGAGCCCAAATGGCTTGGACCATATATTATTACTGCTAAATTTGGATCGGGAGCATACAAATTATCTACCTTAGATGGTAAAGAACTTAAAGAACCTATGAACATTATGCATCTCAAACGCTACTATGCATAAAATTTGGTCATTTCATCATTGTATATATTTGTTTTGCATATTATTTCTTTTAGTCACTTGTATAAAAAGTTTCAAAAACAATCACATTGTATTTCTTTCAATTCATCAATTAAAATCAAAATACAAAAACATCAAAATCGTCAAAATCTTCAAAAACATCTTTTATTTTGTGCTTTTCAATTCTTGAAGTTTGTAGTTATATTTTCAATTATTTTGGATAAATGAGCATTTATTTGGAATCCCGCACTTTCACACTCACATACATAAATATCTTGCTTTTATTTGGTATGATTATTAATCTCTCTTATATCAAAGTCCACATTGGCATTAAATAAAGTTTTGAGCATAGAGAACTGATCTTGTTATTTACTTGAACCAAGTATATCTTTTTACATTAAAATGATTTCATTGCAAATTCGATATGATGCTACATAGTAGAAGTGGTTTCTTGAGCAAAAAGTTTCCCCTGCTATCCTATCATGCACATGGTCTAGAATCTTTGAGAATTGACAAAAGGACAAGCTCACCCCTACCCGAAATAAAAATCCCTTGCTCTACAGCTAATCCGAGCAAGTATCCCTAGTATAGGAAGAAAAAGAAAAAAAGAAAATGAGAAGAAGAAAAATATTATTTTGTACCATCACAGCAATATTTCAGCATTATCTCAATTCCAAGCAAAAATACAAAAAAAAAAGAGAAAAAGAAAAGCAAAAGTGAAAAGAAAAATCAAAAAGCAATAAAATCCCTTTCCCTACCCCTTGAAAAGAAAAGAAGGGTGAATGAGCTTGAATCCTTGGAATTCTCAATTATTCAAAAACTATGAGGTAAGCCCCATAACAAGTGGTTTGTGCCCAACCCGCTTGGCCTTGGGTAATTCCTAGCATGGTGATATGTCTGTCACATTAGCGACCTTCTTTTGTATAGACCTATGTCAGCTTATGGATTAGCTAGCTCTTGATAACCTGACTTACATAGTAGTCTAGTACGGTCACATGCATATAAATCATGGTTAAGGAACACTCATTTGGTTAAGGCAAATTACTTGTATCAAATTATCTTGCTCAAAATTGGTGAATGAACAATACAATCGCACACACATTTGTATTTGAGAGATTTTGTATCATTATGATAAATCAAGATCGGTAATGAACTCACATTTGTACATGTGGATCCCTTATAAACCTACATTTGTCTTTGAGATAATTTAAAATATTTCTGTAATTCTTTTCGGAATAGTTTTATCCTCTTATTTCAGAATTTTTGTTTTGTATAAAAACAATTATATACATTGTTTCACAAAATCACAAAATTATTTCAAACAACATGTTCATATTATGATTTTTCTATTTATTAAAAGTCAAAAATTAATCATGCAATAAAACTAAAATATCCATTTCTTCTTTAGATTTCATGATGATGGTATAAGTCTATACCTACAATTCTATGCCTAGCGCAAACCATTGTTCTAATTTTATTTTCCCATTCATTTTAATAAAAACACATATGGCTTACATCATTATGTTACATAACTAAGCTTTAAAATGAACGCACATTTATCTTATTTTAGGTCATTGTGTCAACATTCAATTTTGCAATGATGGTATAGTTCCTAGGACCTTATGCAAATTTTTTTTTATCACACTTAGGAATTTATGCCTAGCAACAAATCATATTTCTTTTTTATCTCATGCATAATATTTTTATGAAAATCTGAAAACAAATCATCACCATCATCATTTTCATCATCACAACATCAAGTCTTAAGACAGTCTCTTAAGCACTCTTTCACTTTTAACAATATTTCTATCCTAGGATTAGCTTGACGACCTAGTGAGCGGTGACTCCATAAAATGGTCTATAACAGTGACAATGTCCTTTGAAATTATTGTTAGAAGTCCTTTTCATTTTTTCAAATTACACCAAAACAACCAATTTATTTACATCAGATTATTTCATTTACAATTTTATGCCATGATATCAAAAATATAATATTTCAAAATGACATAATTACATGAATATTCAATCACAAATTAAAGCATCATACAACATATACACAAGTCATATCATCAAAAACAAGACCATATTTATATATATATATCAAATTATGTACATCATATCAAAATTGGATTGGTATGCCACAATCTATACCCTGGCATACTCAATCCTCTCAAAAATCTATACAATATCTATGCAGTCTATAGCCAACTATCCTTGAGAAGCCCTCGAGCTCTTAGCCTCATCTACTCCCCCGCCCTGACGTGGAGGAGGTGGTCCCATAGAGGTTCGCGCTGTGTCTCGGGTCCTCGTTGTTGATCGTGAGGATGTCCTCGATGATCCCATCATGATCGGCTCCACAATCGAGGCTGGCAGTGGTACCCTCTAGTTCTTTGGAACCATGTGATAGTATAGCCCCTGGTAGAATGCGATCTGAGCAATAGACCACACCAGATCTTGAGTGCTCGCTCCTCCACCCTAAGCTCTGAGCCGTGTGGCCTCATCCTATAATGTCTGCACTTGAGCTCGGAGGTGGGCAACCTCAGCTCGGAGAGCCACCATCTCGTTGCTCTCCCCTACATCGACACCCTTGCCCTTATCAGGTGATGGTGGTCTCTCCCCCTATTGTGAAGGGAGTCTCTCCTCCCTTTGCCCTATCTCCTATGACCTCTATGGAGCCCATGCCATCCGCTGGCATCTCTCCTATGGGGACCGTCGTTGCTCTCTCCCCTCGTGACCCCATGCTACCTCAATGGTAGCCTGGTGCTACCTCCCCATCTGGTGCACCATGGCGTGCACTGGACCCTATGCCCTCATCATCCGAGGAGGGTGGATGCCTATGTACCAGGCATCGTATCCATCAGTCACCCTAGCATTGTCACCATCCACTGGCTAGATGGGGGCATCGTCAGTGTCTTAGCTTCAAAACTGTTGCATGTCTAGAGCCCCGCTCAACGTAGTACTATCTCAAACAGTCCAAGAGTACTCATAATCCCTAAGAGAAGGGATCCCCTACTGAAGACCGAACTACCATAGTACCCGATCATAGTGGTGGAGCTCTACCTCTCCCTACTCCATCCTCACCCAATAGACTCGCCTGATGTGAGCCAGCTCCTACCCATCCTCTGCCCACCCGGGGTGCTCTCGCCATGGCCTCTAGGTGATTTGGTCTGGGATGAGGTCGTCTAGCAACCTCCGTGACATCGACAGATCTATCTACCATTGTGACCCTCTTTGTAGCCACCAATAGTAAACCCAAGGCCTCTCCCGATCAACCCCTATCAATGGGAGCCCTACCGGCCTTCGCACCACGATGTGCTCCCAACACCAAATTTGTAGCAACGATGTCAAGACTTGACATTGACCTCCCTTATATACGACCCCATGCAGGATCCTATACAAGTGACATAGTACAAAGCTACCCCATGTAAACCTATACCCATGGTCTCTCATGTTGCAAACTATGTCTAAGAGCACCCATGGTAGTCTACACCCACTCTGGTGGCACAACAGTAAGCCACCGACCACCCCTACCAAAACTCGAGTCAGCCTGGATGCCCCAGGCATCTACCGTAGAGACTCAATGTTCACCTTGCCCTTCTCTAGGGCAAATCTCGGGTCTCCAATCAGTCTCATCATCGCCTGGCCCTGATTGGCCGCAGGCATCATGAGCCATCCCTGTATGGGGATCCTCATGATCCTCCATACATCCTCTAGTGTGGGAGCCATCTCCCTTGTTGGTAGCCGGAAACAGGATGACCCCGGATACCATCTCTCTGCTAGGGTTGTCAAAAGCCCTATGTCCGTCGGTACTTGTGGCATCTCTGCCACATGCCATAGCCTGACCTGTGCTAATCGATTGTGCTCTTCTTGGTCGAGAGTGGCCAAGTCATCTCTTAGCCTGTCGTATTTCCATTCTCGGCTCTTTAGTAATCCCCTCTACAAAACAAACAATAAAACAAAAAAATTCATTAATCAACCAATCATTAAAATAAAATTAAAAACATTTTAACCAAGCTTAATTTCTTAACAGCGATGATATCGTCCACCATTAGATGATATCGTCCCAAATTTGGCAAAATCATCCTTTTTAGGATGAAATCATCTTCGATTTCACAACTTGGGGATCGCCCCTTGTTGAACGGGATCACCCCTAGTTTGTCGATTTTGCCCTTCGACGAAATCGACGATCTAGGGATGATTCTAATGAAATCGGGATGATTTCATCCCGACGTCGTCGACGGCCTAAAAACGGCCGTGATGCCCCAAACAATCAAAATTTAAAACAAAAAATTGCACAAAGTAAAATCAAACCTAATCTACTAGGATTAGATCCTTACCCATAGCCCACGTCTAAACCTCTGTCACTCTTGCGCTTGTCTCCACCATTGTTTCTCTCTGCAGAGCTCTGCAACAATAAAAATGAATAGCAAAAAATGAATTAGGGTTTTTCCTATTTTTCTTAGTTTTATTCAAAACCAACAACATTTTAATTTTGCTTTTTCGCGTTTTTACCTCAAACGTTTGATTTGGGTAAAAACACGGAGGGGGCACCATAGTCAACAGTCATATGATTCGACCAAGAATCGTCGTCCAAAAAATTGAGTAAATTTTTGCTTTCTCATAAAACGGGAAAAACTTGTCTTTAACGCATTTTCTTTGAAAAAATTTGCTAAAGAGGGGGTAAAATGTAGCACCCTAAAATTGGCGTAGTTAAACCCTTAGTAAAAGATAAAAGATAAAAATTTAAATTTTAACCCCAAAACGCCCCAAAACCGCTTGTTACCCGCTTTCCTCGTTTTTCATGCCATTTTTAGGATTTGTTTTGACCGTTGGATGATATCATCACATATCAAATGAAATCATCCCCGATTTGATGAATTCGTCTGGAACAGAGCGTCCAGATGATTTCGTCCTAAAACTAAATGTTCATAATTAGCTTCTGTTTCAACAACCTCTCCAACCTTGGCAGAAGTGCGTCTACGCAGTTGGAGATTCCCCCATTGGAGATCTCCCAGATTGGGATGATCTCCAACCACCTAGCCTCCCCCTAATCCTATATAAACTAGGATTTTTCTAGTTTATCCCCTGATTCCCCCTCCCTGACTCTCCTGAACCCCCCTAGCTGATGGATTTCCCTATAGATTTAGTTCCTTATACACTAGAGCATCCTCGCACTACTGTCTGCATCCTGTATTTCATGTTTTCTTGTAGGAACTCTATTGTTTTTCAATCGAAGCTAGCTCGGATTGTCGCAAACGATCCTAGATGATTTTGAACGATCTTGTCGAGGAGAGTAGACGATCTCGTACGATTGGAGGTGATCCCGACTGTAGTCCAGATTGGGGGCAATCAGAACTCGGAGTTTGCATTTTCTTAAACTATTTATGTATTTTCCCATTTGTAATTCTACATTATCTTAAGTTATTATGTTTATGCATCTTGGAGTTCACCTCATTTAGCATAACCACATGATAAAGTTAAAATCAAACATTAAATCTATTGCATTTCTCTTGTTTGTTATTTAAATCCATTATTTAGGCATGTTTACTATTATTGCTATCATTTTTCGTTGCTTCTATAGTTGTATATTTGGTATTTTGTATTTGTTTTTGTGATTGCAAGTTTCTGACAAATTCGTTTGACAAATTCGTCAGATTTTAGATGATTTCGTCTGATCTCAGATGACCGACTATGATTTACGATGATTATGTGAAATATAAGATGATTACGTATGAGTTGAGACAATCTAGACTGCTACAAGACTCATAACCTTCATCAGACATCCGAAATCAGGTATGATTTGTCCTAATTTGCATATTCTCTATGTTTAGCACTCATTTCTATTTTTTATATCCATTTAAATCAGTATTGGCATATAGAATAGCTTAGATTCATCTTGGCCAAACCTAGGAGTTGAATGATTAAAGTACAAAATGAACACATTAAACCCATTCTCAACCTAGGCGTGGAAACTTCCACTCAAAAGTTTCCTGGTGAACCCACCATCCATCGAAAATTCACCTTTATACTCCTCCCCCGAGAGGCGGGACCTTCAAAGGGCCTCTCAATCCGAGGTATTGTCCCATCCTTCTCGCATCCCCCTTCTGGGTGCATATCCTATAGCTTGAGGGTAAGGATGCAAAAAATTTGGAGCGATACAGGTAATTAGAAAAGAGGGGATTGTCTATATGGTCAAACTCAAAGAAATTGAGGATGATACAAAGGAAGATGCATTTAGGAAGTTCTCAATTCTACAAGAATATAAATATGTATTTACTTTAGAGCTCCCTATAATACCTCCTAAATGTGAATTTGATTTCACCATTGAATTAGTACTAGGCACAAAGCCTATCCATAGAGCTCCATATATTATGAACCCTATTGATATGTAGGAGTTGAAAGTGCAAATCCAAGAGTTGCATGATAAAGGGTTGATCAAACCAAGCGTATCTCCATGGTGTGCCTTGGTACTATTTGTAAAGAAGAAATATGGCTCGCTAAGATTATACATAGATTACCGAATGTTAAATAAAGTGACAATTAAGAGTAGATACCCCTTGCTAAGGATTGAGGATCTATTTGACCAACTCAAAGAGGCCACTATATTCTCCAAAATAGATTTGAAATCAAGATATCATCAATTGAGAATTTGAGAGGAGGATACTCACAAGACTACTTTCAAAACCAGGTACAATCATTATGAATTTACTATTCTACCATTTGGGTTGACCAATGCACAAACAAACTTCATGACTTTGATGAATAGTGTATTTAGAAGACAAATAGACCAGTTTGTCTTGGTATTTCTAGATGATATCCTAGTATATTCCCGTAGTAAAGAGGAGCACAATAGACATTTTAGGATTGTGCTAGAATTGTTAAGGGAAAATCAGATCTATGGGAATATATCTAAATGATATTTCTACATTCCTCAAGTACAATACTTGGGATATATTATCTCTAAAAACAAGATTGCAATAGATCCCAAAAATATTGAAGCCATTTTGAATTGGCTATCCCATATAAATGTCACTGAAGTTATAAGTTTCATGTGTTTGTTAGGGTATTATAGGTTTTTTGTGAAATATTATTCCAAGATAGCCTACCCCATAACAAATTTGTAAAGGAAGGGAAATGAATTCAAGTGGACTGACAAATGTGAAGCTACCTTTGAACAACTTAAGCAAAGGTGCACTTCAGCTCCTATACTAAAAATTCTAAATCCTTAGGAGAATTTTTTAATTTGTACATATGCTTCTTTAGAAGGATTGGGAGGAGTGTTATCTCAAGATAGTGTGGTTGTATTATACAAGTCAAGAAACCTCAAGAAAAATAAATTCAACTATGCTACACATGATCTAGAGCTAGCTGCAGTGGTGGATGCTCTAAATATTTAGCAATACTACCTAGTTGGTAGACATTTTGAACTAAGAACCAATCATCAAAGTTTGAAATACATCATTACTCAACCTTTTATTAATACAATATAGAGAATATAGATTGAGTTCTTAGCATAGTATGACTTTGGTATTAAATATATCAAAGAAAAGGAAAATAAAGTTGTTGATGCACTAAGTAGGAGGAGACATATAGCTAGTTTAACCTAAATTCATGTAGACCTAATGGACCAGGTCATAAAAGCATAGACTCAGGATTAGTATTGCAAGAATATTCAGGCTAAAGTAGAGAGGGATACTAGTGAAAACCAAGATTATAGCATCAAGGATGAACTTTTATGCTTCAAGAATTGGGTTATTATTCCTGAAATTGGCAATCTAAGGAGACTAATCATGCTAGAAGCACATAGATATCCATATTTTGCTCATATTGGAGGAGCCAAGATGAGGTAAAATATGAAGAAAACTTTCTACTAGTTTGTTATGAAAGACATTTTTTATTTTTTTCTTGATGCTTGGAATACCAGAAAGTGAAATCTGAGCATAGACATACAATATGGCAATTGTATCCACATGATATACCCATGTAGAAGTGGTAGGTTATATTTATTGATTTCATAGTGGGGTTGCCAAAGACTAGGTACCAACATGATGTAATACTTTTTGTGGTTGATATGTTGACCAAGGTGGCACATTTCATACGATGAAGTACCAAATATGGTGCTATAATAGTAACCAATAGATTTTCCAAAGAAATTTTTAGGTTACATGGATTTTTGAAAGTTATAATTTTTGATAGGGATTCCAGGTTCACATCTAGTTTTTGGTGAGCTCTCCATCTTGCAATTAGCACAACTTTGAATATAAGTTATGTTTATCATCTTGTTATGGATGGAAAAAAAAAAGGATGAACCAATTCTTGGAAGACATGTTATGTATGTATTGCATGGACTAGAAGTCTATATGGAAATAATATTTACATCTGACAGAATTTGCCTACAATAATGGGCATCATGCTTTCTTGAAGATGGGCCCTTTTGAAGCCTTGTATGGCAAAAGATGTAGAATACCTTTATCATGGGATAATCCAAAGGATCAAGTTGTCATTGGATCTAACACAGTCAAAGAGATGGAGGAACAACTTAAGGTAATCTGGTAAAGGCTTAAGGAAGCCTTGGATCACCAAAAAATCTATGCTAACTTAAAGAGAACACCTAGGGAATTATCTGTAGGGGATAGAGTATTCTTGAGGGTGAAACCCATGAAAAGTGCAATCAAGTCAACTAATCGAGATCCTAGATATGTTGGACCATTCACCATCCTAGAAAGGATTAGTATTTTTGCTTACCGACTTGACTTGCCACCCAATTTGGCAAAGATCCATGATTCTTTCCATGTGTCCCTGCTTAAGAAAAATATTATGTATCCTAACCATGTATTGGATGTTTCCAAACTATAGAGGGTGGACTCCTCATACATTGAGGTAAAACTAGTTAAGATACTAGAGTTCCACTCCAAGGCTATGAGGAAGTGAAATATAGAATAATGCAAGGTCCAATGGGACCTATATTTGAAAATAAATGCCAATTGGGAGAAAGTGGAGGATATGAGAAAACATTTCCCTTATTTGTTGAAAATAAATTGTAATATTGTTATTACTACAGGATTTTACTACTATTTGGTTATGCATTGATAGAGGTTTCAATGCTTTATGATAATATTTATGCATTATGCTTTGATACTTTGAATTTGTCATGAGATTTAAGTATTGATAAATGATTCAATACTAATTTATGCAGTATATATGTTTTATTTTGAGAATATAGTACTGTTGATATTTTGTTGCATCACAGGTCTAGGTACTCTCATGGGTGGAAGAAGTTGATCAACCACCAAGAATTGATATTTTGTGTGCCCCTTATCATAAAGTTGTATTACACTTAGTAATTTGTGCTTCAATACCTTAACATACAACACATTTTATGTCTTTGATTTTCCATTATCTAAACTCAAAATCCCTTTTCCAACATTTTTTTTGAAGCATTATCTTCAAATTTTATGGATCCTCCTTGATTTATTTAAGTGAAATAAATTTACTTTTGTCACCTATCATATGACTTGAAAAACCACTATCTAAATACCATTGATTTCCCTTATTTTGTGCATGAAGGGCTATCTGTACCAACATTAATTTTTCTTTTTCTTGTTCATTTCTCTTTCTAGCCTTTTGAGGTTATAATATTTTGAATCTTTTGATCCTCCTTTTTGATTGGTTCTGGAAATATTGTTTTACACCACTTGGCCTTGTGCCCAAATTTATTACATTTGTAATAGATGATATTGTTATTCATGAGAGGTGCAAATGAACTGAAATAACCATCAACATTATTTCTTACATGGACCATGCAATGTACAACTCTATGACCATGTTTATTACATGAAAAAAATAACCATAGAAGAAATTTTGTAACTTGTTAGATTGCCTTGAATGATATGGTTGCATGATTCTTCCCTTGTCGTTATTGTAGTTAACTTATGTCCATGATGTTTCTCTATTTTCTTTTTCCTTGATACTTTTGCCTTTCAATACACTAGCATAGGTCATGGGCTCTTCTCTCTTTGATATCCTTGTTCTTTTGGAGATTGATTTCTCTTTTTGTTTCCCTACCCTTATATTTTGCTACAACTTATCCTTAGCCTTTTCAACTTCCTTTCTCAAGAAGACAATCTCACTTTCCAGGTTTTTACATTCCAATTCTTTTGTCTTTAGTTTCTCAATCATTACCTCTTCAATTATTTTTGCCTCTTCAACTATAATATTTAAGTCCTTGAGATCTTGTAGAAACCTTATCTTAGTTTCTTCATTCTTTTGTACCTAACCTTGCAATTTGACTAGAGTAGCAGTGAATTCCTTCTCTAAGTTATCTAGATCTGAATCTATTTTTTTGATAGGACCATCCTCTATAACTTTAGTGGCCATTGTGTTCTTGTAAGATCTTCCTTCAAGCTATTAGACTTTTTTAAGGATATTGCTCTAATACCAATTGAAGAACACAAGCTTAAACTGATATGGAGGGTGAACAGTATAAGATAAACTTTTACTTTTCTTTCTCAAACAATATTATCCAATATTATCAATTGCAATATCAATAGCAGTAATAAAAGAAATGCAAAAATCATCACACAAATGAGAGACACAAATTTAGTGTGGTTCACCCAATGTGGGTTACATCCACAAAGAAAATATTTCTTCTAAATTTTCTCAACAAATCTCTTGGGAATCAATAATTCTCAATGCTCTGATTTGTGGATCTCTCTCCACAAGAAAACTCTATCCCTCTACTCTAGTTTTTGGATATCTCTCCATAGAATAACTCTATCCCCTCTGCTCTGGTCTGCTCCAAAGCCTGCTCTTAATTCTATCTCAAACCTACACTAGACCTTAATACAAGGTTAGCAAAAATCTTCTCTGCCTTTGTCCCAAATATCTATTCTCAAATCTGCTCAACTCTATCCCAACACTATCTTGAATATGCTCAACTCTGTCCCAAGTCTTCTCACAATACTTACTTAAAACAACAACCAAATTTTCTCATACAATCTATCTAAAATTACATCAAGTCTTCTCACAAGACTTGTTCAAAAAAACAACCAAACCTGCTCTTAATTCTACTCAAAATCTGCTCAACATGTATATAAATTGTCTCTAATACATGCTAAAAAATCTTACAGAAAATTCTCAATCAATCCAAAATTTTGTATTCAAACAATACTTCTATCTCTCAAACCAATTCTCAAAAGAGTTTCATGATGATGCACAAATATCTCAAACCCAATAATTCTTACCAAATAATCCTTTTATCTCCACCTTATGTTCCAAAAATATTTACTCAACCAAACATATTAAACAAGAAATGATATGCCCATACCTCTTAATTGCTCTTATGGAGATATATCTTCAAAATACTATCTCACAAACAACTAATTTTTCTAGTGCCACTTCAAGGGTTAGATAGCAAAATTCTTTCTCAAATCATCCACATAAATTTTCCTCTCAAAAGAATGTGCATAATAAAATATGAAAATGATGCTCTAAGTCCCTTTTTTTGTTCTAAAAAATAAAACATTAATACTCAAAAAAACCTTTCATATCTTCCTTTCACCATGCAAGAGTTATAATAAAATGTCAAGCAACTTATCACACCTTACTATTCCTAATCTTGCAAAATAAAATTCAACCCAACAAAGCCACAAATTGCACACATAAATTTTATTATACAACTTATACCTCCTACTTGAAATAAAATATTTCAATGCACTTCAAATTTTCAACATGACCATAACATCATTTATTTTATACACCACACGTCACTTAGAAAAACTCCACACTATTTCATTTTAATTCAAAAAAACTTGATAACTCCACATTGTCCCTTTAATTCAAAAATAAAAATAAAATAATCACCTTATGACTCCCTAATCAAGCGCATACCTTAGCCTTAGCAATATTTATTTCACCAAAAATTATTGTTCCCTAGATGTTGCCACCACGATTCAAACCTGCACCACTTGATCGCTTGTACCCTAACTTCTGCTAGGCCACTATGTGGGCTAGCCACCCACACAAAACCTAAATTGCATGTGCTCTTCCTTATTACCTATATTCGGCATGAAAACTTCTAAAAAAAATTAACTCCTTGCCTCCATCGTGTCTCGAACTCGAGACCTCCCTTCTGTCACATCTTAGCACCGAGGGATCTGCCGTCTGGGCTAGCTACCCAAATAGGATTTTATTTCACTATCACCACACCTTATCCATGAATTCAACCTCAAAAAGTATTTCTCCTTTGTCCTTTCTCCCACGTGACCATGAACAAAGCGCACACGATTTCCATGGATTTGTGTACACTCTTCAACCCTTGACTTTGCAATAATATTAATGTATTATATATGCATCTTTGCCCGTTTGAAACTTCGACGTCTGCACTTGGAGAAATATTGGAATTTGCAACATTGGTGCCCACACTATACCTTTAAATTATTATAATAATTAAATCTAAAGTAATTTAAATATTATAACTTATATTTTTTTTGGTATTGATAAAAAAAGGGGTCGAAGGGCCCCGACCCTTTACACAGAGCTCGAAAGATATACAAGAAAAAATAAGAGAAGATCATATAAATGCAAGATAGTCTTATCTTAGTAAAACAAACAAACTTGGGCTAAACCTATTGATGGAGAAGCTGAAATAATATTCCTCCCGTTATCCTTCTATTTAACGTAGTTGATGCAGTGCTCAATGCTTTACATAACTGATAAAGAAACTGTTGACAATAATGTTATTTAGTGTGCTCAAATCCTTCATCGCATGATCCAAATAAGTAGTCTACTTTACTCTACCCTCTTTATCTTCTAGCTTCATTATCAATTCTTATAATCTCTTCCAAATCCATGGGGGCATATGACCAGACCTTGAAATTATCATATTTAACTACCATATTTGCCAATTTATTGATAACTTTGTTTTCCTCTCTATAAATATGTTTAACTTGAATTTCTTATAGGTTTCCCAAAATACTCCTCGCATCTGTAATTATTTGGAAAATACTAGAATTATTTAACTCCCCTTTTTGAAGGGAAGTTATAATATTCTTGGAATCCCCCTCAAGAACAATTCTCCTAAAATCCAAATTCACCGCAATTCGGAGGTCTGTAAGCATTGCCCTTGCTTTAGCATGGTTATTTGTGGTAATTCTTAGATCCTCAGCATATGCAGCCACTACCTAACCTCTATCATTCATAATGAGACCCCTGCCACCAGCATGACTCGGGTTACCTTTTGTGGCTCCATCGAAGTTAATTTTTACCCAGTATTTGTGGGGACATTCCCATTTGGTATCTAGTATCACCTTATTTATTTTTTTCATATTTAAGATATATTTTTCTCTAGAGAGGATCATTGCAAGATTTTCCTGGCCAACAATGTTTTTAATACAATCCTCCAATAGGGTTGTTTTTATCCTAACATAAACCCCAATTATTCCTTTGGTTTTATTTTTGAACACTCATCTGTTTCTTTCCAACCAAATCCCCCAACAAATATGTGGAATGTATTTTTACCAAAAAATATTGCTTCCTAAGTGCCACTGTTCTCAAATCCTGATTAGAGAATCTGGAATGACCCAAGCAACATTAACTTCTCTCAATAACATATTTAGGATATCATGAAAAAAAATCACAAGTTCCAAATAGGTGGTCTACACACTCATCCTCTTTGTTACATAAGACACAAACAATTTTAACCACAATCTCTCATTTGAACATATTATCTTTTGTAAGGATCTTATTAATAATGGAAGTCCAAAAAAACATAGCAACTTTAGGGATGATGTTTAGCTTCCAAATTATTTTAAGATTGGGTTTCTCTAAGGTTACTTTGCCCAAGACTCTATATCCATCCTTCACTAAGTACTGGTCTTGTTGGTTTCTTACTAAAATTATCTGATCCTCCTCTAAACCTCTACCTAAATAATAACTCCTTATGAGGTTTTACAAATATTTACCCCCGAGCCTTGCATATCTTCTTGCATGATTTTCCACTCCTGAAAATCACCCACCCTATGAATGTAACCATTAATTTTCTTACCATAGGTTCTAGTTAAATGTTCTTTAATATCTTTGAACTTTCTGTAGTTCGCTAAAGGCTCCTCTTGAATCCAAGGGTATTTCCAAAAGTTAATTTTGTCTCCCCTGCCTACTCTCCATTTTATACCTTGACATAGAACTTTCCTACTTTTGATTATATTTTACCAAAAATAGACCCATGTGGAGGATTAGAACAACTGATAAAGTGGTTTATGCCCTCCAAGTATTTGTTTTGGATAATTCTAGCCCATTTCCCTGATGCTCTAGTGCAAATCCTCCAACCATGTTTAGCTAGAAGGGCTCTATTTAGATATCTCAACTTCCTCAAGCCAAGACCCCCATTCTGTAAAGGTTGGCAATAAGTATCCCATGCTACCAGATGTATACATTTTTTGCATTCAGTGCCATCCCATAAGAATTTTTTTTGTAGTCTTTCTAAAGTCTCTTCCACTTTCCTTGACATCCTTAGGAAAGACATGAAATAAATAGGGATGCTTTGAAGCATGTGTTTTATGAGTTGTACTTTCCCTATAGAGGATAATAGAGATCCCTTCCAACCTTGAAGTTTCCTATTAAATTTATCAATAATTGGATTCCAAAGTTCATCTTTCATATTGCCTATAAACAAAGGTAAACCAAGATAGGTGATAAGGAAATTTTACTCCTTACATCCCAACACTTTAACTATTTTATCTCTTATACTCTCCTCCATGTTTAAAAATATAATCCTACTTTTCTCATAATTTATATTTTGGCCTGTAGCTTTTTCATAAGAATCAAGGACTTTTTAAAACTCAAAAGCTTCTTCCTCTGTAGCTTCCCCAAGAAAGAAAGTATCATCCATAAAATTTTGATGAGATAAAGCTTCACCAATGGATGAATGTTTTAGACCTTTGAAATTACCATCCATTCTCTTTCTTTCCAAATTTCTTCCCAGGGTATCCGCCACAATGATAAAGACATATGGAGACAATGGATCTCCCTACCTGATTCCTTTGTTAGAAGGAAATAACCCAGCAGATTATCCATTGATCAAGATTAAAATTTGGAGGTTAGAAATACACATACCAATCTATGCTCTCCATTTTTTATTGAAACCCATTTGATCCATTATTTTATCTAAGAAAGACCATGAAACCCTATCATAGGGTTTGTTCATGTCCAGCTTAAGGAACATACATGACCCTTTCCTCCTTTGAAGAGAGTGTGTTATTTCATAAATGACAATGATGCTTTAAGTAATCTTCTTACCTGCCACGTAACCTCCTTGATATTCATTAATGATTGAAGGGATGATGTTTTTCAACCGATTGGCCAAAACTTTAGTAAAATTTTGTAAATTGTATTACATAGGCTGATTGGTCTAAAGTCTTGCAATTTAGATGCCCCATATTTCTTTGGAATTAGAGCAAGGAAGGTATTATTCCATTCTTTCAACAACTTACCAGATTCTTGGGCTTCTTGGATTGCATTGACTACATCTTCTCCAACAATATCCCTATGATGTTGAAAAAACTTGGTGGAAAACCATCTGGTCCCAGAGCCTTGGATCCTCCCATAGAGAACACAACTCTTTTAACTTCCTCCTTAGAGATTACCTTGCATAGATATTCATTCATGCTATCATTAACTCCTTTGGGAACATTGTTAATGATGCTTTCTATTTCCATGTTGCACTCTGTTTTTTCTTTTCTAAGAAGGTTATGAAAGAAAGTAATGGCCAAATTTTTAGTATCATTTAAATCATCATACTTTCTTCCATATTACCCCATAAGGTAGAGGATTTTATTGTTTTTCCTATGTATCATAGTCGAAAAATGGAAGAATTTAGTGTTTCTATCACCTTCCTTGAGCCACAAAACTCTTGATTTCTATTTCCAATAAATTTCCTCTTGGGCAATGGTATTATGATACTCCGTGAGAAGTTGTTTTTCCTTTTCATGCCACTCTGGTTTTCTACCTTCCTTGTTCATTTTTTCCTCTATATCTTGCATATCCTTTTTAAGTAGTTGTTTTCTTAAATTAATGTTACCAAAAACCTCTTTATTCCAAAATTTGATTCGATACTTGATGTTCTTTAGTTTTTGGATAATTATGTACATTGTTGATCCTTAAACCTCCTCCTACCACCAATATTGAATTTTATTTGTAATTTTTGGGTGCATATCCCACATGATATCATACCTAAAGGGTGCTCCTCCATACTTCCCCTCCTATTCCATATTCAGCAAGAGAGGATTGTCATTTGATCCTATTTTGGGCATACATGTAAGTCTATGAATACTGCTTATACTTAGCCAACTGTCAAAAATAAGAACTCTATCCAAGTGCCTTTGAATGTGATCATCCCCCATCCTTTTTTTTGTCCACATAAAGTTACCTTTAAACATATAAAAGTCAATCAAATTATTATTCTGAATAAAATTATTAAAATCTTGCATACCTTGAGTGATGTCAAACCTCCCTCCACTTTTATCCTCTGTTCTTAAGATTGTATTGAAGTCACCCAAAACCATCCAATGAAAATTACTGATAAGACTCCTCTAAAAAGATAGCTTATTCCATATATGGAATCTCTCACGATCATCATTTTGAGCATAAAACCCTGTCATTACCCAATAGAAGTTAGTTTTTTATTCTTCAATTTGACTATGCATAATCTCTCTTCTTGATCAATTAAAGTGCCCTCAAAATTAATTTTGTCCCAAAAGATGCAAATACCTCCAGAAGTACCTTGTTTTGGGCTTATGATCCATTCAGCATTCGGCCATACCTCTTTTTGAATAATGTCAAGTTTTTTTTGTCAATTTTAGATTCTTTAAGACAAACAATATCAAGTTTTACTTCCATGAGTAGATCTCTAACAATTTTTCTTTTCCCGGGGGAATTTAGCCCCTGCACATTCCAAGAAAGGATTTTTATTTTTTGGTTTTGTTTAATGGGATTTTACCCTTAACCATACGTTCCTCATTTGGATCTAATTCTTTTCCCCTATTCTTTGGTACTTTTTGTTCTTCTTTTTTGAGGGGTCTTCCTTGCTTTATTTTCCCATAATTACCTATATTCTTTGTATTTTTTGTATGTTTTCTAGGAGGATCATTCTCTCCCATTTGATTACATCCTATAGGAGATTCTTCTACTATTGATTGAGTTTTTTTACCCAAATCTAGTCTTTTTTTGAATCTTGTTTGCATACCCTCCTTAGACTACTTTGAGTTTTCTATTATGCTTAGATCCTTTTGTTCCTCAAATTGTTTAGTTTCATTATTTGAACTTAAAACTTGATCTAATCCTTTCCATCCCTCTATTTGGTGGAGAACAGATCTTAGATAACACAAAAAACCAAAAAAACAAGAGCCCAAAATTTGTATTCAATACTTCGAAAGAATTTTACAAGAATATACAGCCAAACTGCCATTTGCCAACCCCCTCTCATTACAATCCATGGGTTTTTATCGAGGTCCCGATCCTTTGTGCTTTCACACTTCCCACGATCTACAATTGCCACTTGGAACAATTTTGGAAAGTTGCATTGATGAGACTCTAGGTGAGGTGCGTGACTGGCTGCCATACCCAATAGAATCTTCTTCTCGATCTGCTGCTTGTTGTTAGTTGCTATAAATGTGTCTCCAGATATCTTGCGCGAGTGGCCAACATGCCCGTTGGAATCCTCCTTTGAAACTGCTGCTTCACTGTTGTTAACTTTCCGCACACGAATGGATGTCTTCATGAAGGCTGGGAGTGCGTGTCTTTCTGTAAGGTCGCGATATCGCGACATGTCACGATATCGTGACCATTTTCTTTATGCACCTTCTCTCTCCATTTTGGTCGCGATATCGCGCCATTTTTTTATCAGCCTCTGTTCTCATGTTTCGGTCGTGAAATTGCAACATGTCACGATTTCACGACCTTTGGTCTCCACGCCTTCATTTCCCCTACGATGGTCACAATTTTGTGACATGTCAGGATTTTTTGACCTTTGGTCTCCATGCCTTCGTTTCCCCTACAGTGGTCACGATTTCACGACCTTTGGTCTCCGCGTCTTCGTTTCCCCTGCGATGGTCATGATTTCATGACCTTTGATCTCTGCGCCTCTTTTTTCCTACATTGGGTCGTGATTTCATGACATGTCGTGAAATCGTGACATTTTGTCTGCTGCTCCCCTATCTTCAGTTTTGGTCATGATATCGCGACACATATTTTACATTGCAACACTTTAAAAAAAAAATAACAACAAAAAGTTTGGCTGATGCTCGATTGCTTTGTTGCCCTCGGATGCTCCTGCATTAGACAACCGGGGTGGATCGAGAAGTGATCCTCACTTCTGATCTTTGGGAGGAAAACCCAGGCTGTCAACCTCTATTTTCGATAACCAAGTTGCATCTTCTACAGGTCTGCCCTTCCACTTGATCAAATATTCAAAATATTGTTTGTTCCTTATGCTTATGCCTTCACATGTATCTAATATTTCTTCGATCTCTTCTGTGGTCGGGTTAGACTTTGGAATGCTCCATAATTCTATACTTGGTGCCTCTGTATTGTTTCCCTCATGGTATTCCACTAAATCTGATATGTTAAAAATAGGTGAAATTTCAAGCCCACTTGGCAATTCCACTTCATATGCATTGCCTGAATCTCATTTTTCTAGTATTCTGCATGGCCCAAACTTCTTCATTTTCCACTTGTTATAAGTTTTGGTTGGAAATATTTCTTTTCTGAGATGGACCATGACTTCATCCCCCACTTCGAACTCTTTGAACCACCGCTTTTGGTCCGCTCTTGCTTTATACTGATTATTCATTTTTGTAATTTGTTTCTTCACTTCTTCATGCAGGATTTTCATCTGTTTTGCGAATTCCTCAGCCTCTGCACTGCACTTTTCTCCTTTATCTAATTTTCTCAGCTCAGAAACGTTTCTCGGACTATTTCCATATATTATTTGGAATGGAGATTTTTTTGTACTCTTATTGACAGAATTATTGTATGCAAATTCTGCCTACGACAAAACTAAATCCCATCCCTTGGGTTTATCTACTATCAAGCATCTTAATAAATTACCCAGACTTCTATTTACCACCTCTGTCTATCCATCAGTTTGTGGGTGGTATGCAGAACTGAACTTCAAATTTGTTTTCAGCTTCTTCCACAATGTTCTCCAGAAATACCCAACAAACTTTGTATCTCTGTCAAAAACTATGCTTCTTGGTAGACCGTGAAGTCGTACCACTTCCTTGAAGAATAACCCTGCAATGTGAACTGCATCACTTGTTTTCTGGCAGGGAATAAAATGTGCCATATTGGAGAATCTGTCAACCACCACAAATACAGAGTCATTTCCCCTCTATGTTCTGGGTAATCCAAGAATAAAATCCATGCTTATGTCCTCCCATGGCCTCTCAGGTATAGGTAACGGCTGGTATAATCCTGTGTTTTGCCTTACGCCTTTTGCCATCTGGCATATTCTGCAACCTTGCACAAACTTTTTCACATCTTGCTGAAGTTGCGGCCAGTAGTAATTTTCATTCACCAGGGCAATGGTCTTATCCCAACCAAAATGCCCAGCCAGTCCTCCGTTGTGCTTTTCCTTGATTAAGTTCTCCCGCATGGAGCTCCTTGGAATGCATAATTTACTTCCCTTGAACAGCATTTCGTCTTGGATTAGGAAATCTAACCACTTTGTCATGTCCATAGTAACAGGTTCCAAGCAAGTCGTCCAGGCTGTTGCAAAATCAAGATCTTCAAGATAAAGACCCTTCAGTTATTCGAATCCTACTACTTCCACTATCATTTCAATTAGCATATTTTGCCTTCTACTTAAAGCATCTGCAACTCTATTTGATTTCCTGCTTCTGTGCTTTAACACAAAGGTATAGCTTTGGATAAAATTAACCCACTTCATGTGCCTTTGATTTAGTTTTGTTTGGTTGTTGATGTACTGCAATGCCTGATGATCAATAAATAGAAAAAACTCTTTTGGCAACAAATAATGCCTCCACTTCTTTAGAGCCTGAACTATAGCATAAAATTCCTAGTCATAAACTGAATACTTTTTTCGAGTATCATTGAGCTTTTCACTAAAATATGCAATAGGTCTACCTTCCTGACTCAGTACAGCCCCTATTGCACTGCCACTGGCATCACAGTCTACCTGAAATACTTTGTTAAAGTCTGGAAGTGCCAAAATAGGCTATTCTGTGACCCTTTTATTTAATGCATCAAAGCTCCTTTCAGACCCTAAGGTCCACTTGAACTCCTTATCCCCTCTCATTGTTTCTGTGAGGGGTGCACAAATGTTGCTAAAGTTTCTTATGAAATTTCTGTAAAAGCTGGCTAGACCATGAAATGATCTTACCTCTGTTGTGCTTCTTGGGGTAGGACATTCGATGATAGCTCTCACCTTCTCTGGGTCCATTTTTAGACCTTCTGCTAAGATTACAAATCCCAGGTATACTAACTCTTTCTTGACAAAATTACACTTTTTCAGATTTATTAATAACTACTCCTCCCGCAGCTTTTCAAAAACCCTCCTGATGTGCATCAGGTGTTCCTCTAGGGTTCTGTTGAATATTAGTATATCATCTAAATAAACAATGACAAATTTTCCTAAAAACTCTTTCAGTACCTCATTCATCAGTCGCATGAAGGTACTTGGTGCATTGGACAGCCCAAATGGCATGACCAACCACTCATACAAGCCCTCTCTTGTCTTGAAGGTTGTCTCCCACTCATCTCCTTCCCTGACATGGATTTGGTGGTAACCACTCTTGAGGTCAATTTTGGTGAAGTACTTGGCTCCACTCAAACAGTCCATTATGTCATCCATCCTTGGTAGTGGAAATCTATATTTTATTGTGATCTTGTTGATGGCTCGAGAGTCTATGCACATTCTCCACTCTCCATCCTTCTTGGGTGCTAGTATTGCAAGTACTGCACATGGGCTAAGACTCTCCCTAATAAATCCCTTCTCCAGCAACTCCTGGACCTGCCTGTTTAGTTCTTCAGTTTCTATAGGTGTCATTCTATGTGCAGCTTTATTGGGCAAGCTTGACCCTGGCACCAAATCAATATGGTGACTAATTTTTCTTACTGGGGGTAAACCCTCAGGCACATTATCAGATATGATATCTAGAAATTCCTTCAACAGCTCTTGGACTTCTACTGGGGAATCTTTGCATTTTGTATCCCTGACTCTAGGAATTATTGCATAACACATATGTTCATGCTTTAAATCATCTAAAAATTTTCTTCCGTCAACCAAGCAAATTCTTGCACTGCCACATACCTTTTCTTCCACCTCCTTCAGGGGTTTCAACTTATGACGCATTCCATTCTTGGTCACAAAATAGGTGTTGGCTCGGCCATCATGAACCGCACACCTGTCAAACTGCCATGGCCTTCCCAGCAACAAATGGCATGCATCCATGGGCAAAATGTCGCATAGAACCTCATCACGGTAATTTCCAATACTGAATTTTACCAGGCACTGTTCATTGACCAAAACTTTGTGGTCTTTCTGCAACCACGCGATCCGATATGGATGCGGGTGTTTCTTTCTCTCCAGTTGTAGCTTTGTAACCATTCCCTCTAAAACTAGGTTATTTGTGCTACCGTTGTCAATGATAATGTTGCAAATCTTACCCGCACATTTACACCTTGTGCGGAATAAGCTTTTCCTCTGATCTACAACTCCCTCTTCATTCAGTAGGACTCTCCTTGCAATCATTACTTCTCCTCTCTTAGCTTCTTTAGAATGCTCAGATCCAGCATCTTCATCAACGACTACTACTCTGGCATTTCCTTTCGACCTCCAATTATTTCTTTCTCGTTGTTGTGGGCACTCATATTGGTGATGTCCCTCTTCCCCACACTGGAAGCAAGTCCCTCGAAATCTTCCTCTTCCTTGTCCACATTTAGCTCTGCCTCTTCCCCCTCGGTAACCATTATTCTGATTATGGGGGCAGTCTGTATTTTCTCTCCTTTGTTCTTGATTGCTGCTACCTTCTCCATTTTTTTGAGAATCTTCATTTCTTCTTCCATTGTTCCTTTCGCTGGTTCTTCCACCATGACCTCTTCCTATTTGCTTATTTTCAAACCTCCTATTGAGCTTCTCTTCAACCTTTAAAGCAAATTGGTAAGCGTCCTCTATGGTGGTCATCTGGACTAGACTTAGTTCTTCCTGAATACTTGCTCGTAACCCATTAATGTAACGGGCTACCTTCTCCTTGTTGGTCTCTGAGTGGCCTGTTCTAATCATTATTTTATGAAATTCTTTTGTGTATTCTTTCACAGACTTGCTTGATTGCCTCAATCCTTGCATTTTTTGTAGCAGGTCTAACTCATAATCACCAAGGATGAATTGCCTCTTTAGCTTTTCTGCCATTCATTCCCACTTAGTTATTCTCTCTTTCCTTCTTTTATTTCACTCCAGCTGCACTCCCTTCCACCAAATGCTAGCATGACCTTTCATTTTGGTCTTTGCGAATCTGACCCTATCAGGGTCCTCAACCTCTTCTTACTCAAAGTACTCTTCTAGGTCGTTGATCCAGTCGATCAATTCCTCTGGATCAAGGTTCCCAGAATATGTGGAAACCTCCATCTTCGGCCTCTTCCCAATCTGGGATATGGCTTTGTATAGTCTGGCCTGAGCAGGATCTACTACTTCTTCTTCTTCCTCAGGTTGGTCTTCTTCTTCATCATCTTCCTCTTCACTACCTTCGTCTCTTCTTGGCTCCAATCTTCTATGCATTTCTTCTTGCAGGGCTTGCATTTGTCACTGCAAAGCTTGAACATCTTCTGCTACTACCATGCCTCTCCCACCAACCACGTTTCTCCTTGGAGGCATTCTGCTCACCCAATTCCAAGCCCTTCCATAGATCCTAGTGTAACTGCATCTCCTTCGGCGATCTTCTACACACTCAGGAACTACTGGCTCTGATACCACTTGGTGGAGAACGGATCTTGCATAACACAGAAAACCAAAAAAATAAGAGCCCAAAATTTGTATTCAATACTTCAAAAGAATTTTACAAGAATATACAGCCAAACTGTCGTTTGCCAACCCCCTCTCATTACAATCCATGGGTTTTTATCGAGGTCCCGATCCTCTATGCTTTCACACTTCCCACGATCTACAATTGCCACTTGGAACAATTCTGGAAAGTTGCATTGATGAGACTCTAGGTGAGGTGCGCGACTGGCTGCCATACCTAACAGAATCTTCTTCTCGATCTGTTGCTTGCTGTTAGTTGCTATAAACACGTCTTCAGATATCTTGCGTGAGTGGCCAACATGCCCATTGGAATCCTCCTTTGAAACTACTGCTTCACTGTTGTTAACTTGCCGCACACAAAGGGACGTCTTCATGAATGCTGGGAGTGCGTGTCTTTCTGTTTGGTCGCGATATCGCGACATGTCGTGATATCGCGACCATTTTCTTTCTACACCTTCTCTCTCTGTTTTGGTCGTGATATCGCGACATGTTGCGATATTCACGATATCGCGCCATTTTTTTTATCAGCCTCTGTTCTTCCGTTTTGATAGCGAAATCGTGACATGTCATGATTTCGTGACCTTTGGTCTCCGTGCCTTCGTTTCCCCTGCGGTGGTCATGATTTTGTAACATGTCATGATTTTGCGACCTTTGGTCTCCGTGCCTTCATTTCCCCTGTGGTGGTCACGATTTCGCGACATGTCACAAAATTGCAACATGTCACGATTTCACGACCTTTGGTCTCCACGTCTTCATTTCCCCTACGGTGGTCGCGATTTCATGACCTTTGGTCTCTGCACCTCTATTTTCCTGCCTTGGGTCGCGATTTCGCGACATGTCACGAAATCGTGACATTTTGTCCGCTGCTCCCCTATCTTTAGTTTTGGTCGTGATATCATGACACTTCTTGTGTCACGATATCGCGACACATATTTTACATTGCAACACTTAGAAAAAAAAATAACAACAAAAATTTTGGTTGATGCTCGATTGCTTTGCTGCCCTCGAATGCTCCTGCATCACTATTTCTTTGATTTTAAACCCCCAAACTCCTTAAATCTGATCCTTCTCCTGTTTTGAGTCCATTTTGGTGGATGGGGTATCCTCTACCATTTTAGCATCATCTACTAATATTACTTCTTCAACTTCCAAATTACCGTATGCATTCTATGTGTTGATTGCAATCACATTTTGTTGTTGTGTCTTGGTATCTAGATTTATATGATTTTCAATTATATTTAGTTTCATCTTATGGTTACTTTATTCGTAATTATTTTCTTTTTCTTGATTGAGACTATTCTCTTGTTGATTAGTGTTATTTCCAAAACCACTCAAGTTTTGTTTCTCATTATGTTATTCATATACTTGTTGGTTTAATTCTGTATATTTACTTGCATACTCCATTATCTTATTAGGATTTTGTTGTTGTTCTTTGTATTGTATATAATATCCATTACTAATTTCACTTTGTGTATCTTCATTTACCTCCTAGTAAATTTCTTGATATTGTTCCTTTTCTTCTGCCCTTTCTTGTGGGCTAGAAGTTTCCTTTTCCATGCTTGTAGTCCTCTGGTTTATTTGATTCTCCTTTTTTTGCCACTTTTTAGTGAATTTGGTTTGTCTTTGTGGATGACATTTCCCCTCCACATGTCCAAACACTTTACATTACTTACAGTATACCGAAAATTTTTCATATTCAACTTTTTGTTCTCATTCCCCAAGCATAGGTTTGATACTCACTTTTCCACTTTGTCTTGTTCTAGCTTCACGTTAATACAGACTCTTGCACACATATTTTTGTTTTATTATGGGTGGGTGGATCCATGGTTATAAACTATCCAATTTATGTTGCCAAGCCCTTAATAATTTGATCATCCCAATATTATATAGGTAGATCTAGAAACCTAATCCAGATGGGAACGAAAAAAATTCTTCCTTTTGAGGGTTGAAGCCTTGATGCCAATGATTTAGGAAAAATGGACCTCATGATAAAGTTGCCACCAGATCCTCCTCAATATTAAATCGGATTAAGAAGTATCCCTTTGATAGACCAATAACATTCATTGAACCCTTTGTTTAAATTTTAGAATGAAGCCATCTTCTAAGCACATCTAAATCTGGTTTGGGCCCTAGAAATTTTCCTACCATGCTAAACTCATTATCCCTCAATATTTTTTGATTAGGGAGTCAACAATACATACCTTTTCATTTTCATGAGATATCTTTGTATCAACTTCTCCTTTAATCGCTTCCTTGCTTCCTTTGAGAAGCGATGCACAAGAATCCTTTCTTGATCCTTCCTGTAGAAATTTTTTTGCGTCAGGCATTTCATTTTCTACACATCTATCAACATTCCTTAATCCCTATATCTCCCATTGGGTTCCCTAATTTCACCATTTTTCCCTAATGGGGGGATGTTTTTATCATTCAAGGAATCCATCCAAAACTCTCGGTGTTCACAGCTTGGCAACCATCCAAAACCCTCGACGTTCATAGCTCAGCCTCCATTCAAAATCCTCAGTGTTCATAGCTTGACATCCATCCTGGGCCCTTTTACTTTTTGATTATTATTATATTTTAAATCTTCATATATTTAAATATTATATTTTATTTTTCTTCTTTGGGTATTTTCTTTGGATAAGGTCTTTGCCACCATAAAACATCTTCCTTTTTCTTTTGTAAGTACCACCATGGTAAACCATTTAACCTTTATTTTTCTTAACATACATGGCAACCAATGTCATCAACTTATGACATTAATCCTTTGATATCAATGACAACAATATACTCAAAATTTCCAATAAAAATGACTCCATTTTGTTAAAGAGAACAAAAGGTTATCTTCCTTCCCTTTCTAGAAGAACCTCTTTTGGATCTTGATGATGGAATCCCTAATTTTAGATGAAACTTAGAGAATATACATCAAATAAATATGTATAGATTGAAGGATAGACAATAGAAACTATACTTCCTAATACTCATTTTCCCTTCCAACCTATTAATTTTTAAGAAAACCTATCCTACATAACCTCCCCATAAATCCCTTTTAACTCTCCCTTCAAAAAATGATACACCTAGATATTTGTAAGGTAGAGATGCAATCTCAAATCCAAGAATATATTTTAAAGAATTACAAACGTGAATAAGAGTATTAAACAAATAATTTTTTTTTACCAATTTATCCTTGTTCACCTTATATCATGTTGTTCTTTCACAACTACATGATATTTTATTTAGACTCATAGTCTCTAACTCCATGGACTTTCCTATCAAATTTATCTCATGGACAAATTGCAGATATGTTACTCAAATACATATAGTGATTGGTAGCCCTTGAAGTGCCTTGATTATACCACCTTGTAGATACCCCTACCCAATCCCTTCATGGTTGTGATGAATTAATAAAGGAACAATTGGTCTCATTTTCTCAAAACAAAGTTTTCAACCACATTGTTGATAAAAATTGAGTATGTTGGGGTGGTAATGCACACATTATCAACTCCCTTAATTACTTTAAGAACCCAAAACATTCATAATACTTTGTCTAAATAGTCCCAATTACCCTATCATAAGCCTTCACCATATCCAATTTTAGAATGATGCTTACTTGTTTGTTCTTTATTGTTGAATGCATGTGCTTGTGTAAGACCACCATGTTTTCCATAAAACTTCTTACTCCTTTGATATGATTTTTGGTAGAATGTGGCCAAGGCAGTTGGTAATGACCTAATAGATGGTATTACATAAAAGGATAGGTCAAGAGACATCAAATAAAATATCTCTTCTGTATTTTGGTATTATGGCAAGGAAAAAAGAATTAATACTTCTCAAGATAGATCTTGAGCATCTTGTGTCTATAACCTCCTTCATCAAGTCCTCTATCATTACGTTCCATAATTCTTGAAAGAAGTTAAGGAGAAAACCATCTATCTCAATGCAATGGCTTGCCTTACATTAATTTGAAAAACTACTTTGTAGTATGGTTCATTTTTAATTTGAACATATATTAAAAATTATACTATCCT
Organism: Wollemia nobilis; assembly: GCA_028583015.1. Classification (NCBI taxonomy): domain Eukaryota; kingdom Viridiplantae; phylum Streptophyta; class Pinopsida; order Araucariales; family Araucariaceae; genus Wollemia; species Wollemia nobilis. Next base: position 13,340,040 of record JAQPPZ010014788.1, read on the forward strand.
CCAAATAATAGGTTTAAGGTTTGAATCTTGTGGGAGGGTAGAGTTGTATGCTATGAACTATAGAAGGTCTAAGGTTCAAATATCAACTACCTTCATTACTTTAAGAATCCAAAACATTCCAAAATATTGAGGATGAGAGACCCGTAAGGAAAATAAGAGCCCTTATGATTATCGCTCTGCTAGGGTTTGCTTGCGAGAAAACCTAGTTTCGTCATGTTACAGGGGGGGTCGGGTTAGGGCGAGGTGCGCTTGGGCGGGTTGGCTGCTATGGTGGACGTCTGCTACATCGACGGGCTTCGATGCGGGGTGGATGCTAGGCGGGGTGGTTCCTGTTCTGGCTGGCGACTGTGCGGTTGGGGGTGCTGTGCTGGCTGTCTTCTTTGGTCGCTGTGCGAAGTGCTTCTGCGGGTGCTGGTAGCTATTCATATTTGGTCCCTGTTCAGGCTGGACCCCGGGCGGGTTGCTGGCATGCGGGATGGCCCCTGGACGGGGTGGTTCCCATGCGGGCTAGCTCCTGGGTGGGCTAGTCCCTGGGCTGGGTGGATCCTGTGTGTTTGGGCCCGTTGCGGGGTGGTTCTTGTCCCTCTTCCCCTTCCCCTGCCCCCCTCCCTGAGCACTCTCTTGCCCTACTTTTCTAGATCTCGTGTTTTCTCAGGGTTCTCGTTGCTTGGTTTGCTTTTGCTTGGCAGGGTCTGCGGTTTCTAGGCCCGAGTTCCTTGGTTCGATGGGTTTTCAGCTTGCCCAAGGGCGGCTGTTGAAAGAGGGTTGGTTCTGGTTTCCTGGTTGCCACTTGGGGATCTTCATGTGCTCTTTCTTGGCCTCAGGGGGGGCCTATTCCCGCATATGAGGCCCTTCCTCAGTTGCTCTAGGTTGCCTTTGCCTTCGGGATCTCCGTGTAGATCTGGGGTTTGTCTGGTCTTGAGGTGGACCCTCGATTTCTGTAGTCTGCCCTTTGGGCCCTGGGGGGGGCCAAACCTGCAGCTATGTCTCCTAGGCTTCTGTCTCCTCCAGGCATGGATGGGGCTGGTTGTTCTCTTGCTGGTCATTTCAGTGGTCTTCCGCTGCTTTCGTCTTGGCCAAGGTTCCCTTTCCAGCCTCGAGCGCTCGTGGGACAGCTTCCCTGTCCCTCCCTTGTTTTTTGCTTCCCAGATCCGCGCCTCCTATTGGGCAGGGGTTCGTTCCTTTGGCAGATTTCTCGCTGAGCAAGATCCTTCTCTTCCAGCTACTGCTGGTTTCCTTGCTGAGCGGGTTGTTCTGCTCCTACTGTTTTTTCCCGCGGGGCGGGTTTTCCAATCCTGCTGGTTTTCCCGTCGGGCGGGATTTTTCAATTATGCCGGTTTAGGGTTTGCTCCTTTTCCTACTAGTTGGGATTTTCCAAATAATTTTGTTTTTTCCCTGAGACGGGATTTTAGGGTTTACTATTTTTTCCCGCTTAGACGGGATTTGTCAACTTCATCCCTTTTTCGGATTTTCTCACTGGGTGGGATATGTCCTAGGGTTTGTTTTTGAACCTAGGTTTGATCTTTTGACCTGTTGTAAAAAGGTTTTGGGATCCTTTCAAAACCTGTTAAAAAAGGGAAAAAAAAAAAGGGCCCCGGCCCCGGACTCCAACCCTGGGATTAGATTCAGGCGGTGGTACTTCCTTTAGCTTCGGATTTTTCTGTAAATAAGGTTTTGGGTCCCTTCTCAAAAAATCCGCTGTAAATATAATGCTACTTATCAAAAAAAAAGAATCCAAAACATTCATAATACTTTGTCTAGATAGTCTCAATTACCCTATCATAAGCCTTCACCATATCCAATTTTAGAATGATGTCTACTTTTTTGTTCTTTATTGTTGAATGCATGTGCTTGTGTAAGACCATCATGTTGTCCATAATTTATTTACTTTCCATAAAACTCCTTACTCCTTTGATATGAGGTTTGGTAGAATGTGGCCAAGGCAGTTGGTAATGACCTTATAGATGGTATTACATAAAAGGATAGGTCGAAAGGCATAAAAAAAAAATCTCTTCTAGTTTTTGGGATTAGGGTAAGAAAAAAAGAATTAATATTTCTCAAGATAGATCTTGAGAACATTGTGTCTATAATATCCTTCATCAAGTCCTCACTCATTGTGTTCCATAATTCTTGAAAGAATTTAAGGATCAAACCATATATCTCAATGCAATGTCTTGCCTTGCATTAATTTGGAAAACTACTTTGTAGTATGGTTCATTTTTTAATTTGAACATATATTAAAAATCATACTATCCTCCAAATAAGAGGTCTAAGGTTTGAATCTTGTGGGAGGGTAGAGTTGTACACTATGAACTATAGAAGGTCTAAGGTTCAAATATCAACTTTCTTCATTAATTTTAGGAACCCAAAATATTCATAATACTTTGTCTAAATAGTCCTAATTACCCTATCATAAGCCTTCACCATATCCAGTTTTAGAATGATGTCTGCTTGTTTGTTCGTTATTGTTGAATGCATGTGCTTGTGTAAGACCACCATGTTGTCTATAATTTATTTACTTTCCATAAAAATCCTTACTCCTTTGATATGAGGTTTGGTAGAATTTGGCCAATGCAGTTGGTAATGACCTTATAGATGGTATTACATAAAAGGATAGGTCAAGAGGCATCAAATAAAATATCTCTTTTGGATTTTGGTATTAGGGCAAGGAAAAAGAATTAATACTTCTCAAGATAGACCTTGAGCACCTTGTGTCTATAATCTCCTTCATCAAGTCCTCACTCATTGTGTTCCATAATTCTTGAAAGAAGTTAAGGAGAAAATCATATATCTCAATGCAATGTCTTGCCTTAGATTAATTTGGAAAACTACTTTGTAGTATGGTTCATTTTTTAATTTGAACATATATTAAAAATCATACTATCCTCCAAATAAGAGGTCTAAGGTTTGAATCTTGTGGGAGGGTAGAGTTGTACGCTATGAACTATAGAAGGTCTAAGGTTCAAATATCAACTCCCTTCATTACTTTAATAACCCAAAACATTCATAATACTTTGTCTAAATAGTCCCAATTACTTTGTCATAAGCCTTCACCATATCTAATTTTAGAATGCATACTTGTTTGTTCTTTATTGTTGAATGCATGTGCTTGTGTAAGACCACTATGTTATCCATAATTTATTTACTTTCCATAAAAATCCTTACTCCTTTGATATGAGGTTTGGTAGAATGTGGCCAAGGTAGTTGGTAATGACCTTATAGATGGTATTACATAAAAGGATAGGTCAAGAGGCATCAAATAAAATATCTCTTCTGGGTTTTGTGATTAGAGCAAGGAAAAAATAATTAATACTTCTCAAGATAGATCTTGAGCATATTGTGTCTATAATCTCCATCAAGTCCTCGCTCATTGTATTCCATAATTCTTGAAATAAGTTAAGGGTCAAACCATATATCTCAATGCAATGTCTTACCTCGCATTAATTTGGAAAACTACTTTGTAGTATGGTTCATTTTTTAATTTGAACATATATTAAAAATCATACTATCCTCCAAATAATAGGTCTAAGGTTTGAATCTCATGGGAGGGTAGAGTTGTACGCTATGAACTATAGAAGGTCTAAGGTTCAAATATCAACTCCTTTCATTACTTTAAGAACTCAAAACATTCATAATACTTTGTCTAAATAGTCCCAATTACCCTATCATAAGCCTTCACCATATCCAATTTTAGAATGATGCCTACTTGTTTATTCTCTATTGTTGAATGTATGTGATTGTGTAAGACCACCATGTTGTCCATAATTTATTTACTTTCCATAAAACTCTTTACTCCTTTGATATGAGGTTTGGTAGAATGTGGCCAAGGCAGTTGGTAATGACCTTATAGATGGTAATACATAAAATGATAGGTCAAGAGGTATCAAATACAATATCTCTTCTGGATTTTACGATTAGGGCAAGGTAAAAAAGAATTAATACTTCTCAAGATAGATCTTGAGCATCTTGTGTCTATAACCTCCTTCATCAAGTCCTCGTTCATTACGTCCCATAATTCTTGAAAGAAGTTAAGGAGAAAACCATCTATCTCAATACAATGTCTTGCCTTGCATTTATTTGGAAAACTACTTTGTAGTATGGTTCATTTTTTAATTTGAACATATATTAAAAATCATAATATCCTCCAAATAAGAGGTCTAAGGTTTGAATCTTGTGGGAGGGTAGAGTTGTACGCTATGAACTATAGAAGGTCTAAGGTTCAAATCCTCTGAAGGGTAGAGTTGTACGCGATGCTCCAATAACTAGAATATGGTTGGATACATACATATTGAATAAACAACATCCTTCATGAAGATCATCTCATATAACTTATGATCTCATGCATATTAAACTTTACTTTGGAGTTGTGTTATTTTAAATTTAACATATATTAAAAATCATATGCTCTTTCACAAATCTAAATGAAGGTCTAAGGTTTAAATCTTGTAGGAGGATAGAGTTGTATACTATGAACCAAATAGAAAGTCTAAAATTAGAATCCTACGAAAGATAGAATTGTGCACCATACTCCAATAACCAAAATATGGTTAGACACATACCTATTGGATAAATAACATCCTTATAAAAAAAAAAAAATCATATAACCTATGACCTTATCATTCAAAACTTAACTTTGCTTTACTTTGGAGGTGTGTTATTTATAATTACGCCGATAGGCGTCCTACAATGACAACCAGGAAGGTCAGCCACGCCGTAAACAATATTAATATTTTATTAAAAAACCGACATTAAGAAAATTATCCGCCGACATTAAATAAATATTTAAATTATTTAAACTAAAATGGTGCCCAAACTTTCTAATATTATTTTAAAAAAACCTTGAAGTAATTTTGAGAACTATAAATATATAAAATATATATATCTATAAACGCCGAGAGTTATCAATCTCGTTGTGCCTATCTATCACACCCCCAAGAAATGAGATAGGCGCCTTGAGATTGATAACTCTCGGTGCCTCGAGATTGATAACTTAACTTTGCTTTACTTTGGAGGTGTGTTATTTATAATTACGCCGATAAGCGTCCTACAATGGCAGCCAGGAAGGTTAGCCACATCGTAAACAATATTAATATTTTATTAAAAAAGCCGACATTTAGAAAATTATCCGCCGACATTAAACAAATATTTAAATTATTTAAACTAAAATGGTGTCCAAACTTTCTAATATTATTTTTAAAAAACCTTGAAGTAATGTTGAGAACTATAAATATATAAAATATATATATCTATAAACGTCGAGAGTTATCAATCTCGAGGCGCCTATCTATCACACCCCCAAAAAATGAGATAGGCGCCTCGAGATTGATAACTCTCGGCTTTTATATATATATATATATATATATATATATATATATATATATATATATATATATATATAAACTAGTTATTATATATAAAAAGAAAAGCTCAAACCATCTATCTTAATGCAATGTCTTACCTTAGTATTAATTTCAAAAATTATTTTGTAGAAAATAAAAAAAAAATATATATATATATATATATATATATGTTTTTTATATTAAATTATTTAAACTAAAATGGTGTCCAAACTTTCTAATATTATTTTTAAAAAACCTTGAAATAAGGTTAAGAACTATAAATATATAAAATATATATATCTATAAACGTCGAGAGTTATCAATCTCGAGGCGCCTATCTATCACACCCCCAAGAAATGAGATAGGCGCCTCGAGATTGATAACTCTCGCGTTTATATATATATATATATATATATATATCTAAACTAGTTATTATATATAAAAAGAAAAGCTCAAACCATCTATCTTAATGCAATGTCTTACCTTAGTATTAATTTCAAAAATTACTTTGTAGAAAATAAAAGATATATATATATATGTTTTTTATATATCTAAGCTAGTTATTATATATAAAAAAAAAAAGCACAAACCATCTATCTTAATGCAATGTCTTACCTTAGTATTAATTTCAAAAATTACTTTGTAGAAAATAAAAGATATATATATATTTTTTTTATATATCTAAGCTAGTTATTATATATAAAAAAAAAACACAAACCATCTATCTTAATGCAATGTCTTACCTTAGTATTAATTTCAAAAATTACTTTGTAGAAAATAAAAATTGCAATGTTCCGATTGAGAGTTGAACTCAAGACCTCCCGCTTACTAAACGGGTGCTCTAACCAACTGAGCTATCGGAGCTGCGCTGTAAGTTCTTAAAGAAAATATATATTAGTGATATACAACCAATATATTTCTCGCCATCTTTAAATGTTGTCCTGTCCTGTTAGGATGGAAAGGTCGGGAGTGTGTATTTGTTTATATTATATTTTAACCACCCAATAGAACAGGTGCCGTGGTGTAGTTGGTTATCACGTCAGTCTAACACACTGAAGGTCTCCGGTTCGAGTCCGGGCGGTGCCAAGTTTGTATAGGACATAAAATCATAACAAAATAATTTTTAAACATGGTTATCCAAAACACAAAAAATATCTATAGTATAATTATGGATGTTGTTTTTTAATATTCATTATAAGATATAATTTTCTGTTGCTCAGAAAGATAATAATATATAATAAAAATCATCTATAGTATGTTTTGACTATTGTTTTTTATTATTTACTATAAGATATAATTTTCGGTTACTTCCAAAGATAATAACATCTCACTTGTTCAAGAATGTTATAAGTTATATATATTGGAGACAAGGTTACCATATACAAGATTTGTTTGTTGGTATATAATTGGACATCTAAATTAGCTAAATAATTAGTAAAAAACATCTTGTTGGATCATTTTAATTTGAATTTGTATTAATGTTCATCCGTGATCAAAAGAGGTTAATAGGACTATAATGTAAGACATATACAAAGCAACGACAGTGCCTAAGCAGCTTCAGAGAAAATAAAGTAAGAAAAACAGTTTACAAGATGATATATGATATACAAGATCTATGGATCAAAAGAGGTTAATAGGACTGTAAAGTAAGACATAAAGAGAAAATAAAGTAAGAAAAACAGTTTAATTTGAATTTGTATTAATGTTCATCGGTGATCAAAAGAGGTTAATAGGATTGTAAAGTAAGACATATACAAAGCAACGGGAGTGTCTAATGCAGCTCCAGAGAAAATAAAGTAAGAAAAACAGTAAACAGGATGACATATGATATACAAGATCTATGGATCAAAGATTACTCCCAACATTCAAGGCTGAAGAGGAGTGATGTAAGAGTTGGATGTCGTCATAGATGTTCTTTGTTAGAATCGACGACGAGTTGATCTTGTTGTATCTCTGCGACCAACTTGTCGCTTCATGGTCGTGGCCTTTGGAGGCTAGAAGAATGAAGTGATAAGTCGAGATCCTGTTATCTTTTGCAAACTGTTACTAAGTAGTTATTTCTTGAGATTGAATAACTCCCGGATGAAAAGGGCAATGCATCTCTGATTTTCATAATTAATCCAAGATTTTAGTGTATGGGTGTCTCTGAATAAGCAATAATATCTATCTCGTAGTAGACAGGACAGGTGAAAATAAAATGCTCCTTGAATTCCACATCAAGACTGCACAATCTACAAATACACTGATCTCTGGGGAGGTGATGATCTGTCTCAATACGCAACTAGTGGGAGCAAACTCGTAGTTGAGCTAGAGGAAACCTGAGGCTGTGTGACATCTGTATCAAGTTATATTTTGGAGTAGTGATCAATCCATTCTCTAGTTGGAGATAAAAGTGAGAGTAATGGAGCGGTTTTGGTGAAAGAGGTTCCTTTGGATCAGTCCAAGTAGTTTTTATATATGCTGAGTAAATCTCATCTCGAATATCCTTATTGGAGTATGGTGCTTTGATTGATGCTTTAGTAGGAGGTCTCATGATGTCTAGTCCAAGAGATTGAAGTAGATTAGTAGTCTGAGCATGCCAGCAATTCCTGACCCGTTAATTTGCCAACTGTATTGAGAATTGTAGTGCTAAATATGGATATCTTCTCATGTTCGACATACAATGAAATCTACACAGTAAAGAGAACAAGAAATATTGTTGTTGTAAGCAATGGACGAGTACCAAACTCAGCTAGAATGATGGGATGTGGAAGAATTATTTTGGAATCAATGAACTTGAAAAACATTAAGATGAGGACCCTTTCAATACAAAACCAACCCAACTGTTTGAGGCTCGGGCCCCAAACTTCACAGCCATAGAGCAGTGTAGGGGTAACAAGAGTGTGGAAGGTTTTGATCTTCGTACTGATGTCTTGAAACTGGAGCTAAAAGCATTGCTTATCTAGAGAGGCTATGGCAGCATAACCTTTGTTTAACCTTGCTTGAGATGCAGAGATCAAGTTGAAGGTAGGTCTTGTGAAAAGAACTCCTAAGTATGTGTACGATGTGACAATCGCAACAACCTTCCCTTTATATGTGATGTGAAGAAGAGAGATCTTTCTTGGGTAGGTTGAATGTCAAGATTTTTGTTTTCAAGAGATTAACTTCTAATCCATGCAAGTCAGAATATGTGCCAAGTATGTCCAGCTGCTATTGAAGTCCTCTTGTTGTATGTGACATTAGGATAATGTCATTAGCAAATAACAAAATGGCAATAACACTACCAAAAAGTAAGCAACATGTACTCTTAGCCAGAGAGTCCATAATGAGCACCTCCAATTCATCGATATACAATCCAAAGAGTGTAGGTGAAAGTGAACAATCCTGTTTAACCCCAATAGTACTATGAACATCTTTTGTTCTGAGAGATCCAATTTTAACCTATCCAATGACTTTTTCATATAAGGTCATAACCAACAGAGTAACCTCCTATGGAATTCTTAGATCCTTCAGTCTGGGAACAGTATCAAATGGTTTCATGTAGTCAACAAAACAAAATTAGACCCTGCATTTATTGGCTTTGGCTTCTTCAATGATAGCTCTGAGAGTTAGAATGTGATCACAATTACGATGATTTCTTCTGAAACCTGTGTAAGTGAAAACCTTTTTTAGTTAATAATATAATATTAAAATTGGTTTCATTTGTATTATATTATGACCACATATTGTTATTATAATATCTTGATAATTATACTAAGATTTAAACCTAACTCTCATGAAAAGTTGTACTACATTATTTTTTTTATTTGGTTATTGTGAGAAACCTCTATGATCGATGATGCATAGGGTTGAGCAGTCTCAACCATGACCCCTCGTAAAGCCAAGAGCTATACTTATCAATAGAAAATTTAACACAAAGCCACCACACATCCACCCCCTCACACACTCGCCCACATGCCATGGTTAGTTGTATTACATTATTATCGTATAGTGATATTATAATAGCTTGACAATTAAACATAAGATTTAAACATGGCTTTCCTGAAAAAGTTGAGGAATTTAATAAGTTGAGCTAATGTCATTTGATTAAATTTTAAGGTTCATCCATAAGATTGGAACTTTGGTTTATGGTATGAAATTCTTTGCTCCAACCAATTGCTTCTAACCTTACAGGTTAAAGTAGTTTTTATCATCTACAAGATAGTTTATATAAAAAAGATGTAATTATCCAAGTTTTTATCCACCCCATACGAGGCAACTCTACCTCTTTCAAATTTGAAACTTAAACCTCTTATTCTGAGTTGTTTATAGGCATGAAGGAATTTTTAACATTAAAAATTAACAAAAATTGATGATATACTTAATAATTATATTCAGTTTTCAATCCACAATAAATCTTTTTTAGAACTCTTCAAATAGTTAAGGATTCCCCTTTTATATATAAACTATGACAACTTTTTTTATTATATATTTATATGATGTATTTATGTGTTTTATGTGTCCTCGTGCATTATGCTTAATATAAATTTAGATGAGATTTAAAAAGGTTATAGAACAATGATCACATATTTAAAAAAAAATATATATATATATATATATATATATATATTAAAAATGTCTAATATCACTATAAATAAAATCAAATTTTATCAGCTTAAGTGGTTAAAAAATTTATTTTGGTAGATACCCAACTTTAAATCTTGTGAGATAATATATGTATAATTGTTCAAACAAAAAAAATATGTTTTGTTGAAATATCATAGTAGTGAAGTCATAATTTAATGTAAATGGAATTCATTATTCAAAAAGTATTACTTCATATAAAATCTCACCTTGCATGAGAAAATTTTAATATTTTACTAAAATACCTATAATGGTTTTTTCCACTTTAGTCATAGTTATAAGATAATATGGGTTTGATGTAGTGCTCGCATTCTAGTATATTTTAAACATAAACTATTATGGTTAAATAATGTATTCAATGCTTACCTTTTGAATTGTTGTTTATTAATCAATCTTATTCAAGTATTTGTTTTTGCATTTAAATTAAATTTAGTGTTATATATCTTTTTTTTTTATTTTTTGGTGGTGGCCACAAGGGGTAAACAGACTGTGACCATGAGGGAACCATTACATAACATATCCGCAACATGTGAGGCGAGAGATTTGAACCTGGGCCTCTCAGCAACTAGAGAGGTTTAACTACCCACTTGCTCTCCAACTCCTCTACATGGGCGGATTAGTGTTATATATCTTGTATAATTTTGAATTTTATATTTTTCATGCATGTATTTTTAAATATGCTAATGAAGAAAGAAGAAAAAATTATATTGTTTGTGTTTATGCAGGTTGCATGAGTTCTGAAGACCAACCAAGGGAGGGATTTGGTCCAAGTCTTGTATACGATATATGTTTGAAAGTGGTCTTGTGTATTACATTCTATGTGATCTCATGTATCCATATTTTGATTTTTTCATACATATATTTGTGGTATAAACTATAGGTTTGAGCTCAATGATATACTAAATAAACTAACAATCTAAAGATATAAAAGTGACGATAATTTTTTTTATTAAAATACATTAAAACAAATAAAGAGAAAAAAAAAACAAAAGATTTCAATTTTAATGTGAAAGGTAGATGTAGAAGTTACTATTAGGGATGGATATTATGTGCATAAGGACAAGAAGTGGAGGATTGATCACAGGAAAGAGGTAGGTCAGATATGGAGGGAATAAAATCCACTTAAAAGGGAGAATTACAAAATAAAAAAATAATATAGTATCAAGGTTTTTGTATAGAAGAAATAAGGGGATTAGAAAAGAAATTCCTTTAGAAGCAAAAAGGAGAACAATGATACAAGGAGAGGTAGTGTCATATTTTTTTTTAGTAATTAGAGAATTTTTAAATAAATTCTCTAAAAAATTAAGGCATGAAAATATAGGAAATAAGTAACTAAATTATCCATTTACCATATATGTTGGTGTTATTCCTAAGGGATTTCTAGATATATTTATGAATGTGTCAATCATAACTACAAGAGTTTTGTTGATTCTAAATTATAATTTCCTGGCTTGTTGATTGTGATTTTACCTTATCTACATGATATATGGTTGGGTATCTAAGATTATTGGGAAGAGATCCTAGCCAAGGATGTATGGACATCATTTATGTTAGAACAAGGTAAGTAGGAGCTTCCTTAACCCTAATTTCAAGGATTGAGTGGGCTCTCCTCAAGGATATGAGTTATATTATTGTTATGATAGAATTATGGATCCATGATGATTAAACCAGGTTTAATTTAAGTTGCCTAACAGCGGGGTTGGGAGGGTTTCCCCATTGTTGAAAAGTTTTAGTATGGGGCCATGTGATTCAAGTATTCAAGCATATAATTGGTATTGTGATTCTTTGTTTGTCTTGGTCTTATTTGGTTGGTTTTTTATTTTGATCTTTTTATGACATAGAATCTATGTATAGTATATATTTACCTTCCTTGGTTGGAATGGAATTTATTGACACTAATAGAAACTCAAAAGATTCTAGAAGATAATGGGTCATTCATTGTCTAAGGAAGCTAATACCAATTATATTTATTATCTCTCTCTAGTTATACTAGCTAAAAACATAAAAATATTTGTATGCTTGTGATGATAGTCAAAAGAATGGAATTCTAACCTATTGAATTTATTTAATATTTTGTAAAATATTGGTGGATAACCTTTTTTTCTTCTAACCGCTCAGTTTTGTAAAATTGATTTGAAAATGACTAGATAGACTGTTGTAACTTGTTTTCAATTAATAAGATTTTCTTTACCTATGGAGATATGGATATGAGCATAGAATGTACAAATAACTGTAAAATCCTTAAAGGAATAATAACTTTAATATATATTTCAAGTTTTCATTGCTACTTATAGTCCCGTGCTTATTTTTTAATTGGTTACATGAGATTGAGTTGAGTCCCATCCATATTACATCATGACCATATAGTGGTATTATAATAGCTTGACAATTATACATGTATCACTTGACAATATTTGAACTTGGATCTCCTCCTTGAAAATCAATAAATTAAATTGATCGACCTAAATGTAATTCCATGCTTATTGTAATGGCTTGCTAGGATATTATTTTAAGCACATGTTTCATTGAAAGTATAATTGGATAAGTCTTGTATTCCTTTTTTAAATAAATGAAAGTTTTTTACATTATTCCTTGATAAGCTAGAAATCCTAGCATACCAATGAAACCTTGCAATGGATGAGAAAATGGAGTTCTATAAATTAAAAATACTGTATATTAGATTGGAATGGTTAATTAGCTATTTTTGTTTTCTTAATCTCTTTTCTCTTCAACATATGTATTCCAAGAAAATAGTTTGAAAAAACTTGAATAAATTATAGAAGGAAAAGAAAGGAAACCATTCATGTGATTTATTTAAACTATTCTTCTTTAACATAACTATTCAACATTTGATTTTTTCTTTGGTAGGGCTATAATGATAACTATGCCAATTTTAATTAGGAAATATTCATGGTAGAATTTGCACAAACCATTGTCAAACATATCATTTAGTAATTAAATTATCTATTTTTGTTTGGATTTGATCTCATATAATTGGATGACTTGCATGGGCCACCCATTCAAGGTATGATCAAGCTTATTTTATTAGTGAAATATCCAAGATTAGGATGAGTGCTACTTATCTTAAGTATGCCATAGACTTAAATGTTTTTTAATCCTAAGTCATTGATTATTGAATTATTAATTGAAAGGCATGTCCTTACTTAAATTACAATAGGCTTACTTATCCCGTACACTTGAGTTCACTATTGAGATCATTTCTTGATATTCGACCTAGTCGAGGGTAATCATAGATTTTTTTTTAGGTAATAAAATATTAACAAATTCTAGGAAATATTTGTTTATATTTTTTGTGGTTATCATAAGAGTATGGAATTTATTTTAATGACCAAAAAAATTGGGTTGTAAGGAGTGGGTCATTTCATCTAGTATTAGAGCCCAAATTGTGTTAGTTATTCCTATCCCACTACCTAATACTCTTTGCATGGATTGGAACCCAAGAACTATCATTCCAAAACCAAAAATGTCTATGTTCCATATCATAATAAATTAAAAACCATGAAAATTTTCTTTTTTTGGCACCAAATGACATATATCATGCTAGAAGAATGTTCTAAGAGAATGTTAAAAAATATCAATAGATTAGGGTGAGAAATTTTAATTGTTTGCATTCATGTTGTCCTCCAATTTTCTTTGAATTTAGTCTAACACATTTTGCATCAAAAGGGCATATCCTACTCATTTATAATATATGATGACTTTGGATATTTTTATCAATCAAGTAGTTGCTTAGAATAAAATGTTAAAGGGGTATTATATATTCGTATATATATATGGTGGCTTTAAATTATTGTTTTTACTAGCCATGATAGAGGTTGCTTTATCGACCTACTTTACATTGAGTGGCGTTCTAAGCATATATTTCTTTGGAGTGTTCTTATATTATTTTAGAATCTAAAATTTATAGTATCTTAAATAGTTCTACCACAATGGAAGCAACTTTGGACAAAAATTTCCCTATTAACTATTCTTATTATTCCAAACACATGGGGAATGAATCTATAGTTTTTATACCATTCAAGAGTGCACTAACCCATTGAATGGTGGAAATAGGGAATCAATGTGTTGTAATATAACCTATTTTGATAGCAAGGAAGGATTGCATATAATATGTTATATGAGTTGGTTAAAATGTAAGATTGGTCACTATTTTAGTTGTGGTCTAGCAATAAGATTGAACCCTTATCACAAAACTAGGGGTATGTATAACAAACTACATGGATTGTGGTCCAAAAATAAGATTGATCATTATTTGAGTGTTTTGGGATATTACTAGAAAAGCATTCAAGTCAGAACACATTTGGTTTTTTGATAAAAATAGAATCTTGAAGATTTCTGTTAATAAATAATTTTTTTTTTTATTAAGTTAGTTTGGGTTTTATTAGTATATTTGAGATCTTGAAGATAGCAATAATTGTACCATATTAAAGGCCTATTTTTGTGTTGAAGGGAAAGCTTTAAGTGTTCAAATATATGCCACAATGGATCATAGCAATTTGAATTTATAAATTTGAATAAATCAATTAGTAAAATTTCTATTAAAAATGAGAACTAAATTTGAGAAATATTTTAATGGATCATCACTTCATACACTTACAACATGTTGTGCATATCTATAATAAATTAAAATCGTCTAAGATAGCTACATACTTGAACAAGAACCCATGCATTGGAAGATGCTTATAGGGAAATATATGCATAGAAAGGAAGCTATGATAATAGTTCATGAAAAGAGATAACATTTAAAAATATTACTAAATATTTTTGAAGCAAATTATAAAGTGAGTTATTCCGTACTACACAATATAGATGAACCTGATTTGCAATAAATTTGCCAAAATATAGAAATATTTTCAAACTACTAGTATTAACAACATTGGCACTTGTATTATGAAAAAACACAAGCACACAAAAAGGGGTTAGCTCCACATAGCCACATATCTAAAACATTTGGATACGTTGTAGATTGGAGATAGATAAAAATATTTTTACATCCTATATTCAATATTTGAATGGAAATCTACATACTCAAGATTTGAACTTTGGAAATAACTTTTGATGAAATAGAGCAATACACAATTTTATCTCTAATACTTTTAAAATAAAAACCAATTAAAGCAACCTTGTTCTTCTAATGCATGTCCTATTCTCTTTGATATAAATATTTCTTAGGAAAGTGTGTAGTTTACAAGTCCTATTCTTTTAAGAGACTATAAATGATAGTGGAAAGTTACAAGCATGTTATGAGTACACTCTCTTTTGATAAAGAAAGAATCATGCTAATAATTTTCATTGTAGATAACCTAGAAGGATAGTTTGCTCTACAATCAAGAATGATATGGACAAGTCATGGTCATGAATTTTTTTTTAATGTCTTCTACAATTTATGATAAATTTATTATATACCTCCTTGATGGGAGACAAGAATAAGCCAATGATTATTTATTGGGAGGTAAAAATGGATGAAAATATTTACTACTAGTATAATCTAGGAGACCAAAATTTACCAACAATCTTTGCTCATTTGGATTTTTATGTAAATAGGAAGTTGTCTCTTTGAAGCAACAAAGAGTCAAAAACTAAATTTTCCTTGTATAGAATTAAAATTATCTATGGACCAAACTATGTGAAGTTACCAACATGATGATAATGCAAGATAGGGCATCCAACTTGGCATTGAACAATGCCTTGGATATAAATTTGCTTGTAGAGTATCTTATGTTCAAATTTAGCCTCTATGAACATGTTTCTAAACTACTAGTTGAATATGATACCCATAAACCTTTAAACCATAGAGAATAGTAAGTCTAACAATTGTAGTGAAAGATATTTTTTGAAGGAATAAGATGAACTTAACATTTTGAAATTAAACTTGAGAACCTTAGTTCACATAGAAATTTGAAGGATAATTTTTTTTTAACTATAGCCTATGTTTAACACCTTCTCTAATTATGGGTATCATAGTCTTCTCAATATTAATGGATTTCCTTTCTATCCACAATCTTGTGGTTTTACTTATTTTCATGTGGAAGAAGCATAAGGGTGGTGCACTATGTATTTATTGGCATATCATTGGTTGATTGCATCCATGATTTCAACTTGTCAAACCAATTTATTTGGTTGATTGTACAATTTTGACCTTTTATATGGTTATTTATCTATCTTCTTATCATTTAATTTTTTTCTTGTATGCTTGGTATATTGATGGATATATAAATTTCCTCACATAATTAATGCAATGATACTCTATTCTTATTTCCATCATTGCAATAGGGAATTTTGTTTTAATACATAAATAAATAAATCATTTCCTAGATCATTTAATTGAGAAATATTGGTATGATGAGTATAAACCCATATGTCAAATACTTTGCTTTGTTCCAATATATCTAAATATATTTCCATCTCTTCACTAAAAGAATAACAATATCTTATTAGAGGATATAAACATGAGTTTATTTTTTTTAAATATTCCAATCCCCTTGATATACTCCATGTCTTCCCTAAAACCTTTTGAGATTCCTTCTTCAAGTATTCAAACTTGTTGATTTCCATTCTTGAGTTCCCCATCAATTTTTTATGATATCCAAACCAATCAACTATTTATATTTCCTCTCCCTTTACATGTCACTTATTTTTGCCTACCAAAAATAATAATATACACATGGATATTATTTTACTAATTATCAAGATCTATAAGTAAAGTTTTGTAAATATGTCATCCAAATAATAAATTTCCTTCTTGTAGAATTTTGTAATGGAGTTATTTGTTCTAGTTTCCTCCCTCACTATTGCAACATATTACTTTTCCATATCCACAAAGTGATGAACAAATCAAACCCATATAAGAACAATATTACCATGATTATACATAATTTAGCTTTATTCTATAGCTCTATTCATGAAACTCTTCAAACAACTCAAGCTAGGAAAACTAGGAGAGAAGGGGTAATCGAGATTTAGGATCAAATTCTATACCATTATCCAAATTTTTACTCTTTGAGTTATTCTTGGGGAGGTATGCCAATTATCCATTAGGGTCTTATATTGCTTCATAAATTTCAAAATATGTTTGATATAGTTCCCAGATTAAAAACAAACAAAAAAAATTGAAATATGTTGCCATCGTATGACTTCTCATCATTGCAATCATGAGACTATATAAGGTGGTTGTTATATTTGTATTTTTAATGACTAATGAATTATTAGATGGTATAAAGAGTACTATGGAATCAACAAGGATTTCACTTATCACCAATCCTTTTTGGGATCAATACAACATTTAGTCAAATGGGAGAATATGTACAAAATTAAGGTTGTGTATCCATATCTCTTTGTATTGAACTTCCAAGAGGAAATTTACAATAACAGGGAAGGGTGTAGTGCCTACTTTCTCACTATATTTAATAGATAAACTATGATGGTTAAATAATGTAATCAATGCCTATATTTTGAATTGTTGTTCATTAATCAAATCTTTGCATTAATGAAAAAGTGTTTTATTTTACATTTAATTAAATATAGTGATCTAATATTTTATAGTATTGAAAATTTATATTTTGCATGCATTGATTATTATATATGCTACTAAAAAAAAGAAAAAGGGTTATGTTGTTTTAGTGTTTCTATATGTAGGTTGCACAAGTCATGAAGACCAACCAATAGAAAGATTTGTTCCAAGTATTGTATATAATATATGTTTGAAATTATTCTTATAATTTATAGTCTATGTGTTCTTTGTATACATATTTTTATTTGGCCAAATATTAGTGTGTAGTATAAAATATCTAGTCTAATTCAAGAGCTCTATGATAGGATAAACAAATCAACAATCTAAAGATAATAGAAGTGATGGTATATAGTTTTTGATGAAAAAGTGCGATAACTATATTACTTTATAAAAGAAATGTAGTACACTAATTCAAAAAATGGCAGATAGAAAACCACACCTCAAATTCTATGCTAGGCAGAGCCATTAAACCAAAATTAAAAAACAAAATTAGAGATAGTGGATCAACGATAAAATTTTTATGTAATAAGAGCTATGGAGCTAGAAAGAGGTGGTGGATCATGATTCGAGGGGCCTTCCCATACAAATGGTAGATCTTGAGTGTCCAATGGAGGATCCCAACCTAAGTTGGCACCTTTACTAGTTGGTTCATTCACATGGTTATCTTATGCATTTCTCCTCAGGGAGATGAAAAGGCTAAGATGGGAAAACTTATCAGTGTTGTGCCATACCTAGGTTCCCTAGTCATATAGCTAAGAGGGACAAGGTGGTGAGTGGTTATTTGATTAAAAAATATTTTAAAAAGAATAAATAAAATAAAAAGAAAAACAATTTTTTAAAGTTTTAATGTGAAGAATAAATGTATGAGTTGATATTAGAATATGATATTAAATACATAAGGAGAAGTGGTGGACCAATGATTAAGTCATTAATCATAGGAAGTGGTAGGCAAGAGATATAATAAAAACCCTATGGAAAATGGAGGGGATAAAAAGTTGTAAGAAGGAATAATCAAACATGAATATATATAAAAAATAAAAGGTCTTGTATAGAAGACAAGAAGGGGGTTAACAAAGAAAATCCTCTAGAAGCAAAAGTGATATCAACTATACAAAGAGAGGTACTACCAAATTTTCTTTTTGTAGTAATTAGAGAATATTGAAATGAATTATATAAAATGTTAAGGCATGAAAGTATGATAAATGATTAACTAAATTGTCTATGCACTATAGATGTCAAATTTCTAAAATTGAAGGAACCAATTATTCAGTTTCTATTGAAACTAAAATTGCATATCTATATGAAGACTATTAGATGAAATATGCATAAGGGATATTAGTACTTCAACCTATTTTTGAGTGAAAAATGAGATATCATTGAATGGATTAACACTTCATGCACTTACACCACATATGCATATATAGAACAAGATAAAATCATTTGAGATAGCTACATACATAGACAACAATTCATGCATCAGGAGATGCTTATAGATGTAGACGTGTAGAAATGAAGTTATGACAGTAGTTCATGAATAGAGACAAAAATAAAAAAAATACTAAAATATTTTTGAATCACCTTCCAAAGTGATTTAATCCATACTACACAACAAAGATGAATCATATTTTCCATAAAAGATATAAATATATCCAAACTATTGGTATTAACATCATTGACACTTTTATTGTGAAAAATAGTAGCACAAAAAATGGGTTTGCTCCAAATAAGCAACATATCTACAATATTTTGATAATATATATATTAGATATTGATGGAAATATTTTTACATCCTATATTTAAGGTCTAACTGGAAATCTACACACTCAAGAATTGATCTTTGAAAAACACTTTTTAATGAAATAGAGCTATAGACCATTTACCTATGATATAGTATTAGAGTATAAATAATAGGAACCTTATAATTAAAATAAGCACATCCACACATATATTGCTATAATAAAATAATGCATGAAGAACAAAATAGTGCAATGCAAAATAGAAATGCAAAAATTTATATTAATCTAACAAAATCACAATACAAAATTACTAGTCTCTTCGAGGGGGCAACATCCTTCAATAATTTGATTCAATATAAAAATATATACATTTTTTTATGCCTCCTTATCTTTTAAAGATACACTTCATGCAACCCTAACTTAACACTCAAGAGTTGGCTTACATGCAAAGTGTCACCCAAGCTAGAATATTCTACCAAACAAACAATTGCATTCTTTATAATAGTTACATGAAATGATCCCACTTGTCTAGGCACCTCAAATGACACATACCATTACAAAATATCATTAATAGGCGGTCCCCACAATAGGATTTATTATATAATAATATGATAATTACATAATAATGTTAGGATGAGGTCCTAACATACCCTTCCTCTTCAAAAAACTTTATCCTCAAAGCTAAAGATGAGAAAACTACTATTGTAGCAGCTAGAGAGACTCCTAAGTGGCATATTTAGTTTATAATCCATGCCATTGAACAATAACCTCATGATGACATTGTTGCAAAGGGTGTGTGATCTCTAGTGCATAGCTTTGTTGGGCACAAGCATGATGGAACCTTCTTCATCCGATTTTGGTAAAGTGGACTGAACATGTACCTTATTTCCCACAACCTTCTTGAGATAAGAGACATGAAATATTGAATGCATCTTAGACGTTAATGGAAGGGCCAATTTGTAGGCTGTTGTACCAATCCATTGTAATGCTTGGTAAGGTCCATAGTACTTGGTAACATTTTTTTAGCGTTGATAGAGCTAGAGTGACAATTATTTGTAGTTGGAGAAAACCATATCCTCCACTTCAAAGTTTTTCTTAGAATGATGTTGATTAGCTTTTTGATGCATATAGTTATGGGTCAATTCAAGATTCATCTTAAGTTGTTAGAATATGGTGATATGCTAGTTGAGAGTGGTGTCAACAATGTGAATTTTAGAGCTCCTTAGAATGTATGAAGAGGGTGTTGGTGGAGGAATACCATAGACAAATTCAATGGGTGTCAACTTGCACATAGTGTGATATAAAGTATTACACCACCACTCATCTAATGAAAGCCATTTAGTCCATTGTGCAGGATGTTTAGATACAAAGCAATGAAGATAAGTTTCCAAGCACTTCTTAACAATTTTGGTTTGGCCATCAATCTAAGGATGATAGCCCAAACTCATTTTGTGCTAAGTGCCCTACAACTTAAAAAAATTATTGTCAAAAAAGACTAGTAAAAGTAGGGTGTCTGTCTAACACAATGGATTTGGGTATTCCATGAAGATGAAAGATGGAGTCTAAAAATATTTGGGTGACTATGTAGGCTGTGTAGGGATGGGGCAAGGAACAAAAGTGAGAATGCTTTTTGAGATGATCTACTATCATAATTTTCCTATTGATTTAGGTAACCCTTCAATAAAATCCATAGAAATATCTTCCCATACTTTTTCTAGAACTGGTAAGGGTTAAAGGGTTCTAGGAGAATACACTAATTCTCCTTTAATTCTTTGGCACCTATCATATTCGACCATGAAATTTTGAATATCCCTTTTCATTCCATTCCAAAAGTGTAACAATCCTCATTTTCCAACCTTCTTATGAGATATTTTTTTATTTACTCATAAGTATAGTCTATCATCCATTCCTTTGAATATGTCTCTCTCAAATGCATATAAATGGTGTTTATTTAAGTCCATCTACTTCAATAATTTAACATCTATCTCTTCATCACGAAGTCACTTTAACAAGATGTAATCCCTATTTTTATTATTAATCCATAAACCATGATGATTTATACATCATAAATCACAATACAAAACTACGTTATTCATATTTTGAGCATAACTAGAAAGTCTAGCATTTACCTATCTTATAGAGAGTAAAGCAATACATCCATTCCAGATTTACAAAATAATACTCATGCTAGGAGTATCTTTTACAATAATATTTCCATCATGAAAGTCTTAATACAAAATATATCAAAGTGATCAATTTCTAAATTGTATAAGTCTTCACTGGTCCATCTTGCCTCTCTATCGTTCGATTAATAGTGGTAAGGGATCATGATAGCTCATGATATTCATGTAGTTTTTCCTTAAATGCACTTTTCTAAATAGTCTATCATGAAACAATGTATTGATTTTATCATTTGAATGCAACCATGCAAACTATTTTCACTATAATGTAACCATACATTGTACATTCATTTCAAAAAAGGAAGAAAACCCCATAATTTCCCAATAAAGGATTCCACATTCCTTCTTTTATCACATATCCATTTTCCACAGAAATATATTCCTTTGTTAGATCAATTACAATTACAAACACTTCTAGTACAAGCAAGAAAGAACCCCATAAATCACCCCAAATAATAGATTCCCCACCCATTATTTCATGTTCATAACTAGAAGATGCAATTGTAATTAATTTTCTAAGATTCTAAATTTCAAGCAATCACTTCTAGTCTAGTTCAAACAAAAACAAGAGGGAACCCCATAAATTCCCCCAAGAATGAGTTCCCCACCCATTATTTCCTAAACATAACTAGAAGGTACTTTTATAAAGCAAATTCCCTTAATTTCCATTCACATAGAAATAACATTTAAACAAATGAATCAAACATTTGACCTTTCATAAAATTATCATCCAAAATTTTCCACAAAATTGTTTGTAAATATAACAATAATTTATTCCACAAAACATTTCAATTACTAGCATTTCACAAAACATTCATTCAACTAGCACTCACTTTTTCCACAAAGTTATCCTAGCTAACATACAATTTCTCCACAGAATTATCCTAAAGTTTTCCTACAATTTTTCTACCAAATTGTCCTATAATTGAATTACAAGTTTTCTACAAAATTGTTTCACAATAGTATTCAATATTTCCACAAAATTATCCTATAGTTAACCTACAATTTCTTTGCAAAATTATCCTATACTTAACCTACAATTTCCTCACAAAATTATTCTATAATTCACCTACAAGGTTTACCTTTTTAAAACACTCAACTTAATCAAATTTCCATTTTGAATTTGCTCTATAATTTCTTTTATTGCAAAATAAATTTGTTTCATCTAGATTTTTTTTGTAGGTGGAGTGGGTTTTGAAAGGGCCCCAAAACCTTTTACAAAAATTGGTTATAAGAAGAACTAGGGAAACAATCTCCACAGGAAGATGGTCTCCACAAAAAGAATATCTACACCAAAATATAGTCCTAAGAGGACTATCACCAAGTTCTTCAAATATAAAACATGCCACATGAAATAAAACAAGAGATAAAGGATTACAAAGAGGAGTCCCACTTAGAAGGGGCCTGGGACAACAAGAAAATTCAAACATAAGGAATCCCATCTAAGTGGGGCTGAGACAATCATGGGCAAGAGGAAATATTTAAATCCTAGAATCCCACCCAAGAGGGGCATGGGAAACCAAAAACCAGTGGAGACAAAAATCAAGAATTCCAACATTTGAAAATTAAACTTAGATTCCCACCCAAGAAGGGCCCAGGAAAGCGATCCCTAGAAAAATTAGCTAAAAACCTGGAAAATGGGATAGAAAATTTAGGAATCTCCAAAGACCATGAGATCCCTTTTTAGATGGGGTTGTGCTACTTGAGTGTTGGATGAAACCACTAGAGTCTTCAGAACCCATAAAACCCAAAGTGCAATAAAATGCCAGGGGTAGGAAGGACCCAGAAAACTAGACCTGAAGCATCCACATGATCATCACAACTACAGGTAATAGGCATAGGTCCTCATCCAAGACCATGAAAGGTGTAGTGGAAAACCCCAAGCAACAACGAATAGTTCAAGAAAATGGAAATCCATAAACCCTATGCATGAACCGCTTATAGAAATCAGACCTGAAGCAACCTTAGGATAATCCTAGCTATATAAAATGAGCACAAGACCCCCCCAAACCATAAAGAAAAAATACAACAAATGGGAAGCCCTCAAATATAGGAGCACAAAAAGCAAAGCCACCCATAAACCAAATATGACCACCAATGATCCATGGGCATCCATGAGAGTAGATCCATTATAGAAAAAACACACATGATCCCCCCAAGACCAGAAATATGCACTGAAACACTCTTGGAATGCATAAAGGGATCGAATATGAACACCCAACCAAAAGCCTCAACACTTTAGACTGAAACTGAGGAAACACCAAAATCAAACAACAAGTAGCAAACCACCAAAAAGGTCTAAGGAAAAACTCGATAGCAGCTAGGAATCCCAATGGTATAACATGCCAAGAAGATCCTAAAAACTTTTTAGGTAACCTAGGTATGAACCCAAAAATGTAATAGGACAAAATACGAGCAGAAACTCCATAATCAAGCTGGAAAACAAGCAAACAAATGGATCAAGAACCTCCCACCCCAATGGAGGTCATCTGCTACATCAACAAGCCTGATAAGAAGGACTTGTGGTGTGCTAAGCAACTAGAGAAAAACTAGGGAAGGTCAAGAGGAGCAAGAAAGTGGAGTGGGATCATCCATGCACAACGAGATCATCTGCACAGAGCGAGATCATTCATGTAGAGCAGGAGGTCTCATGCTCTTCCTGGTCTCCTAATCTCACCCCTTGGGTTCTCTATTTCATATATATTTTAATCTCCAAAACCTAGGACATTAAATTACAAAAAAAGAAGGTTTTAATGAAGGTAAAGACCTCCAAAATATTAAAGGATAAATTAACCAAAAATATGGTTTGGTTAAAAATAAGGTCCTATAATTTCCAAGGAGCTCTGATTATCAAAAGAAGGTTTTAATTTAGTCAACTCAATCAATAGAGAGTCAATATGAAGTCAAACATTTGATAAATCAATCAAACAATAATAACTTAGTCGAATTGGATAGTGAGTCACATTAAAGGCATCCATAAACTAACATTGTAGCCTCTTCCAAGTAGTGGCTACCTTGACCACCACCTAGTGGTTAGGATATAAGAGAGAGTTCTATATTTTGTGATACTGAAGTGTCCCCACATGTTGCATGTGGGATATAACCTTCACATAATTTTTAAAAGTAAAACTTTTTAAACCACAACAATCCACATGGTTCAACCCAAATCAAGCATATCAAACCACACATCACTCAAGCTAAACAATAATCAAGACAGGTCAACTAGGTCCATGGTCAAATTGCTAGGCCAAGTGTCAGTCTAATACACCTACAACTGGTGTAGAGTGGCCCCACTTGGTGGCCAACTTGACCATCGAGTTGTGGTCACTACATAAGATATTGCAAATCCCTTATAAACCATATACTCTTTCCCACATAGGCAATGTAGGATATTAGATCCTATGAAGTACAAAAATATGGTGATATACCCATGCACAATCGACATCCAACCAAATACAAATACATGGTAGCAAATCTAACAATAGTCAGTGGGTCAAAAATCTAACATCATGATATTAGATGGTTCCAAGCGGCCACCAAGTGGCTTGGTCCCTGACCATCACTTGGTGGTTGAGTATTTATGGAATCCTTACTTCCTATAAACACTAGCTGAGCCTAAGCATATCCCATGTCAGATATTACTTGGAAGGGTATTCAAGTTTTCTTCTTTAGTGAGGTCTAGCATGAACCAACACACCTTGATCACTCAGGTGGTAGGGCACAGAGGTCACAAACCTCTTAAATGGCTTTCCAATGACTAGTATATAATCTAAATCCACTCAAGGAAAATAATATCAAGGAGGAATTGGTCATTATGATGTCTAAAACCAACCTGAAGACTCGATGCTATGCTATCAAAGGGCTTTGTGTCTATACCTACAACTTTTAACAAGTAGGGCGGCCTCAAGCACACAACATAGGGGTAAAATAGATAGTAATCACTATCATATGTAATATAAAAATGTATTAAAATCAAAGATATAAGCATACCTCTATTCGTCAATCAAAGGGGATTAAAGAATCATAATATTTCATGATATACACAGTATTATTCAATCAAAACTATTGATATTTCCCCCATGCTATGAGAGACAAGATTAACAATATAAAATAAAAAAATAGAGATAAAGTGATCCATCCCTTTATTTCATGCCCCTTCAAGAACATGATCAAATTTAAAATTTATTAAAGAAGAAAAAGGGGAATCTCCTTTCAATAAAAGAATCACCATATTATTAAATTATCTTAGTGCTCTTTTGGTCCAATCAAAATTAGACACATTTTGTGAAGACAAATATCACCTAATTGCATTCCAAAACCTACCAAATTAATGAGGTAACATGCAATTAGATTAATTAAACCATGATTAATTGATTTGTTTTTATTTTTCCCAAAACATATTTCCTAAAATATATCTTTCACAAAAGCATCAATAAACTTCACAAAACATTACAAAACTAAGAATTGGATCCTAGTTCATCATGTAAAAGCGTCCTGCTAAGGTGGGTCATGACATACTACCCCCTTGAACTTAACACAATCCTTTATGTTTCTCATAATAGAAAGCATAAAGTAATTATATATTTCCATAAGCATTGCAAATCAAAAAAGCACACAATATACTTTCACAAATTAGAAATCATAGGCATCAAATGTATTCTCAATGTTTCACACCATTGTTTTATACTTAAGTGGGTGACCTCTTTTAATATAGAATCAACTACCACCAACCAACTCTAAGGAGACTAGTACTAGACATCATGGTCCAATGGTGCAAACACAAGCATAAGTAAAATGCAATGCAACTACATGAGGGTAATATTCCATGTTACCCTGAGTTGTATTCATCATCATTTCTCTTTTTCCAATATCCCATTCTCGATGTTCATTCATATTCTTCCACCCATGAGAGTTCTTAGACTTGTAATTCAACAAAATATCAATAGTACCATATTCTAAATGCAATAAAATATCCTTATTGTATAAACATAAAGTATTGAAATTTCAATACATAAATCTCATCATAGAATCAAAGCATTGAAACATCTATTGATGCATAGTCAAACTATAGTAGATTCCTAAAATAATATTAGAATTACAAATTGTTTTCAAATAAGTAAGGAAAATGTTTTTGAAGAACACAGGCTTATACTGAGAGGGGGGTGAAAAATATAAGATCAAATTTTACTTTTCTTTCTCAAACAATATTATCCAATATTAAAAATGACAATATCAATAGCAGTAATCAAATGCACAAATCATCACACACAAGAGAGACACAAATTTAATGTGGTTCACCCAATGTGGGCTACTCCACGGAGAAAATATTTCTTCTAAATTTTCTCAACAAATCTCTTAGGAATCAATTCCCTATTACAATTTTTATGGACCTTTGTCCAAAGGAGACACCAATACCCTATGCCATGATTTGTGGATCTCTCTCCATAGGATAACTCTATCCCCTTGCTCTATTTCGTGGATCTCTCTCCATAGGATAACTCTATCCCCTTACTCTGGTTTATGGAACTTAATCCAAGAGAACTCTATCTCCTCAATTGGTTAATGGATCTCTCTCCATAGAAGAACTCTATCTCCCCAACTGGTTCACAGATCTCAGTCCACAGGATAACTCTTTCCCATTGCTCTGGTTAATTGATCTCTCTCCATAGGAGAACTCTATCCCCTTACTATGGTTCATGGATCTCTCTCCATAGGAGAACTCTATCCCCTCTACAATGGCTAGTGAATTTCTAGAATACTTCTGCCTCCACTACTCTAGATTTTGGATCTCTCTCCATAATAGACCTTTATCCCCATTTCTTTGGCTAATGGACCTCTATCCATTGGATACCTCTGTCCTCTCTAATCTATCACCACCAAATCCTACTCTCAAATCTATCTTAAATTTATACCAAACTCTGTCCCAAGTCTAGCATAAATATGCTCTAAATCTGCTCACAATTCTGCACCAAAATCTATCCCAAGTCTAGCACAAATTTTCTCTAACTGTGCTTATAAATCTATACAAAACTTTGTCCCAAGTCTAGCATAAATCTGTTCTAACTCTACTTATAACTTTACTCTCAATTTTGTCTTACATCTACCCCAAGCCTTAACACAAAGCTTGAACAAATTAGCAATCAAACCTGCTCTCAATTTTGTTTCAAGTCTTCACAAGACTTTCTCAAATATACCTTCAAGCCTTCTCAAAAGACTTTCTCAAATCTACCTTCAAGACTTCTCAAAATACTTAATCAAATATGCCTTCAAGACTTAACAAAATACTTGCTCAAATTTGCCTTTAAGCCTTAACAAAAGACTTTCTCAAATCTACCTTCCTTAACAAAAATTTTGAACAAATCAACAATCAAACTTGCTCTCAATTATTTCCAAAACTTGCATACAAACACAACTTAAATATTTTTCAGAAAAACTTTCTTCACACATACAAATTCTATTTAGAATTTTTTTAACCTTTGGAACATATAGAGAATGATATGCTTTATCAAAAACTCAATATGTTTTACACTCACAAATATTGTAATCAATTAACCAATCTCTATCTCTTTCCAAATCCCTTTCAAATCAAATCAAACAATGTATAACTTGTTTCACAAATTTGATCTATCTTTCTTGCAAATTTTCTCTCAAATATCAATCACATTAATGCACAATTTCCCTTCATAAAATTGATCTCAACCACTTCCACAATTGCAATCAATATCTCTCAAACCAATGTTTAAAATATTTCACAAAGATGTACTAACTTGTCTTCAAACCTAGCACAAGTAGTTCAGAATAGCTAGCACAAATGTCTTAACCTATTTCAATAATTGAAGCACAAATTGTTCTCACATTCTATCCCAAATATTTTCAAAACATTCAACCATGAAGAACAAATCCTAACTCAAATATTTACAAAAATGCTTATCAAACAATCCTTTTCACTCCACCTTATGTTCCAAAACATTCATTTCAACAAAACACTTTAAACAAGGAATAATATGCCCATACCTCTTAATTGCTCTTATGGAGATGTTGGAGCCAAATTTGACTCAACTTTGAAACCCCCAAATTTAAATTTTTTGGTTTCAATCAAAATGATAATAAGGTTGGTCGCTTCTTCAAATTGGTGTGAGTACCTTAATTTTTCATTGGTTAGTTTGATGAAGTCTAACCTTGGTTATTAATAAAATGTGCCTTTTTATAAATGCTCAATTGTCTTCAGAAATGAATAAGGCAAAATTTTATTAATCAGATTACTTAACCCGAAATCCGATCCTCATAGAAAAATTTCCCTTGGGCCTAAACCAAAAGATAAACCCTTAAGTCCTAAGGTTTTCAAAGGTAATACTCTAATTAAACACCTTGGTCTAAAACCCAAAAAATTAAAATTAGCAATAAGGTCTTTAATTAAAATCATGAGGGCATGCATCCCATTTAACTAAAAGGTGAACACCTTAGATTTAATCCAAGGGCCGCACTCGACTCAGTTCTAATCGGACGACGACGCGTTAATAAATCAATCAAGAGATAAGTCAAACAAGTCAAAGCCATAAAAATTACCCATACATCAAACCATCCGACGTCCTCTCATGAAGAAACCCAAATGATAAGTCAAAAGGTCTAAAAAGATTATAACCTAAGGTTAGTAATGATTTAAATCCATGCAACTCTGATGATCTAGATGGATGCACTTGATCCAAGCCAAATCCATTGGTTGTGCAATCTCCAAAGAGTCAAAGCTTTAAAATGAAGTCATCATAGGTCAAAGCTGCCAGTTAAAAAGTGAGCAACTCCGACAGATCGGACGATAGCGCTCGAAGTGAACTCAAGATCGATGTTTGCACTTAATTTAATTAAACCATGCATTAAAATACCATGGTCCAATAAGGAATTAAGAATACGTGCCCCCTTTGAAATAATCATCGAGCAAGTTGGATGGATCGAACGACAGCGCTTGATCTAGACCTAATCCGATGACAGCGCCCTTACAAAGATGCTTCTAAAAGGTAAAAACCCCCATGTGATTAATTCAAATTTTAAACGGGATTAACAAGGGTCTAAACACATTGGCTAATCTCCCCCTTTCGGCTTAATCAAGATTAATAAAATATAAAAGATGCACCCCCTGGTTATTAAAGTATGCAGGTACAGGAGATCCGATGACTGCACCCTATTTAAAACAAGATCGGACGGATGTGCTCAACCACGATAAAACAACCCCAATGAAAGATTGAAGAGATTCGATGACAGCGCACATCTCCGCCCTAATCCAACGATAGTGCATCGATGAAAGTGATCGAAGTTTAATCTAAAGGGTTTCTTTTGATTAATTAAATAACTTTATTATTTGTCCCTTCTATCTTATGTTAAATCCAACGGTCGCACCTCCACCATGGTATGATCTAACGATGATCGCAAAAGGAAGTGAACGTATTATATGATACCTTCACTTAATACGAGTTGTTAAGGTCAAAAATCATGGGGATAAACATTGGATAATCATGATTAAATAAGGATTAATAAGCCATGTTATTTCAAAGGTTTATATGTGAATAGGTATACTAACTATCATGCAGGTTCCAGGACATCAATGGTAGCGCTTCATCGGGAGCAAGAAGATCTGACGGTCATGAATGAGTCAGAGTCAAGACAAAAGAATACAAATGGGCTAAACGAATGAGCATCTTCGATGGATCTAACGGATGTGCTCACCTCCACTCAGATCCAACGGTAGCACGTGAACCAAAGGTAAATCAAAAGGTGGGCTTAAATTAACACTTGATTAATTAAATCTTAAAACACATTTAACAAAGCTTTAAACCCATTATTAATTACCATCCTTATTGGTCAAAATTAAAAAGGTTCAGAGCATATTTTTCTTTCGAATAACTAACCTGCAGGTTTTAAAGAGATCCATGGTTACGATAGAAAAGAAGCACATCCGACGGTAGCGCTTGATCATGGTTGACTCAAAAGAGCTAAGGGCATCCAAGATAATAACAACAGGCACTCACACCAAAGACCGAATCTTGTGAAGATCCCGAGGGTGATTGCTGCCTGAAGCGAAGTATAATCGATCCCAAAGATTTAGTTATCATTCGGGTCCGAGGTGGCACGAGGTTCAAAATGGAAACCACCCCCATTACACATCTCAGTTCCACGCTAGCTTAAGAAGGTTCCAACGATGAATAGCGAAGGTTTTAATGATTACAAGCACATAAATCAAAAGGTCTCGAGGCACGTAGGATGAAGGATATTACCCGTCATAAATGCTCAACCCCAGAAAAGGACATGTTGGCAAAATTTCTTTGGCCAATTTTAAACAATAGTTGGTGGCATCGTGTTAATGAAAAAATGTGTGAGATTATCGAACCCATTCCGCCACCCTGTATATGAGCTCACAAAAATAGTCAATGCCACTACCCTGGCGAGCTAAGAATAGAAGTTGATACACAAAAATATAGAGAGAAGAGGATTTTCAAGCTTCATAGTCACAGAAGGACCCTATATTCTACCTTGAGATCAATGGCATCATGGGGAGATGTATTCATACCTGAAGACACTAGGGAGGCCGTAAAATTCATCACAAATAGGTCACCATACTCTGTGATCTCTGGACCGCCTATTCTCGGTAGCACCATGTATGAATTTTCTCAGAAATGTGGGGCGGATAAAAGACCAAACTCAGCCCAACAGTACGAGATCGACAATGCTTGTATCAAGAGTTTTTCCCGAGTGATGGAAAGCGATAACAGAACCCCATGGATAATGGCCGACTTATTTCATAAAGCTCATAGGTTACAGTATAGGGGTTTCCCTAGAAATAATAGATGGAACAATAACCTTGGGAAGCTGGTATGTCCGAAAGTACACTTCTCCTCAGATTTGATGGCATGGCTAGTAGTAGTGTATGATGAAAGAACGAGGACCTTTCGAGACAATAAGAATTGGTCGGTGTTCAGCATCAAAGTCGAGCATATCCAGGAAGTTTTCAAATTGATAGATTATACCACATTTCTGGTAGACAAGGTAATCGAACACCAATCTCGAATGTTTACAAGTATGGAAGTTTTTAAAACTTTGTTTGATACACATGCAAGAATAGACAAGGAATTCCCAATCAAGAAAAATGCTCTTAAGCCATGGGTCCAAGATTTCTATGATATGATAAACATAGTTTTGGGAGTACAGGATCTCAGTAGAATAACTAAAAGGGTTTTATATTTAGCTGCACAATGCAATAGGGCATATAACACTCCAATTTATGCCTGGGAATTAGAATTAAGTACCCAGATGCATAAAGAAATGATAGAATTAAGGAAGGCAATTTTCGAACAAAGGCAAGAGATGCCCCATTTTTCACAATACTCAATTTTTATCCATCTAATAGTGGGACAATTAGGAGAAGAAGCCCGTAAATGAGTATGGGCCATCGACAACCCCTATGTTCAGAGTAGCTTCTAGAGAATACACGAAGGACGAACTCACATGGGTTGGTTCTATGATCATTTCATGGTAGAAATTCATTGGGCTTTAACTAGGCTAGTTCCTGAGAGATTAGGGCTAGGGGTAAAAGCCTTTATTAAAGAGAAGGAAATTGGGGACTTCTTCTTCATAGAAGGTTTTACTTATATCAGATTATATGGGGCTAAAATCCCTCCTAAGATGTTACCACAAGTATTTCCATTATCCCTAGCAGCTTTGGAATTATGAGAGCAAGTGGCGAGAAGAGGCTAAGATGAGGTTGGTGAAGAAGCATGGTAAGGTCCCCTGGCTCGATGTTCCCTGTCATTTTGGAGATTTTATATTTGTTGGATACCCTTCCTTGCTCAAGGGAATGTTTGAATTAGATAACATGGGATTCGATGAAATAACTTGGAGATTCTATGACCCAAAAGGAACATACAACAAAATGATGGAAAAGAGAGAATATGCTCGAATACGACACCGGGAAGATGCTTTTGAAGAAAGCTTGTTAGAAGCTATGGAGAAAGGATTAGATTTGCAGGTAGTATGGGAGAAATTTCCTCCAGGAAAAAGAGGTAGCACACAGGTTTATGAAGCCTATGATTACCCTATAGAACTAAGGAGGCTTCGAGAAGGTTCAGTAGATGTTGTGGCACCTATTATACCAGGAGTAGGCCAAGCGATCAAAGAAGACCCCTTGTTGGAGTTGATAGAAGAACAGGGTATTGATCTAATGGAAGTCACCATCAAAACTACAGATATAGTAGAGCAACAGGTTAGGCCTTCTAAAAGTGCTCACCTCATAATAGAAGCGACGCCAAGCACTTCCCAGGAAGTTTCCAAAAACTAGAGTACAGAAAAAGGGAAGGAGATTGTGACAATACCTACTCAGGAGTCTTCCCTCCTAGAACAAGCCATAGTTCCTATTTTTGACAGAGTTCTAGCTATAACAAGTGTAAAGAAATTGGCACCCATGGCTATCCCTACCACTATAAAAATAAAAGGACAGGAGGTTATAATCCCATCAGTAATACAAATGAATAGCAGGAGAACTGGTGGACTTGCTGGTCTATTCAGAAGTCATCTAGTGAGAAATCAAATAGAGATAACTCCTGTAGAAAAGAAGAAGCCTAGATTATCTCTACCCTCTACAAAGGTTGTTTTGGAAAGAACAGATGAGCAATCTACTTTCACTACTGTAGATGAACAAGAGTTATAGTTAGTAGTAGGGATGGGAAATATAGGAGAGCAGTTTATAGAAGGGTCACAATCAGAAGCAGCTACATCAGATATAGCAGAAATACATCTTCCTGCTCTACAAGACCCACTAGTCTTCAGAGTCAATGAAGAAACAGGGGGCTCATCAGTACTAGGGAAAGAAGGTGAAGTGGCCAAAGTTGTCAAAGCAATGCAAAATCAAGCCATAGATCAATTCATGGGAACAATTACAGAGCTAAGGAAACAATTGGAGAAAGAGGGGAAGGAAAAGGCAGAGCTAAAGGCATTAATAAATAAGCAATAGGAAGAATTAAATCGAAGAGATGCCTCAAGTACCCAACCCCCTTCGATGGTAAAAATTCAAGATCATGCTTATTATCTTAATACAATGAAGAAAAATATGTCAATGAAGATAAGAGCTCATGCCAAGGGCTTTACTGAAATATTCAGACAAATAAGGGTGATTCAAATAACTGCTCAAGAAATTCTCACCTTGATACAAGAAAGAGAAGAATATTTTGGAATCATTCACCCTACCTTGGATTTTATAGGAGATCATTTTGAAGAGTTGCAAGGACAAGAAATAATAACAAATGATGGTAGCAAAATCCAGCTCAATTTTGAGTTCTTTAAAGCAGCCCTATTTGGAGAAAACCGGGAAATATGGGTCAATGTTGTGAATGAAATGGATGATTTGATAAAAGATGCAACAGACAGATTGGTAGACATTGGTTTATCCTTAGACCAATGCTTAGTGGCCACAGATATAGAAGAAGTGTTCAAAAGCATCATTGAAAGGTTCGAGTGTGAACCAGGTGATGAAGCAGAAATGATTAGACAAACAACACTCATGGTAAACATTGTAGAGATGTTACTCTTTCAGTATGAAAGGAACGCACCCAATATTACCATACAGAAGAACAAAATTCTGTAGGAAATGAATATGCTGAGGATTGCAGCCACATTTGACACAGAGGTATGGAGATTGATGACTGAGCAAATAGAAAAGCTACAAAAAGTCCAAAAAGGGAAGGAAATTAGAACTCTCGATCAACATCTAGAAACAGGTTCATCACAACAAAAGCCTGAGCTAACAAAAAAATATCTGAAGCAGTTAAAGAGACAGTCCAAAAAGAAACATTGGGAATAGTTGTGAAGGAGGTGGTACAAGAGGAAACGAGTTCTCCCAAGACCACCATCAATGGTTAAAATAAACTACTATTTGAAAAGGTCAAAGAGAAGAGTTCATTTCAAGCAGGGAAAGATAGTGGAAGCCAGTTGTACCAATTTTGGAGATCAAATCAGATGAAGACAAGTGTAAGGCCAAAAATAAACCAAAAATAATAGAATCAAGAACCAGAGGCTATAAGAAGAAGCAATTGTGGATAGATTCTGCATCAAGCAATTAGAGAATAGCATTTTTGCTAAGAGGTATACTTGAGTGCCCTATTAGTTGTGTTGTTGTATCCCCTTATGTGTCTATTTTCCTTTCTCATTTCTTATTCTTCCCTTTGCTTTGTAGGATTGTGATAGGAAAGTGCTCAAGAAGCTGAGATCATTTCCTACCTTTTTGAGCCTAGGATTCAGAGACTCTACTATTACCATATTGGAACAAGGAGAGTTGGAGAGACCTGTTACATTATTTGAACAGAGTCCTCTTCATTGTATTGATGTATTTCTTTGAGAAAAATAGAGTTAAAAGGCATTTCGCCCACTCTGCATGTAATATTTTATGAAATCAATACAATTCTGAATTTTATTCCTATCATATCTTTGTCTCAGTACTATGTGTCACTGTGTAATGGGTTACATTATTTGAACACATTATATACATTTCTTTCATTGGTTAACTCTTGATTTTATTGCGATATTCGAATGAGATTAAGAATGCCAATTTTCCTTCTCCCCTTCTTTCTGTTTCATATTAAAATTGTTGTTAAATTGCTATAACAACCCAATGAATCTAGGCACCGGTCTACATAAGGCATAACAAATGGTTGTTTTCATGCTTGGTCATTTTAATACATATAATATAATATAAATCTGGAGCGTGTAATTAGAGTTTTAGCCATAGAATTACCTCTGGGGTTTCCTTACCCATTCTGTAGTTTTCTTTAGCAATATTTGTGTTTAGAAGAACAATGAGGCAGGTTGACCAGAGCCTGTAATAGCTCGTTGGTTTCAAATGGATTCTTGTAGCATGACAATCAAAATCCTACGGATGCAAGAATCGGTTCCAATAGTTTTTTGGCACCGTTTTCAGGAGGACTTGATAGAAAGAGTTAATGACCTTCTTAAAAGTTTTTCTTCGAACGACATTATCTTTAAATCAATGGGTGGCCAGTTGGAATAGAGAACGTTTGTCTTAATTTTTACATTTTCTACGTTCTTTATTACCCATGTTTTTCAATATTATTTTCTTTACATTTCTTGATCTTCTTGAATTTTATTTTTCTTGATCTTCTTGAAATTTTGGTTTCTTGATTTTCTTGATTTATCCCAAGAACCGACTCCTGTGAGGATGAGTGATAATATCAAGCATTCTTGATAAAAGCGTACGTTGTTCTTTCTGCACCCTAGTGCTGGTGACTCTGCTGGATGAACCTAGAAGAAAAAAATAAAAAGGAGAGAACAGAACGTGCTGGCTAACACCAGGAGAAGTGGTAAGGAGCTATTTCTAGAACTCGAGAATCCAGAGGTATTTATACATACCCAGAAAACTCCACTTTTTAAGAATACTATTTATAGCAGTAGATTAAATTCTAGTGGTAAAAGGTACGTAAAGAAAATTTAGAATACTATTACTACTGATATCACTGTAGAAGATGATTTAAATTCTGTTGTAGATAGAAATTTGAATTTTGTTGTAGAAGATACACGTAATAATAATTCAAAGGTAGATAATCCATCAGTTTACATTCAAGTTGCCCAGACCCATTGCACTATAGGTACTACAACTGTGAAATTGAATTCTACAGTAGCAATGGCCCAGGTTAATGTTCATTTATGGAGAACTAATAGATATAGGCCTTTTGCATTACCAATAAATTTAAATGCCTTACCCAGTAAAGCTCACAAATACCTCCCTAAGTTTTTAGGAAATAGTGCAGTAACTGGAGAGGATCATATCAAAAGTTTCTTATATGCAATGGATAGTCTGGAAGTTGAACATGAAGATGTAGTATTAAGACTGTTTCTATAGACTTTAGAAAAATATGCCAGAGAATGGTTTAATTCCCTTCC
This sequence comes from Wollemia nobilis, assembly GCA_028583015.1. NCBI lineage: Eukaryota > Viridiplantae > Streptophyta > Pinopsida > Araucariales > Araucariaceae > Wollemia > Wollemia nobilis. Next base: position 13,376,362 of record JAQPPZ010014788.1, read on the forward strand.
TAACAATGATATCCCAGACTTCACCAAAATGGAAGAGGTGTTCCTAAAGAAGTATGGTGAAAGGAAAAATGAACAATCATTGTTAACTGAGCTAGCCACTATGAAGAAGAAAGAAAATGAAGTTGTTAGTGATTTTAACACAAGATTTTCAAAGACTAGGAACAAAATCCCTGCCAACCTCAGGCCTAGTGATATTCAGTCTATTTGTTTTTATAAGAATGCTTTTCAAGGAGAGTTTAACTATGAATTAAGGCAAGAACAAGCCACTACCATTGATGGTTGTATGGAAAAAGCAATGGATATAGAAAGAAATATGCTTGACAATGGTAAGATGAAGCCTTATTCTTTAGAAGTTAACATGCCTGAGAGAAAACCTAAGAGAGTGGATTTTGATATACAAAGAAGAACTAAAATTGATCCTATGGAGAAGTTGACTAGTCAGATGATAGAAATGTTCAACAACATGAGTAACAGGTTAGCAAGAATTGAAAGAAATGGAAATAATGGTGAATCTTCACAAATAGAGCGACCACATATTGACAACCATCCCCCATTTAAGAAAAATTACAATAAGAATTGGGGAAACAACAATGGTTTTGAAGAAGGAAATAGGAATAGAGGTAATGGGAATAATAGCTAGAAAAATAGAGATTCTGATAGGGATCAGAACAATGTCCCTAACCCGATGCCATATGCCAATGTAGCAGAAGGTTTTCCTTATTTTTGCTCTACTTGTGATGCACCTCATAACCCTGATGCATGTGGAATTCACCTAAGTGATCAACGTAATGTAGATATGCATGCAGAATCAGAAGAGGATATAAGAATCAATGCATGTTGGTCCATTGAAGATGAATCCAGAGAAAGGTTGTTTGAAGAAGACATGGATAAATATGCTTCAAATCATCATCCTCAAATTTTAGTAACTCGAAGGAACTAAAATCTTGCAGAAATCACATGAGTCAAGATATGATAAGATGAAGCAAGGGAAATTAATCCCCACTGCTCAAGAGGTTGAGGAATTAGAGGCAACCCATGTTCTGAATTTAAGGAATAGAACAGTCCCTGAAAGGATAGAGAAAGCCTCTACAAGTGAAACAAGAAAATAAACTTTCACCAATAAAAATATCAGTAAAGAGAAAACTGATAGGAACCCTAAAAATATTACTCCTGAAGTAATAGAATCGGAGGAAGAGATTCCCAAAGAAGAAAGTAATAAACCATTGGATATAAAGAAGATAGAATTTGATGTTGGGTCAGAACTCAGTAAGCAAAAGGTTAATATCACATTTGGAGAACTTATGAAAGTTCAACAATACAGAGAACAAGTCTGTAGAGCATTTGGATTAGTAGAACAAAAAGAAGACCCAACTTGCCATGTTGCTAGACAAAATCAACATGATACAAGATCACCATCCTCTATCAGACCCTTCTATGTGTCATTAAGATATAATTTAGATGAAGGGGAAAGATATGTGATTCATAATTGCATGCTAGACAGTGGAGCTTCACATAATATCATGCCTAAGTTAATAGCTGACCAAATGGGATTAATATGTACTAGAGATTCTACCCCTATTTTTGTAATGGATAGTAGGCAAATTCCTTGTGTAGGGGTGATAACTGGATTGTTAGTTTTCCTAGATCAACACCCCAAAAAGGGCATTGTCATGGATGTTGCAGTAGTTGACGTTGACCCATTTTTCTCATTATTACTCAGTAGACATTAGGCAGAACAACTAGGAGGATCAATTCAATTGGACTGGTCCTATGCTACAATCCCAATATCAGATAAGGAGAATATAATTTTGAGAAGGGAACCATTCAACAAACATTCCATAGAGTTAATTCAAACAGATGAAACCATGATTAACTTAGTTAACTCTATGGAAGAAAAAGGGATGGGAGTTTATTCAATATGGCACAACCCATTCCTGGTGGAAGTACCAGATGCAAAGAACATGGATCCAAAAGATATAAAAATAGTAGATGCCAAATCAGATAGAGTTTTGACTCAAGAAATGTGGACCATGTCTTTTGATGGAGCTAAATCCCAATCTGGAGCAGGTGCAGGTGTAAATTTGATTGATATTAAAGGAAACTACCTTAGTATTCCTTACAGATTGCAATTTCCTTGCACAAACAATGTAGCTGAGTACGAAGCCTTACTATTAGGGCTAAGGAAAGCAAAAGAGCTAGGTATTAACTACTTGACTATAATAGGGGATGCAGAGCTTATTATACTACAAATCAAAGGTAAATATCAGACCAAGCATCCTAGACTTAAACAATATAGAAATGTAGTATTGGAAGAAATTGATAAATTCTTAGCTTTCAATATATCATATATTCCTAGAGAACAAAACCATGTTGTAGATCTTTTAGCTGTGAATGCCTCAGGTCTAGATCACCCAGAGATAACTATAGAATATATGGATAGATTTCCAACTATCTCAGTCTATAAACCTTTTGTACCAGATAACATAGTCTATTTATAGGTATTTCAGGATGATATAGATATTAAAGATTTTATGACTCTGCAAAATCAGTATGTAGATGTAATCTGTGATGAAAAAGATGAAGAAAAGCTAAAAGATCAAATAGGAGAGCCAGTAGAAGTAATCCAGTTGAAAACTAATAAGATACCCAAAGGATTAGTTTCTCTAGAGAGTCTATTTGATGATTTTGACAAAGCCTATAAACCTTTACGAAGAGAAGTGATATCTGAGGATATTAATATTGGTTCAATGAAAGAACCCAGAATAGTGAAAGTAGACATGGCTTTACCTGCTAAAGAAAAGGTTGGATATATCAGTTTCTTGAAAAAGAACAAAGAACATTTTGCTTGGACTTATGAAGACCTCAAAACCTTCAAGACAGATGTAATGACTCACATAATACCTTTGAAGGAAGATTCCAAGCCATTCGAGATAGAAACAAAGGAAATACAATCCAACTCTGCACCCAATAATGCAAAAGGAGGTACAAAAGTTACTGGATTCCAAAATAATCAGAAAGGTAAGATTTTCTTCATGGATATCCAATTTAGTACCAGTTAGAAAAAAGAATGGGGATATTAGACTCTGTGTAGATTTTAGAAATTTAAACAAGAGTTCATTAAAAGACAATTACCCCTTACCCAACATGGAACAATTATTGCAAGCAATAGTTGGTTCAACAAGATTGTCTCTGTTAGATGGATTTTTAGGGTACAATCAAATTCAGATAAATCCAGAAGATAGACATAAGGCAACATTCACTACACCCTGGGGCACATTTGAATATTTAAGGATACCTTTTGGACTAATGAATGTCGGTGCTACTTTTCAAAGAGCAATGGACTTCACCTTTAAAGGATTAATGTTCAAAATTGTAGTTGTATACTTAGATGATATCACAATATTTTCTAAAAATCCAGAAGATCATCTAGAACATTTAACTACAATTTTTGCTCGGTGTAAGGAATTTGGAATTTCTTTAAATCCCAAGAAATGCATATTTGGGACTACACAAGGAAAGTTGCTAGGACATATAGTTTCAGAAAAAGGAATAAGTATTGATCCAGACAGAATTGAAGCCATTTCCAAAATTCCCCCGCCTAGAAATTTAAAAGGAGTCAGGTCATTTTTTGGCAAGATAAATTTCATCAGAATATTTGTCCCAAATTTTGCTGAAATGACCAAACCCATAAATGACATGGTTAAGAAAACTGGAGAAATAAAATGGATAGTAGAAAATATGGAAGCATTTAACAAGATCAAAGAAGCCATATCAACCACTCCAGCTTTAAGTTGCCCTGATTATGCAAAATATTTTAATATCTATTCATATGCGTCTGAACACTCTATTGCTGTAGTTCTTTCATAGAAAGATAATGAAAATAATGAAAGGCCAATAGCCTTCATGAGTTCAGGATTAAAAGGAGCACATCTCAAATATACTTTGCTAGAAAAACATGCTTATGCAGTCATACAATCTTTAGAACACTTCAAAGGTATATTTGGTTCAAATAAGGTTTACTGTTGCATCCCTTTTATAGCAATAAAAGATATTTTTTCTCAATCAGAACCATTAGGAAGACCAACAAGATGGATGGTAAAACTTCTGCAGTATGATGCTGAATTCAAAATAGTAAAAACTATCAAAGGACAAGGTTTAGCTAAATTGTTGGCAAACAAAGAAAGAGAAGGGTTTGAAAATGTTCTCACCATAGATGAGGCATATGATCTTAGAAGAATCAATAATACTGAGTGCAAATGGTATGAAGAAATTTTGTCATACTTACAAACCCTGTCATTCCCTAAAGACATGTCAATAAACAGAATAAGGTCAGTCAAGCTTCAAGCTCAAAAATATTATATACAGAATGGTGTGCTATATTGGAAACACCCTGATGGAGTATTATTAGTCTGTTTATATGAAAATGAAGTCCCAAAAATAATCAATGAATTCCATGATGGTTTTTATGGGGGACATTTTGCTCCAAGAGCTACCGCTAATAAAATTATGAGAGCAGGATATTATTGGCCTTCCATTTTTAAATATGTATATAAATATGTTAGGAATTGTCATAACTGCCAAGTTTTTGTAGGAAAGAAGCATCTGGCAGCCATGCCTCTCAAGCCAGTAATCATTGAAGCACCATTCACCCAATGGGGCATTGATTTGATTGGAGAGATCAAACCTAATTCATCCGGACAACACAAGTGGATCATAACTGCAATAGATTACTTCACAAAGTGGGTAGAAGTTGCACCCTTGAGGACATCTACTACTGCCACTATCATCAAGTTATTAGAAGAAAACATCTTGACCAGGTTTGGGGTTCCTCAAAAACTGGTTACTGATAATGCACAGTATTTTGTTTCATATGAAATGGTAGAATTTTGTGCTGAATATGGAATTGAATTATCTCATTCTGCTAATTATTACCCCCAAGGAAATGGCCTAGCTGAGTCATCAAATAAAAACATAATAACAAGAATGAAAAGGTCATTAGGGAAGAATAAAAGAGGATGGGATAATGAACTAAAATTTGCTTTATGGGCTGATAGGTTGTCTATCAAAAGAAACACAGGGAGAACCCCTTATGAGATGGTATATGGAGAGAAGGCCCTGTTACCCCCAAGAATAGAAAAATTGGCACTTTCCCTCCTGTTGCAAGACCATGAAGACCCCAATCCCATACATAGAAGGCTTGATCAAATTGTCCTGTTAGAAGAGCAAAGAAGAGAGACCCTTAATAGAATGATGGAACAAACCAAGAAAACCATGGAATTGTTTAATAAGAAAGCTAAGGGTACTCCTTTTTCTCAAGGAGATATAGTCATCTATTGGGATCCTAAAAATGATAAGCATGGTGAAAAAGGTAAATTTGAACCTAAATGGATTGGCCCATATCAAATTGCCCATGTTATCAGTCAGAATACATACAAGCTATAGAATTTGCAGGGAGAAATAATGGCTATCCCTATTAATGGCCAACACCTCAAAATGTACAATCCCTGTTGAAGGTGTACTACAAAAAAAAACAAAAAAAAATAGAAAAACAAAAATCCAAAAACAGAGTGGTGTATTTTGTTATTTTGTGTATTAGTTAAGCTTCTCTTTTGTTCTTGAATAATTTTGAGTTTACTGTACACATGATATCTTAGTTTGATGAGTATATCTAACTGTTTATTCCACCAAAAACAATAAGAAAAAAGGGGATTTATTTTAGATTTTGATGAGGTTTACAATTTTTTCAAATATGAGTGTTTATGCAATAGTTGTTTGATATGAGATAAAATAGAAAGAAAACAAAGCTGATTGAAACATCATGTCAAGCCTCACATTACAAATGATACTTAAGGTGACTTCAAAGGTCCGAAGAACTGAGTTATCTTTGAGAGGGTAGTTGAGCCAAAAATCATTACACTCATATTTTATAGCCAGAAACTAATCCTCAACTCAGGCATACTTATTGCACAATTTGCTTATATATCCAAATACTTCTCTCACGAGAAAGAAAAATAAAAAATAAAGTAAAACTGAGTCACTGCCTGAGATATCTTGGAAAACCTCTACCGAAGCTATAGACGCTTGACTGGCAGTAGGGTAAAACTAAGATGGGATTAGAAGCAACTCCACCGGGGCTATAGACGCCTGACTAGCAGTGGAGCCCTGCAGAATGGTGAAAATTTTTAAAGAGTGAAATCACATATTAGGCTTGACTATTTTGCTCAGATATGGTAAAGTTCTGAAATATTTAGAAATCCAAAAAAGAATGCACAAACACACACATGGGCAAAAATATGATGAAGCAAACGGTTGTGACAAAATTTGTGTAATCATATCTTATGACTTAGCTAAAACAAGCATTACAATATATCAAAAACTCATTGGTTTCTAAAATTCTAACCCTTGTTTCCAAATTGAATGAAAAGGGATCTACAGTTTTTCATACTCTATTTACTTTGATATCATGTTGTTCATACAATTTTTCAGTATATATAAAAAAAGAGCAGAAGAAAAGAAAGAAAAGAGGAAGAAAAAGTTTCTTTTATGTATTTCAAGCTTTACTTAGCAATCAAAATTTTTTAATTTTTGTTCAATTTCTTTTGCAAATAAAACCAGGAGATTCTATGGTTCTCAAGTGCCTCATGTTTTCAACACATTGTCCCAGTCAGAGCCTATGTTGGAGCCAAATTTGACTCAACTTTGAAACCCCCAAATTTAAATTTTTTGGTTTCAATCAAAATGATAATAATGTTGGTCGCTTCTTCAAATTGGTGTGAGTATCTTAATTTTTCATTGGTTAGTTTGATGAAGTCTAACCTTGGTTGTTAATAAAATGTGCCTTTTTATAAATGCTCAATTGTCTTCAAAAATGAATAAGGCAAAATTTTATTAATCAGATTACTTAACCCGAAATCCGATCCTCATAGAAAAATTTCCCTTGGGCCTAAACCAAAAGATAAACCCTTAAGTCCTAAGGTTTTCAAAGGTAATACTCTAATTAAACACCTTGGTCTAAAACCCAAAAAATTAAAATTAGCAATAAGGTCTTTAATTAAAATCATGAGGGCATGCATCCCATTTAACTAAAATACGAACACCTAAGATCTAATCCAAGGGCCATGCTAGACTCAGTTCTAATCGAAAAAACTAAATGATAAGTCAAAAGGTCTAAAAATGTTATAACCTAAGGTTAGTAATGATTTAAATCCATGCAACTCCGATGATCTAGATGGATGCACTTGATCCAAGCCAAATCCAATGACTGCACAATCTCCAAAGAGTCAAAGCTTTAAAAAAGTCATCATAGGTCAAAGATTCCAGTTAAAAAGTGAGCAATTCCGACAATCGGATGATAGCGCTCAAGTGAACTCAAGATCGACGTTTGCACTTAATTTAATTAAACCATGCATTAAAATACCATGGTCCAATAAGAATTAAGAATACACCCCTTTGAAATAACCATCGAGCTAAGTTGGATGGATCAATGACAACGTTGATCCTAAATCTAATCCAACGATATGCCCATACAAGAAGCATTAAAAAGGTAAAAACCCCATGAGATTAATTAAAATTATTAAACAAGATTAACAAGGGTCTAACACATTGGCTAATCTCCCCCTTTTGGCTTAATCAAGATTAATCAAATATAAAATATGCACCCCCTGGTTATTAAAGTATGTAGGTAAAGGAGATCCGATGTGCCCTATTTAAAACGAGATTGGATGGATGCACTCAACCACGATAAAACAACCCCAATGAAAGATCAAAAAGATCCATAGAACGCACATCTCCGTCCTAATCCAATGACAATGCATCGATGAAAGTGATCAAAGTTTAATCTAAAGGGTTTCACTTGATTAATTAAATGCTCTTTAATCGTCCCTTCTATCTTATGTTAAACCAAGCACATGGTCGAAAAATCCAACGGTCGTGCCTCCACCATGGTAAGATCTAACGATGATCACAAAAGGAAGTAAACGTATTATATGATACCTTCGCTTAATACGAGTTGTTAAGGTCAAAAATCATGGGGATAAACATTGGATAATCATGATTAAATAAGGATTAATAAGCCATGTTATTTCAAAGGTTTATATGTGAACAGGTATACTAACTATCATGCAAGTTCTAGGACATCAATGGTAGCACTTCATTGGGAGCAAGAAGATCTGATGGTCGTGAATGAGTCAGAGTCAAGATAAAAGAATACAAATGGGCTAAATGAATGAGCATCTTTGACTTATCTAATGGATGCGCTCACCTCCACTCAAGATCCAATGGTAGCGTGCAAACCAAAGGTAAATCAAAAGGTGGGCTTAAATTAACACTCAATTAATTAAATATTAAAACACATTTAACAAAGCTTTAAACCCATTATTAATTACCATCCTTATTGGTCAAAATTAAAAAGGTTCAGAGCATATTTTTCTTTCGAATAACTAACCTACAGGTTTTAAAGAGATCCATGGTTACGATAGAAAAGAAGCACATCCGATGGTAGCGCTTGATCATGGTTGACTCAAAAGAGCTAAGGGCATCCGAGATAATAACAGTAGGCACTCACACCAAAGACCGAATCTTGTGAAGATCCCGAGGGTGATTGCTGCCTGAAGCGAAGTATAATCGATCCCAAAGATTTAGTTATCATTCGAGTCTGAGGTGGCACGAGGTTCAAAATGGAAACCACCCCCATTACACATCTCAGTTCCATGCCAGCTTAAAAAGGTTCTAGCGATGAATAGCGAAGGTTTTAATGATTACAGGCACATAAATCAAAAGGTCCCGAGGCACGTAGGATGAAGGACATTACCCATCATAAACGCTCAACCCCGAAAAAGGATGCGTTGGCATGATTTCTTTGGCCAATTTTAAACAGCAGTTGGTGGCATCGTGTTAATGACAAAATATGCGAGATTATCGAACCCATTCCACCACCCTGTATATGAGCTCACAAAAATAGTCAATGCCACTACCCTAGTGAGCTAAGAACAGAAGTTGATATACAAAAAATATAGAGAGAAGAGGATTTTCAAGCTTCGTAGTCATAGAAGGACCCTATCTACTACCTTGAGATCAATGGCATCATGGGGAGATGTTTTCATACCCAAAGACACTAGGGAAGCCATAAAATTCATCACAAATAGGTCACCATACTCTATGATCTCTGGACCACCTGTTCCCGATACCACCATGTATGAATTTGCTCAGAAGTGTGGAGTTGATAAAAGACCTACTCTAGCCCAACAATACAAAATCGACAATGCATGTATCAATAGTTTTTTCTGAGTGATGGAAAATGATGACAGAACCCCATGGATAATGGCCGACTTATTTCATAAAGCTCATAGGTTACAATACAAGGGTTTCCCTAGAAATAATAGATGGAACAATAACCTTGGGAAGCTGGTATGTCCGAAAGTGCACTTCTCCTTAGATTTGATGGCATGGCTAGTGGTGGCATATGATGAAAGAACAAGGACATTTCGAGACAATAAGAATCGGTCGATGTTCAACATTAAAGTCGAGCACATCCAGGAAGTTTTCAAATTGACAGAGTATACCACCTTTCTGGTAGACAAGGTAATCGAACACCAATCTCGTATGTTTACAAATATGGAAGTTTTTAAAACTTTGTTTGATACACATGAGAGAATAGATAAGAAATTCCCAATTAAAAAAAAAATGCTCTTAAGCCATGGGTCCAAGATTTTTGTGATATGATAAACATAGTTTTGGGAGTATAGGATCTCAGTAGAATAACAAAAAGGGTTTTATATTTAGTGGCACAATGCAATAGGGCATATAACACTCCAATTTATGCCTGGGAATTAGAATTAAGTACCCAGATGCATAAAGAAATGGTAGAATTAAGAAAAGCAGTTTTCGAACAGAGGCAAGAGATGCCCCATTTTTCACAATATTCAATTTTTATCCATCTGATAGCGGGTCAATTAGGAGAAGAAGCCCGTAAAAGAGTAAGAGCCATTGACAACCCCTATGTTCAGAATAACTTCTAGAGAATACACGAAGGAAGAACTCACATGGGCTGGTTTTGTGATCATTTCATGGTAGAAATTCATTGGGCTCTAATAGGATTAGTCCCTGAGAGATTAGGGCCAGGGGTAAGAGCCTTTATCAAAGAAAAGGAAATTGGGGATTTTTTCTTCATAGAAGGTTTTACTTATATCAGATTATATGGGGCTAAAATCCCTCCTAAGATGTTACCACAGTATCGCCCATTATCCCTAGCAACTTTAGAATTATGTAGGCAAATAGCCGAAGAGGCTAAGATGAGGTTGGTGAAGAAACATGGCAAGGTCCCCTAGGCTCGATGTTCCTCGCCATTTTGGAGATTTTATATTTTTTGGCTACCCTTCCCTGCTCAAAGGAATGTTTGAATTAGATAACATGGGATTCGATGAAGTAACTTGGAGATTTTATGACCCAAAAGGAACATACAACAAAATGATGGAGAAGAGAGAATATGCTCGAATACTACACCGGGAAGATGCTTTTGAAGAAAGCTTATTAGAGACCATGGAAAAAGGATTAGATTTGCAGGAAGTATGGGATGAATTTTCCCCCAGGAAAAATAGGTAGCACACAGGTTTATGAAGCCTATGATTACCCTACGGAGTTAAGGAGGCTTCGAGAAGGTTCAATAGATGTTGTGGCACCTATTATACCAGGAGTAGGCCAAGCGATCAAAGAAGACCCCTTGTTGGAGTTGATAGAAGAACAGGGTATTGATCTAATGGAAGTCACTATCAAAACTATAGATATAGTAGAGCAACAGGTTAGGCCTTCTGAAAGTGCTCACCTCAGAATAGAAGCGACGCCAAGCACTTCCCAGGAAGCTTCCAAAAACTAGAGTACAGATAAAGGGAAGGAGATTGTAACAATACCTACTCAGGAGTCTTCCCTCCTAGAACAAGCCATAGTTCCTATTTCTGATAGAGTTCTAGCCATAACAAGTGTAAAGAAATTGGCACCCATGGCTATCCCTACCACTATAAAAATAAAAGGACAGGAGATTAAAATTCCATCAGTAATACAAATGAATAACAGGAGAACTGGTGGACTTGGTGGTCTATTCAGAAGTCACCTAGTGAAGAATCAAGAAGAGATAACTCCTGTAGAAAATAAGAAGCCCAGATTATCTTTACCCTCTACAAAGGTTGTTTTGGAAAGAACAGATGAGCAGACTACCTTCACTACTGCAGATGAACAAGAATTATAGTTAGTAGCAGGGATGGGAAATATAGGAGAGCAGTTTATAGAAGGATCAAAATTAGAAGCAATCACATCAGATATTGCAGAGATAAATCTTCCTGCTCTACAAGACCCACTAGTCTTCAGAGTCAATGAAGAAACATGGGGCTCATCAATACTAGGGAAAGAAGGTGAAGTGGCCAAAGTTGTCAAAGCAATGCAAAATCAAGCCATAGATCAATTCATGGGAACAATTACAGAGCTAAGGAAACAATTGGAGAAAGAGGGAAAGGAAAAGGTAGAGCTAAAGGTATTAATAAATAAGCAACAGGAAGAATTAAACCGAAGAGATACCTCTAGTACCCATCCCCTTCGATGGTAAAAATTCAAGATCATGCTTATTATCTTAATACAATGAAGAAAAATATGTCAATGAAGATAAGAGCTCATGCCAAGGGCTTTACTGAAATGTTCAGACAAATAAGGGTGATTCAAATAACTGCTCAAGAAATTCTCACCTTGATGCAAGAAAGAGAAGAAGATTTTGGAATCATTCACCCTACCTTGGATTTTATAGGAGATCATTTTGAAGAGTTGCAGGGACAAGAAATAATAACAAATGATGGCAGCAAAATCCAGCTCAATTTTGAGTTCTTTAAAGTAGCCCTGTTTGGAGCAAACCGGGAAATATGGGTCAATGTTGTGAATGAAATGGATGATTTGATAAAAGATGCAATAGACAGATTGGCAGACATTGGTTTATCCTTAGACCAGTGCTTAGTGGCCACAGATATAGAAGAAGTGTTCAAAAGCATCATTGAAAGGTTTGAGTGTGAACCAGGTGATGAAGCAGAAATGATTAGACAAACAACACTCATGGTAAACACTGTAGAGATGTTACTCTTTCAGTATGAAAGGAACACACCCAATATTACCATACAGAAGAACAAAATTCTATAGGAAATGAATATGTTGAGGATTGCAACCACATTTGACACAGAGGTATGGAGATTGATGACTGAGCAAATAGAAAAGCTACAAAAAGTCCAAAAAGGGAAGGAAATTAGAACTCTCGATCAGCATCTGGAAATAGGTTCATCACAACAAAATCCTGAGCTAACAAAAAAATCTCTGAAGTAGTTAAAGAGATAGTCCAAAAAGAAACATTGGGAACAGTTGTGAAGGAGGTGGTACAAGAGGAAACGGGTTCTCCCAAGACCACCATCACTGGTTAAAATAAACTACTATTTGAAAAGGTCAAAGAGAAGAGTTCATTTCAAGTAGGGAAAGATAGTGGAAGCCAATTGTACCAATTTTGGAGATCAAATCAGATGAAGACAAGTGTAAGGCCAGAAATAAACTAGAAATAATAGAATCAAGAACCAGAGGCTATAAGAAGAAGCAGTTGTGGATAGATTCTGCATCAAGCAATTAGAGAATAGCATTTTTGCTAAGAGGTATACTTGAGTGCCCTATTAGTTGTGTTGTTGTATCCCCTTCTATGTCTATTTTCCTTTCTCATTTCTTATTCTTCCCTTTGCTTTGCAGGATTGTGATAGGAAAGTGCTCAAGAAGCTGAGATCATTTCCTACCTTTTTGAGCCTAGGATTCAGAGACTCTACTGTTACCAGATTGGAACAAGGAGAGTTGGAGAGACCTGTTACATTATTTGAACAGAGTCCTCTTCATTGTATTGATGTATTTCTTTGAGAAAAATAGAGTTAAAAGGCATTCCGCCCACTCTACATGTAATATTTTATGAAATCAATACAATTCTGAATTTTATTCCTGTCATATCTTTGTCTCAGTACTGTGTGTCACTGTGTAATGGGTTACATTATTTGAACACATTATATACATTTCTTTCATTGGTTAACTCTTGATTTTATTGCGATATTCGAATGAGATTAAGAACACCAATTTTCCTTCTCCCCTTCTTTCTATTTCATATTAAAATTGTTGTTAAATTGCTATAACAACCCAATGAATCTAGGCACCGGTCTACATAAGGCATAACAAATGGTTGTTTTCATGCTTGGTCATTTTAATACATATAATATAATATAAATCTGGAGCGTGTAATTAGAGTTTTAGCCATAGAATTACCGTTGGGTTTTCCTTACCCGTTCTGTAGTTTTCTTTAGCAATATTTGTGTTTAGCAGAACAATGAGGCAGGTTGACCAGAGCCTGTAATAGCTCGTTGGTTTCAAACGGATTCTTGTAGCATGACAGTCGAAATCCTACGGATGCAAGAATCGATTCCAACAGGAGATATGTCTTCAAAAACCTATCTCACAAACAATTAATCTTTCTAGTGCCACTTCAAGAGTTAGATATCAAAATACTTTCTCAAAACAACCATATGAATTTCCTTCTCAAAATATATTTCACCATACAAAAATTACAATAAAATATCAAACCACTATAACACCTTATTACTCCTATTCTTGCATGACACCACTCAACAAAACAAACCAAAAATTACACACAAATTTCTCATATACACCTTATACCTCCTAATGAAAATAATGCACTTTTAAAATTTCAATAATACCAATAAAATATAATTTCATATCATGAATCAACAAGGCACTAGAAATCTAAAATTCAATTTCCACTCCTTTTTAAATCAGAAATTAAAATCAATTTATTATCCTTATGGCTCCCTCTATTTTAAACCTTATTTTTTCTTTCAAAATTTAATCACAAAAAAAAATATCTTTACCCACACCTTTTAACAAAATTTTGCAAGCGCAGATAGGTTTTGACCCTCCAACCTCTAGTATCTCAAATTTATCTGCTACCACTTGTGCTATCCACTTGGATGGAGATAAGTCATGCAATGATATATTTGACACCTTCGTGCTCTTCAAAACTATAAAAGCACAAAACTAGCATCGAGGCATTTTGAACCTTAGACCTCCCTATTCATAGTGCTTACACACCAACTAGCAATCGACACCTCTATTCTGTTAGATGATATTGAAAGGGCGAATATCGTATATAACTCTTCTCACTTTATACTTCTGAAATGTGCAACATTTCATTCACTTATCCATCTATTCGACCTCAAAAAATGCTATCTTTTGTCCTTTATCCCATGCAGCTAGGAATGAAACGCACTTGTTTTTCAAAAATGCACGAAACAATATATATTTATTTCAAAACTTTGGATGCGCCTTTATATATATGATATTTCCTTTTTATAAGGACATCGACAAATGCGAATAATTTCTCCATGGCAAATGATGTCGGTGCATCATTTATAAAACTTTCAATAATTCTTCCAAAATAAAGACTTCGATGGTAGAACTTTTGGGACATATACGAAGGTTTCACCTCCTCTCCAAACCATAGGCATCGACACATTATAATTTTAAAACTTTATAAGTAAAACTTTAATTAAGATATTTAGATATTTAAATTTAAATTATTTAAATCTTTAATTTAAATAATTTAAATCCTTAACTCAAGTAACTTCTTTGAGTCCTTAGCCATGTCTTAAACTTTGGCATTCAAACCTTATTCAAACCTTTTATGCACTTACTTAGAACTCATGGTCCCAAGTGCTTTGAAGAGAACCTCAACCCTTATTCAAATATTTTATGCACTTACTTAGAACTCATGGTCCTAAGTGCTTTGGAGAGAACCTCATCCCTTATTTAAACCTTTTATGCACTTACTTAGAACTCGTGGTCCCAAGTGCTTTGGAGAGAACCTTACCTTTTTTCACAGCACATTAACGTTTGACATCAATGACTATGAACTTTTGACATCAATGACAACCAAAGTACTCAAATTTCCAATAATCTTCCCCTTTTTCATTGATGGCAACCCTTTTCTAAAAACCATTTCTGCTACCACTGAAATCCAAAACTGCTCCCCCTAAGAAGTTTCTCCTCCTTACTCAAATATCTCCCCCTTTGAAATCAATGGCAAAGGGACACCTTTGGGACTAAAAATAATACTCTTAGCTCATCCCCCTTACCACCTCCTCTCCTTGAGGTGATTAATTTTGGGGTGGAAGTAAATCTACTCCCAACTTACAATACTCCTCTCCTTTCTCAAACTTCTTTCATACCTTTGTAGCCATGCCTATTTGAATATTTTGATCATCATATATCTTGCTTGTCCTTGTAGGTTCTTGAAACATTGTTCTACACCATCTTGTTTTATGCCCAAAATTATTGCAATTGAAACATCTGATGTTGTAGTTCCTGGAAGGTGCAAATGAATTGTAGTTCCTTTTGGTGAAGCCAAAATCATTCCTGCCATGATCCCTGCAATGTATAGCTTTGTGACCAAACTGATGATATGAGTAGCAATGTCCTTGAAAATATCCATCTTCAAATGAGTTGAAGTTCCTTTTAGTGAAACCATAATCCTTCTTTCCATGAACCTTGAAATGCACTGCTTTGTGACCAAAATGGTTACATGAGAAACAATATCTTTGGAAGAAATATTCATCTTGCCTTGCATAATATGGTCTCTTGATCCTTTCTTTGTATTTTATGAGATGATCCCTATCCTTTGATTGTGCATTGTCCTCTTTCTCTTTGAAGCTTCCACTTACCACCTCATCAACACATGTCTTAGGTTCCTCTTCAATTACTTATTTTGATGCTTCCTTTGAGACTTCCTTTTATTTTGAGCTTGACTTCCCTTTCTGTACCTCTTGACCTTCTTCATAGCCTAGTCCTATTTTGATAAATGAAGATCTTTGTGCTTTGGTAATGTTATCCAAAGCTTTTGAAATTTTTCCAAACCTGTGTAGCTTATCATTGGCATCTTTCACTTCCATATTTAGAGAAACCACTTCATGTTTTAATATTTCACATTCTAACTCTTTTGCTTCTAACTTTTTAGCCATACCTTCTTTAGTTTTCCTTGCCTCTTCAACCTTAACCATAAGGTTGGTGAGATCTTGTAGAAATTTTGCCTTTGTTTCCTCATCCTCTTGTACTTGGGATTTCAATCTTGAGTTCTCCCTTTTTTAACTCAACAAGTTCCTCAACTATGGCTTCCTCTTATTTTTCTAAATATTTCTCTTCTTCATGGTTTTCAAGATCATCTTCATACTCTTCAATATATGAGATACTTTCATCACTATCACTTGAAGCACTACTTGCTACTTCAATAGGAGCGTCTTCTTTTTCTTCTATTATCAAAAGTAGAATTTCCTCTGTATACCTGATTTGACTATCCCTATTTTCTTTTTCATCTTCACTGCTACTAAACCCATTACAATAAGTTGCATTGTGGCCAAGGTTACCACAAATAAAACATTCTTCTTCACTGCTACTATACCCAATTTTTGAACAATGATCTTCAAGATGACCAAAGTTACCACAAATAAAACATTTGAGTATTCTTAGTTCCTTCTTATTCCTTTTTACATAGTTAGCTTCTTTTCTACTGCTTTATTTTTCACTTGATCATGTTTCCACTTCTCATTCCTTTTCTTTCATGTGAGTTCCTTCCTTCTTAGGAGGATGTGATTTTGTGATTTTTCTTTTGCCTTTCCTTTCCATGTGTGTTCTTGTAGATCTTCCTTCAAGTTGTTAGGCTTCCTTTAAGGAACCCACTCTGATATCAATTGAAAAACATAGGCTTATACTGAGAGGGGGGTCAACAGTATAATATCAACTTTTACTTTTCTTTCCCAAACAATATTATCCAATATTATCAATGATAATATCAATAGTAGTAATTAAAGCAATGCACAAATCATAACACACAATAGAGACAAAAATTTAATGTGGTTCACCCAATATGGGCTACTCCATGAAGAAAATATTTCTTCTAAATTTTCTCAATAAATATCTTGGGAATTAATTCCCTATTGCAATGTTTATAGATATCTGTCCAAAGGAGACACCAATCCCCTATGCTCTGATTTTTGGATCTCTATCCATAGGATAACTCTATCCCCTTACTCTAGTTTGTGGATCTCTCTCCACAGGAGAACTCTATCCTCTTGCTCTGGTTCGTGGAACTTAATCCAGGAGAACTCTACTCCTCAACTGGTTCATGGATCTCTCTCCACAAAAGAACTCTATGTCCCCAACTAGTTCACAAATCTCACTCCACAGGAGAACTCTTTACCTTTGATCTAGTTTATGGATCTCTCTCCATATGAGAACTCTATCCTCTTGCTCTAGTTCATGGATCTCTCTCCACAGGAGAAATCTATCCCCTCTACTCTGGTTGGTGAATTTCTAGAATAATTCTACCCCGACTGCTCTAGATTGTGGATTTCTCTCCACAGGAGACCTTTTTCCCCATTGCTTTGGTTGATGGACCTCTATCCACTAGAGATCTTTGTCCTCTTTGCTCTTTCACCTCCAAATCCTACTCTCAACTTTGTCTTAAATCTGTACCAAACTCTATCCCAATTCTAGCACAAATGTGCTCTAAATTTGCTCACAAATCTATACCAAACTCTATCCCAAGTCTAGCATAAATTTGCTCTAACTCTACTCACAAATATGCACCAAAATTTATCCCAATTCTAGCACAAATATGTTCTAACTCTACTTATAAATATGCTCTCAATTTTATCTCAAATCTACCCCAATACTTAACACAAAGCGTGAACAAATCAACAATCAAACCTGCTCTCAATTCTATTTCAAGTCTTTACAAGACTTGCTCAAATCTACCTTCAAGACTTCTCAAAATACTTGCTCAATTTTGCCTTTAGTCCTTAAAACAATACTTGCTCAAATCTACCTTCAAGCATTAACAAAAAGCTTGAACAAATCAGCAATCAAACCTGCTCTCAATTATTTCCAAAAATTGCATACAAACACAACTTAAATCTTTTTTAGAAAAAACTTTCTTTGCATACACAAATTCTACTTAGAATTCGTTTAACCTCTGGAACATATAGAGAATGATATGCTTTATTAAAAACTCAATATGTTTCACACTCACAAATCTTGTACTTAATTAACCAATCTCTATCTCTTGCCAAATCCCTTTCAAATCAAATAAAACAATGTATAACTTGTTTCACAAAACTATTTTATATTTCTTGCAAATTTTCTCTCAAAGATCAATCATATTAATGCACAATTTCCCTTCACAAAATTGATCTCAACCACTTCCATTATTACAATCAATATCTCTCAAACCTATGTTTAAAATATTTCACAAATATGTACTAAATCTTCTTCAACCCTAGCACAAGTAGTTCACAATATCTAGCACAAATGTCTTAACCTCTTTCAATAATAGAAGCACAACTTGTTCTCAAATTCTATCCCAAATGTTTCCAAAACATTCAACCATGAAGCACAAATCCTAACTCAAATATTTCCAACAATGCTTATCAAAAAATTCTTTTCACTCCACCTTATATTCCAAAACATTCACTTCAAAAAAACACTTTAAACAAGGAATAATGTGCCCATACCTCTTAATTGCTCTTATGGAGATATGTCTTCAAAAATTTATCTCACAAACAATTGATCTTTCTAGTGCCACTTCAAGAGTTAGATATCAAAATACTTTCTCAAAACATCCATATGAATTTCCTTCTCAAAATATATTTCACCATACAAAAATTACAATAAAATATCAAACCACTATAACACCTTATTACTCCTATTCTTGCATGACAATACTCAACAAAACAAACTAGAAATTACACACATAAATTTCTCATATACACCTTATACCTCCTTATGAAAATAATGCACTTTTAAAATTTCAATAAGACCAATAAAATATCACTTCATCTCATGCATCAACAAGGCACTAGCAATCTGAAATTTAATTTCCACTCCTTTTTAAATCAAAAATTAAAATCAATTTATTATCCTTATGGCTCCTATTTTAAACCTTATTTTTTCTTTCCAAATTTAATCACAAAAAAAATATCTTTACCCATACCTTTTAATAAAATTTTACAAGCGCAGATGGGTTTTGACCCTCCAGCCTCTAGTATCTCAATTTTGTCTACTACCATTTCAGCTATCCACTCGGATGGAGATAAGTATTGTAATGATATATTTGACACCTTCATGCTTTTCAAAACTATAAAAGCACAAAACTGACATCGAGAGGTTTTGAACCTCAAACCTCCTTATTCACAGCGCTTACACACCAACTAGCAATCGACTCCTCTATTCTATGAGATAATATCGAAAGGGCAAATATCGTATATAACTCTTCTCGCTTTATCCTTACGAAATGCACAACATTTTATTCACTTATCCATCTATTCTATCTCAAAAAATGCTATCTTTTTTCCTTTCTCCCATGCAGCCAAGACAAAGCACACTTACTTGCTTTTCAAAAATGCACAAATCAATATATATTTATTTTGAAACTTTGGATGCACCATTATATATATGATTTACCCTTTTTATAAGGATGTCGATGAATGCGAATAATTTCTCCATGGCAAATGACATTAGCGCATCATTTTTGAAACTTTGGATAATGCTTTCAAAACAAAGACTTCAACGATAGAACTTTTGGGCCATATACGAAGGTTTCACCTCCTCTCCAAATCATAGGCATCGGCACATTATACTTTTAAAACTTTATAAGGAACACTTTAATTAAGATATTTAAATATTTAAATTTAAATTATTTAAATATTTAATTTAAATCATTTAAATATTAAATAATTTAAATCCTTAACTCAAGTAACTTCTTTGAGTCTTAGCTATGTCTTAAACTTGGGCATTCAACCCTTATTCAAACCTTTTATGCACTTACTTAGAACTCATGGTCCCAAGTGCTTTGGAGAGAACCTTGCCTTGCTTTCATAGCACATTAACCTTTGACATCAATGACTATGCACTTTTGACATCAATGACAACCAAAGTACTCAAATTTCCAATAGTTTCCTCATGTATTCCACTTTTTCCCAAATGGCCCATTGTTCAACATTATTTTGTTTTCATAGAGATGAAATGAAATCATATTTCCATAATAGTTTAGACACAACAAGTCTAAATGCATTTATGTTTATCAAAATCTCTCACAAAGGAGTTACAACCTATGATTTTATGGTCCTTATCATGATTTAACCTCATAGAAATAGATATCATCAAAGACAAAAAATATAATTTCATAAATATCACTTTAGGATACCCATATATCCTAAAATTCTCTTTGGAAAATATATTTTCCACCACCAGTGCATCATCCTTGATGTCCCCTAGTATACATCCCTAGTCAACCTATTAACTAATTCTAGAATTATATTAGGTTCATACCTCAAGATACATTGATGCCAAGTGAAGTCCTCAAAAAAGTCTAAGGTACATCACTTAAGATCCACAAAATTTGGAGGGTTCACTTAGCTCTTCCACTTGATTCACCAATGGTTCCAATAGTGGGAGGAATATTAATAACACCACATGATTTCTATCATGGTATAAACCATTATTTAAATAGTGTACAACACACTATTAAACTTGACCACCAACCGATGGTCGAGTGGCATATTGCTCTATTCCATAGATGGTGTTGTTTGATGGCATCTCAATCATGGTAAAGGTTCTGTTTACCTCTACCTTCATATATGATGGGATGTATTTAAGGTTCATGTTGGCTTTGTCTCTACATTTTTTCCCTGGCCAAAGGCTAGGTTTGTATTGTAACATGACCCAATAAAAGAAAACATTATTTTATTATTATTTCTAACTTCAGCTTCATTCTGACTAGATGGAATTAAATTCTAAGAAGATCCTCTTTTTAGCCATTTGTTGACAAATTCAAGGGTCACCCTTACACCATGTAAGGTGTCATTCCAAAATTATTATCATCCACTGAGTGCCATTCCAAAAATTGTGAAACAGAATAAATGATATTCTTCTTCATAGATTCCTAGAAGAAGTTATTTTTCATTCTCTCACTCATCTTAGCCCCACTAAGATGAGTATAATAAGGAGAACTATGTGCTTCCACATAACCAATATTCTCTAATTTCCAATTTTGGGTATAAGTACTTGATTTTTAAGACATAAGAGTTCATCCCTTATGTCAAAATCCTTATTCTTTCTAGGATTTCTTCCCATTAATTTTGTTAGATTCACTTAGATGCATCCCCTATTTCTTCTTCTTCCATACCAACAAATACCACAACTGAGAACTAGTCGTTACAGACGACACTCAAGTGGTCAGGATGTGATCCCATTCTATAAAATTGGGGTTCACCTTTATGCCCATACATAAAGGATACCTTAATGGTCCCCCACATTGTCTTACCAATTTTGCTAATGTAAGACCATTTGACCATAGCGTAGGGTTCTCCCTTTGTGTTCATTAAAAGGAAACATATTTTCCCTATTCACATATAAATAAGTCTATGTAGGATCTTTGGCGTATTTTCCTTGGGCCTATATACATGCTCCTTCATAATGAGTTATCTAGGTTAGTGCTTAATTATCATGTGGTTAATTAAGGCTATTATAGCTTGTCCTCCCTAATCCTAAGGTGCCAACACAAACTTGTGATAATAAACCATACCTCCATGGTAGGATAATTAGTCCAAGATTTTTTGCCTAGGAATTTCCAAAAGTTTTCCTATTTTTTGGAGCCCTTTGGGTTACACTATCCAGAATATCACAAGAAAACTTTAGTGTTTCCTACTACATCTCCCCTCAAGAATATTTGAGTGTTGCCTACCACAACTCCCCTCAAAATAAGAATACTTGAGTGTTGCCTCCCACAACTCCCCTCAAGTGTTGGTATCATCCGATCCAATAGTTTAATTTAAGAAATTTCCCATCCCATGGACCCATGAGTCCAAAAGGAACCTTAATATATCTATTAAGCTTACTTGTTTCTTTGAATGATTAATATAGTCTCATAATCTGGTATATTCTTAAATATTTGAGAGAGAGGATCCCATTCTCCTCTCAATAATAGGTTTCCTACCTATTCTTTTTCCATTAATAATGTTCAATAGATTCATCATATATTCCTTCTTATTAAGCATAATCAACTTAACTAAGAATAGATCTTCCAAAGAGGTGTGTTCATGCTTAAATAGACTACATATACCACAATTATCTATATCAAGCATTGGATAAATATTTCTTTATATATAAAAATACATGTTTATAGGTTATATTTATAAAGTCCACTAGAATACACACTGCACATCACTATAGCATACAAATAGTGGTTTTTCACCACACCATAAAACAAGCCTCACGATTGTTATCTCTCGGTTCATTTATTACTCTAAGATAGACTTAGTTCTCTCAAAGAAGTTGTTTGAGCTCTACATTGCAACCTTGCTTGACTTGCTCATGTTGTCCTTCTACACCCACGTTGTGTTTTAGTAGTAGTTTTTAATGGAGTTAGAAGGCCATGGCTCACTAGCACATCAAAACATGAATTCAATTATGTAGTTTTGAACTCTTCCCTGGCTTTTTCGTAGTTGTGCATTCTCAACCTGAATGGTTGTTGATGCTTCCCAACCACTTATTTGTGCTACCTCCTATTGGATTCTATCATATTTTACAATGAAAACATCCCTTTTAGACTTCAATCTCATATTTTCTTGTGCCAAAAAAATTTCTCACTTAATTTGTTGTGATTCTAGTTGCCAAACTTGTTGCCTCAAAAATTTACTTCACATAGTCCATCCATCATGGCATGCCAACTATCATCTTCTCAACAATCTGATGGACCCACTTTTATCTTTACCCAATGATGTACATTTCATCTAGAAATATCCTCTTCTACTTCCCTTTCTATACCCTCAAGTATAAAATCTTCTCCATCGATGGTCTCAGTTGTCTCTCTTGTTACTTTAACACTTTTTTCCTTTGTACTTTCCTCTTTTTGCCATAGCTGTGTGGCCCACCATATATCATAATTTGAAGTTGTACCAACATCATCTTCGTATGGTACCCATATGACCTCATCTACCTCTAAGGTCAATGGTTCTATATATGGAGGTACTACTTTATTCCTTCATTTTCTCGTGTAGATCATAGGTGGATCTGGTATTCTTTGTCTAATACCAAACTATTGTAATACTCGAGTATATTAAAAATACTCATAATGTATATTAATTCACCCAATCATACACATTTCTCATTGCACATGAGTTAATTGTATTCCATATTCTACCCATACTAGGCCCTTCCTTCATGGTCTCCAGATCACATTTGAGGTTGCAAATTTTTCCAAATAGAGTGATATTGCTCTTTATTGGCTTTACGTGGTCTATTAAAGTTCAACTCTTTTCTTCTTTTGCCTCATTAATGCATAAGGCACCTCTAGCCCTACCAAACTTTATGCATCATATGGTAATCCTTAGGGTATTTCCACAACCACATGTTCCTAGGCCTATACTTGCAGTAAGAGGTAACAACTTATACCTGATCACTTCATCATTTGCATCTCAAATAACTCTCTATAAGTTTGGGTCAAAAAGGTTGGCACCCAAGAAAACACGATTGAACTCTCCACTAGGTCCTGCACCACTCCTAGCATATTCCAAGGAAATTATGCATCTAGTGAATTAGGCAAAATAATGCTTGATATAAGTGCCATAATCATAGCTTTTCTATGTGTCAGTCTACCAAATACATATTACAACTCATATATTATGTGTTTCTCAATATTCACATATCTCCACATTGATCCAAACAAAAATTTCAAAATCCA
Source organism: Wollemia nobilis (assembly GCA_028583015.1). Taxonomy (NCBI): domain Eukaryota; kingdom Viridiplantae; phylum Streptophyta; class Pinopsida; order Araucariales; family Araucariaceae; genus Wollemia; species Wollemia nobilis. Next base: position 13,400,219 of record JAQPPZ010014788.1, read on the forward strand.
CTCTATTGCTTCATCTGTAGCGATCATCGTACATCCCTCTATTGGTAACTGATATATTTGGTATACATATTCTAAAGTGATGGCCATCTCTCTAGTGGATAACTAGAATGTCCCCTTATTGGGATCCCATATTTTGATCAAGTTCGATAGAAAAAAAATATCTATATGCACTAACTCTAGATGTGTTTCTCCTTTTAATCCTATTTATTTTAACCACTGTTAGTCATCAACATCCAACATATTCCTCACATCCTAAAATATAGCTCTAAATGTATTGCATTGTCTAAAAATATTTAGTGGTATTATTTATTTTGGCTCTGTACTGCCTCCCCGAATTATTCCATCTTCACTAGAAGCCATCTTCTCTTATCAAAGTATATGCACTAGTAGATCAACAATCATAAGTAGAAGAATCATAAAGCATACTATGGGATTTACTCTGAATATAATCAATATCAATAACAAAAATCCTAATACAAGTATAATCACATTAACATCATGAGTAGTTGATAGGTTAATTTTTTTCCTTGGTGTTGAATAAAAATATTCCAAGATTTTTTTATACAACTCATTTTCTTGATTTTTTAGAGTTAGCATTACTCCAATCAATCAATGTCAAGTATTTAACCAATCACTAGTTTATGACACATCAATCTTACTCAACCATCTAGTTGATCACATCTCGATCATCTTGAGTCTCCTCATTCATCCTTTGTGGGTCACATATAAATCATCTCAAGCTGCCTTATTCCTCTTTTGCCATCCATAACCATTCTCATATTAAATAAATAGGGATATATCATTTCTCTAAGTTTCCCAAGGCTAAAATGTTTCCCAATGTGATTGAAATCCTATTATTTCTTCATGTGTGCCCCTCCTTTATGGTATTTAAATCCATCTAATGTCTCATCAAATAATTCCATTAATCCATCATGTATAAATCTATTTATACACCTTCTCCTTCATACATTATCACTTGCTTGATAATTATTATCACTCTTGCTTTACGTAAGGTACCATATCAAAGTAAAGCTACCTTTCCTAGGATCAATTTTTAAGCAATCTTTAGCTTATTCAATGAAGCTACTAGTTCTACAACCAAAGCTTTAACAACTGAAACATTGTTATCAATTGTTTAAATATTCCTAAATTCTAATTTAGAAACCTTTAGTCTTAAACCAACCTTTGTTTCTTTTACTAGCATTTTTAAATAGCCTAGACCCTATACTAGCATCCACTTTCTAGTTTTGCTTTGATACCAACTGTAACAATCCTCATTTTCCAACCATATTGTGAGAGATTTTTTTGTATACTCATAAGTATAGTATATCATCCATTCCTTTGAACACCTCTCTCTCAAATACATATATATGGTGTTTATTTAAGTCCATCTACTTAAATAATTTAACATCTATCTCTTCATCAAGAAGTCACTTAAACAAGATGTAATCCCTATTTCCATTATTAATCCATAAAGCATGATGATTTATACAACATCATAAATCAAAGTACAAAACTACGTTATTCATATTTTGAGCATAACTATAAATTCCATCATTTACCTATCTTATAGAGAGTAAAGCAATAAATCCATTCCAAATTTACAAAATAATACACATGCTAGGAGTATCTTTTACAATAATATTTCCATCGTGAAATCCTTAATACAACATATATCAAAGTGATCAATGTCTAAGTTGTATAAATCTTTACTAATCCATCTTGCCTCTCCATCGCTTGACTAATGGTGGTAAGGTATCATGACAGCTCATGATATTCATGTAGTTTTTCCTTAAATGCACTTTTGCTAAATAGTCTATCATAAAGCAATGTATGCATTTTATCATTTGAATGCAACCATGCAACAAACATTCACCATAATGTAACCATGCATTATACATTCATTTCAACAAAGAAAGGAAACCCCATAATTTCCCAAGAAATAATTCCACATTCATTCTTTTATCACATACCCTTTTTCCACAAAAATATATTCCTTTGTTAGATCAATTACAATTACAAACACTTCTAGTCCAAGCAAGAGAGAACCCCATAAATTCCCCCAAATAATAGATTCCCCACCCATTCTTTCTTTTTCATAACTAGAAGATGCAATTGTAATTAATTTTCCAATATTCCTCAATTCAAGCAATCACTTCTAGTCTAGTTCAAACAAAAACAAGAGGTAACCCCATAAATTTCCCTAAGAATGATTTTCCCACCCATTATTTCCTAAATATAGCTAGAAGGTACTCTAATAAAGCAAATTCCCTTAATTTTTGCACATAGAAATAACATTTAAACAAATGAATCAAACATTTGACCTTTAATAAAAATTATGATCTATAAACCATCCAATTTTTTCCACAAAATTGTTTGTAAATATACCAATAATTTTTCCATAACACATTTCTTTAACTAGCATTTCACAAAATTATAATTCACTAGCAATTATTTTTCCAAAACATTATCCTAGCTAACATACAATTTCTCCACATAATTGCTCTAAAGTTTTCCTGCAATTTTTCTACCAAATTTCCCTATAATTGAATTACAATTTTTTTACAAAATTGTTTCACAATAGTATTCAATATTTCCATAAAATTATCCTGTAGTTAACCTACAATTTCTCCACAAAATTTTCCTATAGTTAACTTAGAATTTCCCCATAAAATTGTTCTATAATTCACCTACAAATTTTACCTTTTCAAAACACTCAATTTGATAACATTTCCATTTTGAGTTTGCTCTATCATTTATTTTATTTCAAAATAGATTTGTTTCATCTATATTTTAATATCCAAAACCTAGAACATCAAATTGCAAAAAGAAAGGTTTTAATGAAGGTAAAGACCTCCAAAATATTAAAGGATAAATTAACCAAAAATATGGTAGTTAAAAAGAAGGCCCTATAATTTCCAAAGATCTTTGATTAACAAATTAAGGTTTTAACTCAGTCAACACAATCAATAGAGATTCAATAGGGATTCAAACATCTGATAAATCGATCAAACAAAAACAACTTAGTTGACTCAGATAGAAAGTCACATCAAAGGTTCTCGTCAATTGGTGCTCTAGCCTCTACCAAATGGTGGCTACCCTGACCACTACTTGGTGGTCAGGATATAAGAGAGAGTTATCCCTTTTGTGGCATTGAATCACCCACACATATTGCATGTGGGATATACCCTTTACAAAAGTTTTAAAAGAAAAAAAATTAAACCACAACATGCGATATGGCTCAACCTAAATCATGCATATCTAACCACACATCACTCAATCCAAACAATGATAAATATGGGTCAACTAGGTCCATGGTCAAATCACTAGGCTAAGAATCAATCTAATGCACCCACAAATGGAGTGGCCTTGCTCGGTGGCCACCTTGACCACCAAGTGGTGGTCACTCCATAAGGGATGTCAAATACCTTATAAACCACCTACTATCCCCTGCATAGGTAATGTGGGGTATTAGATCGCATGAAGTACAAAAATATGGTGATATACACATGCACAACTAACATCCAACCAAATGTAAACATGTGGCGGTAAATCTAACAATAGTTAGTGGGTAAACAATCTCACAACATGGTTTTAGATGGTGCCAAGTGACCACCAAGTGGCTTGGTCCTTGATCATCACTTGGTGATCGAGTGTTTATGGGAGCCTTACTTTGTATAAACACTAGCCAAGCTCAAGCATATCCCATATGGGATATTTCTTAGGAGGACATTCAAGCCTTCCACCTAAGTGAGGTCGAGCATGAACTAACGCACCTTGGCTACTTATGCGGTAGGGCGTAGAGGTCATAGACTTCTTAAATGGCTCCTAAATCACCAATATATAACCTAAATCCACTCAAGGAAACCTGCAAAAAGGAGGAATTAGTCATTATGATGTCTAAAACCTGCTTGAAGACTCTATGCTACATCATCAAAGGGCTATGTGTCTACACTTGCAACTTTTAATGAGTAGGGCAGCCTCAAGCACATAACATAGGGGTCAAATAAGTATTAATCACTATCACAGGTAGTATAAAAATTCATGAAAATCACATATATAAGCATACCTATCTTATTTGATAAAAAAGGATTAATAAATCACAATATTTCATGATATACATAGGGAATTATTCAGCCAAAACTATTGACATTTCAAGCATTTAAAGAAGGATATATCTCTTTGAAATACAAAGAAATACTTATGCCAATAATAATGGATCAACTTCATTCTATGCAAAGCATTAACAAGCAAACAACAAAGAGGAGTTCTCCCAACCTAATACTCTTGCAAGAATGGACTCCTTAAGCTCTTTCTTTAGTCTCCTCGTGCTTGTCTTGCTAAACTAAGCCCCTCTAAGATTATTTTAAAGGTATTTTCCCTTGACAAAGCAAGATGCCTTAAAATAAATTACTAATTTTCCCCATGCTAGGAAGAGACAAGATTAATAATATAAAATAAAAAAGTAGAGATAAGGTGATCCATCCCTTTATTTCATGCCCCCTCCTCAATAAAATAAACAAATTTAAAACTTATTAAAGAATAAAAAGGGGAATCTCCTTTCAATAAAATAATCATAATATTATTAAATTATCATAGTGCTCTTCTAGTCCAATAAAAATTAGACACATTTTGTGAAGATAAATATCACCTAATTGCATTCCAAAACCTACCAAATTAATGAGGTAACATGCAATTAGATTAATTAAACCATGATTAATTGATTTGCTTTTATTTTTTCCAAAACATATTTCCTAAAATATATCTTTCACAAAAGCATCAATTAACTTCACAAAACATTACAAAACTAAGAATTAGGTCCTAGTTCATCATGTAAATGGGTCCTGCTAAGGCGGGTCAAGACAAAAATAATTAATCTTAGTCCTTTCATAAGTTTTGAGAAAACTAGAATGTCCCACTATTGGAGAGGTATGCATTTCCTACAAAACAAAATCTTACATCTATGATTTTTAGGTACTAACTTGTCTATCATGATATCTCAAGTCTTTATCATACGAACTATATCACGAGTTGGGATTTGCTTGAAGTTTATTGATCAAATTTTACAAGCTATAATCCTTAGCCATTTCGTCTTTGATATTATTAATCCATTGAGGGATTGGTGAAGATATAACATTTAGCATACTCTAAACTTCAAACTAATGGGATAGTGCATCGACCATTATATTATCCTTTATTTTTATATGTGATTTCATAATAATAGCCCATCAATTTGGAGATCCACCTTTGTTTTTAGGAGTGGCTACCCTCTGTTCCAAGAAATACTTGAGATATTGATGATCAGTTTTGATAAAAAAAAATGGTTCCTAATGAGATACAACCTCAAATGATTAACAACATCTAAAATGGCTAACATATCCTTTTCATAAGTAGATTTACCCAAATTATGGTATGAAAGGGCTCTATTGGTGAAAGCTAATGGTCATATTTCCTGCATCAAAATTACCCTTATTCCATTGCTTGAAGCATCACTTTTAATTACAAAATGTTAGAAAAATCAGGTATTGCTAACACTAGGGTGGTTGTCATATCTTGTTTTAATTCTTTGAAAGCATTCTCTACTGGTTTTGACCATAGAAAAGAATTCTTCTTCAACATGGTTTTTAAAGGAGCCATAATATTTTCATTATTTTATACAAATTTACAGTAATACCCTATGAGGCCCAAAAATCCTTGAAGTTCCTTGAGGGTGTGAGGCTTTGGCCATGCTTGAACAACTTCAATATTTGTAGGGTTGACTCTAAATCCTTATATTGTGATAATGTGACCCAAATACTTTACTTATTGAAATCCAAAAAACACTTATAACTCTTGGTATAAATTTGATTGTCAAACAAAAGCTATAAAGTCTGATCCAAATATCATAAGTGCTCCTCCCAAGAGCAACTATAAATTAGGATATCATCAAAGATGGCTAGAATAAATTTGTGAAGGATCAAAAAATAAAATTCATAAAACTTTTAAAAGTGGAGGGTGCATTGGTTAAACCAAATGGCATAACCAAGAACTCATAGTGCCCTTCATAAGTCCTAAAAGAAGTTTTAGGAATTTCATATTCCTTGATTCAGATCTGATGGTATACAGATCACAAATCCAACTTTGAGAAATATTATGCTCCATGTAATTCATTCAATAACTCATCAATTAATAGAATGGAAAATCTATTTTTAACCATTATTTTATTTAGTTTCCTAAAATCCACACACAAATGCCAAGACCCATAGTTTTTCCATATAAACAACATTGGGGAAGAATAGGGACTGACGGTAGGAAGAATAGCCCCTGTAGCATGAATTTCCTATACCATTATCTTAATTTCTAATCTTTAGGCATATGCATACCTATAAGGGTGTACATTTAGATGGATACTATAAGGAATAAGCTGAATTTCATGATCATGAGTATGATGAGGGGGTAGTCGATTAGGTTCCCCAAAAATTATGGCATGTTTTTGCAATAAAAACTACAATTTCTTAGGTTGTTTTTTCTCCACTATCTAAGTCTTGTATATCACATTGTTAGGCCACAGCTCCATGGGTTGAATTTTTTAATAGTTTTTCTATCTTATAAGATGTCATAATTTGATCCTAGCATTCAAACCCCATAATGTGTACTTTGTCCCTTGCTGACTAAATTTCATCCATAATTCAAATAAATCCCATAATACTAGACCCAATAATCACAACCACTAAGCCCAAAAAAAAATCACACCCACCTAGGGTAGGATTTTAACATTTCTACACTTTCCCTTACAAATAAAAGTTCATTGGCAATCATGACTTCAAAGGAGTTACAAGAATTAATATGGTAATTTCCCTTTTTGGCCACCCTTATGTCAATGAAGTTATGGGTCCTCCGAGAATAAATGAAAATTATGACTCGTTGCCTTTTGAAGTGTTCTATCACCTTCATGGTTTGGGTAGTTGACACTCCTATTAAGAAATGCATCAAAATTTCTAGTTGGTATTCTTCTTGAATGTCAAACTGTTCTACATGTTCCTCTTCTTGATGATATTATTCCTCCTTAGAAGATTCAATGGTTATTACCTCATCCACATCCACAAAAAAAAAAATTGTTGCACATATTTATGCATTGGTGAATATTTTTCATCATAATTATAATATAGACCCTGTGCTCGTCGAGCATCCATTTCCTCCCTAGTTAATCGCTTGATTGATGGAGAATTGTTGTTAGTATTTGATGTTAACTTGGATGGAAATGTGGGATTTGGCCTATGGAAATTTTGATGACCTCCTTTGAGAAAAAATGTTTTATTTTGCTAGCCTTCCCAATCCTATGGCTTGCATCATATACTAGGGTTTGAACATTTATATTTCTACCTAAATGCCATCTTTCAATCCATTGAGAAAACAACTTTGAAAAACTCCTTCACTCAACCCCTTTGTTGTATTGACTAATTTTTCAAACTAATTTTGAAATTCCTAGATAGTAGAGGTTTGTTTTAATTTGGTTAAAGCTCCTATAAAGTCCTCATACTCACTAGGACCAAAATGAGTGAGAATTAGGACTCAAAGTCTTCCCAAGAAGGGTTGAGGGTCGTGTTTTGTAGCCATTGATAATCATAGGCACTTGGACTCAAAGTTAAAATATGCCATGGTGACTCATAAATATCAAGACACATTATGGGTTTTGAAGAACTAATATGCTTAACAAAACCAACCATCAACATCCTTTCCATTAAACTTAGGAAAGTCTAATTTAAGCATCTTAAATGGGGTATGTGTGTCAAAAAGAGAATGATAGATTTATTTATCTTTATGGAATAATTTCGCTTTATTGTTTGAAATACTACCCAATATTTTAGTATTAAGATTCTCAACCACCTTTGTATATTCCTCTAATCACTCTTCAACCTCTAGGATTTTTTATTCAAGTTCATATTTGGATTTAAGTTGACCAATTCTTATAACCTAGATTTGACCTTTCATTTGTTTAACTACTTGTCCAATGTGGGATATTTGGCCTTCCATATTATAAAGTGCATGATTTAATTTCTCCATATAGTGGTTATGTTCTAACCCCTTTTGTACTCCTCTAGTCCCTCCAACCATATATGTATTATTTGGACAAATTCCATTAACTAAAAATAGAAGTTATGTTTTAGGAGTTACTATAGACACCTAAAACACGTCATGTTTAGGAGACTACTCATATGGGCACCTTTGTAGACCATATGAATGAGCTTGGACCTTTCCAAGACCCAGTAGTGGTTTTAACCACTCATTTAGGGTAGCCTAGTCCTATGCAGCTCTAGCCGTTGATGACATCAACAACTACGATTCCAATCGCTAACGATCAGAGTGGCTAAGAGCTAGCCGCACATGTCGATAGTGGCTAAGGGCAGCTTACCCCTAGCCACATTGAGTGAGAGTGGCTAGCCCTGAAACCAACTCGGGCTCCTCGAGCCAAGAAAAATCAGTTGCATTTAACCAATTTGCAATGGTTCTTGGGTGGTTTTGTCTGTGAAGCTTCCAGAAGCCTCGCCCTAACTGCTCCATGCCAACTAGTTCTTGATCTTGGCTTCCTTGAGAAGCCAAGGTGAGGACTTGGGGAAGTCTATTTAAGGCCTCCCTAAATTGAGTAAAGAGGATGTGTGGATCCCAAATTCATTGTAGTGAAGCACTGTCATATTGGAGATAAATTTCACATCCCCTTGAGGAGTAACGAAGTGTTGTCCAATTGAGCAATGACAAGTGCCTATCCACCCATGGAGACTGCCATATTTTGAGAAGAACAAACATTGTTCAAGTACTCAATTCAACATGATTTGAGCCAATTTCCCACCCAAAGTCATTCTGAGAGAACGCACCAAGAACATCAATCCCCTTTGGCATCGAAATTGATTGATGCTAGGCCTAAGATTTAGAGAATAGAGCCTTTGACCTGCAATCACTATTTTTAATAGTGGCCCATAGGCTTAGCCATCGAACTTGATAGTGGCTAGCAGAGCCAGCTGCTCTGATTGATAATGGCTAGGGTTTGATGTCTCTTTTCCCTTATTTTTAGCCATTAGATTAGATTAGCAATCTTTTCATTGGATTTCTAACCTAGTGTAGCAGCATTTTCATTCTTTATATTTAGTCTTTCAAGCATTATTTCAAGTTTTCAAGCATTTCTTTATCATTTCATGCATTTCTTTCCTATTTGCATATTTTAAAAACTAGCCTCATCTTGAGAGGCATCATGTGCTATTGATGTGTCTTGTAGTTTCTTTGTGTGCAGGTGATAAGGATAATCAAGGATCCAAGAGCATCATCGAGATCATACTTCTTGACATCAAAGAAGGAGGCAGCTAATAAGCCCTCTTATAAGCAAAGTAGTGGAGGAGTGAAAATCATTGGAGTGCATCTCTCCCCTTTGAGGGGCCACAACATTTGTAATAATTGTATCAAATTGAGGGATTCCCTAAGAGGGAAATATTGTAATCAAGAATTATTATGATTAATAAAGAGCACCCCATTTTTTATCATATTTTATCTTGTAATGGTTACATGATTTCTTATTTTCAATTTGTTACATGCTTGCAAATAGATTAGATGCATGATTTTTACTACTTTACAAGTGGCGATCACGATGAGAAACCCTATTTTTATTGTTAACTAATAAATTTATCTTTTTTCTTAATGTAGGTACAACCACTCTAAGTGATAGTGGCTAGCAGTCCCAGCCACCATCGACTTCAATAGCTAGCATCACAATTGCCCTGATCGATAGCGACTAGGAGAAAACATAATAAAATAGTTAACAACCTATTTCTTCATTAGATGTGGATCCACATGTAAGTGGTTCTATCTCATTTTCTATTTTCTTGCTTCTATTATGTTTCTAAAAGGTAGTAGGATTAATTAAAGCACATAGAAAAATAATTTAAAGGATAAATCAATTTTTTTCCTATGTTTCTACTAGCTGTTATTGGGAACAACGGTTGTCTCTACTAGCCACCCTAGAAGCCAACAACTAGGATTCTAGTTGCTACTATGTATAACAGCCATGACTATGCACCATCGATTACAGTAGAAACTACTATTTAGACTTGGTTTTAGGTCAACTTGCTTGAAACCTATTCAAAGGCTAATTCATCTTAATTTGCATTGCATTTTCTTAATATAAAACATCTTTTCATACTACATTTCTGAATATAAAATGCATTTTATATGCATGTAGGTGAAAAGAGCATTGTATGTTGTTTGATGCATTTATTTTTATGCAAATTTAAAATGAACCAATCACACACCATGATCCAAGTGTAAACATCAGTGGCATTGGGCTCTCACATCCAACCCATTGATCAAGACCAATGGTGGAAGTCATTACCACTTGGTTGGCTTGTTGATTGAGAATTGTTCTTCATTACCCATCCATGGCCAAGGCCGATTCAAGAACTATCCTATCCATATAAAATAGCATGTACTCTTCTTTGAAAGGTATATCACTACCTACGATGTGTTGGGTGAGAATCGGTAGTACCTATGCTCCCTGATTGGATATGGATTTCATCTCCATATCTTGGTGGGTAGACATCCTGGATGTCATTACCAGGTTTGTCACTACGAGTATATAGGTGAAATATTTAAACAATCTAAGAATTACATCAACTATTGCAAACATGATAAGAGTTCAGATTGTATTCACAACAAATCAAAACACACAAAACAAGTTTTAGGAACACAAGAAAAACTTAAAAGAGATAAACACCTTGTTTACTTTGTTTGTATCTTAAAATTTACACAAGAGATAATTCATAAAGTTATGGTCACTACATGGGGCCATCCTCGATCCATGACTGAGGTGGCACCCAATGCACCAGAGGGCCCAGACTACCCTAGAGGTAGCACACCTACCCATAACATACCTGAACGAACTTTGGGTAGTCTCAGAGGAGACAACACCACTCATGATGGATCTCACCAAGAAACCTCACCCAGGAGAACTAACATTAGATCTTCTCATGATCCAGATGAGAACATTTCTAGACCTACTTCATCTCATCACATTGAGAGATCAAATCCACCCAATGAGAGGTGAGGTAAAGGGATTGTGACCATTCGCATGCCCATCATAATGCCAAATCCTTCTAAACATGGAGGGTGTCATTTATCCTACCATAATATTGGTGCAAGAGGTACACCTCTTGCCCAACCTTGGAAGACCCATCACCTTGAATTCTTAGATCAAGGTGCTGGAAGATCACAACATAGGACATTTGAGCATGGAAGCATATATCATGATCATACTCCTTGAGGATCCACTAGGTCTACTGAGGAATACATCATGGAAGAAGGAACTAAAACCTAATTGCATCCTATCTATACCCATGGTGAGTGTTCCAGGTAAACACACGACACCCCCACAACATCCTTACATGAGGATCATACCCCTAGGGAAGAGCTTAATGTCAATGCAACCTCGATTAATCGAGGGAAGAGAGTTTCCAACCTAGTTGCACAATTTGAGGTAAACAAAACCCCTCACATAGAGTTATAAAGCCAAAGACCCTATACAACAAACCGATCAGATCGATCACATAGGTCAAATATAATTCAAAGAGAACAAATGCTCCAAGATCAATTGGAGGATTTGTGCATGGAGCGTGAGCACTTAGAGAAGTTAGAATGAGAAAATGTAAAACAATAGAGGTTGCACCAACAATGCTTATATGAACACCACCTAGAAGAACAATGCCTCCTTGATCAAAAGGAGTGAGAAGAGTGATCAAATAGATTGGCTTGATCTACCTCCCCATAGTGAGTATAGGTAGCAGCACAATGAGATACATGCTACATCGCACCCTAAGTTGCATACTAGATGAGTAGACAATCATATTCACCATACTTCTCAACATGCTTCTTGACCACATAAGCATCTAGCACCAAACCAACTAGAGCATAGTCAGTATGAAGAATCAGAATGGGATGACTAGGATCAATAGTATCCTGAACCATCCTTTATAGACGTGGTCGATGAATACAATCGACCACCTCAATCTCAAAGGAACTTACCACCACTTGCTCCTCGAATATCCCTTTGAGAGGAAGAGATCATCTCTTCTCAAGCTTACAAAGTGCTTATCGAGAGAGTCAAATATCTCAAGAAACAAGATGTGGCTGGTCAAAAGCCCACTTTAAGCAAGATTCACAATCAACCCTTGTGTCCATCAATACCAAGCCCAGCTTATCCTAAACATTTTGAAATGCCTAGATTGGATAAGTTTAAGGGTGATGAAGATGCACAGGAACACATAACAAGCTTTATGAATTCATGTTTCCAACTACAACATGATGATGCCTTGCTATTAAGAACTTTTATGATTACCCTTTTAGGTGCAGCCATTGAATGGTATAACCAATTACCAAGGCACAACATCACCAACTTTGAATAGTTGGTGAATGCTTTTCTTGAATGCTTCTCATTTGGCATCAAGAAGAAAACTAATCTATCTGACCTAGCTAATCTACGATAGTATGATGATGAGTCGATCATAGATTATGGGAACAGATGGAGAAAACTAATGGTAAAACTACCATTCTCCATTCCCACCATAGAACTTACCCGAATGTTTACAAAAAGTTATGCAAAACATATATCACTATTGCTTCAACTACAACAATATACGACATTCGAGGAGGCTTTGGTGCAAGCCAAAGTAATTGAAGATATCAAATTACAAGAAGGAGACCTAAAGCTCTAAACCAAGAAATAGTGGAATAACAAGAACACATGAAATCAATAATATCAGGGCAAACCTGCACCTATCAACCAAGTCATGTTAAATATTCCAAAAAGAAAAGAGCCAACAACAATAAAATTATCAAGCTCAACCTCCCCCTATGCACTACAACCAGTGCAACAAGAACCAAGGCAAGGACAAACAAAAATATCCACCTCATAACTACACGCCATTACCTAAATCTTTGGCATCTCTTTTCAACCACCTAAGCGAGGCTAAAGCTCTAATCTTACCTAAAATACACACCTTAGATCCTAATCACCCCAAACCTAAGGGGTACAGGGAAGATTTATACTATGTATATCATCGAAAAAATGGCCATGATATCCAGGATTGCATCACATTCAAGAATTTAGTGCAGAATATGTTGGATAAAAATGAATTACAAATAGATAGTCCCTTAGCTATCGATAATCAAAACATCAACATATTCAAAAACCCTCTTCCCAACCATGAGGGCCAAAATGATCAAGTTGAGCATGTCAATGAGGTGCACATAGCCCCACCTGATGAGGGCTTTATCGGTATGATCAATACTACAGCAGGAAGCAAGAGATACCTTGATCAATCCAACGTACCAAAAAATTCAACTAAAGTTGATCATGTATCATGATCCTTACCAACATTGAATTCAATTCACTTACACAAGGACCCTATGATTACCTTTCATAGGCAAGAGATTAAGCCAATCTCTAGAGATGAACCCGATCCACCTCTACACATCATAGCGAGCATCAATCAGATTCCATACAAGTGAGTCTTGATTGACACTAGGTCATCTATCAACATCATCATGGTTGTAGCTTTGAAACATTTAAATCTGCCACCTTCACAAATTAAGGACTCAACATTCACATTGAGAGCCTTCAATGATGCCACCTCCCCGATGATCGGCACAATAATCCTACCTATTCAGGTGGGGATAAAGACATTACCTACATTGTGTCATATCCTAGGGGGTGAGAGGTAATATAACATATTATTAGGTAGACCATGGATGAGGGACATGGAATGCGTGCCTTCCATAGTGCATCAAAACCTCAAATTCATACATCAAGGACAAGTGTATGTGGTCCCCAATGATCCCGAACCTTTCAAATATTACAAAGTGATCAAAGAGCCACAAGAAACTCTTGTGACATGCAAGACTCAAAATATTCACTCGGATGAAATCAAAAAACATTCGACTAAAGCTTGCATCAAGCCATCGCTACCTTCTCCCATCAACAAAACTCATGGTATCACCTTACCTGATGAGGAGAAGAAAACATCAATTGACATAACTGATACAGAATCATCTCGACCAGTTGATGATCCACCCACAACTGGTTCGAAAGCCAAAGCACCTTCTCACGAGTTCGTGGGAATGGTCAACATCAAAACAGAGAACCAAGTGACTCTAAAGTAGTTAAAACAATAGATGATGCCATCAGATGTTGCTACCACATCGAAGGGGCCAAAACCATTGAAATTAGTCACCCCTGATTCATTTCTCATGGTACCTCCTCAAGAGCAAGAATAGGTGCCTCCCCCATATCAAACTAGGGGTACTCAAGCTCGCACAGTTCAACACTACAAAGTGAAATAGAAATATGAACTGAGTAACAAACCAGAGCATGTGGATGCCACTATCAAAGTGGATCATCAAGAAGCATCCACATCATCTCAAATGAAGGAAATTGGTGATTTGCATTTACCTAAGGGTTCTGTAGCACCCACTCTTTCACCTCCTTCAATCAATGATGGTATTCCAAACCCATCGCTAGCAATACACATGAAAGCCTTATCAATCTTGGAACATATACAAGATCACCTAACTAATATAGAGGTATAGATGGAGCAACAAAATGAGATATTGCAATTTATCATGTACCAGCTTGAGAGTCTAGAACTACAAAAGCAACCCACATTCGAGGCTGAACCACCTCCTATGCAACCACAAGAAAAGCCTCAACAAGAGCAAGCACCAAGTCAGCCATGCCAACAACCTAGCAAATATCCACCATTACCCGAGCCTACAATATCGATTTTCAATCGATTATATACCACAAATGCCATCACCTTGCCTGAGGTTCACCTATTAGATCTGAATCATCCAAAACCCCAAGGATATGAGGAGGATGAGTACTATTTATATCATAGATAAAATAGACATGACATTCACTCATATCATAATTTTAGAGCCATAATATACAACATGCTCGAAAAGAAGTAACTTCAATTTGTTAACCGATAAATAATCATAGTCAATAATCCATCCCTTGTACCAAAAAAGCAAGAAGAGCCTCCTAAGCAAACAATTAACATACCTATGGCTCAACCCCTTCATCAAACTAAGCCAGAGCATGCTACACGCTCAAAACATCAACAACGTATTTGGACTCCATTAAACGAGCCTATGTCAATCATTTTTTAGAAGTTGCAAGAAGCTAAGCTCATCACCTTACCTAACATAAACCCTCTAGACCCAAATAAAGCTAAACCTAAAGGTTATAGGGAGGACCACTTCTATCTCTATCATCGAATAGAGGGCCATGGCATTTACAACTATTATGGGTTCAAAAATATGGTTCAAGACCTCATTGATAGTGGGGCTTTACCCATAGATGGTCCATCCATAGTGCCTCAACCTACCACAATGTAGGCCACATCATCCCATTTGTGACCCCAAGGTCAGTCACATCCTCATAGGCCTAACAAGCCACCTCAGTGAGTAGTCACATTTGAGATGACTACTACGACCCTATTTCAAAAGTTATACGAGGCAAATGCATTCATATTACCAGAGGTCAAACCAAGAGCACCCAAACCTGGGTCACCTGATGAAAGCCTTTATTGTATCTATCATCGTATACATGGGCATGATATCCATGGTTGCCATTCATTCAAGAAAGTGGTCGAAGACCTGCTAGAATAGAATGAGCTCCACATAGATGGTTCACTCATTTCATCCCATATTAGCACATTGGCACCTCACAGAGGTCCATGCCTCAATAGGGAGAGTTGATTTCTATCACTCTTCCTAAGCAAGTTGATTACATTGTAGTGAATGACATACACAATGGGGGTCCTCAAGGTAGCACACCTTCCCCACCATCCACATCAAGATCAATGAAGCAAAGTGAGACCTCCAAAGGTATCACACCTTCCTCACTTTCATTGAGTGGCACACACACTAGGGGTACCTAAGGTAGCATACCTTCCCCTTAAAAACAATAAAATCCAAAAAAAATAAAAAATCAAAAATTAAAAATAAAATCCAAAAACAATTTAAAACATCAAAAACACAAAAATATTTACATTTTGTATTGCATCATATGCATTCATTTAATTGCATTGCATTAGGTATTTTCATCCATTGCACTTGCATTAGGATAGGTTGTGTTTACAATCTTACAAATGACACCACATTTGTATGCTAATCATGCATCTTTAAATCATCATCATCCATCATCCCCTATGAGTAATTATGTTTTTCAACACAACCCTTCAGTTGCTATGAGGTATATACTAGGGTTTTTCGATCATTCAACCATACCTAGTGATCTTCTCAGATTTTGTAGAAAGCTATCTTCACTTTCAAAAGATGAGGTCTAGTTTTGATAGTACCTTGCATATATCAAAATCCTATCACAATTTAAACATTAATAATCCTAGTTTGAACAAGGAAAGATGAACACTACAAAGTGGTCCTAGTCACCTTAAGCGAAAGGTTTTTACTTGCTCATCTTGTGATGTGCATGGTCTAGAATGTTGATCATTGAAAAAAGGACAAGCTCCCCCTACCCAAATAAATCCCTTGCTTTCATACAAAATAAGCAAATTCCCAAATCAAAGCAAAGCAAAATAAATAGTGATTTTCATCACTAAGCAAATCCCTTGCTCAAAAAATAAAATGCAAAATAAATAGTGATTTTCATCACTAAGCATGAGCAAGTATCCCAATAAATGAAAAGAAAATAAAGGGGTGAAGAGCTTGAATCCCTGGAATGGTCAATATTCAAAAGCCATTGAGTGATCCCCATTACAACAATGGGCTGAATGAATCCCACCTAGCAATGGGGTAGTTCTAAGCAATTTATAGATGAGCTAGCTTTAGGTGGCTTGTATTACCTAGTAGTCTAATCCAACTACATCCAAACCTAGGATCATGATGAACATATGGTGATCCTCATTACAACAATGGGCTGAATGAATCCCACCTAGCAATGAGGTAGTCTTATGTTTCATCTAATATATTCATTTGCACACACAGGGATAATGAATATCTTGGTCTTCATAACAAAAGCTTTTATATTTTAAGAGTCTTGTGTAGTCATTATACAACTTTTGATTAATCAACTAGGGTGTTTGAGTCTCATGGAAAACCTCAAAAATCCCTTATAGCAACAAATCATCTCATCAATCAATCACAATTTTCCTTATGAGGTTTTGTTTATTAAGGGATGTTCATGAAATAGGATAGATACCGGATGGATATCAACAATGATATTTAGATGACCACTAACTATTTTGTGCATATATTTTAATTTACAGAAGCTTATAGGGAAAACCCATACATCTCACATCATCTCATTTCACATATGGATGCTTAAATGATTAATTCTTATGATAAGAGTTACCATTTTCATTCATGATTTTCATACATTCTGTGGTGTCTTCCATTAGTTTGTTAAACACATATTAGATTCATTCCTTATGTTTTAAGTGATTAAAGCATACAGGTTCATTTGCATTAGATCATCCTCATGTAATTAATGCATTACATACATATCATCTATCATATCATATCACATAGATTAAATGCATAAACAATTGAAACAAATTAAACATGCATTTAACATTCACCATTGCATCCATATATGCATACATCATAGTGCATCTACACATCTAGATCACAACATCTAATCATACATCTATCATCTAGCTAGTGCATGTCATTAATACATTGCATACATATAGCATAATCAAAGCATCATATAAGCATTGCATCCATAAATGCATCACATGAACATAAAGCAAAGACATAATACACATAATGAGAAATAAATAGAGTATCATATATATATGTGTGTGTCAAAATGTACATAGAGGTACAAAATACCCATAGGCTACAATAGTGTAGGTCCTCAGACCTTACACTCAAAAATGATACAAGACATCATGTCATATCAAATAGGGCCTGCACCCCCTGAGTCACCTCCACCCTCAACTCCATCTCTATGAGGCTATCTAGAGCTAGTACCCATCGATCTCTCAGATCAGGCACCTGACCTATGACTAGGGCATACTGATGACTACCTAGACTCACTCTACAACTCCTGTGAGATCCTCCTATAGTAGACCACGTAGGTAGAGTACCACCAAGCATGGCCACATCCCCCTCTAGCTACCTGATATATGCACCATCAACTGCTACCCAACATCATACTGACTATACAAACCCTAATCTAGCCACCTATACCTACAACGCTACATATCCTATAATAGGTGTACCTACTATAACCTATCCTATTATCACCTATCCTAACCCAATAGGAGGAGCCCCTAGTTGTATCATGAGAGCATCTCTCTTAGTAGTCCTAGCATCTAACTGTACCTATAGAAGATCCCTCTATGTAGTGACCTGATCTATCATAGTCTATATCGAATCCACCTAAGCCTATAGAGTGGTCCTCTCCTCTATAAACTACCATCACTGCACCCTACCTAGTAGCAAGAGATGTATCTCACTCCATGATCTACCCTAGGCATCTATAGCTATGCCTATAAGCTATGAACCTATGCTCATAGCTAGGATACCTCATCATCTAGGGCATCCTCATCCCCCTCCTCATCATCATGAGGCTCCTCCACCTACTCTACAGCCTATCCCCATGCCTCATCCATCCTATGATGCACTCATCACCCATCATCTCCACCTACCTCTATTACTACCTCATCCCTAGCTCGGCCCAAGCTACCACCACCCTACCATAACTAAGTAGTCCACCAAGTGTCATACTCTATTGTAATCCCAGGATCTCATGACACCTAGATCATCTATAGAGGATCTACCTCCTCATATAAGAGCTGTCACCTAGGGTAGTGAATGTGTCTCTACCTTTAGGCAATGATAGAGGACTGGCTCCTCTAGCACATCCTACCTGATGCTAAACTACCTAGTAACCTGAGAGAAGTGGAAGAACTCCCTCACCCCTCAATGGTGCCCAATGACCCATCTATCATGCCTCACCCGAGCTAGGTACCTTTCTACCTCCTCCCATGTAGGACAATCTAGATAAGGTCTCCATATAACCTGCCTCACCTATAGCCCTATCAATGACCTCATATAATGATCTAGATCCCTAGCATGAGATCAACTCCATCATGTCTCTACCTCCCATGGCCATCGTGCAGCATAACACTAGGTAACTACTGCTATTTTTGTGATCCCCAAGGGCAATCCCCCTGGTCAGTCTATCTATCCGGATGTGCTCCCACCCCCATATCTAGAGTAGTAGGCTGCATCCAACTCCTACTCATCCCCATTGAGTAATCTGATATAGCTCATCATAGAGCTGAGCTAGGAGTGCACTCCCCCATGCCATGATCAATGGGCTACCATGGTGCTCTCCAATAGGTCCTGTAGCATATCCAAGAGGTTCCAAGGGAACCTCATGCCTGAAGTATCTAGAAGTAGCACATTATAGATAATGTGCATGAGTACTACCTGGCATTGAGAGAAGACATTCTCCTTGTACCAATGCTCAATAGGTACCCCACCATGCTCAATATCCCCTAGTGCTGCAATCACTCTATCTCAGAACACCCAAGTGAAAATTGCATCCCTAGTTGTAGTTGAAGAAGAATGATGGCCCGACCATCGATCGAGATCCTAAAGATATGGTAGACGTCCTCCAATATCACCATCATCTCTCCAGTAGGGAGATGGAAAGTATTAGTCCTAGAATCCCATCGATGGACTAGGGCTATAAGGTAGGCCTGGTCTGACATAACTATCGGTAATCGAATGACATAACTAAGGCCAATCACCCCAAACCACTCCCAGTCCATGTCATCTAACTAGGGCAACAACTCGATCAACAGATCAGGCTCTCACGCCCATGCTGTCAAGGTCTAATGTGCAAATCCAAAAGAATAATCAACCTCAAATTCAAAAAAAAATCAAAAAAATCAATCAAAAATTAAAAAAATTTCTAAGGTTCCCTAGCCACCCACATCGACAGCAACCACCACAGTCGCCATCGATGTCATCAGTGGCTAACTGCCAATGGTTTTGTTTTTATAATTAGGATTTAAACCTAGATGCCTACAATGATAGCAGCCCCCTTTGGTCAATTGGGAGCCACCATAACCAATAGCAGCTATGGGATTGACCCCACACGAGGTCATATATCACCCCAAAATTTTCCAAAAATTGAATCCCACCAATCTAAGCTGACCTAAGCTAAATCTAACTAAAGGTGAGGTTAATTGCCAATATTTTAGTGAGGTTACTTAACCAATTACTTAATTAGTTTTATTTTAATAATCATGTTGTGATAATGAGGGTAAGAGAGTCTACCTTAGGATCTTCGACTCTGCCACTAATGGAAACCTCTTGATGCTCTACCATTAGTGTGGGTCTGAAATTTGATAGTGTCCCATGTCAATGTCTATCTCTCTCCTCTCAGAGGTCACTCCTCCTAAATAGCCAACTAGAAATAATGAATTGAAAATTACCAAAATTCCTATATATATTTTGCATTTTCACCAGCCTCCCACATCGATAGCGAGCACAGATTAGGGCAACCCCGATCACTGACATCGACAGCGGCTATGGGATTTGCAAATCCCAGCCATAGATTTTGATAGTGGCTAGCAAGTAGCAATAAATGCCCTAATTTTCTCACCATGAGGAGCTTCAAAATGGACATTTAAGCATATCTACCAGTCCAAAATTCTCAAAAATCATCAAATTAACAAAAAAATCAAATAATAACAAAATTTCAAGTATGCCTCATATCCATTTATTTACCCTATACACTTGGTGGTTGCAATGACTTGCACTCCATGCAATCTGGAAATATGAGTAAATTACCATAAGGCTATTTGAACCAAATTATTCATCGACGAATTGAAATGTCTTCACTTCAATCCCCGTAGACACCTAAATCGTGTCATGCTTAGGGGATCTACTCATGTAGACACATTCATAAGATCAGATGACATAATATTGGACTTTCCAAGCATTAATAGTGGTTCTCACCACTTATTTGGGGCATTTTCAAGCCATCCAAGCCTAGCCGCTCAAGCCACGAGTGGCTAGATCCTAGCCACTCAAGCCTAGAGTGTTCAGACCTTAATCGCTGCAGACGATAGCGACCAAATCCTAGTCATTGCAGATGGTAATGGGTAAACCCTAAAAGTAGTGTTGCCAACAAATAGGCCTAATAACGAGTGAAAGTGGCAGTCTACATGCAATAAAGGTGAGCAAGAGTAACTGTGCATTCCCTTTCACGACCAGTTCACATAGAATAATTGAGTTTGCATTAAGACTTTAGTTAACTAGCTTCGAAGAATAAAAAAGGACAAAAGCTTCTCATGCTAATGACCAGTTCGCATAGGAGACTCAAGTTGGTAGTTATGTTTCAGTTAACTAGCCTCCAAACATAGAAAAGACAAAAATCTTCTCATGCTAACTAGCACTACGCATGAGAAATTCATTCCTAGGGCTTGGACATAGACCTAGGGTTTCACACTATAAAAGGTGCAAGCCTAAGAGTACCAAGGATTGATATTTGAAGAGGAGAGACATCTTTTATCTAATAGAGGATCATAGATACATCTTTTATCGATCTTGGTCATTAAGGAGAGCTTTTGAGACTTGGAGAGTTCCCTTGGAAATCACGTGTACGATGAAGTCCTAACATATTAGAGAGCATAACAACCATTTTTTCAACATCAGATACAAGCTTTGATCCATAGCTTTGGAGCAAAGAGGACGAAAGTCACTTTAGCGGCCATTGTCTTGGACAGTGGCCCGTAGGCTTAGCTTAGGGTTCTAGACATTAGATTCATTATTTTAGCATATCATTATAATAGCATTGTTTCATTCATTCACATTCATTGTAGTAGTTTAATTTGCACTTGCTTTCATTTGTTATATTTAGTACTAACAACCTCATCCGAGGAGGCATTCCCAAACATCTAAGCGTGTGTTGTTGTTTCATTGCTTATAGGGCCACAGGTTGATCGGACAAAATCTACAACATACAAGAGCAAAAGGGATCCATCTAGGAAATAGACCTAGAGAAGGATGCATTTGTAAGCCCTCATACATTTCTATGTGCGAAACCAGAAAGCTTTTTGAAAGCACACCATCTCTTTGCAAAAGAGGTACTCTTTACCTATTTTTAACCTTATTGTATCGAAATGGGTATCCCTAAGAGGGACCGACATGTAACCGGATTTCAATACAAATAAAGAGATCCATCTTTGTTATTTCTATGTTATATGCTTTTCATTGTCTTCCATTTCATCTTGGGTTCTTAATACAGTGTAAGTAGTGTAATAAAAAGAGCGATGCGTGCATCTTGGGGTCGCTACAAATGGTGATCACGGTGGGACCTCCACTGATTTTTCATTTACTGCCAAAATACTAACTTAGTTTTGTAACCAAATCTAGCTGCTCTTAGCTACAATGGTCAAAAATCAGCCACTCTGAGCTACAGTGGCCAATAGATCTTTAGCCGCTCTAAGCTACAACGACCAAGAATAACCCGCTTTGGTCAACAATGGCCAGAACTATAGTGCAGTAGAGGTCAAAACACTAACTCTCTAAGATGGATCAAAGGTTGGTATAGCTTACCTGATATTTTACAGCTTTCTGTCTACTTCTGTGTGTCTAAAATAGGGAACTTAAAGCACATTTATGTTTGGAAATTGAAAGAATAAAAGGAGAAAGAATTAAGCATTTTGCATATCTTAGATCTTATTTTAGATTTCCACTAGGCATTGCTAGGAACAATGGCTTATGCCTAAAAATTTTGCCCTAGAATCCAATGTGCTAGACATTGTATGTTGTTTGCTTAATTTAAGACCCTGGTAGAGGCCATAGTTGCACAAAATAAAGTGCGCTCATACAAATCATAGTAGTTCATGAACCTTTCTTAATATTGAAACGTATTTTTGCACTTAGGCATATAGGAAAAACTCATTGTTGTTATATGATGCAGTTTATGTTACACAAGCTTAAAATTAACACCACACATGCACGTCTCATTTAAACATTGGGGAGGTGGATTTCATCACCAACCCTCAATTCAGTCATTTGACATTGGAATTTATCTCTTTCCATTGGTTTACCCCCTAGAGCTTCCTAGAAACAGATTGAGAAACTTACTTATAGTGACACTAAGTTACTAATACTTAAATTGTCTCCCACTATTGGAACAATCATTGGTTCAGAGTGGAAGAGCTAGGTGAACCCCCCACTAGGTATTCAGTTGTGTACCCTAGCTTCTTTTGAGAAAAATATGTTTGGTATGAGTGTACTTGATTGTCACTATGGATGAATCTTCTCATTCTTAATCCAAGAACAAGAGTAATAAATCAAAATAACAACACATCAAAACACACCAAACAGTTTAGGGCACACTTAAAAAGATAATCAAGATAAACATTTGTTTGGTATTGTGTGGCTATTCCTAAATTACAAATCAAAATATCAATTCATAGACAACATGGTCAAAACAAGAAGTAAACACCCTCGATCTGATATCGAGGGAGATACTAAAGCAACTCATACCCATAGGCGGAGTCGTAGTAATATTGAGCGACCTACCCGTAAGACCGTGAGACGTAGCTTCGAGAGTCTAAGAGGTGATAACTCAACCCTTGGGGGATCTCATTAACAAATCCCAAGTAGGGAACCACATCATGGAACAAATTCATATAAACAAAAAGAGGCTTCACAGCCATCCTCATCAAGGAGACATGAGGAGACCTCAAGCACCTCCTCTAAACACACAAAAGCATCTCAAAGATGTGAGGAAGCTTCAAAGCTTCCTCCTCACATGGACATAAAGAAGGTTCTAAAACTAATTCTTCACATAGGGATGATGAGACTGCTATATCTCCATCCACATGGAGAAAACATGTCACCACAAAGCCCTCTTCATCAAGAAGACAACCAAGAGTCACAACACCTCAAGATTCACAAGAAATATATGAAACAGGTTTGCCCACTGAAGGGCAGGAAACTAGAGCTACATATAGTCATGGGAATAAGATATAATAAATCCTTCACACAAAAGGAAATATTCCCATATATTATGACCTCATAGTATTGAATGGCACCCCATAGGACCAGCCATGGAAAACAAGACAGCTAGACGGGTTGGATCGGTTTCCTACATGACAAACTCAAAGAACTGTAGCTACTAAGAAATCTACATCTGGAAGCTCACAAATTGTGACTTCTAAATGCATCTCTTAGTATGGGGGTACCTCAGAGTTACCCCGTAGTATATGCATAGAATCTGATCGTAGGGATACTCAAAAGTACACTGAACAAGTCACATTAGCTAGCAAGAGTACATGTATAGCAGAAACCTCCTCAAGGAATCTATGAGTAAAGACAATAAGAATAGAGTTAGATAAATATAAGTCTTCTGTAACAGTGCAAACTGACCTCATGAGGTAGTTAGAAAATGCATTACATAAGGAGAGAGAGCTAGTGGAGACTCTCAAATAGCATAAACAAATAGAAAGACTCTTGCACCTGAAAGTCGAATGCAGAATGACGACGTACCAGATTATGATGCAAACAAAATTGATACAAGGTATGGATGCTAAGTCCTACGAATGCGATGAACAAATGCATGTAGGAAATAAAGCAGAAATGAGATGTAAGAAAAACAAAGTGGGGCCTATTTTATTAATGTTGCTTTCAATCCGGTTACAATACGTCTCCCCCTCTAGGGCTCGGAACGTTTGATACAGTTCGTTACATCAACGGATGGTACGCTTCCAGTGTCTTCCGCATGCCCACATTTGAAATGGGCGGGCCAAACGTTGCCGCCGCTTGCGTCCATGTGTTCGTCGTTCCTTGCTGCCCCTCTAGTGTTCCTGGTGGTGAGATCCTATGCACAGAAAAATAGCAAATAGTTAATAGCATATGCGGATGTAGGAAAACATGCAATCCCCAAAGCCTCCGGCTAGTTAATGTACATAAAATAGTAAAACGATGGTCAAAACATGTCATAATGAACCCAAAATTTGACAGAAGCATCAAGACATCATCAGGGACCCATTGCAAAAAGAATAGTCAAGAAATCATGCATGGATTTCTAATCGCTCCGGGGTGGGACGATTAGGACTGTCACAAAATGTGCAAGAGCGACCTTGCAAATGTCCTACCCAGAGGCCTCCAAAACTCCTACAAACTTGGGGTTAGGCTAAAAGGGGCATTTTGAGATGACCCAGAAGGTCATATTTGGCAGATTCTACCCAGATTATCCTATATCCGAAGGCGCTCCCTGTATGTTAGTAAACGCATAAAATGATAAAAACAAGGTCAAATCAAGTCAGAATACCATGAAACTTGAACAACAGCATAAGTACATGAAATATGACAGAATGCAAAAATAATAGTAAAGAAATCATTTACATATTTCTAATCACTCCGGGGTGGGACGATTAGGACTGCAGCAGTGCAGGGGGCGCCCGAGGGCAGGACGCCCACCGTTTGGGGCTTAGTTTTGGCACCAATCCAAGTGGGATGGGTCCAAAACCTCCTAGGGGGTTGTGTCGACGAGTTTGGTGTGGGATTGTGGCCGATTGCTTGGGTTTTGGGTCTAGATTGCATTCCTAGTGTTCACCCGATAACCTCTCTTCCAAAAGAGAAATTAGGGATGTAGGAAGCACAAAGGGGAATGGGGGTATAATTTGGCAGCACTCCATTGCTCCAAATGCTCCAGCTCTGTTCTCTTTTGGGGTGAGGAGGCTCACCATTTTATAGACCTGAGGGTCTCCTTTGAATGCGCATGCGAGGGTGCCACTTGGCTCACCATGCCTTTCTTGGGGGAGAGAAGATTCCTCCCTGATTTAGGGCCTCCATGATCAAGGCATGCTTGATTGAAGTCCCTCTCTCTGATTTGAAACCGTTCCTCGCAATTGCATGCCTTGAAGGTGAAGTTGGGTGGTGGATCTGGGCTGCCATTTGTCAAGGCTTGACTTTTTGCCAGTCAAACCTGCTAATCGTCCCACCCTGGAGCGATTGCTGCTAATCATCCCGGGGTGGGGCGAATAGGATTCTAATCATCCCAGGGTGGGACGAATAGGGAGCAAAGTGCTTAAAAGGTGCCAAATTGACCTTCGACCTTCCAAAACTGATTTGGGAGTGGTTAGGACCACTTTTTAACCTCTGGAGGCTGCCCTAGGGGGTATGTATGCCAATTCGATCAGTGCTTGTAGTCACATAATCGGATTGGTGTTGTTTTGGTGTCTATAGATGCCCCTTTTTGGGATGCGTTGTGTGTGGCGCAGTGCTGAGCAAAAATAGATGACCAAAGCACTTAATGATTAGGGTTTCTTAGTAACCTAACCAAATTTTGATGCCCCAAGTATGGAAAGGGCACGCATTCTTGAATCCTTGCTTCTGACGAGCTAAGGAGCTTAACTCAAGTGTAACCTTTTTCAGTGAGGTGTACTTGATCTTGGACATTGTTCAGTCATGAATAGGCAAAGGGCGCAACCTTTTGTCTGAGGAACCTTGTCTTCATGCTTCCAGAATGCCAAGTGTTTGTTTAGCTTGTGATTATTGCTTGTTTGCTGCCCCAAGCAGGAGCGTGATTGTCTTTGTCAATGATTCTTTGAATGCATGCCATTTCCTTGATTGGGTGTGTATTTGTTGATTTGGTGACTAAGTGTGACTACCCCCTCAAGCGACGAATCGATGAGGGAATGACCAAAATGAGAAAAGCGACGAGTCGCTTGACCCAAGATGACATTTGTAAGGGTGCCTTCAGTTGTTTTTCTTTGAACGCTTATGCAGTTTTCCAACAATCGGACCTATTTTTGGTGGGTTTTGACCCTTTTTGTGATGCCGATTGGGGTAGAAATTATCAAAAATCCTCCTTCCCGTGGAGCGGTCCAGCTATGCTAGCCTTCTTAGGGAGTAGGATAGTGAGTATTTGTGACCCCGACGATGGTTTTTCATGCCATGAATGTCTGGTGCAAAGGCACCTTTGTTCGACAGATTTATTGCTATTTTTGGTGCATTTTTTGGATGCAGTTTTTGTTGCTTTATTTCTTGCTCTGTAATCGTCCCAGGGTGGGACGAATACCAATTTGGTAATCGTCCCAGGGTGGGATGAGTGCTAACTAGAGCGCTCATCCCAGGGTGGAACGATTACAGGCCTAACAGCCTATAAAAGGACCAAAACTAGGTTTTGGGCTCATTTGCAACAATTTTTTCTTGGCGATTTGGAGCAGTGAGGAGGAGTGCGAGTGTGCGTAGCGGAGCGCTGCCAAAATTTCATGGACATCATGAGTGCGAGAACCGGATCTTCGAGCGGAGGAGCCGAGGTGAGACCGGTATGATGTTCCTTCTCCCTTCCTGTTATTCGTTTTTGTTTTATATGAAGTTAAAAGCTTGCATATAAATGTTTGTTTGCGTTATTTTGTTTTGCGTTAATATTAAGGTTGAAACCCTAGTATTAATTTTTTATTTTATTGTTCACGCTAAGGGTGAAACCCTAGGATGATATTTTTTTGTTTTATTTTGTTTTTTCACACTAAGGTTGAAACCCTAGGATGATTTTTTTGTTTTATTGTTTTTTGTTCACACTAAGGTTGAAACCCTAGGATGATTTTTTTTGTTTTATTATGTTTTTTGTTCACACTAAGGTTGAAACCCTAGGATGAATTTGTTTTTGTTTTTTTTTTGTTCACACTAAGGTTGAAACCCTAGGATGATTTTTTTTGTTTTGTTTTATTTTGTTTTTTGTTTTTGTACAGTTATTTTTATGTCTACGATCATTGTTGTATAGTTTGTTTTGAATGTTTTTGTACTTTTGTTGTACTTTTGTTTTTCTATACTTTTTTTGTACTTTTGTTTTCTTGTACTTTGTTTTTCTTTTGTATAGTTTTATTGTATTGTTTTTGTTTATATTAAGTATGTACTTAATATCGTTTGTTTTTTATTATTTTTTAGGTTGTGAAGAGTCGGTACCGCCAATCGACTATTTTCTCTGATGCCCGGGAGGCCTTGACAGTTGGGGATTGGGAGTGGCTTGATGCCCTTGGGCTCAAGCAGGTGATGCATTTGGAGCCTGTGGTGGGGGATCGGGCATATTTGACTGCCCTGATCAATCTGTGGGATCCCCGCACCAACACTTTTCATCTCCCAACAGGGGAGATGACTGTGACTCTGGAGGATGTGTATCGGATTCTATGGATTTCGATAGATGGGCTTCCTATCCGGATGACCCATCGGGACCAGCGGATAGTAGTACTGACATGGTGTTTTGGTCGGGCAGGGGAGATGGGGGTGGAGAGGGCTGTGGAGAGGGCAGAGGCTGACTGTCAGATAGGCGGTATTCTGGTGCGATGGTGGCTGGAGAAGGGCGTATTGGGGGTGAGGCATGCTTTACTCATGGCCCTCATTTCCAATATGCTGCTTCCTGACTCCTTAGGTGTGAGGTTCCCTTGGAACCTATTGGAGTTGGTTTTCACTTTGGTGGAGTGTCCGACATCAGCTCCACTTATTATGAGGTGGGGTCAGACGTTGTTGGCATAGCTATACGACGAGTTGTACGAGGTCCGCTATCGGAGGTGGAAGGGGATCGGGTGCAGCTATCTCTTGCAGTGCTGGGGGTGGCAGCACATAGCTGTGGAGTGGCCGCAGGGTTTGCCTTGGACCACCCGAGGTGAGATGGTGGATCGAGAGATTGGGTATGCCAATCTATGGTGGTGATCAGAGGAGCATGGATAGAGTCGGTGGCAGGCAGGTGACGTAGGTCACTATACTGATGCCTTCTCTCATCTAATGCCAGGGTAGGTGTTTTGGTGATCGTACCAGGACTATCCAGCCTGGCCTGAGGCTGGAGAGTGGCTTCGACGGGTGCATAGGGGTAGGTGGTTGATTGGGCAGCATGGGACAGAGCAGGAGTACTTCCCATATGTCCGGGTGATGCGATAGTTTGGGGTGCACCAGGGATTTCCTGGTGATCCCTTGATCTATCGGCGATGCGGGGATGAGAGGACCCTAGTCTGGCCGATCATTGAGCCATTGGGTGAGGGGTCTGATGTAGTTATTGATGTACCCGATGTGGACGATGTCGGGGTAACTATAGAGTATGACCGATGGTGGACTATGCGACGATGGCGGGGTGAGGGGCCTTTAGGAGGTGCATGGATACGATAGCAGTAGGAGGTGGGGGTGCAGAGGCACCGATGGAGGGTTGGGGGGCTCCGCTTGATGATGCGGACATGGTGGAGGTCGATGACTTCACTGGCGATGGAGATGATGCGGGGGTTTTAGAGCAGCCGGATGTACAGGATGTCCCAGAGCAGTGGGTGCCAGAGCAACAGGCCATCCCGGAGGTGCCCATGCCTCAGGCTATCTCAGGGGATGTGGAGGCTGGGTTTCGTGTTGAGATAGCATGATTGGAGGATCTCTTACGGAGATGGGAGGAGGAGCATAGAGATGTTTTGCAGGAGAGGGATCTCCTACGGGCTCAGTTGGCATAGCGGGACAACGCATTGGCTGTGTATCATCGATGAGATGTGGAGTGGGGGCGGTATCGGGTAGAGTTAGAGACAGAGGTTGTCCGCCTTGGTGGACAGTTACCTGAGCTCGATGGAGGTGGTTCGTCATGTCGTACGAGAGGTAGTGAGACTGAGCAGTCTGCATCCTCTCATCGCAGGTGGTTGGATGAGGGTAGCATTGGTGGGCAGGGTGTGCAGGCTGGCAGCAACCACCCTGAGAGGTCCCATAGGACCCATACTACTGGGGGTAGTTCCAGTCGCACCGATCCTACATGATCATGGTGGCCGACTCCCTAGGCTTTGGGGATTTTGAGTTTTTGGTTTTTTTGTGAGGTCAGAGGACCTTCTTATTGTAGCCTGAGGGCATTTTGACTCGATATATATACATGACTCATTTTTGGTTTGATGATATGCTTGTCATGGTTTATTGTTTCTTTTATGCACCTTTATTTATGTTGATGTATGCATATGCTATTATGACTACGGATGATGTTAGCTATATGATATAGATGTATGCATATGGAATGGATGGAATGATTTGTTGGTATACAGGCGATGGCACCATAGACTGTACAGGATTTACTGGCTTTCTGTACTATGTGATTGCTTTATGGAATAACTTTGCATTTGTAATTTTTGTTTTGTATTTTCTGATGGTGATGTAAGTAATGAAATGTACAACAATTGTTTTAGAATGTAGTTAAGGTTTTTCTGAGACTCAGATGCTTTAACTAACTAATCAAGACTGTACATTATCTTACAAGACTTTCGAACAAGGTACGAATTTAGACTTGAGTTTGACCAAGTTATTTCACATCCCTGTGTGTGCGATTGAGTTCGTTTATGTGGTATTCATAAGGATACCGCTAGTGCCAGGTAGGCTGTCCACCAAACCTGTACTGAGGATCACCTAATTAGCTCCACTAACTCCTTTGTTGTATTTAGTAAGATTAATCTACGGGGCAATCTAGGATACCATAAGCTAGCTCATCCACATGCAAACATTGGTCTACACACACGCAAAGCTAATGTGATAGACATATCGTCATGCATTTAGGATACCGCCATTGCCAGGTAGGCTATCCACCAAACCCGTAATGAGGATCACCTAAATGGTTTTTCAAATGCTAAGAATTCCAGGGATTCAAGCTCAGGCATCTTTCGGTTGTTCAATTTGTTGGGATACTTGCTCTCATACATAGTGATGAAAATCACTATTTATTTTCTCTCTTTTTTTTTTTGAGCAAGGGGTTTGAGTAGTGGTGATAACCACTATTATTTTTTTATTGTTGCCTTTTGAGGATTTAGATTTTGAATTTTGATTTCAAAGTTGAGCTCGTGGGTTTTTGGCTTGTGAATGGCATTGATCCTTTTGGCCTTGGGGATGACTACCCATCCTTCTCAAGGGCGTGTAGTACGAATCCTTACGACTTTGGGGATCAAAGGTGGTTGGGAATTTTGCTTTGGAATGGCATTGATCTTTTAGGCCTTGGGGATGACTACCCATCCTTCTCAGGGGCGTGTAGTATGAATCCTTATGACTTTGGGGATCAAAGGTGTTTGGGATTTTTGATGGTGGATTGTTGGGATTTTGCTTCGTGAATGGCATTGATCCTTTTAGGCCTTGGGGATGACTACCCATCCTTCTCAGGGGCGTGTAGTACGAATCCTTATGACTTTGGGGACCAAAGGTGTTTGGGATTTTTGATAGTGGTGAAAACCACTATTTATTATGGGGATTGGATGGGGAAGAGCTTGTCCTTTTGTCAATTCTCAGCATTCTTGAACCATTCGCACAGGGGGATGAGCAAGATAACATTTTTGCCTATGGTACCCTGGACCGCTTTGCAGGTTTCATCTTTCGTTCACACAACTTGGGAATTTTTATGTGTTTTAAGCTTGTGTTGGGATGCTATGTAACAAGGCGTGATCCAAGTAAAACTCTACCTTGTAAAAATCGGTCTGACTTTGTACAACATTTGACTAGAAATCTAAAGACAACTGAATGACGAAAAACCCTAAAGACATTAGAAGACAACTAACTATAATATGGCGAAAATGCGAAGGGCGTTATTCTTGATGGATCTTTTTACAAAATGGACTGAATTTGGAAAATGATGGAATTGCCGAGTAATTACAGTCTATGGTGCTTTTGACATGTATGACCAGCAAATATGCAATGTATGTATGCGATGCCTAATGCAGCTCTTTTTTTTCTTTTTTTGTGTTTTGATTTTTAAGAATATGCATGAAAGTGAGATGCAATTTTTTTGTTATTTTTTATTATCTGTTGTTTTTGAATATTCGTTATGGTGGTTTAACCCGAATGGGTGCGGACCAAGTGATTCTTATGGATCCTTGGAGGTTTTGACCAAAGGGATTATAGATACCTTTGGGGCATTTTGGGTGACCAAGCGATTGTGGGAACCCTTGGAGCTTTTGGTTTGACCAAAGGGGTTATGGATACCTTTGGGGCATTTTTGGGTGACCAAGCGATTGTGGGAACCCTTGGGGATTTTGGTTTGACCAAAGGGATTATGGATACCTTTGGGGCGTTTGGTTGACCAAGCGATTGTGGGAATCCTTGGGGCTTTTGGTTTGACCAAAGGGATTATGGATACCTTTGGGGCGTTTGGTTGACCAAGCGATTGTGGGAATCCTTGGAGCTTTTGGTTTGACCAAAGGGATTATGGATACCTTTGGGGCATTTTGGTTGACCAAGCGATTATGGGAATCCTTGGAGCTTTTGTTATGGGCGATGGCTCTCTAAATGTTGAATGGCCTCAAATGACTGATGTTCAAGGGTTCTTATTCCTTGATTCCTTCAAGAGAGGTGAGTCGATATGTTCCAGGTCCTATTTTACTGTTGATTACATAGGGACCTAACCAATTTGCCATGAACTTGTCCCTTAAATGGGGTGGCAAGTTAGAATTTTGTTGGTTCTCTTTTAAGACCAAGTCACCAACCTAAAAGTCCCTCAGGTGAACTTTCGTGTTGTATGCTTTCTTAAGTCACTCTTGATAGATACGTAAATTCTTGAGAGCATTGATGTATTGTTCGTTGAGTAACGTAAGCTGGTCTAACTAGGTCTGTCATGTAGTGTCATCATCGATGAACTCTTGCATTGATATGCACAAGGAGGGTATTTCCAACTCGAGAGGCATGACTACCTCGGAGCCATACACTAGCAAAAATGGAGTTGCCCCAGTGGGCATCCGAATGCTAGTGTGATAAGCCCATAGGTTGAAATCACTTGGATACGGAAGCACAGGCGCACCGGGTGCGATGCAAACAAAAGCAGTTGTATTAACGAAACGCTAAGTGCATGAAAAAGGGAAAGCGAAGCATGAATGAAATGAGATGTAAAGCAAAGACAAAGGTGCAGCCTCTTTTATTAATTTTTCTTATGATCAGGTTACAATACGTCTCCCCCCATTTTCAGGGGCTCGGAGCGTTCGATACAATTTTGTTACACCAACGGATGGTACGCTTCCCTTCGGGATCTTCCGCGTGCCCACATTCGAAATGGGTGGGCCAAACGTCATCGCCGCTTGCATGAATACATTCTTAGTTCCTTGCTACCCCTCCAGTGTTGAGATCCTGCATATAGAGAAATAGCAAATGATTAATAGCACATGCGGATGGAGGGAAACATGCAATCCCCAAGGCCTCCGATTAATGCATACATGAAATAATTAAAATAGTGATCAAAACTTATCAGAATGGAATGAAATTTAAATAGAAGCATGTAAACACCATCAGGGACACATTGCAAAAAGAACAGTCAAGAAATCTACTGTAGATTTCTAATCGCTCCGGGGTGGGACGATTAGGACTGTCATAAAATGTCCGAAAGTGACCTCCCAAATGTCCCATCCAGAGGCCTCCAAAACACCTGCAAACTTGGGGTTAGGAAAAATGGGGCATTTTGAGATGACCCAGAAGGTCAGATTTTGCTGATTCTACCCCGATCACCCTATATCCGAAGGTGCTCCCTGTATGTTAGTAAAAGCGTAAAACAATGAAAACATAGTCAAAACAAGTCAGAATGCATTGAAATTTGAATAGCAACATATATGAAACACATAAAACATGATGCAAAAGAAATAGTGAAGAAATATGCTATAGATTTCTAATCACTCCGGGGTGGGGCGATTAGGACTGCAATAGTGAGGGGCGCCGAGGGGGACGCCCACCGTTTGGGGCTTGGTTTTGACACCAATCCACTTGGGATGGGTCCAAAACCTCCTAGGGGGTTGTGTCAAAAAATTGGGTGTGGGATTGTGGCCAATTGTTTAGGTTTTGGGTCCAGATTGTGCTCCTAATGTTCACCCGATAACCTCCCTTCCAAAAGAGAGATCAAGGATGTAGGAAGCACAATGAGGGTGAGGGTATAATTCGGCAGCACTCCATTGCTCCAAATGCTCCTGCTCTATCCTCATTTTGGGGTGAGAAGACTCACCATTTTATAGACCTGAAGGTCTACTTTGAATGTGCATGCAGGGGCGCCACTTGGCCATCATGCCTTGTCAGGGGAGAGAAGATTCCTCCCTGATTAAGGGCTCCATGACTGCCTCTATGACTGCCTCTTTGAGCTTTGAAATGCTCACTCGCACTCCCATGCATTGAAGGTGGAGTTGAGTGGTGGATCTGGGCTGCCATTTGTCAAGGTTTGACTTTTTCCCATCAAACCTGCTATTCGCCCCACCCCGGAGCGATTGATGCTAATCATCCTAGGGTGGGGCAAATAGCATTCTAATCATCCCGGGGTGGAACGAGTAAGGAGAGGGTGCTTGAAAGGTGCCAAATTGACCTTTGACCTTCCAAAACTACTTTGGGAGTGGTTAGGACCATTGTTTAACCTCTAGGGGCTGCCCTAGGGGCTATGTATGCCAATTCGGTCAGTGCTTGTAGCCACATAATCAGATTGGTGTTGTTTTGGTGTCTACAGATGCCCCTTTTTGGGATGCGTTGTGCGTGGCATAGTGCTGAGCAAAAATAGATAACCAAAGCACTTAATGATTAGGGTTTCTCAGTAACCTAACCAAATTTTGATGCCCCAAGTATGGAAAGGGCACGCATTCTTGAATCCTTGCTTCTGACGAGCTAAGGAGCTTAATTCAAGTGTTAACCTTTTTCGGTGAGGTGTTACTTGATCTTGGACATTGTTCGATCATGAATAGGCAAAGGGCGCAACCTTTTGTCTATGGGAACCTTGAGTTCATGATTCTAGAATGCCAAGTGTTTGATCAGCTTGTGATTATTGCTTGTTTGCTGCCCCAAGCAGGAGCGTGATTGTCTTTGTCAATGATTCTTTGAATGCATGCCATTTCCTTGATTGGGTGTGTATTTGTTGATTGGTGACTAAGTGTGACTACCCCCTCAAGCGACGAATCGATGAGGGAATGACCGACATGAGAAAAGCGATGAGTCGCTTGACCCAAGATGACTTTTGTAAGGGTGCCTTCAGTTGTTTTCCATTGAATGCTTATGCAGTTTCCCAACAATCGGACCTATTTTTGGTGGGTTTTAACCCTTTTTGTGACGCTTATTGGGGCTGAAATTGTCAAAAATTCATCCTCCCATGGAGCGGTCCAGCTATGGTAGCCTTCTTAGGGAGTAGGATATTGATAATTTGTGGCCCCAACATTAGTTTTGTATGCCAAGAATGTCAGGCACAAAGGCGCCTTTGTTCGACAATTTTATTATTGTTTTTTGGTGGGTTTTGACCCTTTTTGTGACGCCTTTTGGGGATGAAATTGTCAAAAATCCATCCTCCCATGGAGCGGTCCAGATATGGTAGCCTTCTTAGGGAGTAGGATAGTGATAATTTGTGACCCCAACATTAGTTTTGTATGCCAAGAATCACAAGCACAAAGGTGCCTTTGTTTGGCAATTTTATTGTTTTTTTTGGTGGGTTTTGACCCTTTTTGTGACACCTTTTGGGGATGAAATTGTCAAAAATCCATCCTCCCATGGAGTGGTCCAACTATGGTAGCCTTCTTAGGGAGTAGGATAGTGATAATTTGTGACCCCAACATTAGTTTTGTATGCCATGAATCGCAGGCGCAAAGGTGCCTTTGTTCGACAGTTTTATTGTTATTTTTGGTGCATTTTGGATGCAGTTTTGGTTGTTTTTTATTTTCTTGCTCTGTAATCATCCCAGGGTGGGACGAATACCAGTTTTGTAATCATCCCAGGGTGGGATGAGTGCTAACTAGAGTGCTCATCCTAGGGTGGAACGATTACAGGCCTAAGAGCCTATATAAGGGCCAAAACTAGGTTTTGGGCTCATTTGCAATTGTTTTTTCTAGCGATTTGGAGCTGTGAGGAGGAGTGCTAGTTTGTGAAGCGGAGCGCTACCAAATTTTTATGGACACCATGAGTTCAAGGACCGGATCCTCGAGTGGTGGAGCCGAGGCGAGACCGGTAGGTGCTCCTTCCTTCTTTTTTTTTGTTTGTTTTTATATGAATTTTTAAAACTCGCATTTTATCATTGTTCTTTGTCATATTAAGGTTAAAACCCTAAATGAATGTTGTGGTTTTATTTGTTTTGTTTTGTTCATCATAAGGTTAAAAAACCCTAGTTTGAATTTTTGTTGTTTTGATTTGTTTTTTGTTCATCATTAAGGTTAAAAACCCTAGATGATTTTTTGTTTAATTTGTTTTTTTTGTTCATAATTAAGGTTAAAAACCCTAGATGATTTTTTTGTTTATTTTTTTTTTACATAAGGTTAAAACCCTAATTTTTTTTTTTTTTTTTATTTTTTTTTACACTTAAGGTTAAAAACCCTAGTATAGTTTTAATGTTTTTTTTTTATTTTTTGTTCCACACGTAAGGTTAAAAAC
Source organism: Wollemia nobilis (assembly GCA_028583015.1). Taxonomy (NCBI): domain Eukaryota; kingdom Viridiplantae; phylum Streptophyta; class Pinopsida; order Araucariales; family Araucariaceae; genus Wollemia; species Wollemia nobilis. The sequence continues at coordinate 13,436,597 of JAQPPZ010014788.1, forward strand.
CCTAGTATGATTTTGTTTTTTTATTTATTTTTTTGTTCTTGATTGTACAGTTTAGTTGATTGATCTATACTTTTGTTTTTTTGTACATTTTTGTCATCTGTACAATTTATTTGAATGTTTTTGTTTAAATTAAGGTTGAAACCCTAATTTTTTTTGTTGTTTTATTGTTTTTGTGTACACTTCTATACATTTGTTTTGTTGTCATGTTTTAATGTTTTTGTGGTGTTTTTGTTTTTCAGGTTGTGAAGAGTCGGTACCGTCAACCGACGGTATTTTTTGATGCACGGGATGCGTTGACTATGGCGGATTGGGAGTGGCTTGATGCCCTTGGGCTCAAGCAAGTGACGCGGCTGGAGCCTATGGTGGGGGATCGAGCATATCTGACTACCCTGATCAATTTGTGGGATCCCCGCACCAACACCTTTCATCTCCCAATAGGGGAGATGACAGTGACTCTAGAGGACGTGTATCGAATTCTATGGATTTTGATAGATGGGCTGCCCATTCGGATGACTCCTCATGATCAACGAACGATGATGCTGACACGGTGCTTTGGGCATGCGACGAAGATGGGGGTGGATAGGGCGGTGGAGAGGGCAGAGGGGGACTGCCTGATTGGTGAGATTCTGGTGTGATGGTGGTTTGAGAAGGGCGTGTTAGGGGTGAGGCATGCATTGCTGATGACCCTCATCTCCAACATGTTGCTTCTCGACTCCTCAGGTGTGAGGTTCCCTTGGAACCTGCTTGAGGTAGTGTTCAGACTTGTGGAGTGTCCGACAATAGCACCACTGATTATGAGGTGGGGTCAGACGCTACTGGCATAGCTATATGATGAGTTGTACGAGGTCCGCTATCAGAGGTAGAAGGGGATTGGGTGCAGCTACCTATTGTAGTGCTGGGGGTGGCAACACATAGCTATGGAGCGGCCGTAGGGGTTGCCTTGGACCACTCGAGGGGAGATGGTGGATAGGGAGATTGGCTATGCTGCTCTATGGTGGAGGTCAGAGGAGCAGGGGTAGAGTCGATGGTGGGTAGGTGTCGTAGGGCACTATACTGATGCCTTCTCTCGTCTTGCTCTAGGGGAGGTGTTCTGGCAGCCATACCGAGACTGTCCAGCCTGGCCTGAGGCTGGAGAGTGGCTTCGGTGGGTGCATAGGGGGAGGTGGTTGATCGGGCGACATGGGACCGAGCAGGAGTACTTCTCGTACGTCCGAGTGACTCGATAGTTTGGGGTGCACTAGGGATTTCCTGGTGAGCCCTTGATCTATCGACGTCGGGGCGATGAGAGGACTCTAGCCTGGCCGATTATTGAGCCACTGGGTGAGGAGTCGGATGTAGTGATTGATGTCCCCAACGTGGACAATGTCGGGGTGACTACAGAGTATGACCAGTGGTGGATGATGCTGCGATGGTGGGGTGAGGGGCCTCTAGGAGGTCTGGATGTAGCAGTAGGTGGTGGGGTTGTGGAGGCACCGGGGAGGGTTGGGGGGCTCCGCTCGATGATGCAGATATGGTGGAGGTAGATGACTTGATTGGGGATGATTTAGGGGTTTCGGAGTAGCCGGATACATAGGACGTCCTAGAGTAGTGGGTGCCAGAGCAGCATGTCATCTCGGAGATGCCCATGCCTCAGGCAGTCCCAGGGGATATGGAGGCTAGGTTTCATGCTGAGATAGCATGATTGGAGGACCTACTACGAAGATGGGATGAGGAGCACAGTGTCGAGAGGGATCGCCTACGGGCTCAGTTGGCACAGCGAGATGAAGCATTGGCTACATACCACCGATGGGATGTGGAGTGGGGTCGATTTCGGGTGGAGTTGGAGGTCGAGATTATCCACCTCGATGGACAGTTACCTAAGCTCACTAGAGGTGGATCATCGCACCGTACGAGAGGTAGTGAGACTGAGCAGTCAGCATCCTCTCATCGCAGGTGGGTGGGTGAGGGTAGCGCTAGTGGGCATGATGTGGGGGCTGGCAACAGCCGCCCTGAGAGGTCCCATAGGACCCACACCACTAGGGGTAGTTCCAGTCACACCGATCCTACGTGATCATGGTGGCCGACTCCCTAGGCTTGGGGTTTTTGAGTTTTTGATTTTTTTGTGAGGTCAGAGGACCGACTTATTGTAGCCTACGAGCATTTTTGGTGATATATATACATGACTTTCTTTTTGATTATACACTTGTCATGATTTATTTGTTACTTTTATGCACATTTATTTACGTTGATGTATGCATATGTTATTATGAATGTGACTATTTCTAATTATATGATGTATGCATATGGAATGGATGAAATGATTTGTTGATAACTTGGTGGTGGCACCATAGACTGTACAGGATTTGCTGGCTTTCTGTACTATGTGATTGCTTTGTGGAATGACTTTGCATGTGTATATATTTTTTGTTTGTATTTTTTGATGGTGATGTAAGAATGGAATGTACCACAGGTGTTCTAGAATGTAGTTAAGGTTTTTCTGAGACTCAGATGTTTTAACTAACTAGCCAAGACTGTACATTTATCTCACAAGACTTTTGAACAAGGTACGAATCAGACTTGAGTTTGACCAAGTTATTTCACATCCCTGTGTGTGCGATTGAATTTGTTTATGTGGTAGTTGTCAGGATACCGCCAGTGCCAGATAGGCTGTCAACCAAACCTGTACCGAGGATCACCTAATTAGCTCCACTAACTCCTTTGTTGTATTTAGTAAGATTAATCTACGGTGCAATCTAGGATACCATAAGCTAGCTCATCCACATGCAAACATTGATCTGTACACAGTTTAATGCGACAGATATATCGTCATGCGGGAGGTTTGCCGCCAGTGACCAGCAAGCTATCCACCAAACCGGTACTGAGGATCACCTCATGACCTTTCGAATGTTGAGAGTTCCAGGGATTCAAGTTCGACTCCCTTCTTTTCTTTACTTTTATTGGGATACTTGCTCTCGTATGTAGTGATAAAAATCACTGTTTATTTTTATTTTTTTCTTTTGAGCAAGGGATTGGAATTTTGAGTGATGAGAATCACTATTTCTTGTGCTTTTTGATGTATGCACTGTGTGGGTTTTGATGTCAAACTTTGGAGTTTGTACTTTGACTTTTTGCAATTTTTTTTTGGATATTTGCAACTTTTTGAGAATTTGGGATTCTTGGGGAATTGGGTAGGGAAGATGCTTGTCCTTTTGCCAACTCTCAGCATTCTTGGGGTCATTCGCATAGGGGGATGAGCGAGATAACCTTTTCACTGTATGGTATCCTAGATTGCTTTGCAGGTTTCATCTTTCGTTCACACAACTTGGGAATTTTTTATGTGTTTTAACTTGTGTTGGGATGCGACGTAACAAGGTGTGATCCAAGTAAAACTCTACCTTTGTAAAAATCTGTCTGACTTTGTACAATTTTTGGCTAGAAATCTAAAGACAACTGAATGACGAAAGCCCTAGATACATTAGAAGACAATTGATTATGATATGGTGAAAAATGTGGATGGCGTTTATTTTTGTTGGACTATTTACAAAGTGGAAAAATGTGGAAAATGATGGAATTGCCGAGTAATTACAGTCTATGGTGCATTTGACTTGTATGACCAACAAATATGCAATGTATGTATGCGATGCCTAATGCAACTTATTTTTTTGTGTTTTGATTTTTAAGAGTATGCATGGAAGTGAGATGCAATTTTTTTGTTATTTTTTGATTATTTTATTGTTTTTGAAAATTTGTTATGGTTGGTTTATCCCGAGGGGGTCCAAGTGATTCTTTCGGATCCTTAGAGGGTTTGACCAAAGGGATTATAGATACCTTTGGGGCATTTTGGGTGACCAAGCGATTGTGGGAACCCTTGGGGCTTTTGGTTTGACCAAAGGGTTTATAGATACCTTTGGGGCATTTTGGGGTGACCAAGCGATTATGGGAATCCTTGGAGCTTTTGGTTTGACCAAAGGGATTATGGGCACCTTTGGGGCATTTTGGGTTGACCAAGGATTTGGACCTGATTTTTTTGACCAAAGGGATTATGGGCACCTTTGGCGCATTTTGGGGTTACATTTTATTATGTTGATTATGGGAATCCTTGGAGCTTTTGGTTTGACCAAAGGGATTATAGATACCTTTGGGGCATTTTGGGTTGACCAAGCGATTATGGGAATCCTTGAAGCTTTTGTTTGACCACCAAGGGATTATGGAATTATGCACCTTTTGGGTTTTTGGGTTTGACCCAAGCGCATTGTGGGAATCCTTGGAGCTTTTTGGGGTGGGCCATGGCTCTTTTAAATGTGGAATGGCCTCAAATGACTGATGTTCAAGGGTTCTAGTTCCTTGATTCCTTCAAGAGAGGCGAGCCGGTATGTTCCAGGTCCTATTTTACTATCAATTACATAAGGACCTAACCAATTTGCCATGAACTTGTCCCTTAAATGGGGTGGCAAGTTAGAATTTTGTTGGTTCTCTTTTAAGACCAAGTCACCAACCTGAAAGTCCCTCAGGTGAACTTTCATGTTGTATGCTTTCTTAAGTCGCTCTTGATAGATACGTAAATGCTCGAGAGCATTGATGCATCATTCATCGAGCAACGTAAGCTGGTCTAACCGGGCCTACCACGTAGTGTCATCATCGATGAACTCTTGCATTGATATGCGTAGGGAAGGTATTTCCAACTCGAGAGGCATGACTGCCTCGGAGCCATACACCAACGAAAATGGAGTTGCCCTAGTGGGCATCCGAATGCTAGTGCGATAAGCCCAAAGAGCAAGTGGGATTTGAATGTGCCAATCCTTATGACTATCTATGACCATATTTTTAAGGATGGCAACTAGCATTTTGTTTGACGCCTCTGCTTGCCCATTTGCCTACGGATAATAGGGTGTTGAAAAACTATGCTAAATTTTGTACTTTGTTGTCAAAGCATGCACATATTTGTTCTTAAATGATGTCCCATTATCCGAGATGATCTTGGATGGAATACCAAAATGACATATGATGTTATGTAAAATAAACTCCGCAATGCGGGGCCCAATCATAGAGGTAAGCGGAATTGCTTCCACCCACTTGGTGAAGTACTCTGTGGCCATTATGATGAACGTGTGATGGCATGACGATGCAGGGGAGATCTTTTCGATTAGATCTAAGCCCCACTATGAAAATGGCCAAGCCGATTGGATCGGTTGCAAGGCCTGAGAAGGTACGTGTGTCAAGTTAGCATGGTGTTGACACTTCATGCACTTCCTCACATACGCGCAACAATCTCGCTCTAAAGATGGCCAATAATAGCCCATGCGAAGAATGCGCTTTGCGATGGCCATACCGTTGAAGTGGCCACCGCATGTACCATCGTGCGCTTGGGTGATCGCCCAAGTGGACTCCTGCTGGTCCAAGCAACGGAGGAGGATCCCTTCATAGCTTCGACGGTACAAAATGTCTCCTAGCAAGACATGTTTTGCCACTTTCTATTTGAATGATCTTTTTATGGCATGCGACAATCCAAGTGGGAGGCTACCTAACTTGAGATAGTCTCTTATGGGTGTGTACCAATCCTGCTGATCAGAAACCTTGATGGTATGAACGGCCAATCCCTCTTGAAGTTCATCCCTAGCAAAAGTTGAGTGGGAAAGAACTTGTAAGAATAGTATTGTGTTGCTATTAAGAGGGGTGGGGAGAACAAGGACCCCTAGTTGGCATGATTCAGACTATCATGGATTCGAGAGAACCTATCCTGAGATGGTTCAATCTGGATCAGGTGGATTCCTGGCGTTAGGTCAGAGCTTGCACGCTCCATCATGGATTGCGATAATGTTTTGACTTGAATGGTTGTCATCTCACCAGAAGGGTCTTGCGGGATTAGTGACCCCAAGGAGGCCATAGTGTCCACAAAATGATTCGATGATCGAGGGAGTGCCTCGATGTCGTACCATTCAAGCTTTGCCAAGAATTTATCCACAAGGGCTTTGTAGGCCTGCAGAACTAGGCATTTACATTGGAATACCCCTTTCACTTGGTTGACAATTAACAATGAATCACCAAAGATATTCAAGCATTTGATGTTCATGGTGATGGTTGTCTGAAGACCTATGAGCAAGGCTTCGTATTCGGCATTGTTATTGGTGCATGAGAAATCAAGTTTAAATGATAGAGGCATTGGAGCCCCTTGAGGTGTGAAGAATATGATTCCCATGCCACCCCCTTGCTCACATTTAGAACCATCAAAAAATAGGGTTATGTCGGCTTGTGACTCAGGCTCATCAAAATCTAGCGATTCTGAGACATGGAAGACCCCATCATCGGGTAGCTCTATGGTCAGAGGTTGATCATCTTCGAGAGGAGCCTCTGCTAGTTGATCGATGATGACTTGACCTTTGATGGACTTTTGTCCAATGAATTCGATGTCAAACTCCATCAACAACATGATCCATTTCATCGTGTGGCTACTATGATAAGTATGACTCATCATGTACCGCAATGGATTCTCCTTAGACACAACATACGTCGTATTGCTCAGCATGTAATGGCATAGCTTTTTGGTGGCAAATACCACTGCTAAGCATAGCTTCTCGACGTATGCATAGTTAAGTTCATAACCGACCAGGGTGCGGCTAAGATAATAATTAGCCTGTTCTTTATGTAGTTCATTTTTTGGGCTAGCATGGCGCCCAGTGCCACCTCAGTAGCTGAGATGTATAAATAGAATGACACTCCTGGTCTAGGTGGTGCCAATACTGGTGGTGAAGCCAAGTATTGTTTGATGTCATCGAAGGCTGACTGGCACTCGTCATCCCAATGAAATGCTACCCCTTTGTGTAATAATTTATTCATGGGTCGGCACTTGTCAGATAGTTGCGCTATGAAGCGCTTGATCGACGTGACCTTACCCTGCAAGCTTCTGAGCTGCTTGATGGTGGTTGGGGGAAGCATTTCAAGGATTGCCTTGAATTTATTTGGATCTACCTCGATGCCTCATTTTGAGACTATGAAACCCAAGAGTTTTCCAGATGTGATGCCAAATACGCACTTCTTGGGGTTTAGCCTAACTTTGTGTTCGATGAGGCGATCGAGGATCTTGCTTAAGTCATCGAGATGATCTGGGCGCAAAAGAGATTTGGCCAACAAATCATCCATATAATCTTCCAAAGTTTTATGCATGTGATCATGGAAGATGTATGTCATAGCGCGTTGGTAGGTGGCGCCAACATTTTTAAGGCCAAAGGGCATGACCTTATAACAAAATGTCCCCCAAGGCATTGTGAACGCCATTTTGAGTTGATCATCGAGATTGATACGAATCTGGTTGTATCCCAAGAAACCATCCATGAGGGAAAGCATTTCATGGCCTATTGTAGCATCTACCAATGCGTCGATGCTAGGCAAGGGGAAATCATCCTTGGGACTCGCTTTGTTTAGATCTCAAAAATTGGTGCATATGCGAATCCTCCCATCAAGCTTCTTGATGGGTACCATGTTGGACAACCATGGTGGGTAATCCATGCAGATGACAAACTATGCATCCAACAACTTTTGTAGCTCATATTTGACCATTAAGGCTACTATTGGGTGCATCTTACATAGTTTTTGCTTGACTGGCTTGACTGTCGGATCAAGCGTTAGATTATGCATGACTAGCTATGGGTCTAGCCCCGACATGTCTTTGTAGGACCATGCAAAAACCTCCTTCTTCTCTTTGAGAAGGGCAATGTAATCGGCTTGCTCTTCGGGGGATAGACTTACCCCTAGCTTGATGATTTGTGGATTCATTGGATCAGAGCCGATGTCTACGTCAGTCGTCTCTTCGATTGACATGTGGGACCCGTCCTCCAACTGGTGTGGAGTTGGGATCAGGTGGATATCATTTGCTGAATTTAGATCTACGTTTGGAACATCGGGTTCCTCTTCAACGTGGAAGATATCCTGAGTTGGTCCTAGGGTGAAATGAAGCATCTCACCGCAAGGCCAATACTCTGATGGGGATGGTGGTGAGTTAGCATGATCCCAGTCTATGGCATCTAGGTTTAGATACAATGGTCATGTTGGATCGGTTGGATTGTGTATGGGGGGGTTAAGTCAATGGAGATCATGTTGATGAAGTGAATTTGGTCTCCATTACCATGTGGGTGGTGACTCGGACATCCTTGGTGATCTTTGTGCTCCGGATCTGGCTCTGTGGGTATTGGCACAAATGGATCGGCCCTATGTGCAGATAGAAGGATAGGGTCTACCCTTGGCACTGATGGCTCTATAGGGTCTCTAGGTGGAAGGGTGCTCTCTGTATGCCTGAAGTGGTGGGTGCAGCACTTGGTCCAACTATGCTTGGTTCAAATGCCACCTATGCCTTGGCCCCATGTTTAGCTGTTCAAACATGTCATCAATGTCCATGGGGTATTGTTGCTATCGCATATGGTTGAGATATGCCATCTCAGTCTCATATTCATAATCGCTATCGGAGATCCATAGGCCTTCATTGGCTTCGACAACTATTTGTGGCATGTGAGGCTCGTTCTGTTCGAGCAAGTTAATTTGGTCCCATCGAGGTTGTTCCACTCTCTATGGGAGGACCTGATTCTCTTGAGGTGGCAATTGCTCGATTGGAGCATTCAAGGGGAACATCACCATGAAGTTCTCCTGATAGTCATCTATGGGCGTCACTTGCGAGTGATTGCTATCGGACTCGAAAGGGTCCCAAGGTGCTACCTCATACTCCGACTCATCTTCTGAAGATCCTTCTTGGCCTTGTCTATATCCCTCTTGGAGGCAAGTTCTTGAACTTTCCCCTTTCTCGATCGAAGGGGAGGAGTTGTTGAGGCCCACAAGGTTGGTTGTTAGCAATGGGAGATAATCCCCCAATGTGTATGTTGTGTTAGGATTGGCATATGGATCTTGTGCCAACCCATCCTTGTTGCCTAGCCCTAGGCCTTGCATGTTTTCTACCAAGATGTCAAGGGGCAGAGGGTGGTTGAACCCTACTCCTGATTTGTCATATGGCATCTGATATCTTGGTTGACAAAGAATGTGCACTCCTTGTTCATATCTGCCCAACCCATATCCATGCCAATTACATTGGCCAAGGTATTTCAAAGTGAAGTCTAGGTTGGACAGATAGTTGACATTCTCAGCAAAGGGCTCTTCGTCCTCTTCCTCTTGCAGGTAAGGTTCAATGTCATTGTCGAGGCCCCCATATACAAAATTTGTCTAATTTGGTGGGTAGCCCAAAGGGACAATAGTGTCGATGGGGAGGCGAGGTCTCCCCATGTCCTGCATGGACTCAAGCGTGGGTGTTGCTACAATGTTCCACACTAGATACTCCCCTAGGCCCGTATTGGCCATCTCAATGGTGATCATTGGTGGTTGAGGGGGAGGGAATGGGAGTTCTTCCTGGGTCCACTCCATGTTGGGTGAACCAGGCATCTCGACTTCCATTCGGTTGGGCACCTCTTCGATAGAGATGGTTGAGACCAATGGTGGTATCTCTTCCAGGGGCTTCTTCCCATTGTCCTTCGATGTGGCCACCATAGGTGGTGTCATTGGTGAAGGACCAGATGATGAAGATGGGCCCGGTTGGTGATTTGAGGGACTTAACAATGGGGATGTATGCGGAATCGGACCCTATTTGGATGGATTCAACTGAAAGTCCAAATGTGTCGATGGGAGGGTCGATTGTGGCATCAGCTGCACTGCATTGCAATACTTGAAGGGCTCTAAGTCTGTCGGGACTACATGCACTTGCCCTTCGTATGTGTACTTTAGGCATTGATGGGCTATCGAAGGGACACACTTCATGTCCCTGATCCAAGGCCGGCCCAGCAAGATGTTGTAGGCCATCTCACCTTCCAAGATGTGGCACAACGTAGGAATAGTCTTTTGTCCCACTTGGATGGGCAGGACAATTGTGCCAACCGTCGAGCATATCGCGTCATTGAATGCTCGAAGAGTATAGGTGGAGGCCACAATGTGAGATGCTAGCAACTTGAGGTGTTTCAATGTCATTGTTGTGATTATATTGTTGGATGAGCCAGTGTCCACCAACACCCTCTTAAATGGAATCCCGTTGACCCATGCAATGATGTGCAAGGGTGGATCCACCATATCACCAGTCATCGATTTTAGTTCATCTTCTCTAAAGGTGATGACTGGTTTTGTACATCATTTTACATGTCCCACAAAGTTGTTGAAAGAGTTTGCTTCATGGGGCTGTAGCTCGATGGCTTTGAGTATCTCCATTAGAGCCTCCCGATGGGGCGGTGATTGTTGGATGAGCTCATAGATGGAGAGCCTAGCCGACGTGGTCCTTAAACTTTGGGTAAGTTTAGTCCGAATCATGGCCACTGGTCTAGGTGGAGGAGGTTGCGTAGGGTGTTGTTGAGGTTGTGACGTTGATGGAACCTCTCCTATAGCTACAGCGAGGGCAGCTGTGCTTGGGTACCTCTTGTTCCATGTCACTATGCTTATCATCCCTACATACCCCTGCATGGGGCAGTTTTGTGTCACCTCATTGACTTGTAGAGTCTTTGCCTATGCATCATGGGTAGGCAGGGGGTCTTTGAAGACCTCCATCTATTGGTTGCTTGGTGCTACGAGATTATCCATCGCTAGCATTTTGTTGTCTATTAGGTCTTGCACTAAGCTTTTGAACTTCCAACATGCGTAAAGGTCATGTCCTTTCTGTCGATGAAATCTACAATATAAGTCTTCCCTATAGCCCTTGGGTTTTGGCACGTTGGGGTCTACGGGTCGACTTTCTAGTAGGTTTATCAAGTTTGCCATGGACAAGCGGTCAAACAAGGAGTCTTTAGACTCTGTGAAGGGTGTGAATTGTCGCCTAGGGTGACGCTACTGATTTTGCTCTTGCCTATGATTTTCCTTCTCATAGCTGTCAAGAGGAACTGCCTGATAATTAGCCTTTGGGGGTTGTGTCATCTGTGTAGGCTTTGGTATGTTTATGGCAACCTGATTGACCGTGATGGGTTTTGGTTGTGTGGACCCAATTTTGGCATTTTTGGGCCACTCTTTCTTGCATGGCTTGGCAATCTCGCCATCCTGTATCTTGATCTCCTCAATTATTCTAGCTTGCGCCAGGGCTTCCTCGAGAGTGGCATATTGTTGCAGCTGCAATAGCATGGAGATCGACCTTAGGCAACTCTTTGAGAACATTTGGGTCAGGTCGGCCATGGGAGGGAGGTAAGGTAGCCTTGAAAGCAATGTCCTCCACCGATTTCCATAAGCCGACATGGTCTCTTCCTCATACTACCTGAGGCTAGCTAGGTCGCTTAATGATGCCTTCTTCTTGGTGTTGAAGGTGAAACGTTCGAGGAACGCGTCCACTAGCTGGTCTAGGTTGTTGATGCTATGCTTCGACAACTGGGTAAACCAATCCGAGGTAGGGCCTACGAACGTGGTTATAAATGTTCTTAGAAGCAAAGCATCATTGTCCTGAATGCCAAAGCATTGACTCAAGAATCTTGTCACGTGCTCTTGGGCATCTTCATCCCCTCTAAAAATTGCCAATTGAGGCATTTTGAAGTGTTCAGGGTATGGGGGTGCCGACACTGAAGGATGCACAGGGTGACTATGGAGCTGGCGTAAAGTGGGCTTTTGGGGCCAGAAGTCTTGGTCTCCATAGACTCTAAGCGCTCTAGCAACGCTTTGTATGCATCAAAAGATTTGATCTCTTCCTCCTTGGTTTGTTCCCATTGTGAATTACGGGGAACTTGAGGCCTATGGAGGGGTAGCCGGATAGCGCCCCCTGCCTTGGTAGGGCATTTCAGCCCGCTCTTCTTCTTGCTCAAATTCCTCATAGGCTTCTTGAGGAGTTCTTGGGCATGACCTATAAACATGGGTGGGTGCCCGAGGAGGGTGCCCATCATTGGCTCTAGGGGTGGCCTCCCGCTCAGGTCTAGGAGGTCTTGGAGGCAATGCTTGATAAGGTCATGGAGACCTATCTCGCACCAAGGGGTTATGCCTCTCATAAAGCTCTATCTTATGTGTGTGAGGGGTTGGAATCCTCTCATGCATAGTGTTCTGGAGCAACTCATCCGTCTGACACTGAATGCGCTCTTTGCTAAGATGATACAGGTGCTCTAACTATTGTTGATCTTGCTCAAGCTGCATGATTTGCGCTTGGTGGGTGGCATGTTTGGCAAATGCCAAGTCGATTTGTTCCATCGTCTTAGGTCTAGGAGGCCTAGATGCCTCCCCTACATATCTATCTCGATCATAGTGATCCGAGATCTCTATAGGTCGCTTCCCTCTATCGAGGTTAGCAACATTCACCCGAGGCTCTGGCCTTAGTAGGTGATCCTGATAAATAGTAGGTGCGGAGGTGCATTGCTCCCATCTTGTGTATTGCTCTTGAGGAATATAGTGGTTTTCCTCATGCTCCCTTTCATATATGTGAAAGGGGCGGGCAGAGTTGGCTCACCCTGTCTGAAGAGCCTTGCGCTCTGGATTTGGCCTATTATTTTTGATAGTAATAAGGGGTAGAGGAGGGATGATATAATCATGTGGCCCCTCCTTATGGACCCTATGTTGTTCTAGCACTTCATCATGTGGTGGCCACTCATAATGAGTGTCTAAGGGGGCCTTCCTATGTATGTACTCCTCCTGAAAGGGTCTGTGTTGAATGGGAGTGCCCCTCAAAGGGGTGCCTCTATAGTCCTATTCCGTCATGGTATGATGTGGACTATTTTGTGGGTCAGGCCGCCAAGGTGGTATGACCAAGTCCTTGGAGCTATAACGGAGGTGACTTGTGCCTCCTTGTACACTTTTTGCAGCTTCTGCCCGTGATTGGGCTTGGCTACGGGTGTACACCATGGTGGTGGTTCTCTAAAAGATATGTATATTTTTATCTTCTTTTACGATTTTTTTATGCTACACTAAACAAAAGGGGCCACACAAACAAAGAAGTGATTATCTCGTTTATAGATTAAATGTGTGCCCTAAATCTGGTTCAGTGTGTTTTGATTTTTGTTTTGAAAGCCTTGTAAAGAAAATTTTGTTGTACATGCAATATGAGGGCTCTTATATCTCCCAAAATGGTCGCCCCTTCAATATACCACTGCCAGGCCATTATACCGAACCTCTCAATATACCCGCCCTTACGTGAGGGAAACTATTGGTACGCGAGAGCAGAACGATACGTGGAACATAGGCGGTACGGAAGGGGAATCACTCTATTTTTGACACCTACCATAGAAGACTTATCCTCATGCACTGGGAATCACCCCAACTACACTTGGTCAGCTTTCATCAGGATTTACGTCTAGCAACAGTCACGATCGGGGTTATGTATGCAAAATTCAAGCCAAGGTGGTGATGAAATCCACCGTTGGTCTTGATCAAGTGTTGGGGTTTTACGACCAACTCCTTGATGTTTATATTATCACGTGGTGTGTGTGGTTCTTTTTACTTGTGCAAAGAAAGAAAACATGCAGTAAAATTTTCTATGCAAGCAAAGAAAATAGAAAAATCATAGAAACAGAGACAAAAAATTACAGAGGATGTTCAGAAAACCTACCTCTTCTCTGCCCACACCAGATGCCCCTGAGTTTCTGCTCAAAAATGCATAGAGAGCTAATCATCCTAGGGTGGGATGAATAGCAGATCTGTATTCATCATAGGGTGGGATGAATGCCTATTCGTCCCTGGGTGAAATGAATACCAGCTCTGTATTCGTCACAGGGTGGCACGAGCAGCAGTCCAACGCCTGAAGGATTAACACCTGCAAGCAAAAACACAAAATTTTGATCAAAAACTTGATCCCAAAATCAAGGGATAGAGTCCCACCATGATCGCCACTGAAATCACTTGTCTACGGAAGCACAGGCACCGGGTGCGATGCAAACAAAAGCAGTTGTATTAACGAAACGCTAAGTGCATGAAAAAGGGAAAGCGAAGCATGAATGAAATGAGATGTAAAGCAAAAGCAAAGGTGCAGCCTCTTTTATTAATTTTTCTTATGATCAGGTTACAATACGTCTCCCCCCTTTTTAGGGGCTAGGAGCGTTCGATACAATTTTGTTACACCAACGGATGGTACGCTTCCCTTCGGGATCTTCCGCGTGCCCACATTCGAAATGGGTGGGCCAAACGTCACCGCCGCTTGCATGAATACATTCTTAGTTCCTTGCTACCCCTCTAATGTCGAGATCCTATGTACAGAGAAACAACAAATGATTAATAGCACATGCGGATGGAGGGAAACATGCAATCCCCAAGGCCTCCGGTTAATGCATACATGAAATAATTAAAATAGTGATCAAAACTTATCAGAATAAAATGAAATTTAAATAGAAGCATGTAAACATCATCAGGGACACATTGCAAAAAGAACAGTCAAGAAATCTACTATAGATTTCTAATCGCTCCGGGGTGGGACGATTAGGACTGTCATAAAATGTCCGAAAGTGACCTCCCAAATGTCCCATCCAGAGGCCTCCAAAACACCTAAAAACTTGGGGTTAGGAAAAATGGGGCATTTTGAGATGACCCAGAAGGTCGGATTTTGCTGATTCTACCCCGATCACCCTGTATCCGAAGGTGCTCCCTGTATGTTAGTAAAAGCGTAAAACAATGAAAACACAGTCAAAACAAGTCAGAATGCATTGAAATTTGAACTACAGCATATATGAAACACACAAAACATGATGCAAAAGAAATAGTGAAGAAATATACTATAGATTTCTAATCACTCCGGGGTGGGGCGATTAGGACTGCAACAGTGTGGGGGGCGCCCGAGGGCAGGACGCCCATCGTTTGGGGCTTGGTTTTGACACCAATCCACTTGGGATGGGTCCAAAACCTCCTAGGGGGTTGTGTCAAAAAATTGGGTGTGGGATTGTGGCCAATTGTTTGGGTTTTGGGTCCGGATTGCGCTCCTAATGTTCACCCGATAACCTCCCTTCCAAAAGAGAGATCAAGGATGTAGGAAGCACAATGAGGGTGAGGGTATAATTCGGTAGCACTCCATTGCTCCAAATGCTCCTACTCTATCCTCTTTTTGGGGTGAGAAGACTCACCATTTTATAGACCTGAAGGTCTGCTTTGAATGTGCATGCAGGGGCGCCACTTGGCCATCATGCCTTGTAGGGGAGAGAAGATTCCTCCCTGATTAAGGGCTCCATGACTGCCTCTATGACTACCTCTTTGAGCTTTGAAATGCTCACTCACACTCCCATGCATTGAAGGTGGAGTTGAGTGGTGGATCTGGGCTGCCATTTGTCAAGGTTTGACTTTTTGCCCGTCAAACCTGCTATTCGCCCCACCCTGGAGCGATTGTTGCTAATCATCCCGGGGTGGGGCGAATAGCATTCTAATCACCCCAGGGTGGAACGAGTAAGGAGCAGGGTGCTTGAAAGGTGCCAAATTGACCTCTGACCTTCCAAAACTACTTTGGGAGTGGTTAGGACCATTGTTTAACCTCTGGGGGCTGCCCTAGGGGCTATGTATGCCAATTCGGTCAGTGCTTGTAGCCACATGATCAGATTGGTGTTGTTTTGGTGTCTACATAGGGCAAGTGGTATTTGGATGTGCCAATCCTTATGATTATCTGTGACCATATTTTTAAGGATGGCAACTAGCATTTTTTTTGACACCTCTACTTGCCCATTTGCCTACGGATAATAGGGTGTCAAAAAACTATGCTAAATTTTGTACTTTGTTATCAAAGCACGTACATATTTGTTCTTAAATGACATCCCATTATCCGAGATGATCTTGGATGGAATACCAAAACGGCATATGATGTTATGTAAAATAAACTCCGCAACATGGGGCCCAGTCATAGAGGTAAGCATAATTGCTTCCACCCACTTAGTGAAGTACTCTATGGCCTTTATGATAAACGTGTGATGACCTAACAATGCAGGGGAGATCTTTTCGATGATATCTAAGCCCCACTATGAAAATGGTGAAGCCGATTGTATCGACTACAAGGCCTAAGAAGGTACATGTGTCAAGTTAGCATGGTGTTGACACTTCATGCACTTTCGCACATATGCACAACAATCTCGCTCTAAAGATGGCCAATAATAGCCCATGCAAAGAATGTGCTTGGCGATGGCCATACCGCTGAAGTGGCCACCACATATACCATCGTGCGCTTGGATGATTGCCCAAGTGGACTCCTATTGGTCCAAGCAACGAAGGAGGATCCCTTCATAGATCTGAGGGTACAAAATATCTCCTAGCAAGAAATTTTTTGCCACTTTCTATTTGAATGATATTTTTGTGGCATGTGATAATCCAAGTGGGAGGCTACCTAACTTGAGATAGTCTCTTATGGGTGTATACCAATCCTGCTAATTAGAAACCTCGATGGTATGAATGGTTGATCCCTCTTGAAGTTCATCCCTAGAAAAAGTTGAGCAAAAAAGAACTTGTAGAAATAACGTTGTATTGCTATTAAGAGGAGTTGGAGAGAACAAAGACCCCCAGTTGGCATGATTCAGAATATCATGGATTTGAGAGAACCTATCCTGATATGGTTCAATCTGGATCAGGTGGATTCCTGGTGTTAGGTCAGAGCTTGCACGCTCCATCATGGATTGTGATAATATTTTGACTTGAATGGTTGTCATCTCACCATAAGGGTCTTGTGGGATTAGTGACCCCAAGGAGGCCATAGTGTCCGCAAAATGATTCGATGATCGAGGGAGTGCCTCGATGTTGTACCATTCAAGATTTACTAGGAATTTATCCACAAGGGCTTTGTAAGCCTGCAGAACTAGGCATTTGCATTGGAATACCCCTTTCAATTGGTTGATAATTAATAGCGAATCACCAAAGATATTCAAGCATTTGATGTTCATGGTGATGGTTGTCTGAAGACCTATGAGCAAGGCTTCATATTCAGCATTGTTATTGGTGCATGGGAAATCAAGTTTAAATGATAAAGGCATTGGAGCCCCTTACGGTGTGAAAAACATGATTCCCATGCCACCCCCTTGCTCACATTTAGAACCATCAAAAAATAAGGTTATGTCGGCCTGTGACTCAAGCTCATAAGAATCTGGTGATTCTGAGACATGGAAGACCCCATCATCAAGGAGCTCTACGATCAGAGGCTAGTCATATTTAAGAGGAGCCTCTGCTAGTTGATCGGTGATGACTTGACCTTTGATGGACTTTTATCCAATGAATTCGATGTCAAACTCCGTCAACAACATGATCCATTTTTCCGTGCGACTACTGTGATAAGTACGACTCATCATGTACCACAATGGATTCTCCTTAGACACAACATACGTCGTATTTCTCAGCATGTAATGGCATAGATTTTTGGTGGCAAATACCACCGCCAAGCATAGCTTCTCAACATATGCATAGTTAAGTTCATAACTGACCAAGGTGTGGCTAAGATAATAATTAGCATGTTCTTTATGTAATTAATTTTTTTGGGCTAGCATGGCATCCAGTGCCACCTCGATAGCTGAGATGTATAAATAGAACCACACTCCTGGTCTAGGTGGTGCCAATACTGGTGACGAAGCCAAGTATTATTTGATGTCGTCGAAGGCTGACTGGCACTCGTCATCCCAATGAAATGCTACCCCCTTGTGCAATAATTTATTCATGGGTCGGCACTTTTCAGATAACTACGCTATGAAGCGCTTGATCGATGCAACCTTACCCTGCAAGCTTTTGAGCTGCTTGATGGTGGTTGGGGGAAGCATTTCGAGGATTACCTTGACTTTATTTGGATCTACCTCGATGCCTCATTTTGAGACTATGAAACCCAAGAGTTTTCTAGATGTAACGCCAAATACGCACTTCTTGGGGTTTAGCCTAACCTTGTGTTCGATGAGGCAATCAAGGATCTTGCATAAGTCATCGAGATGATTTTGGTGCAAAGATATTTGGCCAATAAATCATCCATATAATCTTCCAAAGTTTTATGCATGTGATCATGGAAGATGTATGTCATAGCGTGTTGGTAGGTGGTGCCAACATTTTTAAGGCCAAAGGGCATGACCTTATAAAAAAATGTCCCCCAAGGCATCGTGAATGCCATTTTTAGTTGATCATCGGGATTGATATGAATCTGGTTGTATCCCAAGAAACCATCCATGAGGGAAAGCATTTCGTGGCCTATTGTAGTGTCTACCAATGCATTGATTCTAGGAAAGGGGAAATCATCCTTGGGACTCGCTTTGTTTAGATCTTGAAAATTAGTGCATATGCGAATCCTCCAATCAAGATTTTTGATGGGTACCATGTTGGACAGCCATGGTGGGTAATCCATGTAGATGACAAACTGTGCATCCAACAACTTTTGTAGCTCATCTTTGACCATTAAGGCCATTGTTGGGTGCATCTTACGTAGCTTTTGCTTGATTGGCTTGATTGTCAAATCAAGTGTTAGATTATGCGTGACTAGCTATGGGTCTAGCCTCGACATGTCTTTGTAGGTCCATGCAAAAACCTCCTTCTTCTCTTTGAGAAGGACAATGTAATCGGCTTTCTCTTTGGGGGATAGACTTACCCCTAACTTGATGATTTGTAGATTCATTGGATTAGAACCGATGTCTACGTCAATCATTTCTTCGATTGACATGTGGGATCCATCCTCCAACTGGTGTGGAGTTGGGATCATGTGGATATCATTCGCTGAATTTAGATCTGCATTGGGAATGTTGGGTTCCTCTTCAACATGGAAGATATCTTGAGTTTGTCCTGGGGTGAAATGAAACATCTCACTGCAAGGCCAGTACTCTAATGGGGATGGTGGTGTGTCAATGTGATCCCAGTCTATGGCATCTAGGTCTAGATACAATGGTCATGTTGGATCAGTTGGATTGTGGATGGGGGTGGTTAAATCAATGGATATCATGTTTATGGATTGAATTTGGTCTCCATTACTGCATGGGTGTTGATTTGGACATTCTTGGTGATCCTTGTGCCCCGGATCTAGCTTTGTGGGTACTGGCACAAAAGGATCGGCCCTATGTGTGGATAGAAGGATAGGGTCTACCCTTGGCACTGGTGGCCCTATAGGGTCTCTAGGTGGGGGATGCTCTCTGTATGCCCAAAGTGGTGGATGAAGCACTTGGTTTAGTTGTACTTGGTTTAAATGCCACCTATGCCTTGGTCCCATATTCATATGTTCAAACATACCATCGATGTCTATGGGGTATTCCTATTGCCTCATATGGTTGAGATATGCCATCTCAGTCTCATCCTCATAGTCACTATCAAAGATCCATAGGCCTTCATTGGATCCTACAACTATGTGCCCCTCTAGAGGGTATAGCCTCCCACTAGGCGTTTCTTGATCACTTGGCCTTATGGCCAGCATGGGAGGCTCATTTTGTTTGAGCATGTTGATTTGGTCCCTTTTGGGTTGTTTCACTCTCTATGGGAGGGCTGGATTCTCTAGAGGTGGCAATTTCCCGATTGGAATATTAAAGGGGAACATTTCCACAAAGTCCTGATAATCATCAAGGGGTGTCACCTATGAGTGATTGCTATCGGAATCAAAAGGGTCCTAGGGTGCCACCTCATAATCCGACTCGTCTTTAGAAGACCCCTCTTGATTTTGTTCATATCCCTCTTGGAGGTTACTTCTTGAAATTTTCCCTTCCTCGATCAAAGGGGAGGGGTTGTTGAGGTCAACAAGGTTTGTTGTTAACAATGGGAAATAATTCCCCAATGTGTATGTAGTGTTTGGATTGGCATATGGATCTTGTGCCAACCCATCCTTGTTACCTAGACCTAAGCCTTGCATGGTTTCTACCAAGATGTCGAGGGGCAAAGGGTGGTTGAACCCTACTCCTGATTTATCATATGGCATCTGGTATCTTGGTTGACAAAGAATGTGCATTCCTTGTTCGTATCTACCCAATCCATATCCATGCCAATTACATTGGTCTAGGTATTTCAAGGTGAAGTCTAGGTTGGACAGATAGTCAACATTCTCAAAAAATGGCTCTTCGTCCTCTTCCTCTTGTAGGTAGGGTTCAATGCCATTCTCGAGGCCCCCATATACAAAGTTGGTCTGATTTGGTGAGTAGCCTAAAGGGACGATAGTGCCTATGGGGAGGTGAGGTCTCCCCATGTCTTGCATGGATTCGAGCATGGGTGTTGCCATAACATTTCATACTAGGTACTCCCCCAGGCCCGTATTGGCCATATCAATGGTAATCATCGGTGGTTGAGGGGGAGGGAATGGGAGTTCTCCCTGAGTCCACTCCATGTTGGGTGAATCAAGTGTCTCGACTTCCATTCGACTGGGCACCTCCTCGATAGAGATGGTTGAGACTAATGGTGGTGCCTCCTCTAGGGGCTTCTTCCCATTGTCCTTCGATGTGGCCACCATAGGTGGCATTGTTGGTGAAGGAACAGACGATGAATATGGGCTAGGTTGGTGAGTTAAGGGACTTAACAATGGGGATGTAGGAAGAATAGGACCCTGAGTGGATGGATTCAATTGAAAGTCCAAATGTGTCGATGGGAGGGTCGATTGTGGCATCATCTGCATCGCATTGCAAAACTTGAAGGGCTCTAAGTCTACTAGGACTACATGTACTTGCCCTTCGTATGTGTATTTGAGGCATTGATGGGCTATCGAAGGGACACACTTCATGTCCCTGATCCAAGGCCGGCCTAGCAAGATATTTTAGGCCATCTCACCCTCAACAAATGTGACACAATATAGGAATGGTCTTTTGTCCTACTTGGATGGGCAGGAAAATTATGCCAACCATCGAGCATAACGCGTCGTTGAATGCTCGAAGAGTGTAGGTGGATGCCACAATGTGGGATGCTGGCAGCTTAAGGTGTTTTAATGCCATTGTCGTGATTATGTTGCTGGATGAGCCAGTGTCCACCAACACCCTCTTGAATGGAATCTTGTTGACCCATGCGATGACGTGCAGTGGTGGATCCACCATATCACTAGTCACCAATTTCAATTTATCTTCCCTAAAGGTTATGACTAGTTATGTGCATTGTCTCACATGTCCCACAAAGTTGTTGAAAGAATTGGGTTCATGGGGTTGTAGTTCAATGGCTTTGAGTATCTCCATCAGAGCCTCCCGATGGGGCGATGATTTTTGGATGAGCTCATAGATGGAGAGCCTAGTCGACGTGGTCCTTAAAATTTGAGTAAGCTTAGTCCAAATCATGGCCACTGGTCTAGGTGGGGGAGGTTGTGTAGGGTGTTGTGGAGGTTGTGACGTTGATGGAACATCTCCTGTAGCTGCAGTGGGTGTAGTCGTGTTGGGGTATCTTTTATTTCGTGTCACGATGCTTATCATCCCCATGTATCCTTGCATGGGGTAGTTTTGTGTTACCTTGTTCACTTGTAAATTATTTTCCTACGCATCATGGGCAGGCAAGGGGTCTTTGAAGACTTCCATCTGTTGGTTGCTCAACGCTACGGGATTATCTACTGCAAGCGTTTTGTTGTCTATCAAGTCCTATACTAAGTTTTTGAATTTCCAACAAGTGAAGATGTCGTGTCCTTTCTACCGATGGAATCTACAATATAAATATTCCCTATAGCCCTTGGGTTTTGGCACGTTGGGGTCTATGGGTCGACTTTTTGGCAAGTTTATCAGGTTTTCCATGAACAAGCGGTCAAACAAGGAGTCTCTAGACTCCGTGAATTGTGTGAATTGTCGCTTAGGGTGACGCTGCTAATTTTGCTCTTATTTGTGGTTTTCCTTTTCATAGTTAGTCAAGAGGAAATGCCTGATAATTAGCCTTTGGGGGCTGTGTCATTTGTGCAGGCTTTGGTATATTTATGGCAACCTGATTGACCACGGTGGGTTTCGGTTGCGTGGGCCCAATTTTGGCATTTTTGGTCCACTCTTTCTTGCGTGGCTTGGCAATCTTGTCGTCTTGAATTTTGATCTCCTCAATTATCCTAGCTTGCGCTAGGGCTTCTTCTAGGGTGGCATATTACTACAGCTGCAATAGCATGGAGATCGACCTTATGCAACTCTTTGAAAACATCTGAGTCATGTTGGCCATGGGAGGGAGGTAATGTATCTTTGAAAGTAATGTCCTCCATCGATTCCCATAAGTGGCTATGGTCTCATCATCATACTACTTAAGGCTAGCTAGGTCGCTTAAGGATGCCTTCTTCTTGGTGTTGAAGGAAAAATATTCAAGGAATGCATCCACTAGCTGGTCTAGATTGTTGATGCTATGCTTCGAAAATTGGGTAAACCAACCCGAGGCAGGGCCTGCGAACGTGGTTATAAACATTCTTAGAAGTAATGCATCATTATCCTGAATGCCAAAGCATTGACTCAGGAATCTTGTTATGTGTTCTTGGGCATCCTCATCCCCTCTAAAAATTGCCAATTGAGGCATTTTGAAGTGGTCAGGGTATGGGGGTGCCAAAACTGAAGGATGCACAGGGTGACTACGGAGCTGGCATAAGGTGGGATTTTGGGGCCCCGAAGTCTTAGTCTCCACAGACTCTAAGCACTCTAATAGCACTTTGTATGCATTAGAGGATTTGATTTCCTCTTCTTTGGTTTGTTCCCATTGTGAATTACAAGGAACTTGAGGCCTATGGAGGGGTAGCCGAGTAGCGCCCCTTGCCTTGGTAGGGTGTTTTAGCCCGCTCTTCTTCTCGCTCAAATTCCTCATAGGCTTCTTGAGGAGTTTCTGGGCATGACCTATAAACATGGATGGGTGCTCGAGGAAGGCGCCCATCATTGGTTCTAGGAGTGGCTTCTCGCTCAGGTCTAGGAGGTCTTGGAGGCAATGCTTGATAAGGTCGAGGAGACCTATATTGTACTAAAGGGTTGTGCCTCTCATAAATTTTTGTCCTATGCATGTGAGGGGTTGGAATCCTCTCATGCATAGTGTTTTGGAGTAACTCATATGTTTGGCACTGAATGCGCTCTTTGTTAAGATGATACAGTTGTTCTAAGTTCTGCTGATCTTGCCTGAGCTGCGTGATTTGTGCTTGGCAGGATACCTGTTTTGAAAGTGCCAAGTTGATTTGTTCCATCGTCCTAGGTCTAGGAGGCCTAGATGCCTCCCCTACATATCTATCTTGGTTGTGGTGATCCGAGATCTCTATGGGTCACTTTCCTCTATCGAGGTTAGTAGCATTCACTTGAGGCTTTAGCCTTAATAGGTGATCTTGATAATTAGCAGGTGCGGAGGTGCATTACTCCCGTGCGATGTATTTCTCTTGAGGAATATACTAGTTTTCCTCATGCTCCCTCTCATACATGTGAAAGGGATGGGTGGAGTTGGCTCGC
Organism: Wollemia nobilis; assembly: GCA_028583015.1. Taxonomy (NCBI): domain Eukaryota; kingdom Viridiplantae; phylum Streptophyta; class Pinopsida; order Araucariales; family Araucariaceae; genus Wollemia; species Wollemia nobilis. Next base: position 13,459,804 of record JAQPPZ010014788.1, read on the forward strand.
CCTGCCTGAAGAGTCTTGCACTCTAGATTTGGCCTATTAGTTCTAACAGTAATGAGGGGTGGAGGAGGAATGATATAATCATGTGGTCCCTCCTTATGAACCCTATGCTGATCTAGCACTTCATCACCCAGTGGCCACTCATAATGAGTGTCTAAGGGAGCCTTCCCATGTGTGTACTCCTCTTGAGAGGGTCTGTGTTGAATGGGAGTGCCCCTCAAAGGGGTGCCTCTATAGTCCTTCTTTGTAGTAGCATATTGTGGACTATGTTGTGGGTTAGGCTACCAAGGTGGTATAACCAAGTCCTTGGGGCTATAACGGAGGTGACTTGTGCCTCCTTGTATACTTTCTGCAGCTTCTACCCGTGATTGGGCTTGGCTACGGGTATACACCATGGTGGTGGTCTTTCTATAAAGATATGTATATTTTTATCTCCTTTACAAAAATTTTATGCTATACCAAACAAAAGGGGACCACACAAGCAAAGAAATTATTATCTTGTTTACAGATTAAATGTGTGCCCTAGATCTGGTCTAGTGTGTTTGATTTTTGTTGTGTGAATCTTGTAAAGGAAAATTTGTTATACATGCATAATGAGGGCTCTTGTATCTCCAAAATGGTCACCCCTTCAATATACCATTGCCAAGCTATTATACCGAACCTCTCAATATATCCGCCCTTACGTGAGGGAAACTATTTGTACGCGAGAGCAGAACAATACGTGGAACATAAGTGGTACATAAGGGGGATCACTCTATTTTTGAAACCTACCATAGAAGACTTATCCTCATGCATGGGGAATCACCCCCGTTACACTTGGTTAGCTTTCATCAAGATTTACGTCTAGCAATAGTTGCGATCAGGGTATATGTATGCAAAATCCAAGCCAAGGTGGTAATGAAATCCATCATTGGTCTTGATCAAGTGTTGGGTATTAAGACCAACTCCTTGATGTTAATTTTATTAGGTGGTGTGTGTGTGGTTCCTTTTAATCATGTAAAGAAATAAAATATACAACAAAAGATGATTTTCACTAATGCAATGCTTTAAAGTACGTTTTATCTTTTAGAAACAATTAGCAGCAAGAAGGAAATCACAAAACCTACCTAGAACTAACACCTATGATGAGGACTTGCCATTGGTGCAAGTATCATGCAAGCAAACCAGAGAAGAATGCATTCCTAATTAGGTTCCTTCCATGTAATTCACTCTATGTTTTTTTTTTTTTTATTTTTATTATTGTAAGAATGAAAACAAAGTACTTAAATTTTCCATGCAAGCAAAGAAAACAAAAATTTGCAGAAACAAAAAACAGAAGAACACAGAGGATGTTCATAAGGCCTACCTCCTCTCTATCTAAACTAGATGCCTCTAAGTTTCTTCTTAGAAAATGCATAGAGCTCTAATCATCCCGGGGTGGGATGAATAGTAGGTCTACATTCGTCATAGGGTGGGATGAATACATATTCGTCCCGGGGTGGAATGAATGCCAGGTCTGTATTCATCACAGGGTGGCACGAGTAGCAGTCCAGTGCCCAAATGCATAACACCTACAAAGAAAACCACAAAATTTGGATCAAAAACCTGATCCCAATAGTAGGGGATAGGGGTCCCACCATGATCGCCACTGAAATTCAAATGCAGAATGATGACGTACCAGATTATGATGTAAACGAAATTGATACAAGGTATGGATGCTAAGTCCTACAAATGCGATGAACAAATGCATGTAGGAAATAAAGCAGAAAGAAAAGAGATGTAAAAAAAACAAAGTAGGGCCTATTTTATTAATGTTTCTTTTAATATGGTTATAATACATTCCCCATATCTAGGGCTCAGAACATTTGATATAGTTTATTACATCAACGGATGGTACGCTTCTAGTGTCTTTCGCATGCCCACATTTGAAATGGGCGGGCCAAACATTGCTGCTGCTTGCATCTATGTGTTTGTCATTCCTTGCTGCCCCTCTGGTTTTCCTAGTGGTGAGATCCTGCACATAGAAAAATAGCAAACAGTTAATAGCATATGCGGATGTAGGAAAACATGCAATCCCCAAAGCCTCCGGCTAGCTAATGTAAAAAAAGAATGAAACGTTGATCAAAACATGTCATAATGAACCCAAAATTTGATAGAAGAATAAATACATCATCAGGGACCCATTGAAAAATGAATAGTTAGGAAATCATGCATGGATTTCTAATCCCTCCGGGGTGGGACGATTAGGATTGTCATAAAACATGCAAGGGTGACCTTGCAAATTTCCTACCCAGAGGCCTCCAAAACTCCTACAAACTTGGGGTTAGGCTAAAAGGGGCATTTTGAGATGACCCAGAAGGTCATATTTTGTATATCCTACCCATATTATCTTGTATCTGAATGTGCTCCCTGTATGTTAGTAAACACATAAAATGACAAAAACAAGGTCAAATCGAGTCAGAATACCATGAAACTTGAACAACAGCATAAGTACATGAAACATGATAGAATGCAAAAATAATAGTAAAGAAATCATTTACATATTTCTAATCGCTCCGGGGTGGGACGATAGGGCTGTAGTAGTGCGCGGGGCACCCGAGGGCAGGATGCCCATCGTTTGGGGCTTAGTTTTGGCACCAATCCAAGTGGGATGGGTCCAAAACCTCCTAGGGAGTTGTATCGACAAATTTGGTGTGGGATTGTGGCCGATTTCTCGAGTTTTGGGTCTAGATTGCATTCCTAGTGTTCACCCGATAACCTCTCTTCCAAAAGAGAAATTAGGGATGTAGGAAGCACAAAGAGGTATGGGGGTATAATTTGGCAGCACTCCATTGCTCCAAATGCTCCAGATCTATTCTCTTTTGGGGTGAGGAGGCTCACATTTTTGTAGACCTAGGGGTCCCCTTTGAATACACATGCGAGGGCACCATTTGCCTCACCATGCATTTTGGAGGGAGAGAATATTCCTCCTTTATTTAGGACCTCCATGATCAAGGCATGCTTGACTAAAGTCCCTCTCTCTAATTTGAAACCATTCCTCACAATTGCATGCCTTGAAGGTGAAGTTGGGTGGCGGATCTGGGCTGCTATTTGTCAAGGCTTGACTTTTTGCTAGTCAAACCTGCTAATCGTCCCACCCTGGAGCGATTACTGCTAATCATCCTGGGGTGGGGTGAATAGGATTCTAATCATCCCAGGGTGGGATGAATAGGGAGCAAAGTGCTTAAAAGGTGCCAAATTGACCTCTGACCTTCCAAAACTTATTTGGGAGTGGTTAGGACCACTGTTTAACCTCTGGAGGCTGCCCTAGGGGGTATGTATGCCAATTCGGTCAGTGCTTGTAGTCACATAATCAGATTGGTGCTATTTTTGTGTCTACAACACCAACATGATAAGCGCTTAAGAGAGCAGGCTGAGTAGCTAGCTCTTAAAAATTTACAAACAAATTGTGGTGACCACCAAAGAACTAGATGTGTTGACTTACCTAAGGAGAGGTGCACTAGACAAGATAGCCCACAATGAAATCCCCCACCAAACCATGAATGAAATCCAACTAGTGGGGAAAGGGCAAACATAACAAACCAATATCACAATCTTGAGTCCCCTCATAAGAGGGAGGAAAATGAAACAAATAAAATGGATAGAGAGTTACCTCCATTGCCACTATGGGTAGGCCTACAAGAGGAAGAAATTTGTGCATCAAAGGCATTTCAAGAGCTTGCTGAAAAGATGAAGGCCTTTGAGAAACAAGAGGCAGCTGGGAACTTGCCAACATTAAGCAAAATACACAACCAACCATTATGCCCATCAATCCCTAGCCCTCCATATCTTAAGCACTTTGATATGCCTATATTAGAAAAATTTAAGGGTGAAGAGGATGCACAAGAGCATGTCACCAATTTTATCAATGCCTATTTTCATCTTGAAGAAAATGACGCTCTCATGCTAAGAACATTCATAATGATATTTTCAGGTGCTACCACTCAATGGTTCAACCAACTACCTAAGCATAGCATAACCAATTTTGAACAACTAGTAAACGCATTCTTAAAGCATTTCTCCTTTGGTGCTAAGAAGAAGGTGAACCTTTTAGACCTAGCCAACTTGAAACAGTATGATGATGATCCAGTAATAGATTATGGGAATAGATGGAGAAAATTCATGGTAAAATTATCATTCTCCATTCCCATAGAATAAATCATTTGCATGTTCACCAAAAGTTGCTCTAAACACATCTCCCTCTTGCTACAACTTTAGCAATATCCTTCATTTGAGAAATCATTGGCATAGGACAAGCTCATCAAATAAATAAAAGTAGATGAGGTAACCATTAAACTCCAAAACAAAAAGGAGTGGAACAAGAATGGTAAGAATGACAAGTACAAACAGAAGTAGGGTAACCCTGCTCCAGTCAATCAGGTCATATTGGCTACACAAAAGGATGGGGGTGCACAACAATGCCAGAACTATCGAGCACATCCCCCACCAACCAATTTTGACCAAAGGAACAATCAGGGGTGAAACAAAGAATGCAAGTTGCCTCACTATTTCATGCCTCTAACAGAGTCAATGCAATCAATCTTTAATCAATTGAGTGAGGCCAGGACGTTCAGATTTCCTGATATACCTCTTATAGATCCCAACCATCCTATGCCAAAAGTATATAGGGAAGATCAATTTTACCCTTATCACAAGATACAGAGGTATGACATTAAGGCTTGCATTGGTTTTATGCATCAAGTGCAAAACATGATTAATGCGGGAGAACTCAAATTTGACAACCCACTGGCTCCCGATAACAAAGACATGGGCATATACATAAACCCGTTACCCAATAATGAGGTCCCTAGAGAGCAAGGGGCCCAAGTCAATCAGGTTTGAGTTGATATACCTACCCATGGATGTGTTGGGATGGTTGAGATTGTTAACATAGTAACAAGGACTAGGCGGTATGGTCAACCGCAACCTCCTGCAGCTCCCATGAATGTCCTAGTCACACCTAGGTAGAGATAAGACAACCTTCTAGGTCCACCAACACCACCTATGGTAACTATTCGGAGTAGATTGGAACAAAACCTACAGATGACTCTAGCTAAGTTATCCATCTATGAAAGTATAGGGAGACTCTAATGGAAATTTTAAGGATAATTGAGCTCCAACCACAAGATGTGAATGCATTCACTCACTTTGTGGGACAAGTACAAGAATGACAAGAACCTATAATTTGATTCTATGATTATGATATTAAGACAGTACCTACTACCTTACCTGACTCTCCGCTAAACATTATAACGGCAATCAATGACTTACCTTTCAAGAGGGTCTTGGTCGATGTCGGTTCATCAATAAACACATTACAACAACAACAATAGAACACCTCAAGATCCCATCATTGTGGTAGAAGCTTTAGGTAGAACCATCAAAAATTCTTGCAGTTCAAGGATAATATCGAGAATCAAGGCAACATCTCTCACTAGGGTTGTTTCTCACCAAAAATTTGTCGATGATACCCTTATATTGACTAAGGCATCAGTGGTTGAGGCCAAAATAATTAAATACATCCTGCAACTCTACGAGGATGCTGCTGGTCAGAAAGTTAATTTTAGTAAAAGTAAGTTATATTTCTTGAACACCCCTATTCAGAGGCAAGGAAGGATTGCAAAAATTTTAGGGTGTGATATAGCAAACCTCCCCACTTTGTATCTTGGTCTCCATCTTTTCATTAGTTCTCCAAGAGATTCAATGTGGGACAAGGTTATTGAAAGAATTCAAAAAAACTTGTTGGATGGAAAGGTCATCTTCTATCTCAAGCAGGAAAGCTAGCCCTCACTAAGGCCTCTATTCAGAGCATTCCAGTCTATTTCCCCTCCATTTTCAAAGCCCTTGTGAAGGTTTTCCATAAAATTGAGAAACTCCAAAAATAATTTTTATGGACTAGATCATAGGAGAAAAAAATGATACACCTTGTAGGATGGACCAAAGTGTGCAGACCCAGGAAAAATGGGGGCTTAGGTCTAAGGAGAATTGCTCATATAAATTTAGCTTTACTATCTAATCAGACATGGCATCTCATTTCTAGTGAAGAAAATGAATGGGTAGCTATCATCAAATGAAAGTATCTTCAAAATATGGAATTTCTAAGTGACTCAGTTCCAATCAGAGGTTCTGCTTTTTGGAAAGCAATTCTTAATTGTAAGGAAATCATAAAAAATGTTTAATATGGGTTTTAGGCAATGGTGAGAGGATAAATTTCTATAATGATAGGTGGGCTAAGGACAAACTACTTATGCAATATCCTAACTTAGCCCGAATCAGATATATCATAGAAGAACTCATTGGCAGAAAATTCTTCGATTATATGGTTGAAGATAGAGGTAGAATGAAGTGGAAACAAATAAGAATTCAAGGATTTCAAGTGGAATCAAATGATATTTGTAACATTCTCGGGCAACATTTTATCCCCATGAGACCCAAGGAAGATCAAGTGACCTGGGCTCCTATGAAAATGGGCAGTTCACTGTTAAATCAGCTTACAAGCTTCTACTTGATGACGAGGATTTTGTCCTCCAAAAGGACTTAGTTTGGATAAAAAATTTAATTCCAAAAATTGTAGTCTTTTCATGGTTGGTTATCCAAGGAAGAATTCTAACCATTTATAATATGATGCGTAAAAGTATTTGTATCACTAATCATTGTTATCTATGCAAGGCTAATTGGGAGACCATTTATCACATTTTCCTTGAGTGCCCTTTTTCCTTGACTGTCCTAAGTGGGGTTTTTTAGGCCTTCAATATTTCATGGGTTAAACCAGCCATCGTACTTGATTTGTTCATCCAGTGGCCTTGCCCCTTTTCAAGCCAAATACTTAGATACATGTGGAAAATTTGTCTCAATCACTATCTTTGGCAGGTGTGGTTAGAAAGGAACCATAGAGTCTTTAATGAGTCTATCATGATCATCAAACTATCATTGCTAGGATCCTATCCTTTGCCAATGAGAATGTGAACCTTATCCCTTTTGATAGTTGTAAACCTCATCTTCAGGAGACCATTATTGCTCAATATTTAAGCTTAACCTTGTTATATGATTCAGTGCCTGGGGTAGTCAACCCCATAGCCAATGTTAAGTGGTCTCCACCTCCTACGGGTTGGTTTAAGCTTAATTTTTATGGAGCAACTAAGGACAATCCTGGCAAAGCAGGCACTGGTGGCATTGTGTGAGATCATAATGGGAATATGATGCTTACATTTTTTGAATATTTGGGAACAAGGACGAACAATGAAGTTGAAGCTAGAGCTATGTGGAGAGGCCTTCAAATGACTCAATACTTAGAAGGTAATTTGATCATATAAGGAGACTCTATGCATGTTATAAATCTCCTCAATAATTGGAAAACACCTCCTTGGAGGATTAAAACAATTGTTGAAGAGGTTGGGATCCTTTTCCATGAAAGACAGGATAGAAAAGCCCAACATGTCTTTTGGGAAGCTAAAAAAATTGCTGATAAGCTAGCCAATTTGGGTGTCGATGGTGATGAAATTTTCAAATGGGAACACGGTTTCCCGAGTGAAGTAGAGGAGCTTATTCAACAAGAATTCCAAGAATGATAGTTGAATTTACCAACGGGGAAGGCACTATAATTTCAAAGGCTAGGAGTATTCTCATCTCTTTTTTGAATTGGACTCACAATAAAAATTATCTGAGTTGTCAGTCTTCATGGATGTTGCTTGGAAATACCACAAAGACTAATGGGGACAGTCACATGTTAGATAACATGGCTCCTATTCATCTTAGTAATTTGAGGTTTTTTGATAACCATGGGGAAGGAAAGAAACGGCAATATAAGACTTCAAACCAAAGCCACGTGGACCACCAAATAGCCACCGCCATAAATCCATCCAGCAGGTTCACTTCTCCAAGGTTGATTGTCCAAGATAGTATGTGGTACCAAAGCATGTCATATATGAAAGAAAGAAATTACCAAAGAATTATTAAGAGTAACTGTCAATACAGAGCTTGTGGGAGTTTTTTCAGTACTCTGCTATGTGTGTCTACAAATTTTTGTTTCTCCATTATCTCAAGGAAGGGATCCATGTCTGTTTACTTTTTGTAATTATGATGCATGTGTATTTTCTTGGGGTATACCCAAAATTTTGTATGGGAAGTTTCTTTTTTATAATAGGCTATGTGCCTTACCATATATAATGGCTTTGGCGACATGTAGATTTTACATATATAGGATCCCTAGTAAGGATATATTCATCAACACCCCTGGGCTGATTTTTGTAAAAGGTTTTGGGTCAACCTGTAAAACCCGGTATTAATGCTATAGTATCTTATCTACAAAAAAAAAATAACACCTCAATATCCTCAAGTCCAATATCATTCCAGGAGCTTACACATTGACAGCTTTTAATGATGTTGTATGCAATACTATGGGAAAGATAGTCCTACCCATAAATGTAGGGTACAAGACCATCCCTGTGATGTTTCATGTCTTGTAGGGAGCTATGCAGTACAACATCCTCTTAGAGCATCCTTAGATAAGGGCCATGAAGTGTGTGCCTTCGATCTTGCACCAATGTGTCAAGTATGTGCATGAAAACAAAGTCTATGTGTTATGGTTGATGAAGAGCCTTTTAAATACATCCACCAGGTGGACATTATAGGAGAATTTGTAATCCCTTCTACCCACTTGTATGTAGTGCCTTCATACCCAACCACACAAGTGGATAACAAAGACAAAAGGGTAAGGAAAGACCCATGCACATCAACACCTCCTGGTGCACTCAAAGTAGTCAATGCTTCTAAAGTACCATCAATGTCAAAACCAAAATACAATTAGAAGCTAAAGGCATCCTTAGTAAGAGAAGAAAGGCCCATGGAAGTGCCAATTGTAGCCATTGCTAAAATGTCAAGTCCTATGGAAGAAGAATATCTTCAAGATCAATATGGAGATAGTGATTACCACCCCGCTTCACCAGTATCATCCGTAGGGTCATCCACGTCGTATGCATCAATACACTTGGCAAGCACAGGCATAGGGGAGTACCTTGTGCAGAACATCACATTTACGCCTATCATTGATTCTACACAAAACATGGGAAGACCTAAGGACTTGAGGCTGCCAGTGGAAATAGTGGTTCCACTTTGAATCCCTCCCAACCAAACCAATTTTGTCTATGTCGGCTTGGACTACGCCCATAAGTCTTTAGACATAGAAGAGGATAGTGACAAATTATTCATGGTCAATGTTCATTACCTCTCTAATCCCGAGTTTTCTCTAAGCTACTTTGAGCATTGCCATTGGCATGGCTATGGCCTTGGTATATATGAGCAAGGGTGCAGGCGGCCATACGAGCCACAATATCAGCTTCCCTTCGACAAGTTTGGGTTAGGCTATTATATCAAAGGTCAAGATGACTCTCTTGTAGTAGCATTGGATAGATTAAGCTTAGGGTTAGGAGAATATATTAATTTCATTCCTTTTCACCCCCTAAGAATAGGAAATTTGAGCAACAAACAAGTGGCCACGATGAACGTACCACCACCAAAAATTTATCATCCAAATATCTCAACCGATTCCACCCCAACAGGGTACAAATCGTGGGATGATGAGAATGGATATGAATCAAGTGATGATGAGGCACAACTTGGCTTAGCCTACCAGGGGCCTCGCTATTTACAAATATTCACATGGTGCATCCATGATGAGAGTGGGTATACATCAGATGAAAGTGACTATGAATCAGAAGACTCAATAGAAAGATCATACTTAGGCCTGAGCCATCAATCCTTGACTTTGAGGCAAGAGATAAATTCAAATGGATTCTTCATAAGTGATGAAGAATATGAAGATGAAACAGATATGGCCTACTTAGGGCCAAGACATGAGCCCCTTGTCTTAGGGATGCATACCAATACTAATGGTTTTTTGATAAGTTATGGTGACTTTGAGGATGAGACCGAGATGGATTATCTTCGGCCTCGCCACTTGCGGCAAGTCAACAAGCTAGTATAGAGATAGGTGGCACTCCATTATATAGACCCTCATCTATGATTTTTGGGAGACATTTTGACCTAGCTGCCATTCACCGTATGGTCAATCCCCCTCCGCCTACATTCAGAGAGTGACTAGAGCCCAATGATCCTATTTTTTTCCCTGCTCATGGGCTAGATCCAAAAATTTCCATTCCTCCAAAACCTCATCATGAGTATGGAAGGGAAACCCCTAAAACAAGATTACACCCATGTGGTCCTAGAGATTTCATCCCATCCATCAATATGATCTCCATTGATTTGACCACTCCACTTCATAATCCAATAGATCCTACCAAATAATTGCATCTTGATATAGAGGCTATTGATTGGGATCATGCTAATTCACCCATAGATCCTGAAGACCTCTTCCCCAATGAAGAGATGTTACAACCATCCATTTTGCCTCATGTTGTGTGTATGACATCTTCCATTTTGATTTGGAACTTGAGTCAGTAGGTCCTATAAATCCAGTCGATGACATTCATTTGATACCCATGCCTCATCAACTAGAGGATGGGTCATATATGGCTATAGAAGTGACTTTCGAGGTGGACATCAGTGATCATCCTACCCAACCAAGGGAAGTCAAGTTCAAAGAAATTCTATCTCCAAAGGAACAAGATCCTAATTCCTCTCCTCAAAGAGAAGCCAAATATTTTTGCTTGAACCTACAAAGACATGTCGGGGATAGATCCAAAGTTAGTCGTTCACAACCTTTCATTGGATCCCATGAAGAAGCCAATCAAGCAAAAGTTGAGGAAAATGCATCCCACCATTGCTTTGATGGTGAAGAATGAATTGCAAAAACTACTGGATGCAGTATTCATAGTTATTATAGACTACCCTGAGTGGGTGTCGAACATGGTACCCATGGGGAAACTCGATAGAAGAGTTCGTATCTACATAGACTTCTGAGATTTAAATAGGGCAACACCAAAGGATTCATTCTCTTTGCCAAACATAGATGCTCTTATAGATGCAACCGTAGGTCATGAGATGCTCTCCCTAATGGATGGTTTTTTTGGATACAACCAAATCTAGATTAATCCTAAAGATCAACATAAAATTGCTTTCATTAATCCATGGGGGACATTATGTTACAAAGTGTTGCCATTCGATCTCAAAAATGTTGGTGCCACATATCAGTGGGTCATGAAATACATATTCCATGACTATATGCATAAGATCTTGGAGGATTACATGGATGAATTACTGGCCAAGTCCCTGTTGTGGCAAGCACACGCTGAAGTCCTTAGACAAGTATTTGATTACCTCATAGAACATAATGTCTGATTGAATCCTAAGAAGTGCATATTTGGCATAACTTCTATAAAGCTTTTGGGATTCATCATATCCAAGAGAGGCGTTGAAGTAGATCCTCCAAAGGTAAAGGCTATATTATAAATGGCTGCCCCTACTAACATTAGGGAATTGAGGAGCCTACAAGGCAAGATAGCATCCATCAAAAGATTCATCATGCAATTATCAGACAAATGCTGACCTATGAATCGGTTGCTATGCAAGGAGTTCCCATTTCATTGGGATGAATAATACCATCAATCCTTTGCAGAGATCAAAACTTATCTGGCAACACTGCCAGTATTGGCTCCACCAAGGCCAGAAATACTATTTGTACTGTATATATCGGCTATTGATTTCGCATTGGGCACCATGTTAGACCAAAATAATGCACAAGACAAAGAGCAAGCCATATATTACATTAGTCGCACCTTGGTGAGTTATGAGCTAGGATATGCATATGTCGAAAAGTTGTGTTTAGTAGTGGTCTTTGCAACTCGAAAGTTGTGACACTACATGTTGAGCCATACAACCTATGTCATATCAAAACAAAATCCTTTGCAGTACATGATGAGCAAGACATATCACAATACACGTACCACAAAGTGGATCATGCTATTGATATAATTTTATCTAGAGTTCATAAGCCAAAAGTCCATCAAGGGACAAGTCATAGCAGATCAATTAGCAGAGGTGCCTCTTCAAGATAATAAGCCTCTCACTATAGAATTGTCTAATGATGTGGTCTTTGCATTATCAGATCCACCAGAACTCGAATAACCTAAGAAATAAAGAGACATGTCATTGTTATTTGATGGTTTTAAGTGTGAACAAGGGGGTAGAGTAGGGATTGTCTTTATCACACTGCAGGATGCTCCATTACCCTTATCATTCACTAGACTTCCCATGCATAAACAACAAAATAGAATATGAAGAATTGATCCTAGGACTCCAAATAGCCGTAGCAATGGGCATTAAAACATTGAATATATTTGGTGACTCCTTGATCATAGTAAACCAAGTCAAAGGACTATTTCAATGCAGGTTCCCACTCCTAAATACTTACAAGGAACTTTTTGACACATACCTAGTCTGGCTGGAATGGTATGATATCGAGGCAATCCCTCGTACATCAAATAGATTTGCAAAAACCATGGCCTCTTTGATATCCTTAATCCCTCAAAATCCATTTGGTAATTTTATACCCGTTCATGTGAAAGTGCTTTCACACTCAGCAATACATTGTGAAGCTTTGGACAATCAAAAATCAGTCAACATGATCATCATCGAGCAAAATCAGGATTGGTCCTTCATAGCAAGATATTTCTTGGAAATGAAACCTTGGAAGTCTATGATCTCCCAAGGACCTATGGACTGTGGTGCAACCATACACCATAGATTTTTTCCTCAATCTGTGTTCACCAGCTTGGAAATACAAGAAAAGCAAGTCATATTTTCTATATAAGTTGTGGCTTATCAGGATTGGCTTTCCCAATTGTGGGACTACCTGAAGGTTGAAATAGTACATCAAGGTTTATCGCATACTGAAAGGTGAATGTTCAAATAGAAAGCAACAAGATACATATTTCTAGGAGAAATCCTCTACATACGAGGATATAATGGAGTATTACTCCGTTGTCTTGAGCCCCAGGAAGCATCCTAGAAGATTTTGCAAGTTCACAACAGCACATGTGGAGGGAATTTTAGTGGCATGGCCATCGTTAAGCGCATCTTGAGAATGGGTTACTATTGGCCCACCATGGAAAAGGACTGTTGCGAGTATATCAAGAAATGTAGTAAGTGCCAACATCATACAAATCTAATGCACTTACCATCGCAAGCCTTGCAACCCATCCAGATAGTATGGCCATTCTTGCAGTGGGTACTAGACTTGATTGGGAATATCACACCCCCGTCCTCAAGCTGACACACATTCATCATAACAACCACAGAATACTTCACTAAATGGGTGGAAGTGATCCCCTTAACATCAACAACTGGACCAAGGATTGTGGCTTTTATACTCCATAATATCATAAGTCATTTTGGGGTCCCTTCTAAGATAATATCAGATAATAGGCCATCTTTCAAGAACAAAAATGTGCATGCCTTAATGAAAAATAACATAGTCAGCATAATTTTTCAATGCCTTATTATCTGCAAGCAAATGGGCAAGCATAAACCTCAAACAAAACAATAGTCTCCATCTTGAGGAAGACGATGCAAGACAATCACAAGGATTGGCACACGTAATTGCCTCTTGCATTATGGGCATACAGGACTAGTATACGGACGCCCACTCGAGCAACATCATTTTTGCTAGTATATGTCACTGAGGCCATCATGCCACTAGAGTTGGAAATTTTGACTTTACACATAGCAACAAATTCTTCATAGATGATGATGTCGCATGGCAATGCTACCTTGATCAGTTGATGCTTTTTGATGAATTCCAAGTCAATGCTTTAGAGCATCTTTGTGTTTACCAGGATTGCCTTGCACGAGCTTACAATAGTAAAGTCCACTTAAGGGAATTTAAGGTTGGAGATCTAGTGCTCAAAGAAAACCAATAGAATTCAAATTTGCCATCGCATCTGCGAGACAAGTTCATGGTAAATTGGATAGGTGAAGAACACAAGCTTATACCGAGAGGGGGGTGAACAGTATAAGACCACTTTTTACTTTTCTTCTCAAATCAATATTATGCAGTGTATAGATAGCAGTATCAATAGCAGTAATCAAAGCAATGCACAAAACTCCACACACAATAGAGACACAGATTTAACGTGGTTCACCCAATGTGGGCTACCTCCACAGAGAAAATATTTCTTCTAAATATTTCTCAAATAATCTCTTGGGAATATTTCCCAAATTACAATGTTTATGGACCTCGGTCCAAAGGAGATGTTGATCCCCTAAATCTCAAGTTCGTGGATCTCTTCCACAGGAGAACTCTTTCCCCTTCTGCTTTGGCTAGTGATCTTCTAGAAGACTTTGTCTCTCTGCTGCACTGACTTGTGGATCTCTCTCCACTTGAAGACTCCTCACTCAGATCTATCTTCAATTGTCCTGGCTGTTGGATCTCTATCCACTGAGACTCTATCCTCTATACTCTGTCACCTCCAAAGCTCTATCTCAATACTGTACCAAACATAGTTCAGTCGGTCTAGCACAGTTCTGCTCAATCTCTTGCACTAAACACAATACAATTGGTCTAGTACAATTTTGCTCAATAGGTTCACTTAGAACCTGCTCAAATCTGCTCAACAGGTTCACACAAAACCTATCCAAATCTACTCAACAGGTTCACACAAAACCTATCCAAATCTGCTCAACAAGTTCACACAAAACTTGTCCAAATATGCTCAACAAGTTCACACAAAACTTATCCAAATATACTCAACAAGTTCACACAAACTTGTCCAAATCTGCTCAACAAGTTCACACAAACTTGTCCAAATATGCTCAACAAATCCTCTCTAGGACTTGCTCAAATATCTCAATAAGTCCTCTCTAGGACTTGCTCAAATCTACTCAATAAGTCCTCTATAGGACTTGCTCAAATCTGCTCAATAAGTCCTCTATAGGACTTGCTCAAATCTGCATAGCAAGCTTTCACAAAAGCTTAACTCAAAATAGTCCACAAGTCTTCTCAAAGACTTGTCTCAATCACATAGAATCATAAAGAGAATTGTTAGAGACTCAATATGTTCTAAGCTCAATGTACAATCAATATCTCAAATCAATCTCATAGAAGCATAAAGAGAATTGTTAGAGACTCTATATGTTCTATACTCAAATCCCAATCTCAACTCAATAGAAGCATCAAGAGAATTGTTAGAGACTCTATATGTTCTATACTCAGATCTCAATCTCAACTCAAATAAATCTCAACTCAAATCAATCTCAACTCAAATCAGAATATTGAATAGTTTGTTTCTAGGAACTTGAACAACCACATGCATCCACTTGACTAGGCTTAATCAACTCAACTCAACCATTCACCTCAAGGAACAATCCTTTCTCACAAACCCTAGTCCAAGCATGTATTAACCAACTCAACTCAACCAATCACCTCAAGGAACAATCCTTTTTCACAAACCCTAGTCCAAGCATGTATTAACCAACTCAAAATGTTTCCAACAATGCTCAAGCACAAGTCTCACATAGCAATGATACTCATGTTCTTTTCTAACTCAAGTTCAAGTTCATTTCATCATCAATGGGCTTCAACAACAATGCTAATAAAACAAGGTTTAAATACAACTCACAAACCAGAAAACCTTGAAGCATTCAACCAATCATTTTCTCAAAGGAAACCACAATCAATCCTTTTCTCTCCAATGATATTTCAGAAATCAACCACCATAAACAATCAATAGGAGAATGTGCCCATACCTTTTTGATGCCAATAAGTTGTCCACAAAATCTGCCACACTTAAACACAACTTTCCTTTCCAATCTAAACAAGGGTTAATGGACTTCAAATAATCACAAAATAAAGCATTACTCAAATTACACCCTTTTTACTCCAAGTTAATAAACACATCCACCAAAGTCCCTTTTATTAAAACCCTTATCAAAAATAATAAACCTCTCAAAATTGCTTTTAAAAAACAACTCCTTATTTCTCCTAAAATTAATTCTCCATAACCATCAAATAAATCATAAACCAATTATGCTTTGCAATAATAATCACAGCCCTAATAACAAACTTTAATTTCCATTAACTACCTTATAACTCCAAACTTTAGGGCTAATAAAAATTATTTAAATGCAAAACGTAATTACCTCCTCAAGGGGATTCGAACCCCCGACTTGCCACACCATGAGCGTCTTAGCCATGGCTAAGATTCCACATGAGCTAGGCGCTCATTGGAAAGGCAAAGGCCCAAAGTGCCTTAAACCTTCCTCCACCTTCCGCAAAAGACAAAGCGCCAAAGCGCTTTCCACACGCCTTTCGAAACGTCGTCCAAGGGATTCGATCCCTGGTGTTTGTGTTGCCTTGTCCCTTAGCCAAAATGATTTGCCAATGCGCCACGCTTCCCACCATGATTTGACTTTCCAAGCGTTGTCATTTTCTTTCTTGCTTCTCTTCTCAAAATTCGCACGAGCTCATAGACTTATTCGAATGCCAAACATTTATCACAAGAGCAAGGATAAAACTTTGATTTATTTACCACCCCTTTATATAGTGTTTAAAACACTTCGAAGACGTCGATGGAAATATGAATTTATGTTTGCTTGATGACGTCGATGGGAAACTTTACATTTAAATTTAAATTTGAATTTAAATTTTAAATAATTAAAATTTAAACCAAATATTAAAACTCAAATAACTCCATCATCGGGGCACATTTTTCGATGAAACGAAAGCCCAACTTGGGTTTTAAGAAAAACCCAGATCAAATATATTGTCCATGGTTTTAAATAAAACCTTTTATTTTTCCTACCTTGGTTTTCACAAAAACCCTTCATAGATCCTTTTGACATTAAATGCTCTTTTGACATCAATGACAACATTTTAGCTTAGGGACTCAAAATGTCCAACAATCTCCCCCTTTGTCATTGATGGCAACCCAAATCCTTTTACTGAATTTTGACCTTCTTTTCTGCTCCCCCTGGGACTTTGCTCCCCCTGGCTCAATGCTCTCTCAGATATCAAATCTCTCCTCATATCCAAAAACTCTCCCCATAATACACAAATCTCTCCCCCTTTGACATCAATGGCAAAGGGTCACCTTTGGGGCTCGGGGCTAAGAATTAAGCCTCTTAGCTTAGCCCCTCCCCCACCTCCACATGAGGTGGTTAATTCTAGGGTGGGAGTATTTCTACTCCCCGAAAGCACTGTTCTCTGCCTTTGTCTTTTCCTCTTCCTTTTTGTTGAATCCTCTCATTGTTTCTTTCCAAGTCATCATCCATATTCATGTTCCTGTTCTTGTTCTCATCCATGTTCCTGTTCTTGTACCTATTCTTGTTCTCATTCTTCTCTGAGTCTCTTTTCTTTTTGAGTCTCTATTCCTGTTCATCTTCTTGTTTCTGTTCATGTTCATATTCCTGTTCTTGTTCATATTCCTGTTCCTATTCATGTTCATGTTCCTATTCCTATTCATGCCTATTTTTAGAATATTTTCTCTACACCATCTTGCTATGTGACCATCATTATTGCACTTATAACACTTAATGTTATTATTCCTTGGATGTGCAACAGTCTTAGGATTTCTCCTAGTGAAGCCATATCCTCTTCTATCATGAATTCTGCAATTCATTGCCTTGTGACCAAACTCATTACATGAATAGCAATATCCTTGGAAAAGTTGTTCTCTTCCATATACCTGTATTTCATGTGATCTACACTGTGAAGCCATATGCCCAAACCTTTGACATGAGAAGCATCTCCCATTGAAGCTTCCTTGCCTAGACCTCATTGGTCTCCTATTATGATTGTTGTTCCATCTGTATCTTCTTTGCCCATTGTCCCTATTGGACTCACTGCAATCTGACTCATCCTTAGAAGTTTCACTTTCACTTGCATCTGAGAATCCCTCTTCTGAAGTATCTTCTTCTGATGTTGTTTCTTCTTGAAGACTTGAAGTAGACTTTGCTTTTTCCTATTTCTTTCCAAAACCAAGACCTGTTGAACATGATGTTCTCTGTTGTCCACAAATGAACTTATCCAAGTTCTTAGAGCTATTTGTGAAACTCTTCATCTTGATCTTGGAGTCCTGTAAATATTTCTTTAGAGTAGCCACTTCTTGTGCTAACTTCTCACATTCCAAAATCTTTGCTTCTAACTTATCCTTGAACTTACTTGCCTTAGCCTTTGACTTTTCTAAGTCCTCTATGAGCAATAATCTTTCTTCATCACATTCTTGAAACTGACTTTCAAGCTTAGAGTGTTGCTTTCTTACCTTCTTTATTGTGTCAAGGGCATGGATAAGTTCTCCCTTGAGATCATAACCATTCTCTATTGAGTAGTCCTCTATTTTTTTGCCTTTGTCCATATCATTTCTTTCTTTTGACTTGCTTTCTATAGGATCACTCAATTCTTCATCTTCTAAAGCCATTAGAAGATTCTCATTTGATCTATCAAGTGCATCTTCAAAATCATCATCACTGAAACTATAACCATCTCTTGTGCAATCATCTTCAAGATGTCCAAATTTACCACATCTAAAACACTTAAGAATAACTGGAGTCTTTTTCTTAGTTTGATCCTTTTCTTCAATCATGAACAAGACTTCATCTCTATCATTGTCTGAAAAACTAGCATCACTATCAAATGAGTACTTACTTGCATTATCCGCATAGTAGCTTTTCTTTTGCCTTTGGAAAAACTTCTTTCCTTGTTTGTTCTGTCCATCCTTGCCTTTCTTCTGGTACTTGTGTCTTTCTGATTCCCTGTACTTGTGATCCTATTTTTCTTCATCATTGTTGTACTTTGGCTCTTTGCACTTTGTTGCAAAATGTCCAAACTTGCCACAATTAAAGCACTTAACTGATCTCATATCTATTGGTCTTTTGAACCCTTTATCTCTTCTACCATAGTTAGCTTCTTCATCACTAGATGACTCACTACTTGATTCTATTTGCTTTCCCTTTTTCTTTTTGTCCACTTTGAAAGTAACTTCTTTCGGAGGAATAGGATCTTTTGTTCTTATCTCAAAAGTAGTAAGCATACCAAGCAAAGAATTCCTTGTCAAAGAATCACTATCAATTGATGTTTCTATAGCAGAAACCTTTTCACTATACCTTTTTGGAAGAGTTCTCAAGATCTTATCACAAGCATCTGATTCATCAACCTTCATTCCAAGACCTCTCATCTCATGTACAAGTTCATCAATCTTACTGAGATAATCATGAATATTTTCATCATCTCTCATTCTTAAGTTCTCAAATTCTCCTTTGAGATTTTTGATCTTAGCTTTCCTGACACCTTTATCACCCTCATATATATCATGTAGTAGATCCCACATATCTTTTGTTGTTTTACAATCCATAACCTTCATAGATTCTGATCTACCCAATCCTTTTATAATTGCATTCATAGCTCTTGAATTTGCATGCATTAGAAGCTTACCTTCCTTATCTATCGGAGGATTGACTGTAGAATCATATCCAAGTTCCACTGCATCCCAAACTTCATTTCCAAGTGCCATCAGGTAAAATCTCATCAACATACACCAATACAAGAAGTCACTTCCATCAAATACTGGTACTGCATTATTGAAGGACCCATCCTTTTGATCTTTGTGATCCATTGTGTTCTTAGACCACTTTTCCTTCAAGCTGTCAAACTCTTCTGAAGGAACCCGCTCTGATACCAATTGAAGAACACAAGCTTATACTGAGAGGGGGGTGAACAGTATAAGACCACTTTTTACTTTTCTTCTCAAATCAATATTATGTAGTGTATAGATAGCAATATCAATAGTAATAATCAAAGCAATGCACAAAACTCCACACACAATAGAGACACAGATTTAACGTGGTTCACCCAATGTGGGCTACCTCCACAGAGAAAATATTTCTTCTAAATATTTCTCAAATAATCTCTTGGGAATCTTTCCCAAATTACAATGTTTATGGACCTCGGTCCAAAGGAGATGTTGATCCCCTAAATCTCAAGTTCATGGATCTCTTCCATAGGAGAACTCTTTCCCCTTCTGCTCTGGCTAGTGATCTTCTAGAAGACTCTATCTCTCTGCTGCACTGACTTGTGGATCTCTCTCCACTTGAAGACTCCTCACTCAGATCTATCTTCAATTGTCCTGGCTGTTGGATCTCTATCCACTGAGACTCTATCCTCTATACTCTATCACCTCCAAAGCTCTATCTCAATACTGTACCAAACATAGTTCAGTCGGTCTAGCATAGTTCTGCTCAATCTCTTGCACTAAACATAGTACAGTCGGTCTAGTACAATTCTGCTCAATAGGTTCACTTAGAACCTGCTCAAATATGCTCAACAAGTTCACACAAAACCTATCCAAATATTCTCAACAGGTTCACACAAAACCTATCCAAATATACTCAACAAGTTCACACAGAACTTATCCAAATCTACTCAACAAGTTCACACAAAACTTGTCCAAATCTGCTCAACAAGTTCACACAGAACTTGTCCAAATATTCTCAACAAATCCTCTCTAGGACTTGCTCAAATCTCTCAATAAGTCCTCTCTAGGACTTGCTCAAATCTGCTCAATAAGTCCTCTATAGGACTTGCTCAAATCTGCTCAATAAGTCCTCTATAGGACTTGCTCAAATCTGCATAGCAAGCTTTCACAAAAGCTTAACTCAAAATAGTCCACAAGTCTTCTCAAAGACTTGTCTCAATCACATAGAATCATAAAGAGAATTGTTAGAGACTCA
The DNA here is from genome assembly GCA_028583015.1 of Wollemia nobilis. NCBI lineage: Eukaryota > Viridiplantae > Streptophyta > Pinopsida > Araucariales > Araucariaceae > Wollemia > Wollemia nobilis. Next base: position 13,480,495 of record JAQPPZ010014788.1, read on the forward strand.
ATATGTTCTAAGCTCAATGTACAATCAATATCTCAAATCAATCTCATAGAAGCATAAAGAGAATTGTTAGAGACTCTATATGTTCTATACTCAAATCCCAATCTCAACTCAATAGAAGCATCAAGAGAATTGTTAGAGACTCTATATGTTCTATACTCAGATCTCAATCTCAACTCAAATCAACCTCAATATCAACTCAAATCAATCTCAACTCAAATTAGAATATTGAATAGTTTGTTTCTAGGAACTTGAACAACCACATGCATCCACTTGACTAGGCTTAATCAACTCAACTCAACCAATCACCTCAAGGAACAATCCTTTCTCACAAACCCTAGTCCAAGCATGTATTAACCAACTCAACTCAACCAATCACCTCAAGGAACAATCCTTTTTCACAAACCCTAGTCCAAGCATGTATTAACCAACTCAAAATGTTTCCAACAATGCTCAAGCACAAGTCTCACATAGCAATGATACTCATGTTCTTTTCTAACTCAAGTTCAAGTTCATTTCATCATCAATGGGCTTCAACAACAATGCTAATAAAACAAGGTTTAAATACAACTCACAAACCAGAAAACCTTGAAGCATTCAACCAATCATTTTCTCAAAGGAAACCACAATCAATCCTTTTCTCTCCAATGATATTTCAGAAATCAACCACCATAAACAATCAATAGGAGAATGTGCCCATACCTTTTTGATGCCAATAAGTTGTCCATAAAATCTGCCACACTTAAACACAACTTTCCTTTCCAATCTAAACAAGGGTTAATGGACTTCAAATAATCACAAAATAAAGCATTACTCAAATTACACCCTTTTTACTCCAAGTTAATAAACACATCCACCAAAGTCCCTTTTATTAAAACCCTTATCAAAAATAATAAACCTCTCAAAATTGCTTTTAAAAAACAACTCCTTATTTCTCCTAAAATTAATTCTCCATAACCATCAAATAAATCATAAACCAATTATGCTTTGCAATAATAATCACAGCCCTAATAACAAACTTTAATTTCCATTAACTACCTTATAACTCCAAACTTTAGGGCTAATAAAAATTATTTAAATGCAAAACGTAATTACCTCCTCAAGGGGATTCGAACCCCCGACTTGCCACACCGCGAGCGTCTTAGCCAGGGCTAAGATTCCACATGAGCTAGGCGCTCATTGGAAAGGCAAAGGCCCAAAGTGCCTTAAACCTTCCTCCACCTTCCGCAAAAGACAAAGCGCCAAAGCGCTTTCCACACGCCTTCCGAAATGCCATCCAAGGGATTCGATCCCTAGTGTTTGCGTTGCCTTGTGCCTTAAACCAAAATGATTTGCCAATGCGCCACGCTTCCCACCATGATTTGACTTTCCAAGCGCTATCATTTTCTTTCCTGCTTCTCTTCTCAAAATTCGCATGAGCTCATAGACTTATTCGAATGCCAAACATTTATCACAAGAGCAAGGATAAAACTTTGATTCATTTACCACCCCTTTATATAGTGTTTAAAACACTTCGAAGACGTCGGTGGAAATATGAATTTATGTTTGCTTGATGACGTCGGTGGGAAACTTTACATTTAAATTTAAATTTGAATTTAAATTTTAAATAATTAAAATTTAAACCAAATATTAAAACTCAAATAACTCCATCACCGGGGCACCTTTTTCGATGAAACGAAAGCCCAACTTGGGTTTTAAGAAAAACCCAGATCAAATATGTTGTCCATGGTTTTAAATAAAACCTTTTATTTTTCCTGCCTTGGTTTTCACAAAAACCCTTCATAGATCCTTTTGACATTAAATGCTCTTTTGACATCAATGACAACATTTTAGCTTAGGGACTCAAAATGTCCAACAATAGGCCCATACATGATTTCACATAAATTTGGACCTGGAGCATATAACCTTATATCATTAGATGGTTTTGAGGAGCCTGAACCTCTAAATATAATTCACTTAAAGGCATTCTAGACATAAAACACAAAAACATTCAAATATTTCATAAAATACAAAAAAAAAATCAAATATGTCAAAAACACAAACAAATCATAAAAACATAAAATTTCAAAATAAAATCAAATGCTCCAAGGGTATCCAAGCCGCTTGGTCAAAATCAATTTAAAAGGCTCCAAGGGTATTCAAGTCGCTTGGTCAAAATCAATTTAAAAGGCTCCAAGGGCATTCAAGCTACTTGGTCAAAATCAAATCAAAAAGCTCTAAGGGTATTCAAACTACTTGGTCAACTTCAAACAAAAAGCTCCAAGTGTACTTCATGCTACTTGGTCAAAAGTCAAAAATCCCTAAAGGCATAATAAGCCCTTTGGTCAAATCAAACAAAAATACAAAAACGACATATAAATCAAAAAAATAAAAATAATTGCATCTCACATCTTGCATCGACATCATTGCATTGGATTTTCATATCCACTACAATTGCATATGTCATGAGATATTTAAAAGTGATACCATAGTTTGTACAAAAATCATTCAAATCCATACCTCCATTAACACAAGTGTGTAATTGTGTTTTTCAATACAACCATTATTTGTTGCTATACATAATATACTAAGGTTTTTTGATTAATCAACCACACCTAGTGATCTTATTAACTTTTGTGGAAAAAAACTTTGATTGGTAGAAGATAAGGTCTAGTTGTGATCATGCCTTGGATATTCAATATCTCGTCACTAATTGAAACACTAAAATGCTAGCTGGTACAAGGAAAATATGAAAGCTACAAAAGCGGTCTAGGTTACCTTAAGCGAAAAGGATTTTCCTTGCTTATCCCCTTATGCAACAGGTTTAAAGGTGATGAGAATTGGCAAAATTACAAGCTTTGCCCTATCCAAATCCCTTGCTTAAATAAAAATAAGCAAAATCCCGAAGCAAAGTACATATTCAAATAAGCCAAGCATACAGTCCAGATTTCATAGCAATGATCTGATACACAAATCAAAAATTCAAAGAAACCTCGCTCAAAGAAAAATAAAAAATAAACAGTGATTTTCATCACTGAGCAAAATAAATAGTGATTATCATCATTACAAAAATCCTCGCTCAAAGAAAAATTAATCAAAAATAAAAAGTGATTTTCATCACTACATATGAGCAAATATCCAAAGCCAAAAGGAAGCCAAAAAAGGAATAAAGCTTGAATCCTTGGAATTCTCAGCATTGTACAAAACCGAAAGGAGATATCCTTATGCATGATGATATGTCTATCACAATTGCTTCATGCATTTGTGTAGACCAATGTTTGAATGTGGATGAGCTAGCTTAGGTAACCCAATATTGCCTAGTGGTATATCCAACTAAGTCCAACATAAGGATGAGATGAACACTTGAGGATCCCTGATCTTAGCAATGGGCTGAAAGAATCTCGCCTAACATCGAAGGAAATTCTTGAGTTCTATCTCAATATATACAATCACTTGCACACACAGATATCATGAAAAACTAGGTCCATGGTAAAAGCCTTACTTTTCAAAAGTCTAGAGTGGTCAGTAGACAACTGTTGATAGGGGAACTAGAGTGTTTGAATCTCTGAAAAGCCCCAAAAATTCTTAAATAGCAGCAAATCATAACATCATTCACACCATCACTTTCTTTATAAGATTCTATAAACCAGGGGGTATCAACATAGTAGGACAAATACCGCATATATATTTAGTATATAGACGGCCACTAACTACTTTATATATTTTAATTTACATAAACTTATCAATAAAATACATTACACACCATTACATATCATATATGAATACTTAATCAATTCTTATGATAAGAGTGATTATTTAAATTTATGATTATTTTTTTACTTTCTGTAGTATCACCCATTAAGATTGTCAATGTCATATGCATTATGTATGTTTTATGTGATTAGAGCATACATGTTCGTTTATACCATCCCATCACATAAGTTAGATGCATACGATTAAAGAAAAATTAAACATGCATTTAACAATAACATCGCATCCATAAATATAAAAACCAAATCACCCATCATTACATCATAAAGCACATCATAAAACATATAGGCAATATCCATTTGCATACAATCATGAATTCATCATTCATCATCAAAATACATCACATCATATCATCAAATCAAATAAGCATTTTTGTACATCCATGGAATTGACAAATATTTTTGTACATCATAATCATGCAAATATTTTTGAGGTCGAATTCGACCTCAAAAATGAATCAAAACCAAGTAAACCATCAATCAAATATTGGGTCTGCGCCCCCTGTAGAACTACCTCCTATGGATGGATCTTTGGGAGAATGGTGTGAGTTGGACCCTACTAGTCTCTCAGTATGAGTCCGGGCCCCATGACTAGGCCAGATGGAAGGTTGTCTTATTGTAGAGCTCCTACTGACCTGTGACCCACCTATAGGCCCTCTCTTCCTAGGGATGGCTCTTAGCCTCCTGATCTACCTCGAGAGAGTGGCAATCTGCGCTACATCCTCAGCAATCTAAACATCACTCTCATCCAGTAAACCCTGTAGACCACAAATCTCAGTCTCAAGAGCTACCCTCAAAGGATCCTCAAGAGTAGGAGGGGCAACAACAATCGGCATTTAGGTAGCTCCTCCCATAGATGCCTACAAAGCCTGTATCTGGTCTGACAACTATGCTATGGTAGTATCTCTTTGAGCTATGATGGTGTCACGTTGTTGTACCTGTATCTTGGTCGATTGGAGCTTAGCCTCCACATCATGTAGTTGTGCCCTAAGAGGAGAATCTCTCTCCTTAGGATCCATCTCCTCCTCCACCTCCTCAAGATCCTCCTACTCCTCTACTACCACCTACTCTACCTGTTGGTCCCATGTCATAGTTCTAGCATGAACCCTATGCCGCACTAGATTTTCCCCATCTCTGCCATCATCCTCTCAGCCTAGACTACCCTCACCATAACACATCAGGTTTCCCAAACACTATGCAAATGCCTCTGTAACTCCACTAGCTACTCTAGGATCAACAGTTGGGGCATCCTCCTAATTAGCCAGCTCTATAACCTATCAAGGAAGGAGGTATCTCTCTGCTTCCATGCACCTATATAGAAATGGTACTAGTGGCACATCCTGCTGCAACCCGTACTGATGAAGAACCTAAGAGTAGAAGAAGTGCTCCTCGATGTTAACATTGCGGCCAATGAGCCATCGCTCACACCTAGTCCTAGCAGTAAATTTTTTAGGATCATCCCAAGCATGACACTCATGATACGTGTGCCATATGACATCTCCATCCCGAAGTCCAGTGAAATTATTAGTGCAATGAGTTAGCTCCCCTACATAAGTGCAGCTCTTGTGCTCCTTGCTCTCTCTACCCCATCTAGCATTGTAGCACTGCATCCTCCTATCCATAGCTATTATCTCGATAGAAAGCCCCTTAGGGTGATCTACCCTAATGGGCTCCCATCCACATACCTACAGAAGCCAACTATAGGTGATGCTGATGTGACCCCTTTGATGGATGTGGTATAGCTCGTCATAACACTAAGCCAATAGAGACCTGCCCCATGCATATCTGATAAGCTCCTCACTATCCATCAAGTCTTGAACCATCACAAGGAGGTTCCAATGGAACCTTAAGCCTAATCAATTTGGTATAAGGACATTTTTGATGACCATTAGCAGCACCACAAGCCTCACTGTGAAAACATGCTCCCAGTACCAATGGATGATAGAAACTCCTACAGACTTGTTATCCTTGAGAGCATCCTTAGAATTCCTTAGAAAAACCTAAGTGAATATGGCCACCTTAGAATTAGTGGCTGAAGAAACAATAGCCATCCCATCAAAAGGGAGCCAGAAGATACTATATACATCATCTAGTGTAATGGTCATCTCATCGATCGAGAGGTGGAAAGTATTAGTCTAAGGGTCCCAACAATGGGCCAAAGTAGTAAGGTAAACCTAGTTTGACATAATTTGAGGTAGTCTGGTAACATAGTGGAGCCCACGAGCCTTAAGCCACCTCCAATCTGTGTCATTCATAAGAGGTAGGAGGTCATTCATGAGCCTCGGGTCCCAATCCTGAGTAGTAAGGATCTAAGAAAAACAAAAGAAAGACAAAACATAACTACATTGCAATATAGGCTAAAGAGTTCAAAAATTTCAAAAAAAAACAAAAACCATCTCAAAAATCCAATAAAAAACAAAAAATTTGTGCAAAATTGGCTAAGGAGATTAGTTGTTGTCGCCTACAGTGGCCAGAATCTGGCTGCTAGAGATAGCAGTGGCCAAATCCCAATGGTCAAATTTCTTATCATTGAGATTCAAAATTAGCCACTTTGAGTGACAACGACCAAATTTCTACCACTCTGAGTGACAGCGTCCGAAGGGTGACACAACAAACCCATGAACCCTAGGTCGTAAAAATCAAAAAAATTGAAAAAGAACAAAATGGGGACCAACCCACCACTTAAAAACCTATACTAAGCCTAACTACGAATTTTTTTCATTACCAATATGTTTAGTGAGGTTCATTTACCAATTAATTAGTGAGGTTCAGTTTTAATAAAAAAAGAAAAATAGGTTAGGATTTAAAAAATAAAATACCCAAGAAGCTCTAGCTCCTCCAGTAGCTGATGTCTAGCCCTGTGCAGCCATGTCCTCGATGCAGGTAGCTTCAAAAATTGCAACTTTCACTATCTCACTAGAGCTCTAAAAAGTGGATTGACAACAAATAAAATTGACACGTAAAAACCCTAAAACACATTTTTTTATATTTTCAAATGATGCCTTGGCCGCTACTGACATCAGCGGCCTGAACTTCGTGGCCGCTCAAGCCGACAGCGACCACAGGCAAAGACTAAGAGGCCACTGGACCTGACAACAACCTACTCCATAGATGAAAACAAGAAAAATCCTCCCATGGGGGGATGACAAAAACATTAAATAAACATATTTTGATGAATTGAAGTCATCTTAATGACAAAAATAACAAAAACAAGTCACATAAAAACATAATCTCAAGCAGGCCTTGTACCCAGTTACTTGCTCTATCCACTTGGTGATTGCAACAATTCACACTCCATGCATTTTTATGAGATGAGTAGGCTACCATAAGGTCACTTGGGGCAAAAACATTTCATCTTGGAATTACGATGTGCCACCCTTCAATCCTGAAGAAGACCAATATGGTTAGACTGCTCCACAAGTGCGAAAGGATCATCCTCATTCCCCTATGATACCAAAAACATTAAGCCAAAGTGATACAATATGAACATAAATACAATCACTTATCCTGACTCCCTAAGAAAGCTATTGATAGTTGGACTACTCCTCGGGATAGGGATAGATGATTATCATAAACAATTGGAATCACACTTGTATGTGGGACTGCCCATTAAAAGCAACAAATGCTAGAAAGGAACCATATTAGTCATATTGGTCAAGCGACTTGTCACTTCATTCATTATCATTTCTTCACCAATCCATTGTGTGGGAAAGTAGTTCAAAACTTCAACATAATCATAATCAAAATCAACAAAATATCACTCGATCATAACAAAATCATGTAAGCAATTGCATACAACAATCATAAATTTCCCTTGTTTTTTGGGAACGTAAGCAGACATGACATCTTCAATTGTAACTCTCCTACCGGTCGGAATTTTTGTAGCAGTTGAAGCTACCCAATTGAGTTTGAGGAATGAGTGTAATTTAACATGCCTAAGCCACTGAGCTAAGTCCTCTGAACATTGAGGAAATGATTCAAGGGATGCATGTCATCTTGCATGATTGAGCCATCTGACGTTGATCAGACCATTGATCATCATACACCCTACAAATAGATCAGTCTACATTTTTGCTCAACATTGTTTTTTCCACATAGTGCGTTGCAAAAAGAGGTATCTATAGATACCTAAATTGTGTCATGCTTAGGGGAGCTACTCACATAGACACATTCATAAGATCATATGACATAATCTTGGATTTTCCAAGCATTAACAGTGGTTCTCACCACTCATTTTTGGCATTTTAAAGCCATCCAAGCCTAGCCGCTCAAGCCACGAGTGGCCATATCCTAGCCACTCAAGCCTAGAGTGGCCAGACCTTATCCACTATAGACAACAATGGCCATATCTTAGTCACTGCAGATCACAGCGGCTAAATCCTAAAAGTAGTTTTTCCAACAAATAGGCCTAATCACAAGAGGAAGTGGTAGTCTGCATGGAATAAAGGTGAGTGGGAGTAACTTTGCATTCCCTTTCATGACCAGTTCACATAGAATACTTGAGTTTGCATTAATACTTTAGTTAACTAGCTTCCAAACATAAACAAAGGACAAAATCTTCTCATGCTAACGACCAGTTCACATAGGAGACTCAAGTTGGCAATTATATTTTAGTTAACTAGCCTCCAAACATAGAAAAGACAAAAATCTTCTCATGCTAACTCACACTACGCATGAGAAATTCATTCCTAGGGCTTGGACATAGACCTAGGGTTTCACACTATAAAATGTGCAAGCCTAAGAGTACCAAGGATCGATATTTGAAGAGGATAGACATCTTTTATCTAAGATAGGATCATATATACATATTTTATCGATCTTGGTCATTAAGGAGAGTTTTCAAGACTTGGAGAGTTCCCTTGGAGATCGCATGTACGACGAAGCCCTGATATATTAGAGAGCATAGCAACCATTTTTTCAACATCGGATACAAGCTTTGATCCATAGCTTTGGAGCAAAGAGGATGAAAGTCACTTTAGCGGCCGCTGTCTTGGATAGTGGCCCATAGGCTTAGCTTAGGGTTCTAGACATTAGATTCATTATTTTAGCATATCATTAGTATAGCATCATTTCATTCATTCGCATTCATTATAGTAGTTTAATTTGCACTTGCTTTCATTTGTTATATTTAGTACTAACAACCTCATCTAAGGAGGCATTCCTGGACATCTAGGCATGCGTTGTTGTTTCATTGCTTATAGGGCCACAGGTTGATCGAACAAAATCTGCAACATACGAGAGCAAAAGGGATCTCTCTAGGAAAAAAAAGGGATCTCTCTAGGAAACAGACCTAGATAAGGAGGCATCTATAAGTACTCATACATTTTCGTGTGCATAATAGGGAAAAATTTTTAAAGCACACCACCTCTTCGTGAAAGAGGTACTTTTTACCTATTTGTAACCTTATTGTATCAAAATGGGTATCCCTAAGAGGGACCGACATGTAACTAGGTTTCAATACGAATAAAGAGATCCATCTTTGTTATTTCCATGTTATATTATTTTCATTGTCTTCCATTTCATCTTGGGTTCTTAATACATTGCAAGTAGCATAATAAAAATAGTGGTGCGTGCATCCCAAGGTTGCTACATCCCCAAGAATGTCATGGTGATCATACTGCTCCATAGGAATGAGGTATTCATTTCCTTTCTTCTATGAAATTTCATAAAATCATTGAACATAGTGATTCATAACATACTTTATTGAATTGCTATCATATTGATTCCCTAAGAAGGCCATTGCGACTGGATTGTTACACGGGATAGAGATGTACAATTACTATTAATGGTTGAAATCACAGTCATAATAGGACCTACCCTACAACAAAATTAATCATCTTGAATTGTCCAAATCAATCATCTTAGTTAAGCAACTTATTGCTTTCATCACTTGTTATTTTCCTCGTTGACTCGTCACTTGAGGGGGTAGTTATAATCAAGAATTCATAATTAAAAATCAACACTTGAACACTTAATCATGTGAATCATGTTCATCTTACGAATCATTGCTAACAACTATCATAAGCTTCCATATTTGCAGAAGCAAAAAGGAAATATGATGAACTAAATATTTGGTAATCTGATACAATGATCATTATCATCTAAAAAATCTTAACCAATCACTTTTAGATCATGTCTAAAGCTTTAATTAATTTAAGCCACCATTCTATTGGATGCAATGATTCTGAGATGCGCACCCTTTGCATGATTGGGGCATCTAACATTGACCAAATCAATGAACACCAATTAACCTATAATATGGATTTAGGTTGTCTATTTTTTCTCAACATCATATTTTCCCACAACGCATCCCAAAAGGGGTATCTGTAGACACTTAAAACACATCATGTTTAGGAGACTACTCATATGGGCACCTTTGCAAACCATATGAATGAGCTTGAACCTTGCCAAGACCCAACAGTATTTTCAACCACTCATTTAGGGAAGTCTAGTCCTATGCAACTTTATCTGTTGATGGCATCAAAAGCAACGATCCTAACCACTAACAATTAGAGCGACTAAAGAGCTAGTTGTGCCTATCAATAGCGGCTAAGGGCATCTTGCTCCTAGTCACACTGAGTGAGAGTGACTAGCCCTAAAACCAACTTAGGCTCCCCAAGCCAAATAAAATTAGTTGCATTTAACTAATTTGTAGTAGTTCTTGGGTGGTTTTATTTGCAAATATTCTAGAAGTCTCACCCTAACTGCTAGCTTGTTCTTGATCTTGGATTCCTTAACAAGCCAAGGTGAGGACTTGGGGAAGTCTATTTAAGGCCTCCCTAAATTGAGAAAAGAAGATGTTTGGATCCCAAATTCATTACAAAATAGCCCTATCAAAATGGAGAGAAATTTTGCATCCCCTTGAGGAGTAATGAAGTGCTTTCCAATTGAGCAATGACAAGTGCCTATCCACCCATAGAGACTACCACATTTTTAGAAGAACAATCGTTGTTCAAGTACTTAATTCAATATTATTTGAGCCAATTTACTGCCCAAAGTTGTTATGAGAGAATGCACTAAGAATTTCAATCCCCTTTGCATCGAAATTGATTGATGCCAAGCTTGATTTTTAGATAACATAGCCTTCATCCCGTAGCCACTATTTTTTATAGCAGCCCACAGGCGTAGCCATTGAACTTGATAGCGGCTAGCAAAGAAAACTGCTCTAATTGATAGTGACTAGGGTTTGATGTCTCTTTTCCCATATTTTTAGCCATTATATTAGATTAGTAGTCTTTTCATTTGATTTCTAACCTAGTGTAGAAGCAATTTCATTCTTTATAGTCAATATTTCAAGCTTTATTTCACGTTTTCAAGCATTTCTTTATTATTTCATGCATTTCTCTCCTATTTGAATATTTCAAGAAATTAGCCTCATCTTGAGAGGCATCATATGCTATTGATGTGCCTTGTAGTTTATTTATGTGTAGGTGACAGGGACAATCAAGGATCCAAGAGCATCATCGAGATCATATTCCTTGACATCAAAGAAAGAGGCAATTAATAAGCTCTCTTATAAGCAAAGTAGTGGAGGAGTGAAAATCATTGCAATGCATCTCTCCCTTTTAAAGGGCCACAACATTTGTATTAATTATATCAAATTGAGGGATTCCCTAAGAGGGAAATATTGTAATCAAGATTTATTATGATTAATAAAGAGTACCCCATTTTGATCACCTTTTAATATTGTAATCAATATTTATTATGATTAATAAAGAGTACCCCATTTTGATCATCTTTTATCTTGCTATAGTTACATGATTTCATATTGTCAATTTGTTACATGCTTGCAAATAGTTTAGATGCATGATTTTTACTGCTTACGGTTACTATTTTTAGTATGGGTTGGAAAAAGTGTTTGGGTGCTATATATCAAAATGACCAGCTCAAAAAGATGAAGACAATGGGCTAGGTCTCACAATTATTTTTTTGGCATCATAGAAAAAGTGCATGAAGGCTATATACCAAAATGATCAGCTCGATGATATGATCACAATGAGCTATATCCCACAACAAAGTGTTTTGACTTCGTAGAATGTTATTTTTTAATTTAAGGAGGTGATGTTTTCACGTGTCATATGTTTTTCTCCTATATTCTTTGTTCACTTAGAAAATTAACTTTTGTTCAACAACCCTTTAAAAGCTATACAATATCTTTTACTAACAACTATTTTGTTTGATTCTATAACTCACTATTTTTTATAGCTATCTTGGCAAACTTTGTTTCTGAGAATTATGTTATGAAATAGCCCCACTTGTATAGGTGCCTCAAATGCCACATACCATTACAAAATATTACAAGATATCATTAGCATGGGGTCCCCACTTTGTAAATGGGTCATTACATAATAATATGAGAATTACATAATAATGCTAAAATTGGGTTTTAACAAAAAAATGATTTTAACATCAAAAGTAGATTAAAGCAACATTTTTATTCTAGTACATAGGCCATAAAAATGTCCTTATATGGTTATTTATGTCAATTTTACAATGACGATAAAACCCTTGACTCTCCCACTAGCCAATATTGAATGTACAAAGGTAAAGTAATTTTTTATCTAATGTCTACAAGGCCATTGGCCATATAGGATGATCCTCATGGAGGATGTTTTTTATCCAATGCATGGTTATCTAATAATATTCTAGTTTTTTAAGCATGGTGTACAACCTTACTTCCCACAATATTTAAACCTTGAACCTCCTATTTAGAATTCCAAAATATTCACTATGATTCCTACCTAATATAATAGGTTTAAGAGATATTATTGGGGTATTAATGGTTGAAGGGGGAATAGATCTAAGAATTTTTATCTAAAAAACCAAAGAACCATTTTTCTCTCCATGTATTCTTCATAGGAAAATTTTGAAGTTTGTAAGTCGTGTTCTCTTAAGAGATCATCAATAATAGTGAAATATTATAAACATATTATAAGTACTCTATTTTTGCAAAGAAAAAATCCTACCAACCATTATTATTGCAAATAACCTAGTAGGCCATATATCTCTAAGATCAAGAATGACATGAACAAGTCACTAGTATGAACTATTTATGAATGTATTTTATAGTTTATGATATTTTTATTGCATGCCTCCTTAATGGGAGGTGAAGAGAAGCCAATATTTATTTTTTGGAAGTAAACAATAGATTTTAACAAAATATAGAAGGCCTTCATATACCTACACACTTTGATAATTTGAATTTTAATAAAAATAAAAAATGTTTGCTTGAAGTAATAGAGAGTCAAAAATTAGATTTTCTTTGTGTAGAATAAAAATTAACTATGTACCAAACTATGTGAAATTAACAACATGAGGATAGTGGTAAGAAAGAGCATCTGAATTGGAATTGAATGATATTTTGGATATCAATCTACTTGTAGAGTAGATTATATTCTATTTTAACCTCTCTAAACATATTTCCAAATAAATACCTGAAGATGATGCCCCTAAACCTTGAAACCATATAAAATAATATGTCTAGTAACAAGAGTGAAAGATAGGTTTTGAAAAAAAAAATATTAAATATAAAATTAACATTATATATTTGAACTTGTGAACCTTAGACTACCTAGAAATTTGAATAATTAGACTAGTTGAACTATAGCATATATGAAACACCTTCTCTATTTTTGGAATTCATAGTCTTATTGGTCTTAAAGTATTTACTTGTTATCCACAATCTTATGGTTTTGCTTATTTTGATGTGGAAGAAGCACACGGGTGGTCCACTATATCTTTGGTGGCATGTCCTTAGATGACAACATTTATGATTTCAACTTGTCAATCCAAATGTTTTGGTTAATCATGCAATTTTGACCTTTTCTATGGTTGTTTCTCTATCTTCTTCTTATTTAAATCTTTGATTGTATACTTGGTACATTGATAGATATAAACTTGTCTCACATAATTGCTATCAAGAGACTTTGCTCTTTTTGTCACCACTTCAATATGCATTTTTCTCTTAAGCCAAAAAAACAAATAATATCCTAGGTCATTGACCTAAAAAATATTGATGTGATGAGTGTAAACCAATATGTCAAAGACTACTTTTCTCAAAAATATAATTATGTTTTCATCTCTTCACAAAAATAATAACAATGTCTTCTTAGATGAAATAAACATGAGCTTCTTTTTTTTAGATATTCCAAGCTCTTTGATGTACTCTATGGATTTCCTAAAACCTTTTAGGATTTCTTTTTTAGGTATTTAGAATTGTTGATTTCCATTGTTGAGTCCCACATTCCACCTTTTTATGATATCCAAACTAGCCTACTATTCATGTTTTCTCTCCCCTAAATATCACTTATTTAGTCTTACAAAAAAGAAGAGATATATTAAGATCATGTTGCTAATTATAAAGGTCTACAAGTAAGTTTCTCAAGTATGCCATTGAACTACTAACATCCCTCATTGTAGAATTTTACAATGGAGTAGTTTGTTCTAATTTTCATCCCTATCTACTACAAAATCTTATTTACCAATCTCCACAAAGTGATGAAAAATATAAAACTAAATAAACAAAGAACTACCATGATTGGGTACAGTTTAGCTTTAAGTAACAGTTCTAGACATGAAACTCTTTAAGCAACTCAATCTAGGCATGAAAGTATGACAAATAATTAACTAAATTTTCTATGTATTATTCATGTTAGGTTTCTAAAATTGAAGGATCAATTAGTGATGAGCAGAAATGATGTTCTATAAAAGGTGCTAAGTTTATCCACATATGCCAATCTGAGAGTCAATAAACTTATGAGTACCTATGCACAAAATATGCCTATAATATGAGAAATGAGTTCCTATGTATCGGTTGGTTTGGTGAGGAATATTTGTTTATGTATTTTTAGATTTAGTCAAACCTGTTAAAACTAGTAATTAAATAAAAAATAAATGGAAATGCAGGAAAATAAATGCGTATGAAAATAAATAAATAAACACACTGCAAAATTAAATAACTAAAAGAAAAACATTCAACTGAAAGAAACTATAGGAGGTAAATAAATTACGCACATGCTGGAAAATAAATTGTAGGACATAAACACACGACTAGAAATAAATTACAAAAAATAAACATACAAATGGACATATTAAAGCAAGGAATGTGAAAAACTAAAGCAAATAAAATAGGGGAGGATTATTGCCTAGAGTGGACCCAAGCTCCCATAGGTAGTTCGTCTAGCTTATTACTTGACAATCACTCCTTTAGTCCAAGCGAATATGAACACTCGAAAACTTTATTGATAAATTATGCATTACAAATATTAAAACTTCACTAATTTTATTTTTAGAATTGGCCTGCACTCTTATACAGATCCTATTACAAAAATAATTTATTCAAGATGCCTAATTTAATCATAAATCATGATTTTCTACGATAGGTGTGTGCATAGCTATGATTTCCATCTATTAAAAGAGTGGTCATTTCTAAAATTAATCATCGAAAGATAATAATAACACTCCTTTTTTTGCACAATAACTCCTTTCCAAAAATTACATGATCAAGATCCAAGGTGTAGACCAATTGGCTCCCCCAAACCCCGTAAGGGGGTCAGAGGTCCAAGGTTCAAATCTTGGGCCTCATCGAATTGAACACTTATACCTTTCTTGGTGCTTTTAGCAGCGTAAAAGGTTTAAAATGATCATGGTATGGTGGTTGTAGGGGTAGAATACACAGATATCTATGTGGCGACATCTAAGGCAAACAGCACAGAATACTATGGCGGCCATAAAAATCTAGAAAACCTACTCAAATTCGTGGCGACTACTGATTCCACCATGTAAAAATAAAATTGCATGATCTTTTGATCAATCAGTCAATGCACAAAATATAGGTGCTATATTCCCATTGAACATAGGTGCCTACCTGCATTTGGAATATAGGTGTCTACCTACACCTAGGATATAGGCACCTACCTGCATTGGGATATAGGCACCTACTTGCACCTGGGATATAGGTGTTTTCTTGCGCTAGGATATAGGAACCTACCTGTGTTAGGATGTACATGTCTACTTCCTTATGGAAAGTAGTCACCCTACCCTTAGCAGAATGTAGGTGCCTCCATAATTCATTGCAGTCTCTTTTAAGATGTCTTCACACTTTGAAAATATTATATTCTTTACACATTGCCAGTTCCATGTGGGACCTCAACTAAAAAATATAAAAGAAGTAACAAAAACCTACATCTATGCACATTTTCAACTAAAAATACCAGTCAAGCATAATACTTCATTTTCTATTAAATACATGCAATAATTATACAAAAATATATTTTTGGTGTTAAATATGCCATACAATACCCTTTTAAACATGCATAAAAATGAGTATTTTTTATGCTCATCATACCCCCATGCCTAACCATTGACATGTCCTCATGTCATCTTCTATGTGTAATCCCTTATTTCACTAATAAATTTTCAATATGCCTTGTTTTGATGATTCCGCTATTGAGTTATGGCCTTATCTTTTCCTGGTCTCTTTGGCATCGACCATGTTTTGGTTCAACTAGGAGTTGCTTCCTCTTCTAGTGGTCTAGAAAAGGGGACTATACCATGCTACAGGGCTAGCACAACTTATTGCCAAAGGAAATGGTATTTAGGTAGATGTTCTACTTTTATGACCTTTGGAGTCTCCCATGGCCAAAATCATGACATATCAACCAATTGGGATTTTGGTAGAACTACTACCTATGGATCTTTTGTTGGTGCTCCTTTATCTACAACTTCATATTTGACCTCAACATTAGGCTTCACAAGATCTGGTGGCAGAGGTTGACATGTTCTTATTCGTGGGGGCATCATTGGCTCTTTTCCAAATAGCCCCATCCAATAAAAATACTTGAGCATTGAAGGTAGACATAATTGATAAAAGTATACAGTGCTCCAAATTGTGTGAGGTGTGTTGGTTAACATTGATGCTTGACTCTCTATTTTTTTATTTGTCATCTCATTGCATTACCTTCATTTGTTTTAGAATTTCTTTGAGTGTAACTAGCTGACATCAATGGGCTTCAAATGTGTTCATCGACACAACCCATTCTTCATTATATTTTGGATCATATTGTGCCTTTCATTTTTATTCATGACATTGTGTTGGGGTCACTCATTTTCTCTTCTTACCTTTATTTCCTTGCATTGGTATTGTAGATGAGTCAAGAACAAACACCAGATCTATCCTTTGGGGTGGTGATTATTGGTCATCTTCCATTACTTATTTTAATAATACAGTAGTAGATCTTTTAGCTACTAGTTGATCAACTAACTAGGTAGACATAGAGTGTTCATCTTCGAGTTGACCAACTGACTAGGAAACAATAGAGTGTTCAATTTTTGGCTAACCAATTGATTGGGTAGGAGTAGAGTATTTTTTTGACTCACCAGTTCATTGGGTAGCCATAATCTCCTCACTATTGAATATTTCAATGAATATGGACCTTTTTTGCATGTTAGGGCTTCCTTGTTCCTTGGAAACATCTATCATAGGTGTTTCTTTTTTCCCCCTTGTGTTAGACTATTGGTCATTTGATTTCACTCTCCTAGCATTAGACTAGTATGCCCCAATAAAAGCCACCTTTTCCTCAAAATCAATGGAAGAAATTATTGGGTCCATGGCCCAGTCTGTCTAAGTAATTGTTGTAATTTTTGAACTATGTTCTTTAGTTGTTGTATAACATTTATCAACTATATCATAGTGTGATCTATTTTTTGCTATTCAACTATGATAGCTTGTTGAAGTTCTTAGAAGTTTGCCTACATAGAGTTATATTTCTCCTCCCAATTGGAGGCCTAGACTCCAATTTCTTGTAAGTGGGCTTGGATGTCTTCCTTAGAAGACTCACTATAGGATACTTAGATAGAAGCCAAATCTTGTAAACCTGGGTGACTTTTTCCTTTGTTAGGATTTGGTCCTCTTCTTCTTTCGTCGATGAGCTATAATCAACCAAAACACCTATTTCCACCCCACTCTTAGATGTAGATGGTGATGTTTCTCAATATAGGCTTAAGTCAAGGTGCCCTACCTCCCCATATAAATCATTGTATCAAGAAGTAAGCACCTATATCTTTGCATTTGTAATATCTCTGTGCTGCTCTTTGAACAATCCAGATGTAGCCTACTCTTTTGTGGTGGTTGGTGGAGGTGTTGCAACCATTTCTCTTTGGGCATATCCAATTAGATCTAAAATGAGCTTGTGATGAGCTAACACCATGGTTGTGACTACCTTGTATCTTATTGCTTCATCCCTTAGGATGCTCATCAAATAAAATGGGATGCTGATTTTATCCCCATGTAAAAAATGGTTTAGGAAGCGGAAATGATTCATGTTGAGCCATGAATATCTCCAAGTGAAATTGAAGAATCATACCAATTATTCGAACACTAGCCTCTATGCTTCCAAGAGGTATTATTTTTGCAACCTTGAATGCATCAAATACATTGTTGGTTGCCCAAAGAATCATTGAGCACATCTCTCATTTTTATCTTCTTTATACGTTTGGTTCTCTATGCATGGTAGGCTAGTGACTTCTTCTATGTATTCTTCTATCATAAATATCCAAACCCCTCACGTGCATGACCATATTTTTCATAGATGCTGCAAATTCTTGTGTTGCTATAAAGTCTTAGCCTTGACTAACCAAACTATAGTATTCTATCCATCCCACAACTTCAAACTATCCCTAATCAAATCCTGTAATGCCTAATAGATCTATAGACTCACTTTTATTCTACGCATGATTTTTGAAGGTCCTCCCATGGAGGCCACACTATTTCTTGCATTTCTAGTGTTTACATAGTAACTATATCTGTATTAATAACCAAAACATGTAACTACATGTTCACCTATAATGGGCAACTATACCCCTTTTATTAGTAATAATCATGATATCCATGTAATTAATCTTGAAGCATATACCAAGATATAGGTGGATTTAGTTGCTATTTTCTCCCATGCTTGATTGGTGCCACATGAAAAATTGATAACATGGAGTTACATGAATGGACAAAAAAATATGGGTAGGTATTGGCACTTAACATAAAGATGTTTTTTTATGATAACTATGCATATACATAACAAAAAAATCAGTACATACCTGGGTGAATTTCACAGATCATGATGTGTATGGCATATGGTGGTGCAACCTAATTGATCAATGCATTGATTTCGATGTACCAACAAATTTGTGACTTACTTTTATCTATGTTGGTGTGATCCTATCTATTAAGATTCACTAATCCTAACCATTATCATTATTTACTCATTCATATTTAATAATTAATATGGACCATTATGTCCTTTCACTCACAACCCTAGAATAGGTATATATTATAATTCAATAGGGTGTAGTCAAACATCCATGAATAAGAATATATATTTGTTTATTTGATACATTGGAGGGACCCCTTACCAGTGAAACCATGATCCTTTTTCAAACCGTGATTCATTTTATTTAATATTTTTATTATTTTCATTGTTCAACCATAAGTTAGGATCCAGGATCCTAACATATGGTATCAGAGCAGTTAAAACCCTAAGCCTTATCATGTCTGCCTTACACTATCACCTTTTATTCCATCCAAGATTAAGTCACCGTCATCTGTTATAAAACACTTAAGCAATTGTAATCTCATCTTTTCAAACCAAACACCCAGTCCTACATTTGTCGTCATCCATTTGTAAAGCTCTCAAACACTCTCATTATCGTCTGTTTACACCATACACCATGAGATATCATTGTTAATAGCAACCAGATTATTATTTTTGGTCACCTAAAATAGTGCACAGGTAGACACAGGAAACCGACCTTCCTACGGGTGTTTTGCTAGACCTTGTTTCTCCTTTTCATTAAATCTATGCAACCCTCAATGCAGTATTGGACTATGTCATAGATATTCATGATTGGTAGAATATCACAAGGGTTACACGTGATCGGAGACCAACTATGAATCCTTGGTGACCAAACTATAAAAATGTGAATACCAACTCTCACTACATCATCTTCAGTGAAAGAACGAAGTTTCAGATCCTTAAATACCTCTTCCAATATTTATTGAGCTTCGTAATCACTTTGAGATCAAACAACGAAATCAAATCATGAAATAAATTTAATATGCTACACGATGTAGTGTTTTCATGTGAACAAATCTAGAAATCCAATGATGATTAATAAAAATAAAAATTTAACCTAAATTTTATATTTATGTTGACCATCAGCTGCCATTTTTCGATGTTGAAATATCGTGGGTAGCAAAAGTTTTTTGGGATAAAAATCCCACATTGATGATGAGAGGTAAATATTAGGATTTTAAATACTCCTACATGTATATTCAACGTCGTGACTTTAGTCACGCTCTCCATTGGCTCCTCGTGCAAAACTTGCTGCCACCAAACCACTATTGCTTATCATTAATTCTACCCCTCTGATCCCGCTCATCCTTCACGCTCCGCTTGGTCCCTTTGCTCATCGTGCGCCACCTACCTTGTACTTCCACCCACCACTAAAATCAACCACCTTATGCTTGATACCACTGACGTTATCCCCCTTCTCGTGTTTGATGTCTCATGTCGTCGCTGCTGCACTTCCCACCAAGAATGTTATTTCAAATTTAAAAAGAAAAACTGACCATTGGAGATCCAAAAAAGTTTCATAAAAACAAATTTTTTGAAGGAAATTATATTTAATTTAAAAAAAAAAACAAAAGTTGATTTAAATTTTTGCTAAAAATTTAAAAAGCAAAATTTATCCCCAATTTATCACCATAGATCATTTGAATTTCATTTGGTGGACCTTCCATCAACATTTTTTATAAAGATGCTCCTTGTTGAATATTGCAACAATCTTAAACTATCAACATGGCAGATGAAGGACGATCTCACGACCCCAACATGTTTTCACCGATTCATATCACCACCCTTCGTCAAATAACTTTTATGCGTGTGTATCAAAATAATTTCTAGGATATTTTCAATTACTTCTCAAGGTTAGATGAATTGTTTTTCATAAGTTGCTTCATTAGTGGACTAAAGGATAAAATTAGGAAGGAGGTGGAAATATTCAATCCCCACACCCTGATGTAGACCTTTGGATTAGCTTTATTAGCCGAATATAAACTCAATATTCAACTTTTATTAGGAAAACCACCTATGGGGAAATCACAAAACACTTACACCACCCCCAAACCTAATCGAACTTTACCAATTAAACATATCAACTTTGAGGAGATGAAGGAACAAAGAGTGAAAGACCTCTACAACATTTGTGATGAGAAATTTGGATCCCACCATAAATACACTACACAAACATTGTATTTATTAAAGGTAGTTGATCCTTTTCAATCCATAAAGGGTGAAGATGAGGAAGATGAGCAAGAAATGACCGAAACACCTGATCATAGCCAGGAAGACAATGAGGTCGATGTACAAGAAGTGATTGATGCACCAAGAAAGGATGAAGTAGAGATACATGAAGTGACCAATGAAGGCCAAACATACACTCTACACAAACTACACACAAGTTCCTCACCAATATTGAGTTCTCATCATATAGGCAACTTGATTCAGAAAGGAGGCAAAAGAGTGAGTGCACCTTTATTTTTCCTTCATTCTACACAAGAAGAACCGACTAAAGTGGATGCTCACCATCATCACAATTCTTCTAAGGAATATTATACTATTCTTCCTGGCAATCCCTCACTAACTCTTTGACCCTCAAGATATCCCTACCTCCGAAAAGTGACATTAAACTTGTGCAAGAACTTGTGCAAATACTACTTGGAAAGCGCCTAATCAATTTCAACAACAATTTTCTTAATCCCAGCTTTGAGGAAAAAGCTCCTTTTAAGGAGGGTGGCATGTTAGGATTCACTAATCCTAACCATTATCATTATTTACTCATTCATATTTATAATTTTGAAGGGTATATTTGTTCCCACCTTATGGGCTGTTCAAATTTGTGGCTAGGCGGGACTGTTCCATTGTTTATTTTTCCCGCTTCTTCCTTTTTCCACTGGGTGGGATTTTCAAATTTGTATTTGGGTGGAATTTTCTTTTTCCTACTTTGGGCATGATTTTCACATCCATACTGAAGGTTGTCCTTAAGCCTGACCTCAAAGGCTATCCTTATGCCTATCCTTAGGTCTATCCTTGGGCCTTTCCTGAAGGGTAGTCCTTTCCTGTAGCCTTTCCTGTGGCATTGCTTAAAAGTCTTGTGACTTGTTGTAATCAGGTTTTGGGTCCCTTGATAAAAACCCACATAAATTTAAATGACCAAAAAAAATAATTAATATGGACCATTGTGTCCTTTCACTCATAACCCTAGAATAGGTATTTATGATAATTCAATAGGGTGTAGTCAAACATCCATGAATAAGAATATATATTTGTTTACTTGATATATTGGAGGGATCCCTTACTAGTGAAATCATTATCCTTTTTCAAATCGTCATTCATTTTATTTAATATTTTTATTGTTCAACCATAGGTTAGGATCCAAGATCCTAAAACTATCAAAGTGATTTTTATTGGGTACTGCATAGTTAGAGTTTTTGAGGTTCATTCTGAAAAACAAACATTGATTATTCATTATGGGAATACACACTTCCTCATTAGAATTTAGAAGTTGGTGTACTCCATGATTAATTTCTTGGGAGTAAGCATGCTCGGTTATCAACAACTAGAAAATAGGCCTACTCTGTCAGTCAAAAAATAAATATCATCATTTTTGCATGGATATAAGCATTATTGATGGAAAGTAGGCACCTCTAGTTTTGTTGTGAAAGTAAGTGTCACCCTCCTAGTGGGAATTAGGTGCCTCTACTACTTCTGAATATAGGCATTGCCCTCATAGTGGGAAGTAGGTGCCTTTGTGTTGGTCCATATATTGATTATCTCTATTTTTTTTACAACAAATGTGTGCACGTTCATCAAACTACTAAAAATATTTTTGAAAATGGAGTCTCCCCCATGCCTACATCTAAATTAATCTCACATATTTGAGGTGTGTGGTAAGGCCATAATCGATGGCCATTGACTGTAAAAAATAATTCTTCTATCATTAATTATTTTAATATGGACAACTCCATTGTTGATCGCTTCAACCACCTCATACGGACCCATCCACCTCTGCATGAGTTTCTTTTTCTTTCCTAGAATCAAGAATCATATAGTAATGCTCATTCGCCTTATTTAAATCATTTAGGCCTTATGTGGTGGTCATACCACATTGCTCTCTACTTTTGCATTATCTCAATGTGCTACATCATGTCTTACCTGTATTTATCCAACTAATTTAGTTGGTGAATCTACTTTTGTTGTGCAGCATCTAGGTTCAGATTAAGTTTTGCAACAGTTGGTAAAGTTTTTAATTTTAAATTCAATGGGCATCATCACATTCTTACCATACACCAATTGGAATGGTGTAAATCCTATAGTTGTTTTCCATGTGGTTTGGTATACCCATACTACTTTTGAAAGATGTTTTTTCCAATATTTCTTGTGTTGTTGCATTGTCTTTGTCAGAATGTTTTCCAACTCATGATTGATAACCTCCACCTAACCATTAGCTTGAGGATGATATGGGGTGATTTTGTTGTGCCAAATCTAAATTTTTTGCATCAGTTCTTGTATCATATTTGAAGTGAACCGAGTTCCCTGGTCAGTGGTAATCTCCCTGGGAACATCGAACCTGGTGAAGATGAAATTATATAGGAACTACGCTACATTATCTTCTTTGTGCTCCACAATACTTGCACTTCAACCCACTTAGAAATAATCAGTACACACTAAAATATACCTCTTATTGTTATATTGTGGATTGATAGGCCTAATAAAATCCATTCCCCATTTATTAAAAGGTTCAATAAGTATATGTGGTTGGACGGGAATTTCTTCTTGTGTGGTTGGTCAATTCATTCTTTGATATTGATTGCAACGGTTGACGTATTTAATTGCATATTTAAATAATGAGGGCCAATAATACCCCACTTGTAAGATTTTTTTTTTTTTTAAGTGAAAAACCCCCTGCGGGGCTGCCTTGGTCTAAGAGACCACGAACAGGGGGTTCTACACCATCAAAGTCACCCGAGGGTCACACCCGACCCTGCCCGCACCAACATTATCAATTGGATTTTGAGTACCCAATTCAGCTTTTTGGTAGGGTGCAGATTCGAACCTGGGACCTCCCTTGGAGGATTGCCCTCCCCTCTCCAACTCACCTATAACACCTAGGTAAAACTAATTTATAGTGGAAAACACCCCTTTCGAGGTGCCACTTTCAACAGGTTGGGCATAGGAGGAGTGGAGCCTTGTCGGCCTCTACCAGCACATAGGACATTCCTAACTATACCATATGTCTGCCACTTGTAATATTTTAAATGCAGTTATTTTTCCTACAAAATATCCACTACATAGTTCATCATGATAGGCTTTTAAAATATATTGGGTTTCATTTTCTACCACACATCTTTGCATGATTTGATCAAGACCAATTTTAAACAAACAATCATCAATCTATGATAAGGCTGCACTCTTTTCAATTAATGTTCAAGCTTCTTGGGGGGTGAGTGTAGGTGACACTTTATCAAATACCAGGTAATTAGCCATATTGGCATACCATGGTGTTTGGTTATCGAGAGCAAAGAGATGCTCATTTGGGAATCTATCCTCAGTTGTAGTGTTATCTTGAGAGATCAATCTAGATAAAAAATCTGCAACAACATTATCTTTTTTGGGTTTTTCTATAATAGTCACATCAAATTCCTCCATGAGTAAGAGCCATCTAATAATCTTCCTACTTACTGTTGGCTTGTTCATCAAATATTTGATGGTTGCATGGTTATTATGCACATAGATTTTATAGCCCATGATATAATGGCATAATTTGTTAATCGCATGTACAACTACAACAAATTATTTTCTGTCACAATGTAATTTAATTCAGCATCCATCAAGTTTTTACCAACATAATAAAGGGTGTATACTTCATTTTTCTCTTTCTATCCCAGTGCTACCTCTATAGCTTTATTATATGCATCCACATAAATGTGGAAGAGGTGGTTCCAATTTGGACCCCTAAGCACAGGAGCAGTTGTCAGTTTTTCTTATAGTGTTTGGAACGCTTGTTCACACTCATTCGTCCATAAAAACTTAACGTATTTTGTCAATAGCATGTGTAGTGGTTTGGAAATTTTACTAAAATCTTGAATGAATTTTTGGTAGTATCTAGCAGAGCCTAAGAAACTTTGGACATCTCTTTGTTTTTTAGGGTAGGTAGTTCTTTGATGACCTCAATTTTTCTTTTATCTACCTTTATCCCATTATTAGAGATATGATGTCCTAAGACTATCCCTTTCCTCATAAGCATGAAGCATTTCTTGTTACTTAAGGATAGGTTAGTTTCTTTATAGTGCTATAGTACTCTATACAGGATTTGACATAGCTTCTTCGAAACTTTCACCATACATAGTGAAATCATCCATATAAATATCTATGGTCTCTCCTACCTTATCCAAAAAAATACTAAGGGTTGCCCATTGGAAAGTTGCAAGTGCATTACACAACCCAAAAGGTAAGATACGATAGGCAAAGGTACCCAAAGGATAGGTAAATGTTGTCTTTTCTTGGTCCTATTTCCCTATTTGGATCTAATTGTAGCCATTGTACCCATCGATGAATGAAAAGTACCTTTATCTTGCCAAGGTATCTAGGACTTGGTCTATGAAAGGTAAGGAAAAGTGGTCCTTTCTAGTGGATTTGTTCAACATACTATAATCCACACAAATCCTCCATTTGTCATTTTCCTTGGGTACCACCACCAAAGGTGACACCTATTGACTATATAAAATGGGATAGATGAATTTAGCAGATAAAATATTTTGTAATTCAATCTTAACTATCTCTTGGGATAAATGAATCCGCCTCTGAGGTTGCCTTACTGGTCTCGCATCATATTCTAGGTAAATTCTATGAGTGTATACTTTGGGTGCAATACCCCTCATGTCTCTATAGTCCCAGGAAAAAGCAATTTTATGGGTTTTTAACATACCTTTCACCCTTTCTTCTTGAACAATTGTTAATGCATTGTTTATATTTAATACACTTCCAAGATCTATCTCAATTTGTTTCACTTGATGTTCCCTACTATAAACAAGTGTGGAATCCATGGAAGGATGTAGAGATTCTCCTTGTAGAAATTTTTTTATGATTAAATACTCATCTATTTTATCTTCCACTTCATCTAGAACCATCACTTGTTGTAACATAGACAAGGTATCATCATTTATAACTTTGAAATTGGGCTCTCCTAATTCATTGGTGGATTGTGCAGGAGGATAAATGACTAGGTTTTTAATATTTCATCCATTTGATAGTCATTTTTCTAGTCTTGCAACTAATATAGGCATTAGTTGTTGCCAACCAAGGACATCCTAGTATGATTGGATAACCACCCAATATTGATTTTGACTGCAAGACTAGAAATTCTACTAGGTATTCCCATGTATCTACAGCTATGATTGTCTTCCAACATTCCCTCTAAGAGTATTGTGGACCTATCTACCAATTGTAAGACTATTTTTGTTGGTCCTATATATGTTAACTATAGTTTATGTATGGTTTCCTTAGGCATTATGTTTATGGCTACACCTAGGTCTACCAAAGTATTGGCTATTACTAATCCTAAAATTCTAACGGTTAAAATTGGGATACCTAGATCAAAATGTTTTGGGTGGTAGGTGTTTCTTAAAATCAAGTCAACTAATTGGCCAACCACTTGTACTAATTTTGGTTATTGTCATAATCCAGGTCTTCTGAGACATAATTCTCTAATGTATTTCGCATAAATAGGTGCATCTCTTATAGCCTGATAGAGGAAAATCGTGACAGTAATATTTTTCAACCCTTCCATTATGTCAAATTTTGATTGCATCCTTTTCCTAGTTTCTTGTATCCTTTTGGGGAAAGGTGGAACCCCTTCATTGTTTAACTATTCAACAATTGAATTTTCTTCTACCTCCTCTACCAAAGGTGTCTATTCTATTTCTTCTTCTACTTCAACTTTCTCCTCCTTCACTACTAGAGGTGTTGGATCTACTCATACTTCTCTACCTAATATAAGTTGTATCGGACTACAATGTACATGCTCTATAGTAATATGATACATAGGATACATCCCCATGTCTACCTGATAAGTGGGTTGATTTATCTTGTTGTTAATAATATTTAAGGGTTGGTTGTACCGGTATCTATTGTGACCTAGAAGTAGCTATTGCTAAAAAACTAGGCTGCAGTAGGGATTGTGTTGTTGTATGTGGAGGTGAAGTCCATGTATTAAAATTTCACCACTATATACCATATTATTGGTATGGCATCCATGGATATGGTGTATACGGAGTAGGACCATGGGTGGTTTTCATCCAATGTGGTTGACCCCACCATCCCATATTGGGTGTTTGGGCTTGTCCTTGATTCATAAAATTAGACCCCCCGTATGGTGGTGCTACTCTTGGCACTCCACCTCCCATAGGAGATTGTTGCCAATTCCTCCTATTACCCATAAAATATGTTTTGACTACTTCTAGTTCCTCTTTATGTTTTCTAATTTTGGGCATAATTTTATTTTATGGTCCATTTCACAAATTGTACAAACTCGAACTTTGTATTCTAGACATTCATTTATTGGGTGCTTCTTCCTACATCTTGGGTAGAAAATAGCTAATGTTGTTTTGGTTTCTTGCTTATTTTTTTGAAGCTGGAATGTATCTAATTGGATTGCAAGAGAGGATAAAATATCACTCTTCATGTCTTCCAACAAAGTACCTATTTTTACTTTTTTTATTGAGGTTTTTGTTTTAGTCCCTCAGTGATGGGTTTTCCTTTTCTCCTAGAGTAATTTTGATAGAACTATTAGATATCACATTTGGGCTTGGTAAATGTCACCTCCCGCTAACAAGTTTAAGTCTTCTAATAATTCATTCATGATATCCCTTAAAATATATTTTTTAAGTATTTTTCTTCCAGTTTTGCATGGGGTGAGCATTAGAGATTAAAATTGAACCTACCCCAGTAATCCTCTAATGAATCATCCTCATTTTGTGACATATCTAAAACTTCCTCTCAAGCATCCCTTGCCCTTCCAAAATCTTGGTATTGTTCTATAACTAAGGGCTCCACTACGTGAGACCCTCAGATATCAATAAAATCGTAGCTATTGATAAATGAAATTGCATGCAAATCTAAAGATATTGAAATAAAATAACAAAAATACTTGATTTACCTTGCTCCTTGTTGGTTGTCCTTTGATAACTAGATTGGTTGTAGGTCGAGGTGAAGGTGTGCCCTAGCATCGCTCAAAGGTAGGAGGCTTTTAGAAGGGCTTACATAAAACACCCGTCGACATCTAGTAGTTGCAGAAAATGCCCGTGGGCACTCGAGACTAGTAGGAAGGTGCCCAAAGGTGTCTGGAATTGATATAAAGTGCTTGTAGGCACTTAGTAGATAAGGGAGTATTATGCAAAAGTATATCTGGTGAAGGCATGGGACACGACGACGGCGATGGCGAGTGAGGGATCAGGGAATATAGTGGATGGAATGGGATTAGGGCACAAAAGGCTTGGTTGGATACTCAGGGATTTAGGAACTCAAGAAATTTGAAAACTCTGAAAAGAACTTAAGGCACTTAGGGGTTGAGCCATCAAAATGACTCCTATTTATAATCTAACCTAGGGCATGCTAGGGTTTCAATGACACTAATCGTGTGGCTGAGATTAAAGCACATCCAAGGGTAGATAATAAATCTAGGGTGTGGCATGGATTGATGTAAATGGATGGTTGAGATTAAATGAAATTGGATGGTTGGGATTAATTCACTTAAATAAATATATATTTATTAAATATATATAATATTATTATTTAAATATATATATATATAATATATATAAATATATATGAATAATAGGCAAAAATGGTGGGAAATCTAGGATGGTGGGAAAATGGCTATGATTTGGTGGTGGAAATGGTGGGAAAGCATGGATGGAGGACAAATGGCTAGGTTTTGGTGTCTACAGATGCCCCTTTTTGTACTGCATTGCGTGAAACACAATGCAGTGCAAAAACACGAGACACCTATTTTGGCCAGGTGCAGAAGCAACTTCTCTTGGGATGTGGAACATGAGCTTGAAGATAAAAGAATAAAAGAATTTGGAGTTTTGCGTAGCTTACCCCCTCAATTGGTGAATGAGGTTACGGATGAATCTCATGAGCCAATTGAAAAATCATGTGCAAATGTAATGATATGAATGATGGAAAATGTGATACCATTTTTGCCCCAATGGTGGGAAGGGGGTTGGTGGAAAATTTGATATGATGTATCTATTTTTTCCCCAACAGATGAAGGGTATTGTGAAAATGTGATGAATATGATTGATTATGAAAATATGAATGATGTAAAATTTGTGTCTATTTTTGCCCCAATAGATGGAAGGGGAGTTTTGAAATATGGTGATAATATTGTGTTATTTTTCCCAACAGATGAAGGGATTTTTGCCAAGTGTAGATGCCATGATCATGTAAGATGTATCCCATTGTGGGAAAGTCAAAACCAAAAGTGGTTGCCCCAAATTTTGGGGTGATTCGATGTTGTTGAAACACTTTACCTTTTGGCATCATTGATATGCAAAGATGAGTATGCAAAGAAAAATAAAAAGAGTCAACCTTGGAGGGCCTGCTAGTGACTGTTTGAATAATTCCTATAATTGGAACCAATCATCCTAGCTAGTGCCTATCTCTAAGATGTTAAGGAGATTTTTAATGATGAAATTTGAGTTTTGTCCATGTTTTAAGCCCCACGAACTAGGCCATCAATGACAACGGTTGTGCAAATTGTTCTTGGTAATGTTTCACTCAAAATGTGAAATACCAAATATGATTGTGATTTTGAGCAAGGAGATAAGTGATGATGATCATGGTCAAGTGTCCTTATGGTAAGCTATTCATCTTACCGAATTGCATGGATGCAAATCGCTGCAATCACCAAGTATGTAGAATAACCCACTAGATACAAGATTCACTTGAATTTGTATATGAACTTGGAAAATATGGAAATGATGATGTGAAATGATGATGAGATGATGTATGAATGATGAAATGATGATGATTATCATTTTGTGAAGATTTGGACCATTTTGAGGTGCTTTTGTAATTTATTTGGTGAATTTGGTCAATGTGGTCGCAAATGATGATTTATGTATCCAAATCAGTTGGAATCTTCACAAAACTTGATAAAATGATGAAATGCATGGATGAATGAAATTTGGAGTGATTTGGTTGGGAGAAGCTACTATTTTGTGCTAGTTTTATCTTTTGTCAATGTTGACGCCAAACACCCATAGGTGCTTGCAGTCTGCAAAAATGTTTGTAGGCACTTCAACATGCCAGGAAATGCCCATGGGCATTCCAAAGTGCCTAAAGTAGCTATAAATAGCTTGTTGGGTGAGATTCAAGCTCATTTGTGCATCTAAAGAGTTTGAGAAGTTACGTCTAAGGAGTGAAGGGTGAGTGAGGAGTGAAGTGAGGTATTGAAGTTTGGGCACGAAAGCTATGGTGATGGAGGGAGCTGGTGTGGGGGTCAGGGCTACTAGATGGGGCATGAGCTACTGAGGTAACATTATGATTTTTGTATTGTGCAAAGTTTTTTTTTAAATTATTAACAAATATTTTGTGTTGTGTTATAGCTTAGAATTTTGGAGGCTTGACACCAATTTTTACCTTACATCCCTAGGATGAGGAAGGTGATTATGGGGATGAGTGGGAGTTCTTAAGGAGGTGGGGCTAGTGGAGGTAGCCCAATTGGATGTGGTGAGGGTGGATGAGGGGTACCTCTCTACCTTAGTAGAGAGGTGGGATGCAGATAGGGGGACATTTTAGCTCCCCATAGGTGAGGTGACAATTACCTTGGAGGATGTATATCGCATCCTCAAGGTACCGATGGAGGGGATCCAAGTTGAGGTTAGGCTCAACCAAAATATAAAGATGATGAGGATGTTTGGGGATGCATGGGAGGGGTGAAGGTGGAGAGTGGAGGTATACCTTATTTTTCCATGTATGTGGACAAGGAGTTAGATCCCCTCTAGGCTTTGGTGATGTTCGTGTTGGCCAACATTATGGCCCCGAACAATACTAGGTGTAGGTTCCCTTGGAACCTGATAGGGGTGGTGAGTGATATGCTCACGATGAGGTAGGTGTATGCATGGGCTCCCACCTTACTGGTATAGGTGTACCAAGAGCTATATGATGTGATGAGGTGAGGGTGAAAGGGATTGGGGTGCAGCTTACTATTATAATGTTAGGGATGGGAGCACTTTAGAGTTGCTCGATCAGAGGGCTTACCTATGGAGGAGTTTGGTAGGGAGTAGCCCTATGCTAGGTGATGGGCATTGGTGGAGGAGGTGCAACCGAGTCATCCAGTGAGGATGAGTCAGTGGTACAAGGATTTATGGGTTGGATTAACATCTACCCAAGTGGTATGGAGGCCATGGTTGGGTGCCTAGTGGACTAGGGATGGAGAGCATCTATGATAGGTGTGATAGGGTAGGTGGGTGATTGGGAGGCATAGGAGTGAGGTGGAGTACTTCTAATTCTCATGAGTACTCTACCAATTTGGGCTGAGGTAGGATGTCCCTGATGAGTCGATATGATATAGGAGGCATCGAGAGGAGATGGGGCTACCATGCATAGAGCCATGGAGGGTAGCCTTGGAGGATGATGAGGAGATGGATATCCTAGATGTGGAGGATGTAAGGATGACCATAGAGTATGATGCATGGTTCATGACTCAGCCACCATGGGTACCACCTCGAGGAGTGACTGATGGGGATGGAGATGGAGAGGCTAGGGATGAGGGTACTCAAGAGATCCAAGATGAGGAGATCCAAGATGCCCCCAAGTAGCAACAATACCTTTGATCTGATAGTTAGAGGTAAAAGGTGAAGGGTGCAACACAGTAGGCTCTCAAGATTGGGGGAGATGGAGGAGATAGGGAGGATGTGGAGGAGGTTCCAGATGTACCTCCAAGTTAGAGTGAGGAGGAGTGGACATAGCTGGAGTAGTAGGTGGTAGAGCAGGATGCAAGGATCATGAGGCTCCAGGTAGAGCTAGTAGAGAGAGAGCATTGACATAATGTCGATATAGCATGCCTTTAGTCTCAACATAGATATATCAAGGCATTGGAGGATAGGTTGATGGAACATCATATTCCACTTCCTAATCCTCCAACCTCATCTATATTCGAGGGTACTAGGCATAGTGAGTCTAGGCATAGCTCTAGGTCTAGGGCTCCTACTGGTCACAGGCTCCTACTAGGTCACAGGGGTCTTCTTAGAGGATGTAGCTAGTGCTTAGATGCACTTTTTGTATATGAGCCTTGGTGCTCCATTGTATGTAGCCTTTTGGCACTCATTGTACATATGATATTTATACATATATATATACATGGCTTTTACCTTTTGTGTTATATTTTTGTGTGAATGCTTTTTGTGGAATGCATGTTTATATTTATGATTAATGCATATGATATGTTATGGATGATTAATGCAAGATGGAATATATGGATGATTAATGCAATATGGCATGTACTAATGATCATTTATAGTTTAGATATTTTCTTGGCCATTTTTCTAGCATTGTTGTTTAATCAGGGGCACCAAACTTGGTGGCATATGGGATGAATGACTTATGAACTGACATGGATGTTGACATGGAAGAAGATATGGATGTTGATATGGAAGAAGATATGGATGTTGATATGGAAAACTACCTATTTTATAGAGACTCAAACATCCTAGTGGTATCAAACAAACTCACTAAAATTACCTAATCCTTCTAGGACCAAATGTGTGTGCAGTGAATTCATTTACCAAATCAAGAGTAAGGTAATGACCCGAGACAATCAAGAACCAATGTGTGTGCAAGTGAGTTCATTAACTCATCTTGAGTAAATTGGGTAAACCTATTATGGATGAAACCAAGAAGCTAGCTTGTCCGTATGAGCGGTCAGAGGTCTCTTTTAAAAGAGACATGTCACCATGCATGAGCGTACTCCATTGCCAGTCAAGCATCTATAGCTCTGGTGGAGGCTAACTCCATAGTCCATGAATTTTATTTTTGATCTCTTAAGTTTTGGGGATGACTACCTAACCGTCTGACTAGAAATGTAGTATGATCCTTACAACCCAATTGATCAATGGTGTGTGATGTAAAATATTTAGAGTTTTTGTTAGGGATTTTTCCCTACTCTTTCTTTTATTTTTGGAATTGTGATAGTGGTGAGAACCACTATTTTTATGGACTATGTTGCATGATGGGACTAGCAAGGATGACCCTTTTCACTTCAAGGTTCATACCAAGTATGGTGTTATCCCTCTTTGACACAAGATGTTTTTAAGATGTGAAATTGTGTTTGGTTCAAGAATGTTTTGGAGTCAATTCCCAAAACTCAAGATTTTCTTAGTGTATATGTGCAATGGTCCTAAAAAGAACTCGACATGTATTTTGGAGGTTGCTTAAAACACTAGGAGTGGCTGAGTGACCGAAAACACCTAGGATTTGTGAATGTGGCTTGTGTGAATGGCAATTTGACTTAGTGGAATTGTGTGGATGACATTGTGAAGGTGCCCCTGATTAAGGCAACATGACTTTTGTTGGACCAATTAAGACCTTGAACTTAATAAATGATCCCTAATATGAAATGTGGAATGTGGATGTGAATGCAATGTATGACATGCATTATGAAATGTATATGAAATGCAATATGAAATGTGGGTGAATGCATTATTTTTGGAATGTGAATGCAAGTGAAATGCAATGTTATGAATGAAGTGTATGCAAATATTTTTGTGTATTAGCCATGTATATATATACATATATAGTAATCAAATCATGCATAGAAGAGGACCCCTAGACAAGGAAGAGCTAAGACCGGTCTCAAAAATCAATACAAATGTGTATCACCCCATTAAGCTTGTGAATGGGTACCAGGCTTGAGAGCCAGTTAGGATAGTCTATGATGTCATCTAACTCTTCTGGCTTATCCTCATCTATATCTGCCTAGAAAACCTTAGGATCCAAAGGTGAAGGTGAAGGTGAAGGTGGAGGGGATGGAGGAATGTAGTTGGTGGAAGCCCTTAACAATTCCTTAGATAAGACAAATTTGAAAAAGGTTGGAGGTGAGGAAATCTGGTCCATATCAATAAGGCTTATGTCAATTGGAATTGGTTTAGCTAGATCATATGGATTATGGAGTGGGGTGAATAAATCAATAGGATTCATGTTGACTTATGGGTAAGGTTGGATGGAATGGATGGAACCTAGGAACCAGTGCTAGGAGCTTGGTTAACCTGAACAACAACAAGCAACACAAAATACATTTTACTAAATGGTATATTTACATATGTAATGCAAAGAAAGAAAACATGTTTTTGATTTTTATTGATTTTTTTTTTTGGTAGTGGTGAAAACCACTATTTTTGTATTATGTACATATGTTACAAGTTGGCTTATGGAATGGCTTAATGGAATGGAGGTGGTGGTTCACTGGTAGGGGTGGCTCGCTCTTGTGGAAGAAGCAAGTGAAATATGGGCTCATGGATGGGGAACATGTTGAGATAAAACTCATCTTGTTCAGTATGGGGAATGATGGGCTCCGATTCTTCTTTAGATTCATCCAAAATTATCGATATAAGTTCAAATTCTTCATAGATTTCATCATCAAAATTATCGAGATGGAGGGCTTCTTCTCCTAAATTGAGGTTAAGCCTTTGGAAGGCTTGTTCAAAAGAAGAGGTGGTGGGAAGTGGGTGGTAACCTAGACCTGAATGGTCGTGCACCTCTTGATATGGAACATCGATAGGTTGATGCACTCCTTGTTCATGCAATCCTAGGCCATGGCCTTGCCAATTGATAATGTGGAAATATCGAGATGGAAATCCTGTCATGTTTGGAATATTGGCAAGTTTTGGTTCTTTGGGTTCTTCTATGGGTGTTGGACTTGATGAAGATTCAATTCCCCCATATACAAAATTTATGCTATTTGGAGTTGAACCCATATTATAGACTACTCCTATTGCTAAAGGTGGGTCACGTGGGTGACCAAAATCCTTAGCACTAGGGATGGTGAGGGGTGTGATGGTGATGTCTTGGACCATGTATTCACCAATACCAAGATTAGTGAGATGGACCTCGACTTGGGATGATATGGGAGGATCATGGTCAGATGATGGATCGAGAAATGGTGGAAATGGAGGTATCTCACAATCTATCAATTCGACTTGTGAGACATTAGGTGAAGGAGATGGATTGGATTGGGAAGGTTATGGAATGGATAATGATGATGTGGATGGCAATGATGTTGATGATGTGGATTGACTATGACCACATGTGCATGTAGTCAATGATGAAGATGATGGGGGTATGGAGGTTTGATGAGGGTTGGTGATAGGGAGCTCTTCAAGAATGGGATCCTTTGATGAAGAGATTGGTGAAGTGGTGGATGGATTGGATGATGGTGATAGGAAAAGATGAGTGGAAGGGAGCATGGACTCATAAGGATTTGAGATGAAATTGCAATACTTAAATGGCTCGACATCCATTGGTATGCAATGTACTTATCCCTCATGAACATATTTCAAGCATTGATGTAGTATTGAAGGGACACATCTCATTTCCCTCATCCAAGGTCTTCCAAGGAGTACATTGTATGCCATGGATCCTTCCAAGATGTGGAACATTGTGTGCAATATTTTAACCCCTACTTCGATGGGCAAAACAATAGTGCCAACTATGGAACACAAAGCATCATTGAATGCTTTGAGGGTGAAGGATGATTTGGTGATGTGAGATGGAGGAAGGTTCAAATGATGGAGAGTGGATGTGGTGATAATGTTGATAGAGGAACCGGTATCAATTAGGACTCTCTTGAAAGGCTTCTTGTCAATTAGAGCCATGATATGCAATGGAGGGTCTACTGATTCCGATGAGATTGGCTTAATCTCAAAGTCATAAAATGTGATGGAAGGCTCCATGCATGTTTGGATGCTCCCCACAAAGTTGTTGAAGGCATTAGGATCTTGTGATTGCAATTTGATGGATTTCAAAATTTCCATTAATGCCTCACGATGTGGGGGAGATTGTTGGATTAGCTCATATATTGACAATTTGGTGGAAGCCATTTTCAAACTTGTAGTTAATCGGCTACTCAATGAGATGATTGGTTGAGGTGGATGATTGATGGGTGGATTTGATGGATTCGATTGACTAGGGATATGAATGGGTGATGAAGGATTAGGGGAAACTTGGATGGGTGGTAATGTAGAAGGTTGTGAGACACTTGCTTGAGGTGGTTGCCTTTGTTGGTTATTCCTTTGACCTCTAGTGACCACATGAATGGCCCCTACAAACCCTTGGTATTGTTGAATATGATTGACTTGATTAGGAGGAGTTTTAGTGTTAGCTCCCTCTACATTTGGTTGCACCTCCTCATGATGAGGAAGTGGTGTCTGAAATATACCAAGGTTTTGGTTTTGTTGAGCGAGGGGATTACCAAATTTGATCACCCCCAAGTCAATAAGGTCTTGGACTACATCTTTAAACACATGGCAATTGTTGATGTCATGCCCATTTTGCCTATGATAAGGGTAAAATAAGTATTCCCGATAATTTTTACCATGTTTGGTGGGATCATCCGGTCTAATTTCGGGCAAAGCAAGTTTATTTGTCTCATACAACCTTCTAAAAAGAGAGGCATATGACTCATCTAATGGGGTATATTGGTGATTTTGTCGGATAGACTATCATCGAGGATGGTTTTCCATAGGTGGCACTATGTTTTGAACTATTGGAGCTTGTGTTGTTGAGGGGACCGCATGATAGGAAATTTGTTGTGGTATTTGTTGCATAGGTTGTTGTTGAGCCATTACCGGTTGGCTCATGACCACTTGATTGACTTGATTGGATTGGGTGGTTGGGGTAGCCTGTGTTGATTTTTGTTGGCCTAAATAATTACTTTTGTATTGGCCCTTATTTTGCCATTCTTTCTTCTTAGGCTTAATGATGCCTTCTTGGATTTTGATATCCTCAATGACACTAGCCTGAGCTAAAGCTTCTTCAAATGATTGATAAGTTCTTAGTTGGAGCATCCAAGAGATAGGTTTTAAGCAACTCTTGGTGAATAGCTTAATTAGCTCATCCATTGGTAGGGTGAATGGCAATTTAGTGATGATAACCCTCCAATGGTTTCTGAAATCATAGATAGATTCATCATCATGTTGTCTTAAAGCATAGACATCAGATAATGAGATCTTCTTTTTAACATTTAGGATGAAATGATCAAAGAATTGATCAATCAATTGCTCAAAAGTATAGATACTATGGCTTGGCAATTGATTATACCATTCTATGGCATCCCCTCCTAATGTTTGAGGAAAATTTTAAAGCATGAGAGCATTATCATCTTGAATTCTAAAGCATGCATGAACAAAGGTGCTCACATGTTCTTTGGGATCCTCAGTTCCCTTAAATTTGTCAAACTTGGGTACCGTAAAGTCTATTGGATATGGCGGGGATGGTACCGAAGGATGAATTGGTTGATTGATCAATTGGCGTAAGGTTGGTTTTTGATTTGAAAAACTAGGAGTAAATTGCATCAATTGATCTATCTATTTCTGCATGGCCTTAATTCGAGGGTCTTCCTCAGGAATGTGAAAGCCCTGAATTACCTGATGAGTTTGTGGTGGTGTGGAGAGATGTTGTGGAGTGATTAAATGATGAGGAGATTGGTATTGATGGCTAGGTGAATTGGATGGAATATGATGAATGGGGGATTGTTGATGAAAATATGGGGAATTATGGAATGATGTTGATGGATGAAGGTTATGGCTAGGTTGGCCAATGGGAATAGGATGGGTAATGGTATGGCTTGATGGGGGAATAGGGATAGAGACCATAGAAGACTGTGGTGCCCATGATGGACCCTGGTTGACAAGGATAGTCTGAGTAGAGTTATGTAAAGGCTTAGGGTTTACCTGTACTTGTTGTTGAGCATTTTGATGTTGTCTAAGCAATTTTTTTAGGTGTTCCCATGCCTCACTAATATCTCTATCAGAGGCTAAGGGTATGGAGGTAGATGGTATGGAAGATGTGGCTTGGGTACAAGTTACACTAGGTATGGCAACTTGTGAGGCTGGAACTTGTGAAGCAACATTGACTTGTGCTTCATACAAGGGGTTGGTGTAGGTGGAGGTATATGAGGTGCTAGGAGCACATGAAGGTTGAGGAATGGATACATGGGATGAAGGTGCAATTGATGCCTCAAAAAGAGGGTTAGTATACACCTGGGTAAAGGTGGATGGGGGTTGGGAATAGATAGGCTCTTGCTGTAAAGTAGAATCCTATCTAGGTGAATTGGGGATAGACTCTAAGACATAATTAGAAGACTTCATGAAAGCTTCTACTCTTGCCATGTCTATATGGGTAATGTGGTTATCAATGGTAGGGGAGGTTGAATCCTCTTGGGGCATGGCCATATGGAAGGTTATGGATGGTAAGGAATGTGAGGGACCTGCAGATAAATCTACCTATGTCACATTCAAGGAATCTACCACAGAAGTGGTGGGGAAGGTGGATGAAGGTTCCATTAAGTTATCTTGACTTATAGCTTTCTTTTGATTTCTAGTTAATACCATAAGCAAAATAAATCAAGATACAAATTAAAATACCAAATGTAACACAAAAACTGAAATATTTTAAAAAAGGAAATAAACAACCAATGCTAAGTTTCAACCAATGTGGCTTACCTTGTTCATTGATTATCTCCTTTTAATGTGTATTCATTTTATGTGTCAGTCTTGTGTGTTTTGATGTTCTAATATTGCTTAATGAAACAAAGGTAAAAACTATGGCGAAGATAGGGCAACGAGATTCTTGTTGGTGATGAAATCCAACAAGTTTGCTTGAGGGTATTCCTAGGGTGTCTAAGGGTAGATATTGGTGGATGGAGATGAATGCCACCATCACCAAATCTCAAGCAATGGTTGGTGATGAAATCCAACCACTACTATTTTGAGTGAAACGTGATGTGTGTGAATTATTTTTAAAGTTTATGTTTACTAATGTGTACAAACAATGTTAGAAATAATTAATTTCATAAATCTAAATTAGAAGCCAACAAGAGAATGCCAAGTTCTCCAAAGGGTGTGAAGTACACCGCTTAAGACCCCCTATCTAAATAACAACCGGAGGGTTCATCCACCCCTCTGCCTAGAATCACCCAATGGTAGGGATACTTTTGGCACCCTAATGATGTTCCTACTTAGATAAACAAAATAAGGTATTTCTAACCCTAAAATGCAATACTATTTTATGCAAATTCTCAATTCAAATGCAAACAAAATGCAGCATTTTATATTTGTGAATACATTAAAAACAGAAACCCTAATTAGAATATGTGAATGAATGCAAACCTAAAAATGCAAACTAATATGGATTGTTTTCTAGATTACTTAATGATGATTCATTTTATAGCTTAGAATCTAAAAAATACAATAAAGAACCCAAAATACGTAAAAATAGAAACTAGGGTTTTAGATAGTAGACTTACTGGACAACACACCTGGGCATTCCTAAAATGCACATGGGCATTTTTGGATGACCTCCGAATGCCTCTAGGAATTTTTGAATGACCTTTGAGCACTGTTGAGCATTTCGCACTCTTTCTGCAACTTCTACGAACTTTCAAAAACCCTAGATCCAGCGAAAGATGCATGATTCACGCTTCTAAAAATCTACAAAATAGGACAACAAATAGCAAGTTAGAATTCAAGATAAATCAAAAAATGAAACCCTTAGGGGGTCCCACCATGATCGCCATTTGTAGAGACAAAAACGAAACACCAAATATAACTAACTAAAAATGAATAAACCACATAACACAAGAAATTGCACAATGAAATAGATCTGATATTATTATTGTTGGGGGATCTGAGTACAATCAAATGTGACCCCAAATAGGGGTTTTACATAGTTTATTCAGATACAATAAATACAATAATGCTAGGGTTCTCCAAAACCCTAGCTAGCAATGCTTATGGTGTCTGTAAAACTCATTCTTGCTCCCAACAGAGTTGAGTGGGCTTTAGATATCCGTTGAGTCGAGCCACTCCAGCTTAAACAATTATCCAATGTTGATGAATCTCTAGATTGCACACATAAAGACAATAGCAAGAAGTTAGTAATAATTATGAGGGCTCCACTATGTGAGACCCTCAGATATCAATAAAACCCTAGCTATTGATAAATGAAATTGCATGCAAATCTAAAGATATTAAAATAAAATAATAGGTGTCTAGCATTGATAGAAAGCATCCATAAGCACTTAGTAGATGAGGGAGGATTCTGCAGAAGAAGATCAGGTGAAGGTGCAGGATGCGGCGGTGGTTATGGTGAGCGAGGGAGCAGGGAATATGATGGATGGAATGGGGTTAGGGCACAAAAGGCTTGGTTGGAGACTCAGGAATTTAGGAACTCAAGGAATTCAAAAACTTCAAAAAATACTTAGGGCACTTAGGGGTTGAGCCATCAAAATAGCTCCTATTTATAATCTAACCTAGGGCATGCTAGGGTTTCAACGACACTAATCGTGTGGCTGAGATTAAAGCACATCTAAGGGTAGATATTAAATTTAGGGTGTGGCATGGATTGAGGGAAGTGGACGGATGAGATTAAATGAAATTGGATGGTTGGGATTGATTTATTTATATAAATATATATTTATTAAATATATATATAAATATTATTATTTAAATATATATAATAAATATATATAAATATATAAATAATAGGTAAAAATGGTGGGAAAGCTAGGATGGAGGGCAAATGACTATGTTTTGGTGGTGGAAATGGTGGGAAAGCATGGGTGGAGGACAAGTGGCTAGATTTTGGTGTCTACGGAAATAATATTTTCCTCTGAATCTGGATAAGTCATAGGCACCTCCATTGTCCAACCTGTTTGAACTATAGTATTAACCTTGGCTGGATGACCAACCTCCATTCATTGAACTTGTGATTTCAATTATTGTAGAGTGTTCTGCAGTTGGTGGATGGTGTTATACATCTCCAATTATTTCTCTACAACTACCTTTTTGGACACCTCAAAGAGGGTCTACTCCACCTTGTATTTGCTTTCCCAAATGAAAGCCTGCTCCTTCAATGTTTGCACCTATTTTTGTAGGTCCTCTTCCTAGACTATTGGCCTAGAAGGCTCATCACCAACCATATTCTGTAGCACCTAGGTAGAAAATTCATCCTCATTTATACCAATTACATCTTCATCATTGGACAAAATGTGGATGGCCAAGGATACTTTCCTTGTCATGCTCCTGGTCCTTGGGTATTTCGACACATGAACAGGGCTTGACACACTCTGTTTTACTTCCTCAAACACAAGGGATGGAGTTTGCCCTATCTCCCCTATTGGTTGATATTTATGGGAGGTAGGCATTGAATCTATTAGCCTTGATTCCTCTACAATAGATTGACCATGGGAGTCAGGTGCCTCTACTGTCTCTTGTTGTTTTGGAACAATGGCACCTTCTTCAATTGATGCCTCTTTATGTGCCTCTGCATGCCTGATTAGGGCTGAAATAAACCCATGGTTTGTTAGGGTAGTAGTTGTCCCTACCTGGTATCACCTAGCCTCATACTTTAGGGCATGCGCTAGGTAATAGGGGACATTAATTTGGTCCCCATGTAATATATGATTCAAAAAATAGAAATGGTTTATGTTGAGCCATGATTTGCTTGAAAACTTGACTCGAAGGATCCAAGAGGTGCTACCTCGATAATACAGAATGCATTAGATATGTTGTTGGTCACTCCAAAAAATCTTTCTGCACAATCCACAGGGTTGTCATATTTGTATACACGATCCCCTATTTGATGGAGACCGATAATTGCCGCAATATGGGTCTTTATGACTAGAATCTCCAGTCCACGCATTCGAGCAACTTCGTCCTTCAAAGATTGTGAATTTCTTGGTGGCCTCAGAATCTTGGTTCTGTCTAACCAACCGATAGTAATCCATCCATCCGACTTCTTCAAATTACCTCTGAATGTTTTCATTAATCCCTGAGAGTTCTTAAGGCTCATTCTTTTTTAGTATATGATTTGTAGATTTCCCTTCCATGACAAATTCTCTCTGTTTTTATCTATAATATTTTTGGCTTCTCTCTACAACTTACCCTAGCTTTATAGGTTCTTAAAGATTTCATTTCAATGCAACTATATCCATGCAATCATTCACCCTTACACCATAATTAGAAATAATTACAATGATTAGTGTGAACATCATAAAATCATATGCTAGATTTCCAATGGGTGGTTGTTATAACTTTTTACCCAACTTCCTGGTGGCATGTGGACAAGTGTAGAGTTGGGTACATCGATTGGATGGATATTTGTTTTTTCGAACAATGTTATGGTACTATTGACAAGAATGTTTCTTCTAATGAAAATTATATACATATAAAATAGAAAATTAAGTACATACCTAATATGTATTTCATGTGTGCATGATATGTAGACACTTGTGACGCATATGGATTAGTTGTCACATGATGACTATGATTACCATAAAATCAATGACGTGTATTTCCCATGTGAGAAAATATTTTTCTAAACAATACATTCTCAGATGCTTCAATTTATTTCATTCAAGGTTCCCTACTACAAAAAAATGCAAGAAAAATATTAAATTAATATTTTCCCGTGGGATGACACACATCCCTCCTTGGAAGTCATTTTGTTGTTTGTCTTGGAACGTGCAAAAATCTCAAATGAAAAAAGTGTATTTTTCGTGAGAAATTTGACTTTTTGATCACGTGGATAAAATTTTGATGTGGCTTCGGCCACTTCCTGATGCCAAAGGTTTATTTCATATAATTGAAATTAGACACTTATTAGAACATGAAGTCACATTTTTAATGGAAGTCAGGTGCCTTTTTTATGGAAATTAGGTACCTTACTTTAATACACAGAACACATGTGCCTGTTAGAATGAGAGTCAGGCACCTTTTTACTTGAAATTAGATGCCTTACTCCCATACAAGATACAGATGCCAGTTAGAACTAAATTTAGGTGCCCTTTCACTGGAAATCAAGCACCCATAAAAGAAAAAACAAGCACTTTCTTGAACAAAATATAGGCACCTTCTCGCTAGAAATTAGGCACCCTTTCGAAATAGAATACAGGTACCTTCTCATTAGAAATCAGGCACCCTCTTCTTTTTTTACATAAAACTTTTCAATAACAGGATTCAAGCACCTTTATGATATGTGGGAGTCAGGTGCCTTCCCATAATTTGAATAGTCAATGTTTGCTAATGTATCTGCAGTTGAGCACTTTCAGTTGATCAGACTGTCAGTGTCAATCATTCAAGGGCAACATCATCATCCATTATGTGAACTAGCATTTGGGAACTTTTCTCTATAAATACAAAAACACACGCATACCCGTCCAAGCATGGTTATCCCCCTTCATATGGGGATGAGTGTACTACTAGAATTAACCTCCTAGAAAGCTAAAAATGTGTAGTTTCGTGGATCTTATGCTTGATATGCCTAGGTTTCCTATAGATTTCATTTAGGTCATCATTCTTGCAAAACAAAAACACAACTAAAGAAATAAAAATGCAA
This sequence comes from Wollemia nobilis, assembly GCA_028583015.1. NCBI lineage: Eukaryota > Viridiplantae > Streptophyta > Pinopsida > Araucariales > Araucariaceae > Wollemia > Wollemia nobilis. Next base: position 13,523,969 of record JAQPPZ010014788.1, read on the forward strand.
AACTTATAAAAGAATAAATTTTTTTTGGGTCATGTGGACAACATGTGTCCACATATTACTGACAAATTTTAAAAATGGACTCAAATGGGGTCTCTCACATGCCTATTTTGGACTTCATCATATAAGTCTCAAACACATGATATGGCCATAGTCAATAACCATTGATTGTTAATGTGATGTTGTGTAACACCACAAGTCTTCCCACTTGGTTTTCCAATCACCCCAAGTCTTCCCACTTGGTTGTCCAATATCAGAGGTTTCATTATGAGAAATTTTTTCTTTATTTTATTCTTTTCTAGTTCATTTTCTAGTATGAGCATGTTAAATCTATCTTCATGAGTGTCATTCCACTGTAGTCGAAATACTCATGAGATCGAGATTGGCCAAATCCCGTATAGTTTCCCATTTTGAACTTCACTCTCCTCCCGAGATCCTAAGTTCAAGCAGTGGGTTTCTTTTCCTCTAGGGCCCATAACACCTAGAGGTGTGACGCATAACTTTCCCATGTCTTAACATGAATCCATAAACTTATATCTTGTACTTATATCATGTAAGACTTAGAGCATACATGCTTGAGCTAGGCGATCATCCAATCTCCATGGAGCATCATCTAGGGTCTTACCAATACCCTGGTAACCACCCGATGTTTTGTGTTGATTAACCAACACGATATCCCATACCATCGTGTTGTTGGTATTACCTAGTCAAGCACAATTCACCACTCATCACTAGCAGGGATAACCTAGAAGAGATACCCATACAACCCTTTGTTACCTCCCATTATGACCTTTTTCCCATTAGAAGTATAGTTAGAGCCCTAATTTATGATGGTTGCCTACCCGCAAGCATCACTAATAATTATCTCACAGGATTGTCCTTCCCACAACCCTGATATATTATTAAGGTTGTCCTACCCACAACCTTAGGTTGCGAGTTAATATTGTCCTTCCCACAATCTTGAAAACTCCCATTCAAAGGTTTATCTAAGTTTTGTTTGTTTAGTAAAGTTTATCTATGCAATGGTTTGCCAACGTAACAATTTCCTCAAAATTTCATAAGCTTAACTATATGTACATTATAAGTTTACTAATAATAATTTGGTTACAAGTATACTTTCTTTTAAAAGAGTAACATAAGAGATACTATGAAAAACAATATTGAAAACAACATCATAAAACCTTAAATCACTTCCCCTCTACAATAATCTTAAGAGTTTTCTTTACGTATCCTTGAAATAGAGCAGGTTTAACCTATAAGTTTAATCACAACGCAACCACACTATTGTATTATTTTAATATATGGTCTATTTATCTTTAAATATAAGATCTGAAATAATACCGTTCTGCATTTCCTATGGGTAAACTCAAATTGATTTACCTATCCATTATGCATGTTTTAATTAAAGAATCTCAAAACTACACTATCATTCAGCCATACAAGCTTAATTTAAAATGAACCCAATATTACACTCCCACACTTTAAAATTTAATGTTAAGACTGCTTTCATTTCTATTTAATTCCTTTTATACATAGAGAAACATTATAGTGTCAAGTCTTCTAAGTAAACATGTTCTAGATCTAAGTTTTTATTGACTCCTCTATTTTCGAAAGCAATACTGCCATCATTTGTTTGGTAAAATAATTTCCCCATACAATTCCTCTAATCTTAGGCTCGGTTGGTGGATTTTAACTAAATAATACTATAACATACATTGTACTCTAAACTCATGTTTGGTTTATCTCTATATGGATGATGGTCCTCTTGAAGCACCGTAAAAGCTCTACTAACACTCTAATTGTCCGTCCATCCCAGTTTGGTTTGCTAAATATTTTTGTTTTAGGGTATATCCTTCCTATCTAGTAATCGAATAGGTGGTTCTTACTATGCACATTTGTTGGTTCATGTTAAAACTTAATTTGAGATTGTAAAAATTATTTGAAAAGCTTTACGTCAACTAGTATACCAACATCTTGTCTCATAGGCACATTATACTTATAACTAGAATTTTCTTTGGCAACTCATCAGATCTACATTTTCCAATGAAAATATCATCTATATTCAATTGCTCTATGAACACATGTAGATTTTTTTTAAAAACATTTGAATCGACAGACGCCATATGGAAAAGAAAAACTTTAAAATGATTTTAATTCAAAAATTATTCCACATATCAAAGGATTTATCATCTTAGTACAACATTTATAAAAGACACAAGTCTTTCACCTCGAACATAGGTCTATTATTCAATATACATAAAATATAAGACTGAATTGATTCACTACATCTGAAGTTTCACGGTGTGCTAGCATGCAACTCTTCCTAGACTACGTTTTTTGATATACAATTATTTAATCTCTCAGCATTTGATTTGAATTTCTATTAAATCAAACTTCATCAGAGTGAATCTCTTAAATCTCAACATTTTGAAACAAAGCATTTTTAGTCTTAGTTTTGACATCCGGATGCAGACTAATGCTTCCATTGGCAAGTCAAAGACTCTGGTTATATTTTTTTCTCCACAGAGCTTCAGTCCTGGTGTGGTTTTTTCGATAATATCTCAAGGAATCAGAGTGGCCATTCTAACTTGACATGCAACTATCCTAGCATGCATACATCATTTTCTTTTCCAACACAACATGTAGACACTCAAAAGCCATCATACACCATAGCTTTAAAACAACATGCAAATATCACATAAACTTTCCAACATAGCATGCAGAGGTGCAGTCACTCAAAAGCCATCATACACCATGAGCTTTTAAAACAACATGCAAATATCACATAAATTTTCCAACATAGCACGCAGAGGCAAAATGAAAAGCTTATTCATCATAGGTTCACAACAACCATATTTTATTTTTATTTTTCAACAGTTCCTTTCTATCGCATGCATCCTATTCCATACATGCTTGGGAAATATTTAGCTTATCAACAGTTTTACCAAGCAATTTCAACTAAATTCACAAACATGCATTACATATTAATTTCCACATATGCACTGAAAGTAATCACTTCCATTTCAACACACCAAATGAAAATCAACTAATTCCTTACACAAGACATAATCAAGTAATGCATTAAACAATTCCACTTTTCCCACTAATCCCATTTTATTCTATAGATTGAGCCAGTTCGACTTACTGATTAGCACTATTTGCACTTCTTGCCTTCCTAAGTCCTTCTCCTTCGTTGCATTCGCTACGCACTCCCGCAACCACACCGACCACCATCTACCTTCTCCTTCACTTCTTTCCCCCCAATCTAGAAGATGGTTCCTTCTCCTTCGCATGGAAAACTGGCATTTGTTTTGAAACCCATCTATTCTAAATGTGCCAAGTGGTATCCACTTCTTCCATGTTCAACAACCATCACAATAATAATAATCTCCAGAAAATACCAATAATTCCCTAATTACCCCATTCAAAGAATGCAAAGCAATATTTCCATAATAAAGAATGCAAAGCAATATTCCATAACAATCATATTATTATTGTTATTATATTTTAATATACCATTGCTTAAATTACTTTATTTACCTTGTCTCAAAAGCAACAATAAAACATTAAATATTATTTGTTTTCAATACACTCATATGTTGATGTTTATTCATTTAATTATATATATAATTTTAAATAAATAAATTTCTCAAAAATACACATTTCCCTTTCAGACTTTAGAACAATATTAATCATATCTTTATTCCATATTTATCCCATTAATTTTAAACTATGGCTCCCATGCATTTAAGCATTTTTATTGCCAACCAAACATCACAAATTCACAAATCATCAAACATCAAACACTCCTACAAATGCAACTACATGATATGCATTCTACATGGACCGTTGGTGAATGCATTGCCTATAGGGTTCTTTACCCCTATCAACTAGAGAATACACCATCGCTCATCATTTCCCTTGACTTACCTTGCACTGGAATAAACCTTCTGCCCATTGAGGAGACCTCCTTCCTTTGCATTGCCCCACTAGTAACAATACCTGTCTCCTACATCCACAGATACATTAGAAGTATCTCATCCTTGTAGAAAAATTAGGCGTATAATAAAATAGGTTTTTGGAGGGTTGTTACATACTCCCCCTAAGATTAAACACAATCCTTGTGTTTGCATTTCCCATTGAAGCATAAGAAACAACATTGCCATGATAATTGAAAATCATTTCAATACATCAACAAATTTACATTTTCTAAGACTGATTCATCATTTATCATCAAAAAATGCATAAATATCAAGTATATGTATCATACTTCACAAACCAAGATATGATAATTTTATTGTTCAATCAAAAATAAAACTATGACATGATGATAACAATGTTCAAACATTAATCAAACAAAAATGGGAATTATCTTTTCATGATGGCCACATCTTCCCACGTGGCACTATTTTCAAAAAATTGGTCCCATTGGACCTTGCATTGTTCAATGTTCCTCTTTCTCAATTATTTTGTTCGATATCCAAGGATCTTAATTGGTCGCACTTCAATGCGTAGGGGATCGTCCATCTGCAATTGATCAATATTCCAAACATGTGAGGGGTCAGGAACATATTTCTTGAGAAGGGACACATAGAATGTATCATGAATTTTTGACAAATTGGGTGGCAAGTCTAATTTGTAGGCGACCAGGTTTAGTTTATCAACAATTTCAAAAGGCCCTACAAATCGTGGACTAAGCTTAGAGGATTTGATAGAAATTTTGGTAGGTTTAACTCTTAGGAATACTCTGTCTCCCATAGTGAATTCCCTTGGTGTTCTCTTAAGGTCCGCATAACTCTTTTGTCGATCTGAGGCTTCTTTAAGCCTTTGAGAAATTTCATTGAGTTGGTCTTCCATTTCTCTGACCATATCCGACCCGATCATCACCCGATCCTCCGGATTACTCCATGACAATGGCATTCTACACCTCCTCTCGTACAGAGCCTCAAATGGAGCCATACCTAAAGAAGTATGGTAACTATTATTATAAGCAAATTCAACTAGAAAAAGGTAATCTTCCCATTTCGTTTGATGGTCCATACAATACATGCGGAGCATATCCTCTAAGACTTGATTCACCCTTTCAGTTTATCCATATATCTCAGGATGATAAGCAGTACTAATATTGAGTTTTGTTCCCCATGCCTGATGCAATATCTACAAAAACTTAGATGTGAATCGAGAATCCCTATCTGATATAATTGTTTCAAGGAATCCATGTAGTCATACCACTTCCCTGGAAAATTTTTGGGCTACAGCAGGAGCTCCATATTTTATATTTCTAGGCAAAAAATGTGCCACTTTAGTCAATTTATCCACTACTACCAGAATGGCATCATGCTAAAAATGATTTTTAGGCAATCCAACAATAAAATCCATAGTCACAACCTGCCATTTGTATTGTGGAATATCATGCAAAAATAATCATCCAGTTGGATGTAGGTGTTCTGCCTTCACTTTTTGACACTCTAAACATCTAGCCACAAATTCAGTGATATCCTTTTTCATTCCTGGCCAATAATACTCTTTTTTCAAGGTTTCATACATCTTTACATAGCCTGGATGAGTGAAATAAGGAGCAATATGTGCCTCCTACAGTATCACATTTCTCAGGTTCTGATCATTAGGCACTACCATTCTATTTTTGAAGAATAATGTATCCTCCCAGATTCTAAATTCCTTTGCTTTTTCAGAATCTTGCTGAACCAGTTCTTGGTACTTTTGAGAACACTCATCTTGAATCTGTAGTTTTCTTATTTTATCAATTATAGTAGATTGACAATGTGACATAGCATTGATATGTCTTCTTCTACTTAGAGCATCTGCTAATTTATTTTCTTTCCCCTTTATATACTCTATGCCAAAATCATATTCTGCCAAAAACTCCATCCAACACCTTTGTCTAGCATTGAGCATTGGTTGAGTAAAAATATATTTTAGGCTTTGATGGTCTATTCTCAGCTCAAAATATTTACCAAGTAGGTAATGACGCCACATTTTCAAAGCATGCACTACCGCAACCAATTCTAAGTCATGTGTGGCATATTTTAATTCATGCTTCTTAAGTTTGCGTGACTCGTAAGCAATAACACCATCCTCTTGCATGAGAACCCCACCTAATCCTTCCAATGAGGCATCAATGCATACAACAAATGGTTGTTTGGGATCTTCTATTCTAAGAATAGGTGTTGATGTTAACTTTTATTTAAGAGTTCTAAATGCTTCTTCACATTGTTCCATCCATTTAAAAGCTTTTCCTTTCTTTTGGAGATTGGTTATTGGATAAGCTATTTTAGAAAAAATTTGGATAAAATGGTGATAATATCCAACCATCCCCATAAAACTTCACACTTCAAAAACATTTGTGGGAGCAGGCCAATCAATAATAGCCTCAATTTTCTTTGGATCAACAGACACCCCTTCAGCAAAAATTACATGACCCAAATACTGTACCTGGGTTGCGTAAAACTCACACTTGGACATTTTTCCATATAATTGATTCTTTCTAAGTATTTCAAGAATAGTCCTCATATGAAGATCATGCTCTTCTTTGCTTTTGGAGTAGATCAGTATGTCATCCAGGAATATCAACACAAATTGATCTAGTTGTTCTCGAAACACACTATTCATCAAATTCATAAAAGTTGTTGGAGCATTGGTCAATCCAAAAGGTAACACTATGAATTCATAATGGCCATATCTGGTTTGAAAATTAGTTTTATGGGTATCTTCCTCTCGAATCCTCAACTGATGATAACCAGATCTAAGATCAATTTTGGAGAAAATTGTGGCTCCTTTTAATTGATCAAACAAATCATCTATTTTGGGTAGAGAGTACTTATTCTTAACAGTCATCTTGTTTAACATTCTATAATCAATACATAGCCTTAGTGTTCCATCCTTCTTTCTCACAAACAATACTGGTGCACCCCACGGTGAAACACTAGGTTTAATATGTCCTTTTTCTAAAAGTTCCTGAAGTTGAGTCTTAAGTTCTTGCAACTCTATTGTAGTCATCCTATATGGTGCTCGAGCTATCGGAGTTGCTCCTAGTAAAATTTCTATAGTAAAATCAAATTCCCTTTGGGGCGGAAGACCAGGTAATTCTTTGGGAAAGACATCTCAAAAATCATTTAACACTGGATAAGTTTGGAAAAGACTTGCTCCGGATTCATTTTCTTCCATTTTATTAAGTTTGACCACAAAGACTCTACTACCCTTTCTCAATGCTCTTTTTACTTGCATTGTTGTCAAAAGATGTGGTTCCACTGATTCATGTTCATAATAAATTCGAATCCTATGCTTGGTGTTATCAATTAATTCCATCCATATTTCCTCAAAATTTAGCAATGCTTTATGTGCCTTGAGCCAATCCATACCTAGAATTATATCGAAGGCATGTAATGGTGCTACATATAAATGCCATCGGGTTTGTCCTTGAGGTAGCATTATTTGAGGGTCAAATAGACATTGGTTAATAGTATAGGTTTACCTAGACCCATACTCGACTTTCCACCCATTAGCCATAAATCTAGGTGCTTTTGGTATGTCCCTCAAAATATTTGGTGAAACAAAACTATCAGTTGCTCCAAAATCAACCAAAATACAAACATTTCTATTATAAATTTTTCCTTTCAATAGAAAAGGTGTTGCTTGACCATTGAGTTTAGAGTTACCTGTTGTTGCATATATCTTATGAGCAGGTTCCACAGGTTCTTTTCTCTTATCTTCTCGCAAAGGACATTTATCAACATAATGAGGTTCTTGATAAATCCAACAACCAGTTCGTTGTGTTCTCTCTTTCTTATTTCCCTCATTATCTTTCTGAGTACCAGCTCTTGGTGCATTAGCTCTTTGATCAAACATATCCCTAAAATTTCTTTGTGAAGAACACAATCTTATATTGAGAATTATTGGTGACATTTTCTTAACTACTTCCTTTTCTTTTGTCAAAAATAGAACTTCATCTTTATCATTATCTGAGGAACTATTATCACTATCACTTGATTACTTACTTGCCTTTTTTGCATAGTAACTCCTCTTCTATATTTGAAAGAAATCTTGTCCTTGTTTGCCTTGTTCATTCTTACCTTTATTTTGGTACCTGTATTTTTTTGATTCCCTGTTCTTATGATCCTATTTTTCTTCATCATTGCTATTTCTAGCTTCTTGAAAATCAGTTGCATAGTGACCATACTTTCCACATTTGAAACATCTAACAGATTTTACATCATTAAATCTTCTTATATCCTTTTCCCTTTTGCCATTATTTGCTTCTTCATCACTGGATGACTCTTTGCTTTAATCTGACTTCTTACCCTTTGTATTTTTATTAGCCTTGAAGGTTGCTTCTTTCTGGAGATTAGGTTAGTCTTTTGTTCTTATCTCAAAAGTTGTAAGAATTTCAAGTAGTTCATCCCTTGTCAAGAGATCACCATATTTTGATTCCTCTATAGCAGAAATATTTTCACTAAACCTTGTTGGGAGAGATCTTAAGATCTTATCACAAACATCAGATTCTTGAACCTCAATTCCAAGTTCTTCCATGGAGTTAACAACCTCATCTACATGAAGTAGATAAGCACTAATGTTTTCTTCATCCTTCATTCTTAATTCTTCAAATTGTCCCTTGAGATTTCGTGTCTTTGCGCTTTTGACATTTTTATCTCTTTCATATATTCTTTGCAACTTATCCCAAATTTCTTTTGTTGATTTGCAATGCATAACCTTTATGAACTTTGTTCTATGCAAACCTTTCAAAATTGCATTCATTGCTTTTGAATTGTAATGATGTAGAAGCTTACCATATTTATCTATAGGTGGGGTAGTTGGTGGTGTTTATCCATTTTCAATTGCTTCCCATATTTCATTGCCTAGTGCCATCAGGTGAATCTTCATTCTCATACTCCAAAATACATAATCACTTCTATCAAATACTGGTGTTGAATTATCTAAGGATCCACTCTTAGAATCCATTGTGTTCTTGTAAGCTTTTCCTTCAAGCTGTTAAACTCTTCCAAAGGAACCCGCTATGATACCAATTGAAGAACACAAGCTTATACTGAGAAGGAGGTGAACAGTATAAGACCAATTTTTACTTTTTTTCCCAATAAATACTATGTAATTTATCAATAGCAATATCAATATTAGTAATCAAAGAAATGCACAAATCACCACACACAATAGAGACACCAATTTAATGTGGTTCACCCAATGTGGGCTACTCCACGGAGAAAATCTTTCACTAAAATTTTCTCAACAAATCTCTTGGAAAACCTTTCCCTATTACAATGTTTATGGACATCTATCCAAAGGAGAAACCAATTCCCTAATCAGGTTCATGGATATCTATCTACAGGAGACACCAATCTCCTCAGCTGGTTCATGGATCTCTATCCACAAGAGAACTAGTTTCTCCTCTGCTCTAGCTAGTAATATTTTAGAAAAACTGCTACCTCCACTGCACTGGCTAATGGATGTCTATCCACTAAATATTCCTATCCCCACTCAGAAGACCTATCCACACTACCCTAGCTAATGGATCTCTATCCACTGGAGACTATCATCCTCTATACTTTGTCACCTCTAAAGCTTACTCTTAGCTCTGTCTCAAATTTGAACTAAACATAGTCCTTCGGTCTAACACAAATTTGCTCAATCTCTATCTCTGGTCTGGCATAAACCTATCCTCAAATATACACCAAGAACTATCCTTAAACCTACACTAAACATAGTCCTTTGATCTAGCACAAATTTGCTCAATTTTTGTCTCTGGTCTGGCACAAACCTATCCTTAAAGCTACACCAAAAACTGTCCTCAAATATGCACTAAACATAGTCCTTCGGTCTAGTACAAATCTATCCTCAATATTTGTCCTCAAGCCTTAACACAAAGCTTGACTCAATCACAAATCAACTCTACTAGATCTACTCCAAACCTTAACTCAAGGTTTGAACAAATTAATCAATCAACTCTGCTCATAAGTCTTCTCAAATACTTGCCTCAAATCTATCCACAAGTCCTCTCAAGGACTTATTCAATCTGCTCTCAATATCTATCTTCAAATATGTATTGTAAGCTTCCACAAAAGATCACACCAATCTATCCATAAGTCCTCTCTTAAACTTTATCTCACTGCTCTTAAGTTTTCACCAAGACTTACCTCAAATTTGCTCAATAAGTCCTCACTAGAACTTGTCTCAAATTTGCATTATAAGCTTCCACAAAAGCTTACTCAACTCAATCTATCATAGAAAACCTCTTCAATCACACTAACAAGATTCACACAAAATCCTATTAAATCTCACATAAACATATAGAGAATTGTTAGAAACTCAATATGCTTCTTACTCACAACAATGCTCAATCACTTTCAATATATCCTTTTATCACATAAACATATAGAGAATTGTTAGAGACTCAATATGCTTCTTACTCATAAAAACTCAATCACTCCCAAACTCTTTCTCAAATTAATTCAAAATGTAGAACAATTTGTTTCACATAACTAGAACTATCACTTCAACACTTCCACTTGACTAGGCTCAATCAACTCCACTCAATAAATCACTCAATAAAACAATCCTTGCTCACTAACCCTAGTCCAAGCATATGAACACTCACTCAATTATTTCCAATCAATGCTTATCAAATAATCTCACATAACAATGATACTCATGTTCTTTCACAAACCCTAGCTCAAGATAGTTCACAACTTCACATAACAATGATACTCATGTTCTTTTCACAAACCCTAGTTCAAGATAGTTCACAACTTCACATAACAATGATACTCATGTTCTTTGCACAAACCCTAGTTCAAGCATATGAAATCTTTACTCAATATTTCCAACAATGCTTATCAAATAAGGTTTCTAGAATCAACTTTCTTTCCAAAAAAACCAAACTCAACAATGCTTATCAAACAACCCTTTTCACTCCAACTTATCATTCACACATCCAACAATCACTCCCAAGAAAGATGTCCCCATACCTTTTATTTTATGATTAAAATGACCTCAAAACTTGTCTTAAACACAATTTTCTTCTTTGCCAAATTCAATGGTTAGATGACAAAATATCACACTAACACTCTCTCAGAAATATTTCTCAATTACAAAAATAATCAAACTCAAATACACCGTATTACTCCTTTGAAATTAGCACACATCAAAGCATACATAAAAAATAATTACTCAATTACTTCTTATAATCTCCAATATTTAATTAACAACCTCCAGAAATCAAACCCTCAAAAATAATACTACCTAGCCTTTTATCTCCCTCAAATACACAATAACCAATTTAATAAAAATAAGCTTTATAATCCTCCAAAATATTTTTCATCCAACCTTATAAAATCCAAAATACCTCATGCAACCTTGGCAAACATTAGCACATACCTTTTATCTCAAGCAAAAGGCCTCGACGGGTTTCGAACGCAAGACCACTCCCAGTTGAGCACCTTATCGAGGCACTAGCCCACCACGTGGGCTATGAGCCTCCACACGAAGGGGAAGGCTCAAGCCTTCCATTTATTCCTTTTTGATCGATGCAATACAAAACAAAACACCATCTTCTCTTGCAAAACCAACTCGACGGGTTTCGAACCCTGCTCTCCTCGCCTGTCGAAGATCTTAGTGCCACCCATTGTCGCCAACTGCACTACACAGCGTTGTGCATAGTGAAAGGAGCCCCACTCCTATTTGTTATCTCTTCTACCACTGAATGCTTTCAAAACATGTGAAACCTTTGTCTTTTTCTTGTGTACAAATTTTTGAATCTTTAATTAATCGATAATGCATTGGAGATAAGACTAAGGTTCTTGCATCCTTTTTATACACGAAGGCCAATGCCTTAGGAACGTCAGCTCCACATTCGAATTTTGAATTTGAATTAATAATTAACCTTTATAACCCAATATTAGGGTTATTTAATTAATATAAATTAATTTTATAATTAATCTATAATCAACTTAATAACTTTATAAGTTAATTAATTTAATTAATAAATTAATTTACAATGAAATTAATTTAAATATCCCCTTTTAATATTATAATAAAATATTACAATATTATTTTTCTTGGGCCTCTTCATTGCTCTTTAAACCTAATTTTACCACCTGGAACCGAATCTGACCAACTAGCAGCGAACTTTCCTTTTGCACTGATTGTAGAACTGCTTCTTCTTACACTGCTCACTGAAACTGACTCTTGACATCAATGACAACTCAATTACTCAAAATTTCCAACAATGTCCCCCTTTGTCATTGATGGCAATCCAATTATCTTTTACAATTTCCTTAACCTTTATCTTTTCTTCTCCCCATGGGAAACTGCTCCCCCTGACTCAATGCTCTCCCCTTAAATCAAATCTCTCCCATTTACTCAAATCTCTCTCCCTTTGACATCAATGGCAAAGGGTCACCTTTGGGTCTCGGGGCTAAGAATGAGTTTCTTAGCTTAGCTCCTCCCCCACCTCCTCTTGAGGTGGTTAATTCTAGGGTGGGAGTATTTCTACTCCCAACATGCACTGATCGTTACCTTTGTCCACTTTTCTTCTCATTTGATCCTTCTGATTCCTCTGATTGTTCCTATTCGTGCTTGTCTCTAGAATTTTTGCTCTACACCACTTTGTTGTATATCCATTATTATTACACTTATAACACTTAATATTGTTATTCCTTTGAGGTGCAAATGTCTTGGGATTTCTCCTAGTGAAGCCATATCTATTCCTATCATGAACCTTGCAATTCATTGCCTTGTGACCAAACTAATTACAAGAGTAGCAATACCCTTGAAATAGTTGTCTATTTTTGAAGTTCCCATATTCCTATATTTCATGTGTCCTGCACTGAGAAGATTTGTGCCCAAATCTATGACATGAAAAGCATCATCCATTGAAATTACCTTACCTTGACCTCATTGGTCTCTTAGTCTCGTTTACCCTGTGTTGGTTCCTGTTCCATCTGTTCCTCTTTTGTGCATTTTTCCTTTCCTTGTTGAACTTTCTATTGTCCAACTCATCCTTAGAAGTCTCACTCTCTCTTACACTTTCTTCTTCTGAAGTTTCTTCTTCTCCAGAACTTGAGGTTGACTCCTCTCCTTGTATCTTTTGTACTTGTTCAAAACCAAGACTTGTGTTGTTTGTTGATCATCTTTATGCCTTGATAATCTTATCCAAATTCTTTGAGCTCCTTCCAAACTTGTGCAAACTATCCTTAAAATATTTTATTTCTTCCCTTAGTAGAGCCACCTCATGTTCTAACCTTTCACATTCTAATACCTTTGCTTCTAACTTATCTTTAAACTTCCTTGTCTTAGCAATTGACTTGTTTAGATCTTCTATAAACTTTCCTTTCTCTTCATCACACTCTTGAAACTGAAGCTTAAGTTGGGAGTTTTGCTTTCTTGCCTTTTTTAATGCATCAATGGCATGAATAAATTCACCTTCAAGATCAACTCCTCCTATTTATTATTCTTCCTCTATTTGTTTGCCTTTGAAAACATCTCCATTTTTTTCTGACTTATCTTTTATAGGATCACCTCCTTCTTCTTCTAGTTCCATTAGAATATTATTTTTTGGTCCTTCAAGTGTATCTTCATATTCATCATCACTAAAATTGAAACCACTCTTTGTACAACTATCTTAAAGATGACCAAAGTTACCACATCTAAAACACTTGAGAATTATTGGTGACCTTTTCTTAACTACTTCCTTTTATTTTGTCAGAAATAGAAATTCATATTTATCATTATCTGAGGAACTATTATCACTATCACTTGAATACTTACTTGCCTTATCTGCATAGTAACTCCTCTTCTGTCTTTGAAAGAACTTATTTCCTTGTTTGCCCTGTCCATTCTTGGCTTTATTTTGGTACTTGTATTTTTTTGATTCCCTGTTCTTATGATCATGTTTTTCTTCGTCATTGTTATTTCTAGCTTAGCAACCATATTTTTCACAATTGAAAAAATCTAACATATTTCACATCTTTAAATATTCTTGGATCCTTTTTCCTTTTGCCATAATTTGCTTCTTCATAACTAGATGACTCATTTCTTAAATCTAACTTCTTACCTTTTGTCTTTTTAGTAGCCTTGAAGGCTGCTTCTTTTTGGATATTAGGTTCCTCTTTTGTTTTCATCTCAAAATATGTAATAATGCCAAGTAGTTCATCCCTTGTCAAGAGATCACCATCTTTTGATTCCTCTATAGCAGAAATATTTTCACTAAACCTTTTTGGGAGAGATCTTAAGATCTTATCACATACATCATATTTTTTATCCTCAAGTCCAAGTCCTTCCATGGAGTTAACAACCTCATCTACACGAAGTAGATAAGCACTACTATTTTCCTCATCCTTCATTCTTAATTATTCAAATTGTCCCTTGAGATTTCGTATCTTTGCTCTTTTGACATTTTTATCTCCTTCATATATGCTTTGCAACTTATCCCAAATTCCTTTTGTTGATTTGCAATGCATAACCTTTATGAACTCAGTTCTATGCAAACATTTCAAAATTGTATTCATTGCTTTTAAATTGTAATGATATAGAAGCTTACTGTATTTATATGTAGGTGGAGTAGTTGGTGGTGTGTATCCATTTTCAACTGCTTCCCATATTTCATTGCCTAGTGCCATCAGGTGAATCTTCATTCTCATACTCTAAAATACATAATCGCTTCCATCAAATATTGGTATTGAGTTATCTAAGGATCCACTCTTAGAATCCATTGTATTCTTGTAAGATTTTCCTTCAAGTTGTTAAACTCTTTCGAAGGAACCTGCTATGATACTAATTGAAGAACACAAGATTATACTGAGAGGAGGTGAACAGTATAAGACCACATTTTACTTTTCTTTCTCAATCAATATTATGAAATGTATCAATATAAAATATCAATAGTAGTAATCAAAGCAATGCACAAATCACCACACATAATTGAGACACGAATTTAATGTGGTTCACCCAATGTGCGCTACTCCACGGAGAAATTCTTTCACTAAATTTTTGTCAACAAATCTCTTGGAAAACCTTTCCCTATTACAATTTTTATGGACCTCTATCCAAAGGAGACACCAATCCCCTAATCAGGTTCATGGATATCTATCCACAAGAGACACCAATCTCCTCAGTTGTTTCGTGGATATCTATCCATAGGAGAACTCCTTTCTCCTCTACTCTGGCTGGTGATATTCTAGAACTGCTACGTCCACTACACTAGCTAATGGATCTCTATCCACTAAAGACTCTTGTCCTCACTGCCCTAGCTAATGGATCTTTATCCACTGGAGATTGTCATCCTCTATACTCTATCACCTCTAAAGCTTGCTCTCATCTCTATCTCAAATCTGCACTAAACATAGTCCTTCAGTCTAGCACAAATATTCTCAATATTTATCTTTGGTCTAGCACAAACCTGTCCTCAAATATGCACCAAACACTATCCTCAAATATGTACTAAATACAATCCTTCAATCTAGAACAAATCTGCTCAATATTTTTCTTTGGTCTGACACAAATCTGTCCTCAAAGCTACACCAAACATTGTCCCCAAATCTACACTAAACACAGTCCTTTAGTCTAGTATAAATTTATCCTCAATCTCTATCCTCAAGCCTTAACACAAAGCTTGACTCAATCACAAATCAACTCTGCTAGATTTGCTCCAAACCTTAACTCAAGATTTGAATAAATTAATCAATCAACTCTACTCACAAGTCTTCTCAAAGACTTGCCTCAACTCTATCCACAAGTCCTCTCAAGGACTTATTCAATCTGCTCTCAATCTCTGTCTTCAAATTTGTATTGTAAGCTTCCACAAAAGCTCACACCAATCTATCCACAAGTCCTCTCTTGAACTTGCTCTCACTGCTCTTAAGTCTTCACCAAGACTTACCTCAAATCTTCTCAACAAGTCCTCACTAGAACTTATCTCAAATATGCATTGTAATATTCCACAAAATCTTACTCAACTCAATCTATCACAGAAAACCTCTTCAATCACACTAAAAAGCTTCACACATAATCTTGTTAAATCTCACAAAAACATATAGAGAATTGTTAGAAACTCAATATGCTTCTTACTCACAACAATGCTCAATCACTCTCAATCTATCCTTTATCATAGAAACATATAGAGAATTTTTAGAGACTCAATATCCTTCTTACTCATAAACACTCAATCACTCCCAAACTCTTTATCAAATTAATTCAAAATGTAGAACAATTTGTTTCATGAAACTAGAACTATCACTTCAACACTTCCACTTGACTAGGTTTAATCGACTTGACTCAATCAATCACTCAATGAAACAATCATTTCTCACTAACCCTAGTCCAAGCATATGAACACTCAATTATTTCCAATCAATGCTTATCAAATAATCTCACATAACAATGATACTCATGTTCTTTCACAAACCCTAGCTCAAGATAGTTCACAACTTCACATAACAATGATACTCATATTTTTTTCACAAACCCTAGTTCAAGATAGTTCACAACTTCACATAACAATGATACTCATGTTCTTTGCACAAACCCTAGTTCAAGCATATGAAATCTTTACTCAATATTTCCAACAATGCTTATCAAACAAGGTTTCTAGAATCAACTTTCTTTCCATAAAAACCAAACTCAACAATGCTTATCAAACAACCCTTTTCACTCCAACTTAGCATTCACAACATCCAACAATCACTCTCAAGGAAGATGTGCCCATACCTTTTGTTTGATGAATAAAATGACCTCAAAACCTGTCTTAAACACAATTTTCTTCTTTGTCAATTTCAATGGTTAGATGACAAAATATCACACTAACACTCTCTCAAAAATATTTCTCAATTACAAAAATAATCAAACTCAAATACACCTTATTACTCCTTTAAAATTAGCAAACATCAAAGCATACATAAAAAATAATTACTCAATTAATCCTTATAATCTCCAATATTTAATTAACAACCTCCAGAAATCAAACCCTCAAAAATAATATTGCCTACCCTTTTATCTCCCTCAAATACACAATAACCAATTTTAAAAAAAATAAACTTTATAATCCTCCAAAATATTTTTCATCCAACCTTAGCAAATCCAAAATACCTCATGCAACCTTGGCAAACATTAGTGCATACCTTTTATCTCAAGCAAAAGGCCTCAACGGGTTTCGAACGTAAGACCACTCCTAGCCAAGCGCCTTATCAAGGCGCTAGCCCACCACATGGACTATGAGCCTCCACACGAAGGGGAAGGCTCAAGCCTTCCTTTTATCCCTTTTTGATCGACGTGGAACAAAAAAAAATACCCTCTTCTCTTACAAAACCAACTCGACAGGTTTCGAACCCTGCTCTCCTCGCCTACCGAAGATCTTAGCGCCACCCATTGTCGCAAACTGTGCTACACAGCACTGTGCATAGTGAAAGGAACCCCACTCTTATTTGTTATCTCTTCTACCATCGAATGCTTTCAAAACATGTGAAACCTTTATTTTTTTCTTGCGCACAAATTTTTGGAGCTTTAATTAATCGATCATGCATTAGAGTTAATACTAAGGTTCTTGCCCCATTTTTATACATGAATTCCAATACCTTAGGAACGTCAACGCTACATTCGAATTTTGAATTCGAATTAATAATTAACCTTTATAACCCAACCTTAGGGTTATTTAATTAATATAAATTAATTTTATAATTAAATAATAATTAATCTATAATTAACTTAATAACTTTAGAAGTTAAATTAATTTATAAAGAAATTATTTAAATTAATTTATAATTAATTTAAATCTCCCCTTTTAATATTATAATAAAATATTACAATATTATTTTGCTTGGGCCTCTTCATTGCTCTTTGAACCTCATTTGACCACCTGGAACCGGATCTGACCACCTGGAACCGGATCTGACCAACTGGAAGTGGAATTTCCTTTTGCACTGATTGTGGAACCGCTTCTTCTTGCACTACTCACTGAAACTAACTCTTGATATCAATGACAACTCAATTACTCAAAATGTCCAACACTTTGGCCACCCCGATAGTTTTGATTTCCCTTGTTTCCTTGGTACCTATTCTTTTTTTTTCAAACATGTTTATGTTCCCATCACCACGATTCTTGTTCCAACCTCTATATCCTTTGGTTGGACCTACGTTTTTCTTTTTATGTGGTTCTTCCTTTTCAGAAGATTGCTGATAATAAGCTTTCTTGGCCTTAATATTATCCTCCTCCCTATCGAGCAAAGTCATGGGCAGCAGTTAGGATAGCAAGTTTCAACATAAGAATCAGGTGTCCAATTTTTGGATGTATCCCTAGGAGAAATTTTTGAATTTTAATCTCATTTTTTTGCTCATATTCGGGCATGTATTTGAGAAATTGCACAAATCACTGATAGTACTCAATTACGAACATACTGCCCTGCGTTAACCTTGAATATTTTGTTATCCTTTCAAGGTAAAATTGTGGTGTTAAGAACCTATCCTTGAATTCCAAAACAAAGGTATCCCATTGAACATCGACAACCTCCACATTGTGAGTTTTTCTATATGTATCCCACCAATCAACGGCAGCTCCAGTCAAACAAAAAATTGCCCATGAGGTTTTTGATTTAGATGAAAGGGTCCTAACTATAAAGTATGCCTCCACACTATTCAACCATCTTTCAGCCTCTTCCCCATCACCTTTTCCATCAAATTTAGCTATATCAATTCTTTGCATATCCTTGTCCAACTCTGAACCTACTTGTTTCCTTATTAGGTCAATAGTTATCTCACCCTCAACTATTACCATTTCTTTTCCTTTGGATAGATTTTCTATTGTTTTTTTTTTATGGAAAATCATCTCTTGCTATTGAGCCAGCAGAGCTTTTTCTTGCTCCATGTGTTCTATCATTTGGGTCTTTCATTGGGCTATGTGTTCAACCATTTGAGCACTTTGCTGCTCCATTTGCTCTTTCTATTGGCTCACTTGCTCTCACAATAATTGCACTATCCAAACCATTTTATCTTCCTTAATAACTAGTTCTTTTTCCTTTCTCTTTTCCCAAGGATGTTCTATAGCTTTCGCTAATGCCCTAATCTGCATAAATTTTTGAATGACCCTTCTAGGGTTCTCGATCAGCATCTCTTTGAACCACCGTGGTTCTTTTTGAGGAACTAGCTTTTTGTCCATATGCCATTGCCTACCCAACAAAACAAAAAGCCTTGTCAAATTTTTGAGTCTTAGGTGAACATATTGGTAACATCAATTTAGATTTGACATAGATTTTCTAAAATTTTATCACTTAAAAAATTTGTAACCTTTGCTTTGATACCAAATGTAACACCCCAAGTCTTCCCACTTGGTTTTCCAATCATCCCAATTCTTCCCACTTGGTTGTCCAATATCAGAGGTTTCATTATGAGAAAAGTGTTTCTTCATTTTATTCTTTTCTAATTCATTTTCTAGTATGAGCATTTTAAATCTATCTTCATGAGTGTCATTCCACTGCAGTAGAAATACTCATGAGATCGATATTGGCCAAATCCCATATAGTTTCCCATTTTGAAATTCACTCTCCTCCTGAGATCCTAAGTTCAGGAAGTGGGTTTTTTTTCCTTTAGGGTCCATAACACCTAGAGCTGTGGTGCATAACTTTCCCATATCTTAACATGAATCCAAAAACTTATGTCTTGTACTTATATCATGTAAGACTTAACGCATACATGCTCAAGCTAGGCAATCATCCAATCTTTATGGAGCATCATCTAGGGTCTTACCAATACCCTGGTAACCACCCATCATTTTATGTCGATTAACCAACATGATGTACCATACCATCGTGTTGTTGGTATTACCTAGTCAAGCACAATTCACCACTTATCACTAGTAGGGATAACCTAGAAGAGATACCCATACAACCCTTCGTTACCTCTCGTTCTAACCTTAGTACAGTTAGAGCCCTGATTTATGATAGTTGCCTACCCGTAAGCATCACTAATAATTATCTCATAGGATTGTCCTTCCCACAACCCTGATATATTATTAAGGTTGTCCTACCCACAATCTTAGATTGCGAGTTAAGATTGTCCTCCCCACAATATTGAAAAATTTCATTCAAAGGTTTATCTAAGTTTTATTTGTTTAGTAAAGTTTATCTATGCAATAGTTTGCCAACGTAACAATTTCCTCAAAAGTTCATAAGCTTAACTATATGTACAATTTTACTAATAATCATTTGGTTACAAGTATACTTTCCTTTAAAAGAGTAACAGAAGAGAGACAATGAAAAAAATATTTAAAACAACATCATAAAACCTTAAATCACTTCCCCTCTACAATATTCTTAAGATTTTTTCTTACGTAGCCTTGGAATAGAGCAGGTTTAACCTATAAGTTTAATCACAACGCAACCACACTATTGTATTATTTTAATATATGGTCTATTTCTCTTTAAATATAAGATCTTAAATAATATTGTTCTGCATTTCCTATGGGTAAACTCACATTGATTTACCTACCCATTATGCAGGTTTTAATTAAAGAATCTCAAAACTACACTATCATTCAACCATACAAGCTTAATTTAAAATGAACCCAATATTACACTCCCACACTTTAAAATTTAATGTTAAGACTGCTTTCATTTCTATTTAATTCCTTTTATACACAAAGAAACATTATAGTGTCAAGTCTTCTAAGTAAACATGTTCTAGATCTGAGTTTTCATTGACTCCTCTATTTCTGAAAGCTATACTACCATCATTTGTTTGGTAAAATATTTTCATTATTTTATCCAAAATTTTCCCATACAATTCCTCTAATCTTAGGCTCAGTTGGTGGATTTTAACTAAATAATACTATAACATACATTGTACTCTAAAATCATGTTTGGTTTATCGCTATATGGATTATGGTCCTCTTGAAGCACCGTAAAAACTCTACTAACACTCTAACTATCTGTCCATCCCAGTTTGGTTTTCTCGATCTTTTTTTTAGGGCATATCCTTCCTATCTAATAACCGAAAAAGTAGTTCTTACTATGCACATTTGTTGGTTAATGTCAACCAGTATACCAGCGTCTTGTCTCATATGTAAATTATACTTATAACTAGAATTTTCTTTGGCAACTCATCAGATCTACATTTTCCAATGAAAATATCATCTATATTCAATTGCTCTATGAACACATGCAGATTTGTTTTAAAAACATTTGAATCGACAGACACCATATGGAAAAGAAAAAATTTAAAATTATTTTAATTCAAAAACTATTCCACATATCAAAGGATTTATCATCTTAGTGCAACATTTATAAAAGACACAAGTCTTTTACCTTGAACACAGGTCTATTCTTCAATATACATCAAATATAAGACTAAATTGATTTGCTACATCTGAAGTTTCACGGTGTGCTAGCATGCAACTCTTCTGGACTACGTTTTTTGTTATACAATTATTTAATCTCTCAGCATTTGAATTGAATTTCTATTAAATCAAACTTCATCGGAGTGAATATCTTAAATCTCGACAGTTTACAACAAAGCATTTCTAGTCTTAGTTTTGACATCCTGACGCAGACTAATGCTTCCATTGGCAATTCAAAGACTCTGGTTATTTTTTTTCTCCATAGAGCTTCAATCCTGGTGTGGTTTTTTCGGTAGTATCCCAAGGAATCATAGAGGTCGTTCTAACTTGACATGTAGCTATCCTCGCATGCATACATCATTTTCTTTTCCAACACAACATGCAGAAACTCAAAATCCATCATACACCATAGCTTTAAAGCAGCATGCAAATGTCACATAAATTTTCCAACATAGCATGCAGAGGTGCAGTCACTCAAAAACCATCATACACCATGAGCTTTTAAAATAGCATGCAAATGTCACATAAATTTTCCAACATAGCACGAAGAGGTGCAGTCACTCAAAAACCATCATACACCATGAGCTTTTAAAATAGCATGCAAATGTCACATAAATTTTCCAACATAGCATGCAGAAGTGCAGTCACTCAAAAGCCACCATACATAATGAGCTTTTAAAATAACATGCAAATGTCACATAAATTTTCCAACATAGCACGTAGAGGTGCAGTCACTCAAAAGCCATCATACACCACGAGCTTTTAAAATAGCATATCTTTAGTTTGCACTAGAATAAACCTTGCACTAGAATAAACCTCACAAATATATAAAGAATAAAGATATTTCCCTTGACTTACCTTGCACTAGAATAAACCTTCTGCCCATTGAGGAGACCTTCCTTTGCATTGCCTCGCCAGTAACAATACCTATCTCCTGCATCCACAGATACATTAGTAGTATATCATCTTTATAGAAAAATTAGGTGTGTAATAAAATAGGTTTTTGGAGGGTTGTTACATACTCCCCCCTAAGATTAAACACAGTCCCTATGTTTGCATTTCCCATTGAAGCATAAGAAACAACATTGCCATGATAATTGAAAATCATTTCAATACATCAACAAATTTACATTTTCCAAGACTGATTCATCATTTATCATCAAAACATGCACAAATATCAACTAGATGTATCAAATTTCACAAACCAAGAAATGATAATTTTACTGTTCTGTCCGAAATAAAACTATGACATGATGATAACAATGTTCAAACATTAATCAAACAAAAATGGGAACTATCTTTTCATGATGGCCACATCTTCCCACATGGCACTATTTTTAGAAAACTGGTCCCATTGGACCTTGCACTGTTCAATGTTCCTCTTTCTCAATTATTTTGTTCGATATCCAAGGATCTTAACTAGTCGCACTTCAATGTGCAAGGGATCGTCCATTTGCAATTGATCAATATTCCAAACATGTGAGGGGTTAGGAACATATTTCTTGAGAAGGGACACATAGAATGTATCATGATTTTTTGACAAATTGGGTGGCAAGTCTAATTTGTAGGCGATCGGGTTCAGTTTATCAACAATTTCAAAAGGCCCTACAAATCGTGGACTAAGCTTAGAGTATTTGATAGAAATTTTGGTAGGTTTAACTATTAGGAATACTTTGTCTCCCACAGTGAATTCTCTTTGTGTTATCTTATGGTTCACATAACTCTTTTGTCAATCTGAGGCTTATTTAAGCCTTTGATAAATTTCATTGAGTTGGTCTTCCATTTCTCTAACCATATCTGACCCGATCATCACCCGATCCATCAAATTACTCCATGACAATGGAATTCTGCACCTCCTCTCTATAGAGCCTCAAATGGAGCCATTCCTAAATAAGTATGGCAACTATTATTATAAGCAAATTAAACTAGAAAAAAATAATCTTCTCATTTTTCTTGATGGTCCATACAATATATGTGGAGCATATCCTCTAAGACTTGATTAATCTGTCTCAAGATGATAAGCAATACTAATATTAAGTTTTGTTCTCCATTCCTGATGCAATATCTACCAAAACTCATATGTGAATCGAGAATCCCTTTCTGATATAATTGTTACAGGGAATCTGTGTAGCCGTACCACTTCCCTAGAAATATTTTGGGCTACAGTAGGAGCTCCATATTTTATATTTCCAGGCATAAAATGTGCCACTTTAGTCAATTTATCCACTACTACCAGAATGGCATCATGCTGAAAATTATATTTAGGCAATCCAAAAATAAAATCCATAGTCACAACCTGCCATTTGTATTGTGGAATATCATGCGAAAATAATCGTCCAGTTGGATGTAGGTGTTTTGCCTTCACTTTTTGACACTCTAAACATCTAGCCACAAATTCAGCAATATCCTTTTTCATTCCTAGCCAATAATACTCTTTTTCAAGGTTTCATACATCTTTACATAGCCTGGATGAGTGGAATAAGGAGAAATATGTGCCTCCTATAGTATCACATTGCCCAGGTTATGTTCATTAGGCACTACCATTCTATTTTTGAAGAATAATGTATCCTCCCAGATTCTAAATTCCTTTGCTTTGTCAAGATCTTGCTAAACCAATTCTCGGTACTTTTGAGAACACTCATCTTGAATCTGTAGTTTTCTTATTTGATCAATTGTAGCAGATTGACAATATGACATAGCATTGATATGTCTTCTTCTACTTAGAGCATCTGCTAATTTATTTTCTTTCCCCTTCATATACTCTATGCCAAAATCATATTTTGCCAAAAACTCCATCTAGTGCCTTTGTCTAGCACTGAGCATTGGTTGATTAAAAATATATTTTAGGCTTTGATGATCTATTCTCAGCTCAAAATATTTACCAAGTAGTAATGATGCCATATTTTCAAAGCATGCACTACCGCAGCCAATTCTAAGTCATGTGTGACATAGTTGAATTCATGCTTCTTAAGTTTGTGTTACTCAAAAGCAATAACACCATCCTCTTGCATGAGAACCCTACCTAACCCTTCCAATGAGGCATCAGTGCATACAACAAATGGTTGTTTGGGATCTTCTATTCTAAGAATATGTGTTGATATTAACTTTTCTTTAAGAGTTCTAAATGCTTCTTCACATTGTTCCATCCATTTAAAAGCTTTTCCTTTCTTTTGGAGATTGGTTATTGGATAAGCTATTTTAGAAAAAAATTGGATAAAACGGCGACAATATCCAGCCATCCCCATAAAACTTCGCACTTCATAAACATTTGTAGGAGCAGGACAATCAATAATAGCCTTAATTTTCTTTGGATCAATAGACACCCCTTCGGTAGAAATTACATGACCCACACTTGGACATTATTGTACCTGGGTTGCGTAAAACTCAAACTTGGACATTTTTCCATATAATTGATTCTTTCTAAGTATTTCAAGAATAGTCCTCATATGAATATCATGCTTGTCTT
This sequence comes from Wollemia nobilis, assembly GCA_028583015.1. Taxonomy (NCBI): domain Eukaryota; kingdom Viridiplantae; phylum Streptophyta; class Pinopsida; order Araucariales; family Araucariaceae; genus Wollemia; species Wollemia nobilis. The sequence goes on from JAQPPZ010014788.1 coordinate 13,548,778, forward strand.
TGCTTTTGGAGTAGATTAGAATGTCATCCAGGAATATCAACATAAATCGATCTAGATGTTCTCGAAACACACTATTCATCAAATTCATAAAAGTCTTTGGAGCATTGGTCAATCCAAAAGGTAACATTGTGAATTCATAATGGCCATACCTGATTTGGAAATCAATTTTATGGGTATATTCCTCTTGAATCCTCAACTGATGATAACCAAATCCAAGATCAATTTTGGAGAAAATTGTGGCTCCTTTTAATTGATCAAACAAATTATCTATTCTAGGTAGAGAGTACTTGTTCTTAATAGTCATCTTGTTTAACATTTTGTAATCAATATATAGCCTTAGTATTCCATCCTTCTTTCTCACAAACAATATTGGTGCACCCCACGGTGAAACACTAGGTTTAATATGTCCTTTTTCTAAAATTTCTTGAAGTTGAGTCTTAAGTTCTTGCAACTCTATTGTAGTCATCCTATATGGTGCTCGAGCTATCGGAGTTGCTCCTGGTAAAATTTCTATAGTAAAATCAAATTCCCTTGGGGCGGAAGACCAGGTAATTCTTTGAGAAATACATCTCAAAAATCATTTAACACTGGATAAGTTTGAAAAATACTTGCTCTGAATTTATTTTCTTTCGTTTTATTAAGTTTGACCACAAAAACTCTACTACCCTTTCTCAATGCTCTTTTTACTTGCATTGTTGTCAAAAGATGTGGTTCCACTGATTCACGCTCATAGTAATCAATGCTCTTACTTGTTTAACATTTTGTAATCAATATATAGCCTTAGTATTCCATCCTTCTTTCTCACAAAAAATACTAGTGCACCCCACAATGAAACACTAGGTTTAATATGTCCTTTTTTTAAAATTTCTTGAAGTTGAGTCTTAAGTTCTTGCAACTCTATTGTAGTCATCCTATATGGTGCTTGAGCTATCGGAGTTGCTCCTGGTAAAAGTTCTATAGTAAAATCAAATTCCCTTGGGGCGGAAGACCAGGTAATTCTTCGAGAAAGACATCTCAAAAATCATTTAACACTGGATAAGTTTGAAAAATACTTGCCCTGAATTTATTTCCTTTCGTTTTATTAAGTTTGACCACAAAAACCCTACTACCCTTTCTCAATGCTCTTACATTGTTGTCAAAAGATGTGGTTCCACTGATTCACGTCTTTCATTGTAATCGCTCTTACTTGTTTAACATTTTCATAATCAATACATAGCCTTAGTGTTCCATCCTTATTTCTCACAAACAATACTGGTGCACCCCACGGTGAAACACTAGGTTTAATATGTCCTTTTTCTAAAATTTCTTGAAGTTGAGTCTTAAGTTCTTGCAACTCTATTGTAGTCATCCTATATGGTGCTCGAGCTATCAGAGTTGCTCCTGGTAAGAGTTCTATAGTAAAATCAAATTCCCTTGGGGTGGAAGACCAAGTAATTCTTCAAGAAAGACATCTCAAAAATCATTTAACATGGGATAAGTTTGGAAAATACTTGCTCTAAATTTATTTTCTTCCGTTTTATTAAGTTTGACCACAAAGACTCTACTACCCTTTCTCAATGCTCTTTTTACTTGCATTGTTGTCAAAAGATGTGGTTCCATTGATTCATGTTCATAGTAAATTTGAATCCTCTGCTTGGTGTTATCAGTGAATTCCATCCATATTTCCTCAAAATTTAGCAATACTTTATGTACCTTGAGCCAATCCATACCTAGAATTATATCGAAGGCATGTAATGGTGCTACATATAAATGCCATCGAGTTTGTCCTTGAGGTAGCATTGTTTGAGGGTCAAATAGACATTGGTTAACAGTATAGGTTTGCCCAGACCCATACTCGACTTTCCATCCATTAGCCATAAATCCAGGTGCTTCAAGTATGTCCCTCAAAATATTTGGTGAAACAAAACTATCAGTTGCTCCGAAATCAACCAAAATATAAACATTTCTATTATAAATTTTGCCTTTCAATAGAAAAGGTGTTGCTTGACCATTGAGTTTAGAGTTACCTGTTGCATATATCTTATGAGCAGGTTCCATAGGTTCTTTTCTCTTATCTGCTCGCAAAGGACATTTATCAGCATAATGAGGTTCTTGACAAATCCAACAACCAGTTTGTGGTGCTCTCTCTTTCTTATTTCCCTCATTATCTTCCTGAGTACCAACTCTTGGTGCATTAGCTCTTTGATCAAACCTATCCTTGAAATTTCTTTGGCCACCTTGATAGTTTTGATTTCCCCTATTTCCTTGGTACATATTCTTATTTTTGTCAAACCTATTTTTGTTCCCATTACCACGATTCTTGTTCCAACCCCTGTCTCCTTTGGTTGGACCCATGTTTTTCTTTTTTTGTGGTTCTTCCTTTTTAGAAGATTGTTGATAATAAGCTTTCTTGGCCTTAAAATTATCCTCTTCCTGTCGAGCCAAGTCACAGGTAGCAGTTAGGGTAGCAGGTTTCAACATAAGAATCAGGTGTCCAATTTTTGGATGTAACCCTAGGAGAAATTTTTGAATTTTAATCTCATTTCACTGCTCATATTCGGGCATGTATTTGAGCAATTGCACAAATCATTGATAGTACTCAATTACGGACATACTACCCTACGTTAACCTTGAAAATTCTATTGTCCTTTCAAGGTAAAATTATGGTGTTAAGAACCTATCCTTGAATGCCAAAACAAAGGTATCCCATTGAACATTGGTAGCCTCCACATTGTGAGTTTTTCTATATGTATCCCACCAATCAGTGGCAACTCCAGTCAAAAAAAAAATTGCCCATGAGGTTTTCAATTTATATGAAAGGGTCCTAACTGCAAAGTATGCCTCCACACTATTCAACCATCTTTCAGCCTCTTCCCCATCACCTTTGCCATCAAATTTGGCTATATCAATTCTTCGCATATCCTTATCCAACTCTGAACCTACTTGTTTCCTTCTTGGGTCAATAGTTATCTCATCCTCAACTATTACCGTTTCTTTTCCTTTGGATAGATTTTCTATTGTTTTTTTGTTGATGGGAAATCATCTCTTGTTGTTGAGCCAATTGAGATTTTTGTTGCTCCATGTGTTCTATCATTTGGGTCTTTTGTTGAGCTATGTGTTCAGCCATTTGAGCACTTTGCTGCTCCATTTGCTCTTTCTGTTGGCTCACTTGCTCTCGCAATAATTGCACCATCCGGACCATTTTATCCTCCTTAATAACTAGTTATTTTTCCTTCCTCTTTTCTCGAGGATATTCTGTAGCTTCCTCTGATGCCCCAATCTGCATAAATTTTTGAATGACCCTTCTAGGGTTCTCGGTCAACCCTTCCCACTGAACCACCATAGTTCTTTTTGAGAAACTAGTTTTTTCTGGATGCCATTGCCTACCCAGCAAAACAAAGAGCCTTGTCAAATTTTTGAGTCTTAGGTGAACACATTGGTAACATCAATTTAGATTTGACATAGGTTTTCTAAAATTTTATCACCTAAATATTCACAACCTTTGCTTTGATACCAAATGTAACACCCCAAGTCTTCCCACTTGGTTGTCCAATATCAGAGGTTTCATTATGAGAAATTTTTTTCTTTATTTTATTCTTTTCTAATTCATTTTCTAGTATGAGCATGTTAAATCTATCTTCATGAGTGTCATTCCATTGTAGTCAAAATACTCATGAGATCGAGATTGGCCAAATCCCATATAGTTGCCCATTTTGAACTTCACTCTCCTCCTAAGATCCTAAGTTTAGGCAGTGGGTTTCTTTTCCTCTAGGGCCCATAACACCTAGAGGTGTGACGCATAACTTTCCCATGTCTTAACATGAATTCAGAAACTTATATCTTGTACTTATATCATGTAAGACTTAGCGCATACATGCTCGAGCTAGGCGATCATCCAATCTCCATGGAGCATCGTCTAGGGTCTTACCAATACCCTGGTAACCACCCATCGTTTTGTGTTTATTAACCAACATGATGTCCCATACCATCGTGTTATTGATATTACCTAGTCAAGCACAATTCACCACTCATCACTAGTAGGGATAACCTAGAAGAGATGCCCATACAACCCTTCGTTACCTCTCATTCTGACCTTTTCCCATCATAAGTATAGTTAGAGCCCTGATTTATGATGGTTGCCTACCCACAAGCATCACTAATAATTATCTCACAGGATTGTCCTTCCCACAATCCTGATATATTATTAAGGTTGTCCTACCCACAACCTTAGGTTGCGAGTTAATATTATCCTTCCCACAATCTTGAAAACTCCCATTCAAAGGTTTATCTAGGTTTTGTTTGTTTAGTAAAGTTTATCTATGCAATGGTTTGCCAACGTAACAATTTCCTCAAAATTTCATAAGCTTAACTATATGTACATTATAAGTTTACTAATAATCATTTGGTTACAAGTATACTTTCTTTTAAAAGAGTAACATAAGAGAGACTATGAAAAACAATATTGAAAACAACATCATAAAACCTTAAATCACTTCCCCTCTACAATAATCTTAAGATTTTTCTTTATGTAGCCTTGAAATAGAGTAGGTTTAACCTATAAGTTTAATCACAATGCAACCACACTATTGTATTATTTTAATATATGGTCTATTTCTCTTTAAATATAAGATCTGAAATAATACCGTTCTGCATTTCCTATGGGTAAACTCACATTGATTTACCTACCCATTATGTAGGTTTTAATTAAAGAATCTCAAAACTACACTATCATTCAACCATACAAGCTTAATTTAAAATGAACCCAAGATTACACTCCCACACTTTAAAATTTAATGTTAATACTACTTTCATTTCTATTTAATTCCTTTTATACACGAAGAAACATTATAGTGTCAAGTCTTCTAAGTAAACATGTTCTAGATCTGAGTTTTCGCTGACTCCTCTATTTTCGAAAGCTATACTACCATCGTTTGTTTGGTAAAATATTTTTATTATTTTATCCAAAATTTTCCCATACAATTCCTCTAATCTTAGGCTCGGTTGGTGGATTTTAACTAAATAATACTATAACATACATTGTACTCTAAACTCATGTTTGGTTTATCTCTATATGGATGATGGTCCTCTTGAAGCGTCGTAAAAGCTCTACTAACACTCTAATTGTCCGTCCATCCCAGTTTGGTTTGCTAAATATTTTTGTTTCAGGGCATATCCTTCCTATCTAGTAACCGAACATGCGGTTCTTACTATGCACATTTGTTGGTTCATGTTAAAACTTAATTTGAGATTGTAAAAATTATTTGAAAAGCTTTACGTCAACCAGTATACCAGCGTCTTGTCTCATAGGTAAATTATACTTATAACTAGAATTTTCTTTGGCAACTCATCAGATCTACATTTTCCAATGAAAATATCATCTATATTCAATTGCTCTATGAACACATGCAAATTTGTTTTAAAAACATTTGAATCGACAGACGCCATATGGAAAAGAAAAACTTTAAAATGATTTTAATTCAAAAATTATTCCACATATCAAAGGATTTATCATCTTAGTACAACATTTATAAAAGACACAAGTCTTTCACCCCGAACGCAGGTCTATTCTTCAATATACATCAAATATAAGACTGAATTGATTCACTACATCTGAAGTTTCATGGTGTGCTAGCATGCAACTCTTCCTGGACTACATTTTTCGATATACAATTATTTAATCTCTCAGCATTTGATTTGAATTTCTATTAAATCAAACTTCATCAAAGTGAATCTCTTAAATCTCGATAGTTTACAACAAAGCATTTCCAGTCTTAGTTTTGACGTCCGGATGCAGACTAATGCTTCCATTGGTAAGTCAAAGACTCTAGGTTATATTTTTTTTTCTCCATAGAGCTTCAGTCCTAGTGTGGTTTTTCCGGTAATATATCTGTTGGCAATTTTGGGTACCTTGAGTACATTGCCTTTGCCTAAGTTTAGTTGTTGTCATTGATGTCAAGGAGCTATTGGTAGATGTTGTTTTTGATGTCAAGGAGTTCTTGGAGCAATTTGTTTTTATGTCTAAGGATGTGTTTTGATGAAGGTTTCAACTGGTCAGTAAGTCTCCAAGAAAATCAGAGTAGCCCAGTTGCCAAAAATCCAGAAAAAGATAAGTTAGAAAAAGTTTGCAGGCTACTGGAAAAACTGTCGCGATTTCGCGACATGTTTGAGGAGAGAGAAAGTTTGTGACATGTTTGAGGAGAGAGAAAGTTTGGCCAAAACTGTCATGATTTCACGACATGAAGAAGAATGATTTCGCGACATGTTTGAGGAGAGAGAAAGTTTGGCCAAAAATGTCACGATTTCGTGACATGCAGGAAGGCAGAGGCAAAGTGGGCAAAAGTGTCACGATTTCGTGACAAGTTTCGAAGAAGTTGTACGGATGCAGAAAGTGTCACGATTTCACGACAAGTTGAGTTAGCGATGTTGAGTTCGCGGAAGTGTCACGATTTACGTGACAAGTTTCGAAGAAGTTGTACGGATGCAGAAAGTGTCACGATTTCATGACAGGTTGAGTTGGCAGCTTGCAGTTGGCAAAAGCGTCATGATTTCATGACATGTTCCAGTTTCATGAACAGTTGACAAGAAAGAGCTTAAGGCAGCGAAAGCGTCATGATTTCGTGACATGTTTCATTTTCGCTAGTGCAAACCAAGAAAAGGATGAAGGAGCAAGAGGTGTCACGATTTCATGACAGAGTTGTTGATGACGTCAGCTAAAGGCAAAGATGTCACGATTTCATGACAGTAGCGGAGAAGAAGGCTTTGAAGTCCAGAGCATCACGATTTCATGACAAGAATCATGATGACGTCAACAAGAGGCAAAGGTGTCACGATTTCATGACAGTAGCGGAGAAGAAGGCTTTGAAGTCCAGAGCATCATGATTTCATGACAAGAATCATGATGACGTCAGCAAGAGGCAAAGGTGTCACGATTTCATGACAGCAACGGAGAAGAAGGCATTGAAGTCTAGAGCATCATGATTTCATGACAAGATTCATGATGACGTCAGCAAAGGCTGTAGTGTCATGATTTCATGACAACAAACCAAAGAAGGTGTACGACAGACAAAGGCGTAGCGATATCGTGACATGTTTGAGTGTCGCACGAGAAAAGCTACAGAACAGTAGAGGCGGTTGAAGCCGACGAAGTTAACCTTGGTCGACGAAGTATAAGGTTTTACAGCCGACGTGTTAGAAGGTTGAACAGTCGACTAAAGAACAAGATTTCATCTTGAGATTGTGAGTATTTAAAGGAGGACTGTTTGAGCAATTTTGTGTATCGATCGTAGTGTGCATTCGAAGTGTGGCGTTCGTAGAGTTAGTGCGACAAGTGAGGTTCGATCATCAAAAAATAGAGAGAGTGAAGTTCGACTGCAGCATTAGAGTGCATTTCGTTGAATCTTCTAAGTGTCAAAGACTGTGGTGTTGTTTGCACGAAGAATGTTCTACTGTTCATGAGAAGACTATGCGAAGAGAATGAGCTGTTGTGGTTGCACATAGGCGCATAAGTTGCTGTGCGTTCGAATGCTGCAGTGATTGCGAAGATTATGCAAAGGGTGGAATTTGATCTAAGGACAGCTGTGATTGCAACTGTGTTCACGCAGTCTATGTAAAAGAAAGCAAAGTGCACGAAGTAGATGCTGCTGTAATTGTGAACAGTTGTGAAGGACGAACGGTGATATTGCTGCTGCAATTTTTGCAAAAATTGCACTACTGTGTTTGCACAGAAGTTAAGAAGATAGTGCGGCTGTAATTTAAGAAGATTGTGCTGTTGTAGTTGTGCAGACTGTGAAAAGTTGTTCTCCAACCAAGTGCAGAAAAGAACAGAGGAAGAGGACAGAATTGTGCCAGACCGAAGGACTGTGTTTTGGTGTAGAAAAGAGGACCAACTTGCTGTGATAGAGTTGAGGACAGAGATCTCCAGCCAGAGCAGGGAAGACAAGTGTCTTCCGTGGAAAGAGTTCCACTTGCTAAGGGCAAAAGAGATAGAGGTCTTCTAGAGGATCACTAGCAAAGCAGATTTAGGGGAAGGTGTCTCCTTTGAGCTGAGGCTCATAAACATTGTAATCGGGAAGGATTCCCAGAGGTTTTGATATAACTTTTAGAGGAAAAGTTTTATCCGTGGAGTAGCCCACCTTGGGTGAACCACGTAAATTGTTGTGTCTCATTGTGGATTGCTTCTTATGCACTGTTTTACTACTGTTATTACTGCTATCTTATTCTGCATGTTAATGGTTTGAAAGTTGTATTGATAGATAAAGTTAAAAGAGGTCTTATACTGTTCACCCCCCTCTCAGTATAAGCTTGTGTTCTTCAATTGGTATCAGAGCCAGTGCCTTCAAAAAGTTTAACAGCTTGAAGGAAAAGTTTACAAAGAACACAATGGACTACTCGAGTGGCAATGCAGCACCTATTCTTGACGGATCAGATTTTGGTCTGTGGAGTGCAAGAATGAAAGTCTATCTAATGGCACTCGGTAATGAGGTATGGGAAGTTGTTGAAGATGGGTATACCATTCCTGCAAATGGTCCTTACACTAAAGAAGACAAGGCTTCTACATCACAAGCAATTCAAAAGCCATGAATGCAATCTTGAAGGGTTTACAAAAGGCAGATCTCACTAAAGTTATTCACTGCAAGACAGCTAGTGAAATGTGGAAACAATTGCAGGTTGTTCATACAAGTGATGCAAATGTTCGAAAGGCCAAGTTGAGACATTTTAAAGGTATGTTTGAACAACTCAAGATGAATGATGATGAAAATATTAGTGACTACATGCTTCGGATGGATGAAGTTGTTAATTCTATGAAAGACTTAGGTCTTGAACTTGCTGAAAATGATGTGTGTGATAAGATTTTAAGATCCCTTCCTAATAGATTTAGTGAAAATATTTCTGCTATTGAGGAAGCTAAAGATTTAGATAAATTGAAAAAGGATGAGCTCCATAGTATTCTTGCAACATTTGAGCTGAGAACTCAAGTAAAAGTTGATGTAAAGAAAGAGGCAGCTTTCAAAGCTATCAAGAAATCGAAGGGCAAACAGATTCAAGAAAGTGATGAGTCTTCTAGTGAGGAAGAGGCATATTACAAGGAGGAAAGGCAAGTTTTCCAGAAAGCACAAAAGCAAGAAAAATATAAGATGTTTCAACTATGGGAAATTTGGTCATTATGCTACTGACTGTACTATTTCTAAAGATGAAAGTGATGAAGATATACAGGATGTTAAAAGCAAGGATTCTGAAAAGCACAGGTATTACAGAAAGAGCAAAAATGAGTACAACAATCACCAGAAAAGCAAAGATGAGTACAACAATCATGGAAAGAGGCATTCTCACAAGAATAAGAAGAGCTTCTACTTAGACAAAGCAAGTAAGTGTTCTAGCAGTGAAAGTGACAGTTCTTCTAGTGATGATGAAAATGAGATGTTGTTCATTTCAGAAAAAGAGGAAGAACCGAAACATAAATTCATTATCATGAAATGTTTTAGATGTGGAAATTTTGGGCACCTTGAGGATGATTGCAGAAATAATGATTTGGTTGCTAGTATGTATGAGGATGTTTCAGAAAACCCCAATGAAGATGCATGTATGGTTTTTGAAAAAGGTAGCACCTCTAGTGATAAGAAATCTGAAAAAGGTTGTGATGATTCAAAGTGCCATCAAATAGAGGATCTTGAATGCGAACTCAATAATGCTCTTAGTGTTTTGAAAAAGGAAAGAAAGAAGAATGATAGACTCAAGATTAAGTTAGATGAATGTTGTATGGAGATAGATGAACTTGTAGAAAATCTTGAAGTATCTATGGCTAAGTCACAAGAACTCAAGAATGAGTTAGATTCTAAAATTCTGGAGTATAGTGAGTTAGAACAGGAAATGGCTTCTTTGAAAGAAGAAAATAAAGAGTACAAGGATAAGCTCTACAGATTTCAGGATAGCTCCAAGAAGGTTAAATTTCTCATCGAAGGACAAAGAAAACCAACAGATAAAATAGGTCTCGGTTTTGTTGAGCCGCACAAGGAACAAGGTTGGGGAATCTAGCAAGAGATTTCAAAAGAAAGAGAGTCCTGTTGAAGAAAGTACTTCAGATCATGAGTCCGTAAGTGATGAATACGCAGAAATAGAAAATGATATTCAGACTGAGAAGAAGAAGTTTTCGGGACCCATGAAGTCGAATAAAAGAAAATTTCATGACAGATGTTATGCGTGTCACAGATTTGGTCACATGGTTGTACATTGCATGACTCAAATGAAGAGAGTAAATGACAGTTTCAGGAGACGTAATTTCTTTCAAGGGTATTGCTACTCTTGTCAACAATTCGGGCACAAGGCAATTTTTTGCAAGGCAAATAACAGGAACTGGGTTAGTCAGAACAGGCGAATTCAAAGAACAGCCATGACTAATATTGTTACCTGCTATAAATGCAACAATGAAGGTCACCTAGCTAGATAGTGTAGAGCTGATCTTCTGAGATACAAGAACAGAAACAGCAGCATGAACAAGTCCAAGGATCAAGGCATGGATAAAAATAGGAATGATAACAAAAATAGGAAAAGTGATATGAACAGGTCCAAGAATCAAGGTATGGATAAGAACAAAAAAGATAATAGAAACAGGAACAGTAGTATTAACAGGTCCGAGGATCAGAACAGTGACAGGAACAGAAATACAGGAAAAGAATTCAAGAGAAGGCCCGACAAAGAAATCTTAGACACTAATGATGATGAGTGTTTAATGGGAGTGTCACTCCCAACCCTGTTTTAAATCACCTCATCAGGAGGTGGGGGAGGGACTAAGCTAAGAGGCTCATTCTTAGTCCCAAGCCCCAAAGGTGACCCTTTGCCATTGATGACAAAGGGGGAGAGATTTAAGTAAGGGGGAGAGTTTTCAAGAGAAGAGGAAAGCTTCAAGTCAGGGGGAGCAAAACTTGAAGAGATTGATTTCAGTTTTGGCTCTTGAAAGATGTGTTTTAGTTAAGGGTTGCCATCAATGACAAAGGGGGAGATTGTTGGCAATTTTGGGTACCTTGAGTACATTGCCTTTGCCTAAGTTTAGTTGTTGTCATTGATGTCAAGGAGCTATTGGTAGATGTTGTTTTTGATGTCAAGGAGTTCTTGGAGCAATTTGTTTTTATGTCTAAGGATGTGTTTTGATGAAGGTTTCAGCTGGTCAGTAAGTCTCCAAGAAAATCAGAGTAGCCCAGTTGCCAAAAATCCAAAAAAGATAAGTTAGAAAAAGTTTGCGAGTCATTGGAAAAACTATCGCGATTTCGCGACATGTTTGAGGAGAGAGAAAGTTTGGCCAAAACTTTCGACATGTTTGAGGAGAGAGAAAGTTTGGCAATCGATTTCGTGACAGGAAGGAAGGGGAATCGTGATTTCGTGACATGTTTGAGGAGAGAGAAAGTTTGGCCAAAACTGTCATGATTTCGTGACATGCAGGAAGGCAGAGGCAAAGTGGGCAAAAGTGTCATGATTTTGTGACAAGTTTCGAAGAAGTTGTACGGATGCAGAAAGTGTCACGATTTCGCGACAAGTTGAGTTGGCAGTGTTGAGTTGCAGGAAGTGTCACGATTTCGTGACAAGTTTCGAAGAAGTTGTACGGATGCAGAAAGTGTCATGATTTCATGACAGGTTGAGTTGGCAGCTTGCAGTTGGCAAAAGCGTCACGATTTCATGACATGTTCCAGTTTCATGAACAATTGACAAGAAAGAGCTTAAGGCAGCGAAAGCGTCATGATTTCATGACATGTTTCATTTTCGCTAGTGCAAACCAAGAAAAGGATGAAGGAGCAAGAGGTGTCACGATTTCATGATAGAGTTGCTGATGACGTCAGCTAAAGGCAAAGGTGTCACGATTTCATGATAGTAGCGGAGAAGAAGGCTTTGAAGTCCAGAGCATCATGATTTCATGACAAGAATCATGATGACGTCAGCAAGAGGCAAAGGTGTCACGATTTCATGATAGTAGCAAAGAAGAAGGCTTTGAAGTCCAGAGCATCATGATTTCATGACAAGAATCATGATGACGTCAGCAAGAGGCAAAGGTGTCACGATTTCATGACAGCAATGGAGAAGAAGGCATTGAAGTCTAGAGCATCATGATTTCGTGACAAGATTCATGATGACGTCAGCAAAGGCTGTAGTGTCACGATTTCGTGACAACAAACCAAAGAAGGTGTACGGCAGACAAAGGCGTAGCGATATCGTGACATGTTTGAGTGTCGCACGAGAAAAGCTACAGAACAATAGAGGCGGTTGAAGCCGACGAAGTTAACCTTGGCCGACGAAGTATAAGGTTTTACAGTCGACGTGTTAGAAGGTTGAACAGTCGACTAAAGAACAAGATTTCATCTTGAGATTGTGAGTATTTAAAGGAGGACTGTTTGAGCAATTTTGTGTATCGATCGAAGTGTGCATTCGAAGTGTGGCGTTCGCAGAGTTAGTGCGACAAGTGAGGTTCGATCATCAAAAAATAGAGAGAGTGAAGTTCGACTGCAGCATTAGAGTGCATTTCGTTGAATCTTCTAAGTGTCAAAGACTGTGGTGCTGTTTGCGCGAAGAATGTGCTGTTGTTCATGAGAAGACTGTGCGAAGAGAATGAGTTGTTGTGGTTGCACATAGGCGCATAAGTTGTTGTGCGTTCGAATGCTGCAGTGATTGCGAAGATTATGCAAAGGGTGGAATTTGATCTAAGGACAGTTGTGATTGCAACTGTGTTCACGCAGTCTGTGTAAAAGAAAGCAAAGTGCACGAAGTAGATGCTGCTGTAATTGTGAACAGTTGTGAAGGACGAACGGTGATATTGCTACTGCAATTTTTGCGAAAATTGCACTACTGTGTTTGCATAGAAGTTAAGAAGATAGTGCGGCTGTAATTTAAGAAGACTGTGCTGCTGTAGTTGTGCAGACAGTGAAAAGTTGTTCTCCAACCAAGTGCAGAAAAGAACAGAGGAAGAGGACAGAATTGTGCCAGATCGAAGGACTGTGTTTTGGTGCAGAAAAGAGGACCAACTTGCTGTGACAGAGTTGAGGACAGAGATCTCCAGCCAGAGCAGGGAAGACAGGTGTCTTCCGTGGAAAGAGTTCCACTTGCTAAGGGCAAAAGAGATAGAGGTCTTCTAGAGGATCACTAGCAAAGCAGATTTAGGGGAAGGTGTCTCCTTTGAGCTGAGGCTCATAAACATTGTAATCGGGAAGGATTCCCAGAGGTTTTGATATAACTTTTAGAGGAAAAGTTTTATCCGTGGAGTAGCCCACCTTGGGTGAACCACGTAAATTGTTGTGTCTCATTGTGGATTGCTTCTTATGCATTGTTTTACTGTTGTTATTACTGCTATCTTATTCTGCATGTTAATGGTTTGAAAGTTGTATTGATAGATAAAGTTAAAAGAGGTCTTATACTGTTCACCCCCCTCTCAGTATAAGCTTGTGTTCTTCAATATCAAGGAATCAGATCGACTATTATAACTTGAAATGTAGCTATCCTAGCATGCATACATCATTTTCTTTTCCAACACAACATGCACACACTCAAAAGCCATCATACACCATAGCTTTAAAACAGCATACAAATGTCACATAAATTTTCCAACATAGCACGCAGAGGTGCAGTCACTCAAAAGCCATCATACACCATGAGCTTTTAAAACAACATGCAAATGTCACATAAATTTTCCAACATAGCACGCAGAGGTGCAGTCACTCAAAATCCATCATACACCATGAGCTTTTAAAACAACATGTAAATATCACATAAATTTTCCAACATAGCATGCAGACGTGCAGTCACTCAAAAGCCATCATACACCATGAGCTTTTAAAATAGCATGCAAATGTCACATAAATTTTTCAACATAGCATGCAGAGGCAAAACGGAAAGCTTATTCATCATAGGTTCACAACAACCATATTTTATTTTTATTTTTCAACAGTTCCTTTCTATTGCATGCGTCCTATTCCATACATGCTTGGAAATATTTAGCTTATCAACAGTTTTACCAAGCAATTTCAACTAAATTCACAAACATGCATTACATATTAATTTCCATGTATGCACTAAAAGTAATCACTTTCATTTCAACACACCAAACAAAAATCAACTAATTGCTTACATAGGATAGAATCAAGTAATGCATTAAACAAATCCACTTTTCCCACTAATCCCATTTTATTCTATAGATTGAGCCAATTCGACTTACTGATTAGCACTTTCTACACTTCTTGACTTTCTAAATCATTCTCCTTCATTGCATTCATTATGTGCTCTCGTAACCACGCCAATCACCATCTACCTTCTCCTTCACTTCTTTCCCCCCAATCTAGAAGATGGTTCCTTCTCCTTCGCATGGAAAACTGGTGTTTGTTTTGAAACCCATCTATTCTAAATGTGCCAAGTGGTATCCACTTCTTCCATGTTCAACAACCATCATAATAATAATAATCTCCAAAAAATGCCGATAATTCCCTAATTACCCCATTCAAAGAATGCAAAGCAATATTTCCTTAATAATTGTATTATTATTGTTATTATATTTTAATATACCATTGCTTAAATTACTTTATTTACCTTGTCTCAAAAGCAACAATAAAACATTAAATATTATTTGTTTTCAATACACTCATATGTTGATGTTTATTCATTATATATATATATATATTTATATATATATATATATATATATATATATATATATATATATATATATATATATATATATATATATATTTTTTAAATAAATAAATTTCTCAAAAATACACATTTTCCTTTCAGATTTTAGAACAATATTAATCATATCTTTATTCCATATTTATCCCATTAATTTTAAACTATGGCTCCCATGCATTTAAGCATTTTCATTGCCAACCAATATTTTAAACTATGGCTCCCATGCATTTAAGCATTTTTATTGCCAACCAAACATCACAAATTCACAAATCATCAAACATCAAACACTCCTACAAATGCAACTACATGATATACATTCTACATGGACCGTTGGTGAATGCATTGCCTATAGGGTTCTTTGCCCCTATCAACTAGCAAATACACCACCGCTCATCATTTCCATTGACTTACCTTGCACTGGAATAAACCTTCTGTCCATTGAGGAGACCTCCTTCCTTTGCATTACCCCTCTAGTAACAATACTTGTCTCCTGCATCCACAGATACATTAGCATTATCTCATCCTTGCAGACAAATTAGGCGTATAATAAAATAGGTTTTTGGAGGGTTGTTACATGTTGCTACCATCAATTTTTTTAACTTGCACAGCTCCATTGTTGATGATTTCAATCACTTCATATGACCCTATCTAGCACTGCATTATTTTTCCTTTCCTTTCCTAGAATCAAGATTCATACAATAATGTCAATTCTTCCACTTTTAATTGGTTTGGCCTAGTGTGACAATCATGCCACATGGACCTTTGTTTTTAGATGACCTTTGTTCGATGCAGAGTATCACATCGGTATTCATCCAGTTGGTTAAGCTGCTAAATTTCTTCCTTTTGTGCCTCATCCAGATTCAAATCTAAATCTACTACAGTTTTGAGAGTCTTAATTTCAAATTTTATGGACATAATAGAAGTCTTCCCATATACTAACTAGAATGGTGTAAAACTAGTGGTAGTTTTCTAGGTGGTTTTGTAAGCCCACACTGCTTCTGGTAATCTTATGGCCCAATATTTCCTATGTTGTTGTACCATCTTTGTGAGAATGTTCTCCAATTCATGGTTGGTGACCTCTACTTGCCCATTTGCCTGTGGATGGTAAGGAGTGGTTTTGTTGTGCCTGATTTTGTACTGCTGCATTATTTCCTAAATCAACTTTGAAGTAAATTAAGGGCCTTCATCAGTAGTGATCTCCCTTGGAACCCCAAATTTTGTAAATATAGATAAAAATAGAAAATTTGCTACAGACTTCTCTTTAGAATCACGTAATACCTACACTTCAACCCACTTGGTCACATAGTCAATGCAAAATATGATGTATCTCTTACCTGTTGACTGTGGATTAATGGGTCCTACAAAATCCATCCCCATTTGTCAAATGGCTCAACATGCACATGTGGTTGGAGTGGCATTTCATCTCTAAGAGTTGGTATGCCCATCCTCTGACATTGATCATATTAGCTCACGTGTTTGGTTGAATCTTTAAAAAATTAAGGCTAGAAGTATCCAGCCTACAATACTTTGAATGCAATTCTTTTTCCTACAAAATGGCCACCACAAGGTTCATTATGGGAAGCTTTCAACATTTCTATAATCTCATTATTAGCAACACATCTTCTCATGATTTGATTAGGCCCTATTTTAAACAGGCATATCTCAATCTATGAGAAGTTTGCACTTTTCTCTATTAATGTTTGTTTCTCATATGGTGAAAGTGCAGGGGATACTTACCAGTGTCTAAATAATTAGCCGTATTTGCATACCATGGTATCTATTCATTCAGAGCAAACAAATGCTCATCTAAAAACTGATCTTTTGTGGTTGTATGATCTGGTGGTGTCAATATGAAAAGAAAATATGCAACCACATTGTCCTTACCTGTTTTATCTACAATTGTCACATCAAATTCTTGCAAAAGTAACAACCATATGATAATTCTACCTCTAATTCCAGGTTTATTTGTCAGGCACCTGATGGTTGAATGATCAGTATGCACAAAAAGCTGATAACCTGTAATATAGTGGTAAAATTTGTTAAGAGCATGTATGACTACAATAAATTCCTTTTCTGTGATAGTATAATTGAACTCAACACCTGTAAGATGTTTACTGACATAATAAATGCCATAGAATTCATCACCATCCTTCTATCCCAGGATTGATCCTATCGCATTATTGGATGTATTTGCATATATGTGAAAGGGAATTGTCCAATCTAGACCTCTTAGTATTGGAGCAGTGGTTAGTTTTTCTTTCAAAGTGTTAAATATCTGTTCACATTCATCTGTCCAAATAAACTCTGTATGATCCTAAGAAGCATACACCTAAGCTATTTGCAGCATAATATCAAGCATAAAACCATGAAAGCATGAAAGACAAAGGAATTAACAAAACATAAGATCTCTTTTCATTAATTCATGTTGAAATTTGGTTACAGATAGGTCCCTCTTAGGGATACCAAATGCTTGATACAATGATTACAAATGGAATAGCCCCTGAACGGGGATGGTGTACTCCATAGGCTTCTTAGATTCGACACGAATTTGTTCAAGGGCTTACGGATGCCTTCTTCTCACTTGTTGGGAGGGATCTGATGCCAAAGATGCTTTGAATTAGTCCAGGACCTATGATCTACGTACAAGAAACAACATAGAATGATCAGTAGCATATGCGGCCTCTCATGATGAGGCTCCTTTTGAAGATCTGCATGAAATGACATAGAAGCATGATGAAAGCATAAAAATGCAAAGATAAGCAGAAATGCATCAATAACTTGGAAATCACCATACAAATGCAGTGGAAAAGATAGATCTATGCTAATATAATCTGATAAAGCAAAAACAATAAGAAATCTATGCTAAAAACTCAGGAAATAATGCCTCAAACCCTAGCCATTGTTGCTCAGGGTGGTCGTGACTATAGGCCACTATCGAAGATAGCGACCACGAACCTATGACTTTCTACCTCACAAACTAAGGGCTAGGACACTCAATCCTTCATCCAAATTGATGTTCAAGGGTCACCTTCATATCCAGAGATGGATTGGTGATGAAAATCATGTTGAACTGAATGCTTGAATGGTGCATTATCATTGCTCAATCGGACAACACTTCGTTACTCCTCAAGGGGATGTAGAATTGCTCTCCAATTCGCTAGGGCTTCACTACATAAAAACTCTGATACTTTCTTGTTCTTGGGAGGATGCATATGTAGACCTCCTAGATTCTAGATCTTGGCTTCTTGGAGAAGCCAAGATCTAGATCTGCATGTAACTAGTCATTGGAGGGGAAGGCTCAGTTATAGATTTGCATGGAAGGGGTAGTCAGGAGGAGCTCTGGGAGATCCATACCAAAAATCGCTCGAATCCAATGCAAGTGTAGTCATTCTCCATGATTTGGGCCCTCATTCATGGCCAGTTTGTGTTTTAGTGCTAGTCACTATCCAGAGTAGTGGCTAGCTCATGGTCACTCTAAGCTTCAACAACCTATGTTGGTGGTCACTCTAGTCGATAGTGATCATGCCTGAATGGGCCAGAACTACCCCTTGTGAGTGGTTAGGACCACTGCTAGCTCTTGGAAAGGTCCAATATCAGTCATATGGTCTTTAGATGTGCCCATATGAGTAGTCTCCTAAACATGATGTATTTTAGGTGTCTACAGATACCCCTTTTTGGGATGCATTATGGGAAAACACAATGTTGAGAAAAAATAGACCACCTAGGGCCATATTGTAGGGTGTATGATGATCATTGATCTGATCAACATTAGATGCCCCAATCATGAGAAAGGTGTACATCTTAGAATCATTGCTTCCAATAGGATGGAAGGCTTAAATTTGTAAAAGCTTTCATAAGTCTCAAGGTGATCGGGTAGCCTTAGTGCTACGATAGGTCCGAAAGGAGGAGAGCTACAAGCTTAACTATCATATTTGCTTTTTTCCCTAGAAAAGGGTAAGCTTATGATAGTTGTTAGCAATGATTCATAAGATGAATGCAATTTGACATGATCGAGTGATCCTTTGTTGATTTTGATTATGATTGTTGATATTATGACTACCCCCTCAAGCGACGAGTCGATGAGGGAAGGACAATGAATAAAGTGATGAGTCGCTTGACCAAGATGATTGATTTGGATGATTTAAGAGTTTTGCATTGTTGTTATATGGTAGGTCCCATTACAGGTGTGATTTCAACCATTAATAGTAATTGTACATCTCTATCCCATGGAGCAGTTCAATCGCAATGGCCTTCTTAGGGAATCAAGATGATAGCAATTCCAATTAAGCTTGTGTTGAATCACTATGTTCGATGATCTGCTAAAAGTGTCATAGAAGAAATGAAATGAATACCTCATTCCCATGGGGTAGTCCGGCCACCATGGCCTTCTTCGGGATTGAAGTGAAGCATTTCAATTCGACGATGACTAATTTACCCCAAATGACCTTATGGTAATTTACTCATCTTGTCAGATTGCATGGAGTGCAAGTCGCTGCAACCGCCAAGTGTATAGAGTAAATAACTGGATACGAGGTGCATTTGAGATTTTATTGTTATTTGATTTTTTTATTATTATTTTAAATTATTATATTGATGTTTTGAATTTTGATTTATGTAATTTTTTTGGTATTTTGTAATTTTTGATGATTTTGGACCGATAGATATGCTTAATTGTCCATTTTGAGATTCCTCATGGTGAGAAATTTAATGTATTTATTATTGTTTGCTAGCCGTTATTAATAGTAGTGGCCAATTCGTGATCATTATCACGTTCAGCGACTAACAATTTCTAGCCACTCATAGCAATAATGATCACGAAAAAACTAAAAAATATAAAAGAAAATTAGGGTTTTGACTTTCATTATTTCTAACTATCAAATTGCAATTTGAGCTCTGAGGGAGAAAGAGAGAAAGTGACCCAAAAGATTGTCGCACCTCCTTTTATTTTTTTCATCATGGTGGAGCAAGGCGAGGCATCCACGAGAGAAGGAGCCAGTGATTCATGGGTATTTCTTCAAATCCTAGCTTGTATTTTACTTGGTAAAAATAACCTCACTAATTAATTGGTAAATCAACCCCATTAAACCTGTTGGTAACAAATCGCATCGATAGATAAGTTTAGATTTAGGCTAATTTAGGTGGGTCTCTCTTAGTCTTGTGCTTTTTGTTAATTTTTTTGGTTTTTGGGGCGATGGCGGATTTCGTTGACATGTCACCTTACAGTCGTTGTTGCTCAGAGTGAACCCCAATTTGGAAAGAGGGGCCGCTCTCATTGACATCAAATACTTTGAATTCCAATGTTCAAATTTTTTATCATTGTCGGCATCAGCGGCTGCTGTGGCGGCCATTGTAAACATAAGCGGCCACTAACATTAGGAAAAAAAATTAAATTTCTTGATTTTTTTGAGTTTAACTATTTAATTGATTTTTTTGAAATTTGTGTGTATTTTTGAATGTTTTTGCATCTATGGGTGCATTTGATTATTATGTTTATACCCTTAGGTGATCTTAGGTTACTTTTGCACCATTTTTATATTTTATTGACTCTTTTTTTAGCTTAAGTGCATCTAATTTAGGCATTCATTTTGTACTTCAGATCTTGTCTGTGCGGGCTCAGGAGCCTGGTTTGTTGGTAGCATTGCTGCCTAACATGACCTTGATAGACTGGGCATGGTTTGATGCCCAAGGGTTGATGTATGTTATTAGGTTATCGACTATTATGTCAAACCAAGCGTACCTCACAATGTTGGGCCACATATGGGACTGTCAGACCAACACTTTTCATCTCTCGATTGGTGAGATGACTATTACATCGAATGATGTCTACAGGATATTTAGGATCCCATTCGATGGATAGGCCATCATTTCCACCTCAATCAGATAGAGAGCAGCAATTTTTGCCAAGGGTTTTGGTGCTCAAGCATAGGATACTTTGGGAGATATCCATCATGGGGGAGTTCTTATTGCTCATTGGTATCGAGAGGATGTTTTCATGCGATGGTAGGCTATCTTGATGCATATTATCTATAACATGCTTCTTCCAGATACTTCAGGAGTGAGGTTCCCATGGAACCTCTTAGCTATGGTGCAGGACTTGCTAGATAGCGATGAGGCTATCATTATGGCTTGGGGGAGTACATTACTAGCACAACTCTATGATGAGTTATATAAGATTCAACGATGGGGTCAGGCTAGAGTGGCTTGCAGTTTGCTCCTATAGATCTGGGGATGGGAGCACATCAAGATAGACCACCTCATAGGATTACCCTAGGAGATCACCAGGATAGCGGCTAGGGCACAGTGCTATGGTTCTAGATGGTCACAAGTGGTAGAGGAGTGATAGAGTCACCATCATGTAGGAGATTATGGACACTACTAGCATCCTTGATTGGTCTGCAGGTAAGGGATATCATCTGGAGGCCTTATTTGGATTGCCATGCATAGCCTGAGGTAGATATTTTATGGCATGAACAAGATATGATCGATGGGTCATCGATCACAAGGTAGTTGTGAGGGAGTTCTTCCACTTCTCCTAGGTGACCAAGCAATTTGAGATCTAGTAGGATATCCCATTAGATCTAGTTCTCTACAAGTATATTCAGGCAAAGAGGGATCTCCCAATACCTTGGGTCACAACACTATTTGAGGAGGAAGATCCTCCTATAGTTGATGTCGATATAGCGGATGTCGAGATTATAGAGGCGTATACCCAGTGGTGGGTTACATGGCTATGGTATGGTGATGGTAGCCTAGGGTAATCTAGGGATGAAGCACCTAAGGAGGATCCATATGCATCAAGTGTGACCTAGGATAGAGGAGTAGGGCTAGGTAGAGGAGAAGGTAGTAGAGGAGTAGGCCTTACCCAAGGAGGAGGAGGATGTTGCTCTAGAGGATCAGGAGTCTCCTCTTTGAGCTCAGCTACATAGTGTTGAGGTCGAGCTTTAGATAGCTCATATATAGATTATATAGTAGGATACCTCTATAGCTATGCTCCATATTTAGGTTAGCTCATTATAGACCCAAATTTTGATAGGCCAGACCAGATGGAGGGGTTTTGAGGAGGAGAGGACCACCCTCCAAGCATAGGTCAACTCAACGTAGCTCAAGATAGAGCAGCTTACTATAGAGAGAGATGTTGCATTGCAGGTAGCACCAACTGCTCAAGGATCGGTAGGTTTAGACCTAGGTGTAGATATGAGATGCCTACAGGGGCTACTAGAGGATTATGAGGCTCATATGTCATAAAATGTCAGGTATATTCATCTTTATAGACCTAAATTAGGAATCTAGGTGTTACTCCTCAAGAGAGGTCTATAGTAGGGGGTTCACAGCATAGCAAGCAAAGTGAGTTAGGGCAGTCTTCAGTGCATCCTAGTCATAGGATAGAGTCCCGAATAAAGAGGACCGAAGGGACTAGCTCTAAACAGACTGACCGAGATGGAGCCGAGGGTGGAGGTGAGCCTAGGGGCGTAGGCCCTGTATGATAGTCATGATGACTTTGTATCATTTTTTAGTGTAAGGTCTGAGGACCTACACTATTGTAGCCTATGGGTATTTTTGTACCTCTATGTACTTATTTGACACACACATATATATATGATATTCATTTTTAGACTCATTATGTGTATCATGTGTTTATTTTTATTTTTATGTGATGCAAAATGGATGCAATGCTTATGATCTTATGCTATATGATGTGATGTATACATGACATGCACTAGCTAGATGATAGATGTATTGCTTAGATGCTATGATCTAGATGTATAGATAGACTATGATGTATGCATATATGGATGTAATGTTATTATTAAATGCATGTTTAATTTATTTCAATTGTTTATGCATTTAATTTATGTTGTTATGATATGATAAATGCAATGTGTGTAATGCATTATTTATATGATGATGATCTAATGTAAATGAACCTGTATGCTTTAATCACTTAAAACATAAGGAATGAATTTAATATGTGTTTAACAATCTAATGGATGACACCACAAAATGTATAAAAATCATGAATGTAAATAATAACTCTTATCATAAGAATTAATCATTTAAGCATCCAAATGTGAGATGATTTATGATATGATTTGATTTGTTGCTATGAGAGAATTTTTGAGGTTTTCCATGAGACTCAAACACCCTAGTTAATTAATCAAAAGTTGTATAATGACCATACAGGACTCTTGAAAGATAAGGTTTTGTTATGAAGACCAAGATATTCATTATCCATGTGTGTGCAAATGAATATATTAGATGAGACATAAGCCTACCCCAATGCCAAGGTGGGATTCATTCAGCCCATTGTTATATTGGGGATCATCAAATGCTCATCATGATCCTAAGTTGGACTCAGTTGGATTAGACCATTAGGTGATACAGGACACCTAAAGCTAGCTCTTTTTGCAAATTGCTTAGAACTACCCCAATGCTAGGCGAGATTCATTCAGCCCATTGTTGTATTGGGGATCACTCTATGGTTTCAAGTAGTGACCATTCCAGGGATTCAAGCTCTTCACCCCCTTCTTTTATTCACATTTATTGGGATACTTGCTCATGCTTAGTGATGAAAATCACTATTTATTTTATATTTTATTTTATTTTGAGCAAGGGATTTTATTTTTGATTGTGGATTTTGCTTATTTTGTATGAAAGCAAGGGATTTCTTTGGGTAGGGGGGAGCTTGTCCTTTTGCCAATGATCAACACTCTAGACCATGCGCATCACAAGATGAGCAAGTAAAAACCTTTCACTTAGGATGCCTAGTACCACTTTGTAGTGTTCATATTTCCCTTGTTCCAACTAGGATTTTAATGTTTTGATTAGTGATGGGATTTTGATATATGCTAGGTGCTATCAAAACTAGACCTCATCTATCAAAAGCAAAGATAGCTTTCTACAAAATCTGAGAAGATCACTAGGTATGGTTGAATGACCAAAAACCCTAGTATATTCCTTATAGCAACAGGAAGGGGTTGTGTTGAAAAACATAGTTACTCACATGGGTGATGGATGATGATTGATGCATGGATGCATGATTGAGATACAAACGTGGTGTCATTTGTAAGATTGAAAACACAATCTATCCTAATGCGAATGCAATGGATGCAACATGCCTAATGCAATGCAATTACATGAATGCAAATGCAAAATGCAAATATTTTTGTATTTTAATGTTTTTAATTGTTTTTTATTGTTTTTGTATTTTTGTATTTTATTTTTTTTTTTTTTTTTTTTTTTTACCAAAGGGCTTAAATACCTTTGGAGCCTTTTGTGAGTTGACCAAAGGGCTTATGATGCCTTTGGAGCATTTTGTGAGTTGACCAAAGGGCTTATGATGCCTTTGGAGCCTTTTGTGAGTTGACCAAAGGGCTTATGATGCCTTTGGAGCCTTTTGTGAGTTGACCAAAGGGCTTATGATGCCTTTGGAGCCTTTTTTGAGTTGACCAAAGGGCTTATGATGCCTTTGGAGCATTTTATGAGTTGACCAAAGGGCTTATGATGCCTTTGGAGCCTTTTGTGAGTTGACCAAAGGCTTATGATGCCTTTGGACTTTTTGTGAATTGACCAAAGGGCTTATAGATGCCTTTGGAGCTTTTTATTTTTTTTGGAATTTTTTGTTTTCTTTTTTTTGATTTTGATGTTTTTAAATGTTTTTGAAATTTTGAATTTTTTGAATTTTTTTATATTTTTGTTGTTTTTATGTGTAAAATACCTTTAGATGAAGAATGTTGAGAGGCTCAGGCTCTTCAACACCTTCTAACGATGTTAGGTGATATGTCCCAAGTCCAATATTCTCTGAGATGATATAAGGACCTATCCAGTTGGCCATAAATTTGTCTTGCAAGTGCGGTGATAGGTTTGAATTATATTGGTTCTCTTTGAGCATGAGATCCCCAACCTTAAAGTCTCTCAAGTGGACTTTATTGTTATAAGCTCATGTTAGATGATCTTGGTAAATATGAAGATGCTCAAGAGCATTGATGTGACGTTCATCAAGAAGGGTCAATTGATCAAGGTGAGCTTGTCATGCAGTGTCATCATCGATGAACTCTTTCAATGCGACATGCAATGTTGGAATTTCTAACTCCAAGGGCATAATGGCCTCAGTGCCATATACAAGCAAAAATGGTGTTGCCCTAGTGGGCATCCGCACGCTAGTTCTGTAAGCCCATAATGCAAGAGGTAACTATAGATGCCAATCCTTATGATTTTCTTTTACCATCTTCTTTAAGATGGCTACGATTATTTTGTTTGAGGCTTCTGCTTGCCCATTTGCTTGTGGATAATATGGTGTCACAAAACTATGTTGAATGTTATATTTGGATGTTAAAGCCTACATATTTTTATTCTTAAATGAAGGACCATTATCCAAAATTATCTTGAATGGGACCCCAAAGTGATAGATGATATTGTGAAGTATGAACTCCACAATTCGTGGTCCTATCATTGATGTTAAGGGGACCGCTTCCACCCATTTGGTGAAGTACTCAGTGGCCATTAAGATAAATGTGTGTCGGCCCAAATATGGGGGAGAGATCTTTCCAATTAGATCGAAACCCCACTGAGAAAATGGCCAAGCCACCTGAATGGGTTGTAAGGCCTATGATGGTAGGTGCATCAGATTTGCATGATGTTGACACTTAATGCACTTCCTGACATACTCACAACAATCCTTTTCCATGGTGGGCCAATAATAACCCATTCAAAGGATGCACTTGATGATGGCCATGCCACTAAAATGGCCACCACATGTACCATCATGAGCTTGTGAAATCACCCAAGCTGATTCTTGGGGCTCAAGACAATGAAGGAGGACTCCATCATAGTTTTGATGATACAATATATCTCCTAGAAAGACATATCTTATCACTTTTTGTTTGAATGCTCATTTTGTAGCATACAAAAATCCCTATGGGATGATTCCAAGCTTAAGGAAATCTTGTAATTGGCATAGCCAATCCTGATAAGCTACAACCTCAATAGACAAGATGACTTGTTCCCTCTATGATTCGATATGCACAAATGTAGATTGAGAAATAACCTTGTGGTGAATGGTGGTACCATTCCTCGTAGGACCCTGCGAGATCAAAGACCCCCAAGGTGCCTTCTTTAGAAAGTCTCTAGCTTTATAGAACCACTCATGATTTGGTTCTATATGAATCATGTTGACTGATTCTTTGTTGTCAAAAGCCTCATGTTGCATCACTGATTGTGAGAGCATCTTCACATGAATGGTAGTGAAATCAGTAGATAGATTTTGAGGGATCAAGGATCCCAAAGATGCCATAGTGTCTACAAATCTATTGGATGTGCGAGGGATTGCCTCGATGTCGTACCATTCTAGTTGGGCTAGATAAGTGTCAACAAGCTCTTTGTAAGCTTTTAGGATTGGACACCTACATTGAAATAATCCCTTAACTTGGTTGACGATGAGAAGGGAGTCACCAAAGATATTTAGCCTTTTGATCTTCATAGTGATTGTTATTTGGAGACCCAAGATTAGGGCCTCATATTCAGCATTGTTATTTGTGCAAGGGAAGTCTAGCTTAAATGACAAGGGCATTGGAGCACCTTGTGGCATGAAAAACACAATCCCTGCACCACCCCCTTGCTCACACTTTGAACCATCAAAGAACAAAGTCATGTCAGCTTTATTATCAGGTTCTTCAAGTTTGGGTGCTTTCGATAATGCAAAGACTACATCATCGAGAAGTTCTATGGTGAGAGGTCTACTATCCTGAAGAGGTGCCTCTACCAGTTGATCAGCTATGACTTATCCCTTGATGGAATTTTGGCTTATGAATTCCAAATCAAATTCTATCAATAGCATGATCCACTTTGTAGTACGTGTATTATGATATGTCTTGCTCATCATATACTACAAAGGATTTTGTTTTGATATCACATACATTGTATGGCTCAACATGTAGTGGCACAACTTCTTAGTCACAAAGACCACTGCTAAGCATAACTTCTCTATGTATGCGTACCCTAGCTCATAACTCACCAAGGTGTGGTTGATATAATATATCACTTGTTCTTTATCTTGCATATTCTTTTGAGCCAACATGGTGCCCAAAGAAAAATTGGTAGTGGATATATAAAGTAAAAATGGCACATCTAGCCTTGGTGGAGCTAGTACTGGTGGTATTTCTAGGTATTTCTTGATCTCAGAAAAGGCTTGCTGACATTCTTCATCCTAATGGAATGGGACCCCCTTGTGTAGCAGTCGATTCATGGGTCGACATTTATTTGATAGTTGTGTGATGAAATACTTTATGGATGCTACTTTGCCCTATAGGCTTCTCAGCTCTTTGATGTTAGTGGGTGGGGCCATTTCTAGGATAGCCTTTACCTTTGTTGGGTCGACTTTGATCCCTCATTTAGAAATGATGAATCCCAAGAGTTTTCCTAGAAGTTATACCAAAGATGCATTTCTTGGGATTCAACCTGACATTGTGCTCTATCAAGTGATCGAAGACCTTTCTTAGGACCTCGACATGCTCTTCACATAGCAATGACTTGGCCAGTAAGTCATCGATATAATCTTCTAGGATCTTATGCATGTAGTCATGGAAAATGTATGTCATAGCCCACTGATATGTGGCACCAATATTTTTAAGACCAAATGGCATTACTTTGTAACAAAATGTCCCCCATGGAGTGGTGAATATGGTTTTGTGTTGGTCTTCGAGTTTAATCTAAATCTGATTGTAACCAAAAAAACCATCCATGAGGGAGAGCATCTCATGACCTACAGTTGCATCTACAAGAGCATCTATGTTGGGCAACGAGAATGAATCCTTCGGTGTTGCCTTATTGAGGTCTCTAAAATCCATGCAAATATGGATCCTTCCATCAGGTTTTCCTATAGGCACCATGTTTGATACCCATTTTGGATAGTCGATGGGTATAATAAAGACTACATCCAATAGCTTCTGCAGCTCATTCTTTACCATCAAGGTGATGGTTGGATGCATCTTCCTGAGCTTCTGCTTGATCGATTTCTTTGTAGGATCTAGTGAAAGGTTGTGGACAACCAATTTTGGATCTAAACCCGACATATCCTTGTAGGTCCAAGCAAAGAGATTAGGTCTCTCTTTCAATAGAGGTATGATGATGGCCTATTCTTCTAGAGATAAGATTTCTCTAAACTTGAATTTCTTTGGATTAGAAGGATCATCATTGATGTCCACTTTGAAAGTTTCCTCTATTGCCATATGTGACCCATCCTCAAGCTGGTGAGGAGTGGGGATCAAGTGGATGTCATCTGTTGGGTTTAAAGGTTCAACTAAATCATGGGTCGAAACCAGCATGATAAACATCATGTGTGCAACCTAGTGCAAAATGAAATGGTTGTAGCATTTCTTCATTGGGGAAGAAATCTTCAGGCTCTAAGGGTGAATCAATATGATCCCAATCAATAGCATCTAAGTTAAGACACAATGGTTTAGAAGGATCGGTTGGGTTGTGGAGTGGAGTGGTCAAATCAATGGAGATCATGTTGATGGATGGGATGAAATCTCCAAGACCATGTGGGTGTAACTCTGCATTGTTGATTTACCTTCCATACCCAAGATGAGGCTCTAGGGGTATGGGGATCTCAGGATCTGATCTATGGATAGATGAGAAGATGGGATCATTTGGCTGAAGTAGCTCTCTAAATGTAGGAGGATCGAGGAAGACTATGTGATAGATCATATCTGAATTGGGTGGTCTTCCCCTGAGGTGAGGGCCAGGATATACTCTATGGTACATCTCATCTATGTCAAAAGGCTCATTGTGATGATGTAAGTATTGAGGCCCAAGATAGGCCATCTCGGTCTCATCTTCATAATCACTATCATCTATGAAGAATCCTCATTATTCATTTCCACTGGAACTATGATATGACATGAATGTCGAGGCCCAAGGTAGGCCATCTCAATTGAATCTTATGACTCATAGTCACTCTCATCTATGATGTATCCACCCTCTATATTAATTGACCAGGTGAGGTGATGTAAATATCGAGGCCCATGATAGGCCAATCTAATTTCATCCTTAAACTCACTTGTGATATACTCATTCTCTTCTCGCTCATAACCATAGCCTAGTTCATCCTCCCATAGGATGATTCTTGATGGGCTTGCTTCGAGAGAGAAATTTAGATGATACTCATTGGGTGGTTCTATATTGACCATAGCCACCCATCTATCACTCAAGTAGCTTATGTTTGGTTGATAGGGATTCCATTCAATGTCTTCCCCGAACCCTAAGCTCAGCCTATCTAGAGATGCTACCAATGAATCATCATAGCTTTAGATATGATATCCTAGGCCAGACCTATTAGTAGGTAACTGATATCGTGGTTCAAGTGGGTTTCATCACCCTTGCTCATATAGACCCAAACCATAGCCATGCCAATGGTTGCATTCAAAGTATCTTAGAGCAAACTCAAGATTGGACAAGTAATGAACATTCATGGTGAATGGCTCATCCTCATCCTCTTCAATATCTGAAGCATCATGGGCATAATCCAAACTAGCATAGATGAAGTTGGTTTGGTTAGGGGGATCCCCAATGGTACCACTATCCCTATTGGTAAGTTTGGGACTCTTGGTCATCCCATGTCTTGTGCAGACTCGATAATTGGAGTGAAAGTCACATTTTGCACAAGATATTCACCTAATCCTGTGTTAGCTAGGTGAACTATCACCTACGGTGTAGATGATGTTGATGATGATGTAGGTGAGGTAGGTTGAGGTACCTCCTCGACTATGTCTTGGGAATCTTCCTCCTCCATGGGATTTGGAATTTTTATTATTGCTATGGTAGGGACTTCCTTAGGTCTTTCCTCCACCAAGGGTGCTTTTAGCTTCTGAGAGTCCTTTGCCTTAGACATTGTGGGTTTCTCAGAAGTGCTAGTAGCTTTAGAAGTTGGAGGTGGTGTCGATGTGGATGGGTCACCTCGCACTGATTTGGATTTGCTTTCTAGTTGTGTGGTAGGGGATGATGGCCTAATGTATAGGTGCATGGATAGAAGGACAAAATCCCTTGGTAAGTCAACCTGATGAACATATTTGAATGGCTCTTCATCTGATGGTACCACATGTACTTGTCCCTCATGCACATATTTAATGCATTGGTGCAAGATCGAGGGAATGCACTACATGTCCCTTATCCAAGGATGCCCTAGGAGGATATTATACTACATAGCCCCCTCCAATACATGACACATCATAGGGATGGTCTTATGCCCTACCTTTATAGGTAGGATGATTGTACCCACTATGGAGCACAGTGCATCATTGAAAGCTCTCAATGTGTAGGAGGTAGGGATGATGTTTGACCTAGGGATTTTCAAGTGCCCTATAGCTTTTGTTGTTATTATATTAATCGATGAGCCTATGTCGATTAAAACCCACTTGAAAGGTATGTCATTGATAGAAGTGATGATATGTAGAGGTGGGTCTACTATGGTAGTAGGGACTACCTTTATTTTATGATCATAAAAATGAATCATAGGCTCTTGACACTATTGTACTTGCCCCACAAAGTTTGTAAATGCATCAAGATTCTGGGGTTGTAGCTCAATTGATCTCAAGATTTCCATTAGAGTCTCCTTATGTCTGGGAGACTATTGAATGAGCTCATATATTGATAACTTGGTCGATGTCATTTGGAGATTCTACACAAGTCTACTCTGAATAGTTATCATAGGTCATATTGGTGGACCTAGAGGATTATTCTACACCTACCTCTATTGAGGTGTAGTCGAGATATGAATAGGAGCCATTGGAGGCTCTAGTTGGTTGTATCACTCGACTTCTTATCACCACATTGACTATTTCAACCATTCCAATGAATCCCTGAGTGGGAGGTTCAACTTGGACTTGGTTTACTTGAGCACCCTAATTTCTAGGGGCTTCATGGTTTGGCAATGGGTTTCTGAATATGCCCATGTCTCTATTGTTAGGTGCTAGTGGATTATCAACTTGTAGTTCACCCTTCTCGATCATGTTTTGTACAATATTCTTGAAACTGATGCATGCTTCGATATCATGCCCCTATTGTCTATGGTATGGGCAATAATGATCTTCCCTATATCCCTTAGGCTTGGGATAGTTAGGGTCAAGAAGTTGTACCTTAGGTAACCTGAGTCTTTATGCCTCACTTAGTTGATTGAATATTGATTGCATCAATTCTGAAAAAGGTGTGTAGTAGCGAGGTGATCGACGTTCCTTATTTTGACCTTGATTGTTATTTTGGTTGTAATTGGTCGATGGGGGTTGAGCCTGATAATTCTATGGTTGTTGGCTATTTCCTCCCTTTGGTGCATTTAATACAACCTGATTGACTGGAGTAGGCTTGGCCTACTTTTGTTGATTTTTGTTGTTGTGGTTGTTGTTGTTCTAGTCCTTTTTGTTTTGGAGCTTAAGATCTCCTTCTTCAACCTTGATGTCTTCTATCAGCTTGGCTTGAGCCAAGGCTTCCTCGAATGTTTCATACTATTGTAGTTGCAAGAGCAATGAGATGTGCTTAGTGCAACTCTTAGTAAACATTTGGGTGAGCTCAATAGTGGGAACAAAAAATGGTAGTTTTACCATTACTTTTCTCCATCTATTCCCATAGTCCATGACTAGCTCATCATCGTATTGCTTTAGGTTTTCCAAGTCGGACAAGTTTACTTTCTTCTTGATGCCAAAAGAAAAGTATTCAAGAAATGCATTCACCAGCTGCTCAAAACTGATGATGTTGTGCTTAGGTAGTTGATTGAACCATTCAGTTGTTGCACCTGATAATGTCATGATAAATATTCTTAGCATCAGGGCATCATTATGTTCAAGTTGGAAGCATGCATTCATGAAATTGGTGACATGTTCTTGCGCATCTTCCTCTCCTTTGAATTTGTCTAACCTAGGCATCTCAAAGTGCCTAGGATAAGCAGGACTCGGTACCAAAGGGCACAAAGGTTGATTGTGTATCTTGCTCAAGGTTGGCTTCTACCCAACCACATCCTATTTCTTGAGAGACTTGACTCTCTCAATGAGTATTTTGTATGCCTTCAAAGAAATGATCTCTTGTTCTCGAAGGTTTACTCATGGTGGTCGGGGAGGTAACCCTGCATCTTCCTGATTTGGGCATCTATATTCATCTCCCATGACTACGGATGAAGGTTCAAGATATGTTTACTCTTGATCCTCCATATCTACCTATACTTGATCATGTTGTGCCTATTCTAGATCTAGGTATTGTTGATGCTTTGAAGCATGATGTGATGTGTGGTGAGTGTGCTCATATCCTTATATAGTGTGTCTCTCATGCTGAGAAATGACACATCTATCAGGTTGGTAATACTCACTACCCATATGTAAGTTGGCTTGAGCCAACCTATTTGCTTGTTCTTCATGCTCTATTTGTTCCTCTCTCAAGCGTTGCTCATTTAGGTGCAAATACCTTTTTCTTCATGCTTCCTCCTATTCGAGGATTTCTAAGTGCTCTTGTTCTACATGCAGTGCTTCATATAACCTATGTACATGGTTAGATTGATCTACCACTAAAGGTCCATGACTTTGTAACTTCGTACGAGGAGTCCTAATGGAGAGGCCCCTTGGAGAGGCTCCTACTATGCTTTTGCCCTTGTCTATCAAGGTGACCTGGTCTATGTAGAATGACCTATATTTCATACCCCCATGATCGGAGGTAGTGTGCATGCTATGAGGGTGCTTTGAAGCTTCCCTAGACTCATTAGTGTGCCTAGTTGTTTGATGGCTATGTGAACTTCCTAAAATAGAATGTGCAGTAGCATTGCTTCTCTGAGTTGGTCTCGAGAGAACTTGATCCAACTCATCAAGTTATCTAGATCTCCATGATTGATCTCATGGGGTTCCATTAGCACCAATGAGATTATGATCTATGACTATCCTCCCATATTTAAGGAGGCTAGGAGTTGCTATGGGTCTATGACTAGATGCAACCCTTGTGTCTTACCCCTCAATGGGCTGATCTAACCTAAGTCTATCATGTGAATATTGGGGCCTTGAAGCCCCCTCATGCCTATCATGAGAAGAACCTGGATATGGTTCTCTAGCTAGGGTTTCTCGAGGAGTACCCCCATGGGTTGAGTTATCACCCCTAAGGCTCACTGAACTTCATTCAATGACATTGTGTGTGGGTGGCTCAACATCATTGTGATTGTGATTATGTGGAGCATCAATTTCTACCTCGATGTTGGACCGAGGGTGGTTGCTCCATGTGAAGACCATGACAATTATGAATTATATTTTATGTAGATTTTAGAACACACAAACAAAGTAGACAAGTGTTTATCTCTTTTAAATCTTCTTGGTGTTCCTAAAACTAGTCTTATGTGTTTCATATTTATTGAAAACTTAAACTATCTCTCATCATGTTTTGAAATTTGTTGATGTAATGCTTGAATAGTTTAAGTGGATTTCACCTATATGCTCGTAGCTCGACAACCGAAAATGAAATTCATGATCACATAAACCCACCAAAGTGTGGAGATGAAGCCCACACCTAATCAGGGAGCACAGGTCCTACCAGATCCTCACCCAATCTCACCTAGTCAATATCATACCCTCCAAAGAGAAGTACATGCAAATTTTCTAAGCTACATCAGTTCTTGGATCCGATATTGGCCAATATAAAATGGGTTCATGGGATTTGAGCCAATGGGTGGAGATGAAAGCCACCATCATTGAACTCTACTAGTGGTTGGTGATGAAGTCCAACTCACTAGCATTTAGATGATGTGTGGTGTGTGATTTTTCCTTTTAAATTTTGCATAAAGAAATAGATGCATCATGAAGCACTCATGCTCTTTCCTATATGCCTAAAAAGAAATGTTTCATTTTCAAAAAAATGCACATCTAAATGATTACATGATTTTTAGAGAATGCATTGTTATTTTATGAAGCAATGGCCTCTAGTTGGGCCCCAAGCAAGCAATATCTACAAACAAACCTAGACCGCTGGAGACTAGGGCGGATTTGAAATCAGAAGTCCATTGTTCCTAGCAGTGGCTAGTAGAAAACTTAAGAAAACTATGCATTTTTCCTTTAAATTTCTCTATGTTTTCTAATTAAAATAATTTTCCCTACTACATTCTAGAAATTAAACATAGACAGAGAGGTAAAAAATTATAGAGAATCCCACCAACCTGGAATCCAAGTCTGTTGAAGCATAGGTTATCCTCTGTTGCAATTTTTTGTTGGTCACTATCACTCAGGGTGGCTATGACAGGTCATTGTCTTCAAAAGTGGCTAAGCTCTGCTAGCCACTGTCAACCAGAGTGGTTATACCTGCACATAAAAAACATGCAAATATCAGTAAATCAGCTTAAAAAAAAAAAAATGGGTGGGGTCCCACCATGATCGCCATATGTACGATCCTAAAAAGCATACACCTAATCTATTTGCAGCATAATATCAAGCATAAAACCATGAAAGCATGAAAGACAAAGAATTAACAAAACATAAGATCTCTTTTCATTAATTCATATTGAAATTCGATTACAGATAGGTCCCTCTTAGGGATACCAAATGCTTGATACAATGATTACAAATGGAATAGCCCCTGAAAGGGGATGGTGTACTCTATAGGCTTCTTAGATTCGACATGAATTTTTTCAAGGGCTTATAGATGCCTTCTTCTCACTTTCTGGGAGGGATATGATGCCAAAGATGCTTTGAATTAGTCCAAGACCTATGATCTGCATACAAGAAACAACATAGAATGATCAGTAGCATATGTGGCCTCTCATGATGAGGCTCCTTTTGAAGATCTGCATGAAATGACATAGAAGCATGATGAAAGCATAAAAGTGCAAAGATAAGTAGAAATGCATAAATAACTTGGAAATCACCATACAAATGCAATGGAAAAGATAGATCTATGCTAATATAATCTGATAAAGTAAAAATAATAAGAAATCTATGCTAAAAACTCAGGAAATAGTGCCTCAAACCCTAGCCGCTGTCGCTCAGGGTGGTCATGACTGCAGGCCATTGTCGAAGATAGCGGTCGTGAACCTATGACTTTCTACCTCATGAACCAGGGGTTGCGACACTCAATCCTTCATCTGAATTGATGTTCAAGGGTCACCTTCATGTCCAGAGATTGATTGGTGGTGAAAAATGTGTTGAACTGAATGCTTGAATGGTGCGTTGTCATTGCTCAATCGGACAACACTTCATTACTCCTCAAGGGGATGTAGAATCGCTCTCCAATTCGCTAGGGCTTCACTGCATAAAAAATCTTGATCTTTTCTTGTTCTTGGGAGGATGCATATGTAGACCTCCCAGATTCTAGATCTTGGCTTCTTGGAGAAGCCAAGATCCAGATCTGCATGTAACTGGTCATTGGAGGGGAAGGCTCAGTTATATATTTGCATGGAAGGGGCAGTCAGGAGGACCTCTAGGAGATCCACACCAAAAACCACTCGAATCCAATGCAAGTGTAGTCACTGTCCATGATTCGGGCCCTCATTCATGGCCAGTTTGTGTTTCAGTGCTAGCCGTTATCCAGAGTAGTGGCTAGCTCATGGCCGCTCTGAGCTTCAATGGCCTATGTTGGTGGCCACTCTGGTCGATAGCGATCATGCCTGAATGGGCCAAAACTACCCCTTGTGAGTGGTTAGGACCACTTCTAGCTCTTGGAAAGGTCCAAGATCAGTCATATGGTCTTTGGATGTGCCCATATGAGTAGTCTCCTAAACATGACGTATTTTAGGTGTCTACAAACTCTACATCATTTGATAATAATGTGCTTAGGGGTTTAGAAGTTTTGTTGAAGTCTACTATTAACCTCCTATAATAACTAGTTGAGCCAAGGAAACTTTGGATATCTTTCTGAGTTTTAGGAGTAAGCAGATTTTAGATTACCTCTATCTTCTTTTTATCTACTTTTATCCCATCTACAAAAATATTATGTCCTAATACTATTACCTCCTTCATTAACATAAAATATTTTTCAATACTTATGGACAGATTAGTTTCCTTGCACTTATGAAGTGTTCTTTCCAAATTTTATATGGCTTCATCAAAAGTCTCACCATAAACAGTGAAATCATCCATATATACCTCCATATTTTCTCCAATAATATCAGAGAAGATGCTCAATACTGCCCTTTGAAATTTGGAAGGTGCATTGCACAAACCAAAGGGCGAAACTCGGTAAGAGAAGGTTCCCCATGGACAAGTGAATGTGGTCTTATCTTGATCCTATTTCCCAATCTAAATTTAATTGTATCCACTGAACCCATCCAAAAAAGAAAAGTATTTCTTTCCTGCTAAGGTATCAAGGACTTGATCTATGAAAGGTAAGGGGAAGTGGTCTTTCTTTGTTGCTTTGTTGAGTGATCTATAGTCAATACAGATACACCACTTTCCATTTTTCTTGGGCACCACCACCAAAGGTGATACCCACTCACTATCAGAGATAGGGTAGATAAACCCAACTGTTAGGAGTTTTTGCAATTCAACTTTAATAATATCCTTCATAGCTGGATTCATCTTGTGTTGTCTTACTAATTTCATTTGTTATTCCAAATATATGCAATGAGTACAGGTTTTTGGAATAATTTCTCTCATGTCTGAATACTCCCAAGAAAAAACATGTTTATGTTTGACTAATATTTCTTTCAGTTTTATCTGCTGATCAAATGTCAACTCATCATTTATATTCAATACCCTCCTAGGTGCAACCTCAATTTTTTTGATATGGTGATTTTTACCTCCGAAAAGTGGCAGATCTGGAGGAGGATAGGAGGATTTCCCTTAGAAAAAGTTTGATATAACTCTTTCCTCATCACTCTTATCCTTCAACTCATCAAATGCCATGATGGATTGAATCAATGATAAATCACCAATATTTTGGTTTTTACAATCAAGATCTCCCAACAAGTCTACAGATTATGTAGGTGGATGGATAATCAATATTTAACACATTCTAGCCATCAGAAATGGTCATTTTTCCATTCCTACAACTTATGTAGGCATCAGTTGCTTCCAGCCAAGGTCTACTTAAGATGAGTGGATAACCACTGAACTCAAACTTAGATTGTAACACTATAAAATCTGCTGGGTATTCCCATGCATCCACTATGACTGTTATGTCTTCCAACATTTCCTCAAGAAGCACTATAGACCTATCATCCAACTAAAGGATAGTTTTGGTTGGCTTCATATTGGTTAGTCTAAGTTTTTGCATGGTAGGGTTATGCACAAGGGCGAATTTCGTAATTTATAGCGAATTTTAGGATTTTAACAATTTTTATTTTGCTAATTTTGGGACCCTAGAGGTCGGCCCATTCGCCCGAAAATTACGGAATTAATTTTTTTTAGGGTAAATTCACCCCGGTACAATATGTTTTCCCGCCTAATTTTTGCCTTAAAATTATTTAAAAAAAATTATCCCACCCAATTCGCCTCTTGTACCCCACTATATATAGGTAACCCTGACAACGACACTCATAGTCTCAAGACGACTGACACAAGGTGACCAAAAAGTGACTGACACAAGGTGACCGATAGAAGCGATTGACAAAAGGTGAATGACATGATGCAAGTATCACAAGGTAGACAGATGACTATCACAAGGTGACTGACACAATGACTATCACAAGGCGACTATCACAAGGTGACTATCACAAGGCGACTGTCACAAGGCGACTATCACAAGATGACTATCACAAGGCGACTATCACAAGGTGATTGACATACAACGCCAACCATTTATCGATAAGTTTTTGTTACCATTTATGTTTCTTTTTTATACATTTTTGTTCATTGAAACTCAATAAGGAGGTTTTCCTATTATTTGGGCACCAATCTCAAGCTTCCTTGGGTCAGATATTCTATTGTCTTGAATAGTAGTTCTCTCTTTTACCAATTATTTCCATTTTTCAAAATGATGTTCTTGTTACTCTTCTATTTATATAGGTAAAATATCACATATTGGCAGTGGAAAGAAGGGAGGCTAGTCTTCCAGTTTTGATAAAAGGAGTATCCTCAAATACTTTCATAATATTTTGAAATCTAGTCAACCATCAACATCTACACAAATTGAAGGTATGAACACCTTTACTTACTAACCAGTTAATTTTTGTGCATTGTTAATTTTATATATAATGTCTTCATTCATTAAGAAGGGTGATTTTTGGTGGATGGCTTTGTCCATTATTTATCTATATTTTTTAAAAGAAGGTATGCTTTTAAAAAGAATAATGATAATGACCCTGGTATTGACCCTAGTATTATCTCTACAGAAAACATTGTTGACCCTGGTATGAATCCACTTCCACATATCTACGATAATGAAAAGTCCACAGATGAAAATTTTCTTAAAGAAATGGAACAACAACATGAAGAGATTCCTGAAACAAACACGCCAAATGGAAAATAAAGTAATAGTTCTTATGCAGTACCTACTTTCGAAGAATCTTCTTCTAAAAAACATAAACGTGCAAGGTCATCTAGATGGACAATTAACAGATCATTTCAGACTGATTGGGTTTCAGATTTTCCATTTGTTGAGCCAGTGCTTCCAGAGAATAGTAATGAGGTAATAATAGAATTGAGATGCATAATTTGCAGTTGGAAACATGGAAAGGATCACAGATTGCAAGTTAAGAAAGATACAATAGAAAAACATTGTGGAAAGGTTTATATAAAAACAAAAGAAAGTGATGGACCAATACAGAAAAATTATAGGTGGAAGGATGCATCAGAGTGTGCCCATATCAGATATGCACAAGAATATGATAAAGCAATGAAACAAAAGTAAACTTTGGTTGAGAAAGGTGCAATGATTCAAGCCCAATTTTAAAAAATGGAAAAGTTCACTTTAGCTTCAAAAAGTTTACAGTTTGTTGTTGTACTCACTATTCTTAAAAAGGGTAGACCTATGTCAGATTTCATTGATTATAAATCTCTATTTTGACTAGCTGATGTGCAGAACTTACCCAACGCCCATTGGTCAGATCGAAGTGGTTGGGAAATGGTAAAATATCTGTCATTGGTTGAGCAGGATGACCTCAAAGAGAAAATAAAAAAGGCCAAATTCATTTCACTTTCAATTGATGAGGTGACTGTTGTTGACAACACATCTTGGATTTGCATGCATGTTTACACATTGGAAAATCATTTAAGGCAACCTCATTTACTTGGACTACGCAAGATGGTGGAAAATTGCAATGCAAAAAACATTTACAATGTTGTTGTTTCTAGTTTAAAGGAAATAGCAAGAATGAATGAAATGGAAATAGCCACTAAGTTAATATGTGTCGGAGCCGATGGTGCTGCTACAATGCAAGGACACAGGAATGGTCTTTGTGTTAGACTACAAACATTTGTTACCCCATATTTGATCCCTATTCATTGCATGGCTCATAGAATTAATCTTGCATACAAAATTGTGGATACATTTACAAATGTAGCGAGAGTGGAAGAGCTTGTCCATGAAATTCATGATTATTTTTTGCGTAGTCCAAAAATATTTTTAGAGTTTCAGCAGTTTGCACTAGGAGTTACTGATGGTAAAAAACTCTTAAAATATGTAGATACTAGGTGGATTTCGATGTATCAACCGACATATAGAGTTTTCAAAGAATATCAATCCTTGGTAGGGTTTATGTATGCAAATCGTAGGGCAATTGATAAGGCTAAATATTTGCTATTTCGAATGAGTGACTTTGAAACACTTCTCACATTGTGTGGTATTCTTCCAATGTTGGAAGAAATGAATACTTTGATCAAAATTGCACAAGAAAGATCGATTTATATTGTGGATTTCATCAAGGGTGAGAAAACAAATTTGCTTACATATTGATACGATGTACGCATCTGGTGAAAGTTTTATGGATCCCATGTTTGAGAGTTGGAGAGCATTGACAAACGTGAATGATCCTCAAAACTTTTTGAAGTTCAATATAAACGATCATCTTTGTATTAATGTCCACGGAAAGGAAATTCCTTTATATTGTTTTGGTCAGCGAATGGATATAGCTACAAATGAAGTTGAACAAATGCCCATAACATACAACAAATTTCATGTAGTTGTAATAGATACAAAAATTAAACTGAAACAAATAGCAGAATCATTGACAAAAGAGATCAGAGACCATTTTCAAAGAGATGAATTGCTTGAGGCTATGGGTGTGGTTAACCCGATATTTTGGAATCCTTGTAATGAATACCAGAATATAAATGGTTTGTTTCTCAAATACATGGGCACTCTTGCTAGCCATTTCACTAAACCTGTGGTATTCAATGGTATTGAAATCAATGGCATTCTCAACAAAGATCTTTTGACAAAACAATCAAACTATTTTGGAACAACAATGTCTGCTCAAGTTTCACAATTCACTAATCACCATGAAAGGGGTTCTATTTCACGTTTGTGGAAACATTTATATCCCAGTAGTATCCTGCAACATACTATGAGTGAATATTTTAGTTTATATGAATTATGCCAAATGATGATTTTAGGATCTGTTGAGGATGAAAGGGTATTTAGTGCATTATCATATGTAAAATCTAAAGTTCGAAATAGATTGGACAAAAATTTGGAAAATTGTTTGAGAGTATATGTGTCGACCTATGAGGTTGAGAAGTTTCCTTATGAAAGAGCTTTGTCATATTGGAAATCTTTGGCAGAGAGAAGAGGTGTCATGAATACTCAAGATGATGAGGATAATGGTAACACTGATGACACTGTGATGACAAAAATTTTTGGTATGAGTGCAGAATATTTTGCACAATCTGAAAAGAGTTTGTTCCAGCTTCCACCATTATGATGCAAAGATGTTTTCATTTGATTGATTTCATGTATTAAACTATCATTTCTCAATAGAATATTGGGATTTGATTCATTTATTTGATTTGATTTCACATATTAAGTTATCATTTTTCAACAAAATATTGAGATTTGATTATATTTTGAGACATGTTTTCATGTATTTTGGAACAGAATATTGATTACAGAATCACAGATATTACTATTTTTCACATGTATTTTGATTTCATATATTATGCTATCAGTTGTCAACAGAATATGTATATTATGATTTCATATATTTTGAAAACCATGTATAGCAAAGTTCAAACCATGTATTGAATAAAGTATAAACCATGTATTAAATAAACCATGTATTGAAATAAACAATGTATGGCAATCCATGTATTGAAAACCATGTATAGTATAAACCATGTATTGAATAAACCACGTATTGAAAACCAAGTATTGAATAAACCATGTATGGCAAACCATGTATTGAATAAACCATGTATTGAAAACAATGTATGGCAAACCATGTATTGAATAAACCATGTATTGAAAACAATGTATGGCAAACCATGTATTGAATAAACCATTTATTGAAAACAATGTATTGAAAAAAACCATGTATTAAAACATGAAAACCTATAATAAACCATGTATTGAAAACAATGTATGGCAAACCATGTATTGAATAAACAATTTATTGAAAACCATGTATAGAATAAACCATGTATTGAAAACAATGTATGGCAATCCATGTATTGAATAAACCATGTATTGAAAACCATGTATTGAGTAAACCATTTATGGTAAACTAAATATTGGTGCTCCATTATTGCATCCACATAATTCAAAATTATTTATTCCATCCACACAACTGATCAAAACATCACAATATTGAAAACAAAATATGAAAAAGTAATATAAAATTTATGTAATATAAAATAATATGTTTGAAAACATGTTAAAATACGAGTCTTTGAAAACATGTTTCTTTTCACCACATTCCAGAAACATAAAATAAGGAAACAACAGTTCTACTTTTCTAAGTTTTCTTCCTGCAAAGTGCCTGAAGTGTCAGTTGCATCTACCTCAATATCCTTTGCTTCCAATGCACCAGCCCGTACCAAACTATCAACTGTAGTGTTTATCCCTGATAGCAATAAACCTTCTTCCTTCGTGGGATCTTCTTTAAATGGTGCATTCAACTCTTTCTCATTTTATTTTACTACAACATCAACATCCAGGCCCTTATCTTTGATAAGCTTCTTCAGCCAATTGTTTTCTCGAACAGTGTATTGTAGTCTCTTCTTCAATTCAATAGCATTACTCACACTGATTTTTGTTGTCCTGATCCACGTTTTCATGGTTGACACCTGCTGCTTTAAATGTTGATAATTAGATTGCAAAATACAAGAGAAAAATATTAATATTAATTAAAAAATATATTAAAGAAAAAAATGATTTTTAGATATATGTAAAACTTACATCTATTGTAAGTCTTGCAGTTTCTACTATTACTACTTTCTTCTTATCTAGTTCCCATTCATTGAAATATGCTTGGGCTTCGACATTCAGGTTCTCTAATCGGTCAAGTATAATGGCCAGAACTTCATCACTACTTGTAGAATCAGCCTTGACGGTGCCAGATTCAGCTTTTCGTAATAGAGCATCGAGCTTTTGTGGCTCATTCTCTACCTTTGAAAACAACTCCTTTCTATGTGCGAAGTTCTTGTATCAGCCATTTATTGCTTTGATCATAACCTTGGCCCGATATTCCCATTCTCTTAATGTATCAATATCTACAAGAAGATTATTCGTAATAGTAGCCTTACATCTGTTTGCTAATAAAATATTTTCTAAAAAGTTTATTTTATCATCATCGATCGGATGATGATGGGTGTCAACTTGTTGGTGGGGGAAGAGGAAACATCGATGACATCTCCTTCAACATTCTCCTCTACTTCATCATCGATCCCTAGACCATGAAGCAGATCACATGTCTTTAGTGGTAAATTCAAATTATTCATATCCTGATACATAAAATCATCTTCGAGATTCACATCTAGAGGGGGCATCTGAGATGCGCTTTCTACATTTGATAAATTATCAAGTGTTAAAATTGGGAATGACATCCCTAAAACAACAGACTGACCCACAATCTGAGTCTGTCTAAAACTGACTATTGGTTCCCTGATGCGGCTATTGCGATGGTGTGAGGAACTATTTCCCACGCATGCGAGATTGGTTCCTCACTGGTGGTGCATGTTGTGGAGTTTGTCGAACTTGTTGTGGATGAACTTGATGTTGATGGACTTGTTATAGAAGGACTGGCTACTTTTCCTATTGTGCACCCGATGGAGGCATCTATTTTTTGAGTCTTTTAAATCTAGTCGGTCCCTCTACAAAATTTCACATGAAAATTATAAATTAAAACTAGTTTTAAAAACAATGCCATTAAAATATAACAATTTTAACTAAACATACCCGACTCAGACTCTGCAACCATTGTCGTTGATGGTGCAAGTGTTGGCCTTTGCTCTGAAAATAGTTAAAATATTTTCTCAAACTAAATATAATTTTATATTGTTAAAATACATTATTGAAATTAGAACTTTTGAAAAATATGTTTACCTTGTGAGTTGGAGGTTACGTCTTCAATGTCCACTATAGCAGATGCATGTCCAGAAGTAAGAGGAGTCGTACGTGTATGTTGTCCATCAGGAGACCTCCTACGTTTATGGGTGGAAGTTACCGGTGATGATTGCGACTGCGTGTCAGAATCGATAGACGCTTCTTGAATCCTGATGGCGGCATCCCTTTTACTAGACGAGTGAGTTGCTCTTCTCTGTTTTCAAAAGAAAATTAGAAAATAACAAGATTGATTGAAAAGACAGAAAAGAGAGACTATTCCAATATATAATTTTACCTGTATTTCATTCTCATTGATCCCAATAGCCAACAAATTTGGGTGCAATGCAGTTGGAGGATTTTTTTGTTGAAGATTGTAATTTGCTTCATGAAAAAGACAAAGAATAAATTTGTTGGAGGTTATTGTATACGCAAATTGAATTTTTTACGTAGAAAGAAGGTCCTATTTTAGGCGGTTTGAAATGTGAGTGGACCAATCATATCTGCCTCCATCAATACAATGAATCAACAATGACAAAGCCCAAAATGATATTTTTGTAGGTCAGCCCTACAGAATAAGCCTTCCCAAGAAAAATTCAATACAGGCATAAAGAAATTTATCTATAACATTGGAAATGTTCAAACCCCTTTTCGATTTAGAAGAATTAACTAAAAAATAGAGAGAACATTATTAGAGAATGGACATTGGAAACAATAATACATCAAAATTAAGGATAAACAAAAATGAAATTTTCAAAAACTTACCTTTCAAATGGTCTGGATTCATGCCATATCTGGATGCCAGCATTGATTTGTCAGATTCAATCAACGTGTACTGGTTGTTAACAAGGAGACCATCCAAAAATGGTAGCCCTATTAATCGTTGCACATCCGAGGGGTTCACAGTAAAAACAATATCCTTGTTATCAACTCTGATCTGTATAGTGGACACATCATGGTCGTAGGAACTAACAATACGTTGCATCAGGGAGACGTTGACATCCAACTATGGCATCTTCATGACTCCAACAACTTCGGAGGTGTAAAGCCAGTTGGAATCTCTCCCAAGAGTGCTAAAAATATTCTTGACATTCGGGCAATAGTAGCTCTTGAAAGATACCTTGGAAGGGAGAGGAGAGGAAGCGCTAGCCATTTATGATAACCCTTTGTAAAGCTCTGAAAATACTCTTAAAACACTCTAAAAACGCTAGGAAAACGCTTCGAAAACCCTCTGAAAAAGCTCAAAAAATACTCTGAAAACTCATAAAAAAGCTCTGAAAATGCCCTGAAAATGATCAGAAAATGCCCTAAAAATGATCAAAAATGCTCAGAAAACCACCTAAAAAAGCTCTAAAACCGTTGTAGAAAACGCACTAAAAATGCTGGAAAATGCTCTGAAATTGCTCTGGAAATTATTCTATTTATAGAAGTCTGCATGGCTGAAGTCGATGGATGAGTGACACGTGGCAGAGGAGAGGACACATGGCAACATCTTATTGATGATATTTGGTGGTCGCATTCTTCCTGTCGCCATGTGATAGTCACCTTGTGATAGTCACCTTAGTAACCGCCATGTGATAGTCACCTTGTGACAA
This sequence comes from Wollemia nobilis, assembly GCA_028583015.1. NCBI lineage: Eukaryota > Viridiplantae > Streptophyta > Pinopsida > Araucariales > Araucariaceae > Wollemia > Wollemia nobilis. The sequence goes on from JAQPPZ010014788.1 coordinate 13,593,429, forward strand.
TCGCCATATGATAGTCGCCTTGTGATAGTCACCATATGACAGTCGCCTTGTGACAGTCACCTTGTGACAATCGCTTTTATCAATCACCTTGTGATAGTTGCTTTGTGATAGTCACCTTGTGACAATCACTTCTGTCAGTCACCTTGTGATAGTTGCTTCTGTTAGTTGCCATTTTAAAGGTTGAAAAATTTGGTGCACAATTTTTAAAAAATCACCATTATTTGATAAATTTTCTATAAAATTTTGAAAAATTTGCCTCGATGTTTATACACCTTAGGACTAGATTCACCCCGATTTTATAAATACACTTTGGGGCCGACCCCTTATGCATAACCCTACTGCATGGTATCCTTGGGCATGACATTAATGGCAGCCCCCAGATCTACTAATGTGTTGGGTAAGACATAACCTCCAATTTTTACAATTAAAACAAGGCTTCCTAGGTCTGAATATTTCTAGCTGTAGGTGTTTTCCTGCATAAGATCAGCTAACTAACCTATCAAATTGATTGCATTTACTAGTTTTTTTTTTGGTTTTCTCAGACACAATTCTCTTATGGTCTTTGTATAGACTGGAATGTCTCTTTTAGCCTGAAAAAAAGGATTGTAACTGTTAAATTTTTTAGACTGAAAAGAATGTCAAATTCTAGTTGTACTGGCTTTCTAGATTCTTGCAACCTTTTTGGAAAAGGTAGAATCTCTTCTCTAGTATTTATAGCTAACATTTCATCTTCTACTTCCTCTATCAGAGGTGATTCCTCTTTTTCTAAATCTATTTTTTTCTCCTCTTCTAACAAAGGATCTATTTCTACACCTACCTGTTTACCTGACCTCAATTGTACAAGACTACAATCTACTTTGATATTATACATGGGGTACATCTCATTTTCCATTTGGTATATTGTTTGGGTTTTATTGTTTGGATTAGATGTGGGTTGTGTCAAAATTTGAGTAGGTCTCAAAGCAGGGGGAACTGGAAAACTCTATTGCAATGGGACTTGTGTTGCATGTTGTGGAGTTGGGCTCCAAGCATTGTGATTTCTCCATTGTGGTACAGGTTTTTGATGTGGCATCCATGGGTAAGGATTATAAGTATTTTCTCCTTAGGGGTATATACCCAAAATTGTTGTCCCCACCAACCCATATTGGATGGCTGAACTTGACCTTGGTTCTAATAATTGTTTTCCCCATTGGATGGTATTTATGTTGGCATCTTGTTTCCCATAGGAGACTGTTGCTAGTTCCTCCTATTTCCCATGAAGTATACTTACATTACTTTAGGACCTTCTCTAGATTTTGGTAATTGCGGGCATAATTTTATCTTATGATATTTTTTACACATAATGCATACTCTAACTTTGTTTTCTGGATATTCATTTCTAGGGTGCTTTCCTCTACATTTAGGATAAAAATAGGCTAACGTTATCTCATTCTCCTGCTTATTTCTCTGAAGTAGAAGAGTGTCCATTTGAATTGTAAGAGATGACAACATCTTACTCTTAAGGTCTTCTAGCATATTTCCTATCTCTGTTTTGGTGATTGTAGTTGATTGTTTGATATTTCTGGAGTTTAATTTATCCTTCCTTCTTGAATAGTTTCAGCATAACTATCGTATATCAGACATTTGATGTTGATAAATGTCTCCTCTAGAAATCATATTTAGCACTTCAAATGATTCATTAGTAAGCCCCTTTATAAAAATACTTCTTAAGGACCTATCACCTAGTTTTGCATGGGGAGATCTTTGCAGGTTAAAGTTAAATCTATCCCAATATTCTTCTAATGACTCACCTTCCTTATGAATCATATCCAAGACTTCTTCTCTGGAATATCATGCTCTACCAAAGTCTTGGTATTGATCTAGGAAGATTTTTTCATGTCTTCCTAGTTAGTGATCTATTTATTTCCTAAACTGATGAACCAGCACAAGGCTGAATCATCTAGAGTGGAGAGGAATAGTTTTAATTTATGAGCATCAATTTTATAATCTATTGACATGCATAGTATGTCAAACTTGAAAAGAAACATGTAAATATATTCTATTTGAAATCCTATGAAGATTGGAAGGTGTGTAGGAGAGATATGTTTCATCTTTGTATCTCCTCTTGCCTTCTCGATTGGGATGTTAAAACTAGTGGACATCTCTTCTACTTCAGCCATATTTTCTAAATACAGGGTTTCAATACCTGCTACTTCTAGGGTAGCTCTCAAGGCTTCTAACTCGTTTCTTTTATCCTCTAGAAGGATGCCTAAATTAGTGTTTGAAATAGTTGTATCTTTAACTACTTGCCAACGTTGAATATTTGGCAAATCTTCCTCGGATTGAATTCTTCCTATCATTGATCCTTCCTTAGGATTTTTTTGGTCTAGTTCAAAAGGATCTTGTGCAAAAAGTGGATGTTGACTCCAATGCACAAGTGGAGACAGTGGTGGGGAGATATCAATGTTAGGATTTGGCACAACTAAAATAGAGGCTTCTTGAGAAACAATATTTTTGCTCTTGAGGAAACAATCATCCGGTCCTCTATGTTTTTTTGATAATTTAAGGATTTCATTAAGTACAGGTTGACCCAAAACCTATGTACAAAATACAACATAGAAGTTGAACCAAACAACCTTTACAGAGTTAAGAATATTCAGTCCTACATAAATACTAACCATACTTAGGATAATGCCCATACATCAGGACAGCCAATAGGATAACCATTGAGGGAAAAAAACAAGACATCCATACATCCGAAAAACCAATAGAACAACCAACAAGGCAAAAAAAATGAGACACCCAAACTTCCAACCGGACAACCAACATGACAACAAAACTTAGATCCTTAAAACTAAAAATGGCTCCATGCAGGGCAACCAGTAGGATGTAGCAAAACACAACAGCTTAGGCCTCCTTGAGGTCTTCATATTCATCCTCGTCCTTCTCATCATCCTTGTCCTCCTCCTTTGCATCCACCTTGGAATTGGCCTCCACAGTCTTCGACTCACCTAGGCCCTGGTAGCCTTTGTTGAAGAAAAAAGCATTCAGCGTATCACAGAGCCCCTATTAGAGTAATATTACATTCTTTGGGATATTTACCCTTTTACTCCACTAGGTAAAATAGGTAGTATATTGCATTATACTACATAGGTTATTACATTTACTTTTTACCATAGAAGATATTTATTGTTCTATAATATCTTGTGGTTAATTTAGGTTAGTAACTAAAATATCCTATGTCAAGATATTTTAGTCTAGGTTGTTAGCATAATTCTATTCTAAACAACTTCGTTAGCGCTACTTATGCTAATTGGTTAATTATCCTATTTTGTAACCTATATAAGGCTACGACATTCCTAAGTCTAGTCTAATGTTGAAATAATAATATTTCATTATCATTTGTGCAACTATTTGGTTACATTGGCATCAGAGCCGAGAGGGTAGGCGAGGCAAAGGGAGTTATCCCCTGGTTCTGCCTACCAAGGTTAAACATTTGTTTTGCCCACCCAGAGGAAGAGCAGGTGACACCATTTGGCCACCTCACCTCACCTCGATAGGCGAGCAAGAGATGGCATGATCCGCACCCATCCGAGGAGCTTGACTGGCCAGGTCAAACTGCCTGGCCAGGCCCCTCATCCGAGGCGGATTGGCTAGATCGACAACGACCCGATCACCCCTCATCTGAGGCATATCGCCTGCGTTCGGTTCTAATTCAATTGATAGTTGTAGAGCTGACAGACTATTGAGCCGAGGACTACATCAACCCACAAGGCCCGCATCACCGAGGTTAGTGTCGGCCCATAGAGCCCGCCTTAGCTCTAGGGCTCGCATCGGCCCATAGGGACCGCGCCCCTATAGACAAGCCAATGGGAGCACGTTGAGGGCAGGAGCGCCCTCATTCTCCCACATGGCTTCTACTGACTGGGAGTGCCATGAGGGCGGAGTGCTCTCACACTCCCAGCAGGTCATGCATCGGGCGCTACCTGATCTGGACATGTGGCTAACTGCCACCTATTACACGACACCTGACTGCCACCTACACGACACCTCACCACCACATCATCACAAATAGTTGACACATGGCAGAGCCAACACAAAGGGATAACCAATCTCGTGGTGACATGTGGTACAGTAGGACGATGAGGCAAGACAACTAGATGACATGTGGTAACTGGTCATTAACCTGTATCCGAGGAAAATTTGGTGTTTCGGGCATCAAGCGCCACATGGCGGTTTATGATTCGATCGACGGAGTGACTTGGAGGGTGTTCAATAGCAGGAGGAGCAATGATTACCCAAGGTTATCACATGTTGAAGGCATGGACCTAGGCCTTTATAGGCCTAAATCATCCTTTGTGGGATGAATGTGGGATAAATCCCACAAAGCCATTCAAAAGGCTCACAGCGTATTCAAATACCGCATGTCGAGGATGGATTTCAAATCCACCCCAGCAGTGCAGTGGTCAAGGCCGAAGCCTTGACAATGCTAGGTCCTGAGATCGAAGCCCAGCGCGTATAATTTTTTTTCTTCAAACTCGAAAAAATCAAAGGTGCAATTTTTTTATAAAAATTATTGTCTAATATTTTTTATTGCTTTAAAATATTTATTTTTTGATATTTTTTTATATAGTTTAGTGTTTTTTTTTGTTAACTAAATCATTTTTAAATATTTTTAGATGATTTTTTTTCCAAAACATTTATTATATAAAATTTTTCATCATTAAATGTATTTTTTTTAAGCATTAAAACTTAGACGATTATTCCAGACAATGTTTTTTGCAACTATAGCCATAACATTCTTTTGTTTTCTTCAAACTTGGAGATAAAGAGACAAAGATATCACCTATTTGGTTGCAAAACATAGCATCTTTTCAACATTTTTTTTGCAATACCTTCTCACATTCCTATAGTTTTCTCCCACATTTTTGGAGATAAAGAGACATAGGAACTCCATATTCTATTGCAAAACCAAAAGACTTAAAAATTGGGCAAGGACAAAGGTCATTTTTTTTGTAACAAAACCAAATAATTGCTTTTGTTTTCTCCTCCAAAGGGGATATAAGACATAACATTGCAAATTTTTTGTTGTAACCTTGAGAAGAATTTTGAACCTTTTTTTTTATCCTAATGCTCAACCTATTTTTTGAGTGTTGAAGAAATAAACCAAGTCGTATGTCGATTGGTCTGGAAGCCTTTCAAACGCGGGTCGTGTGTCGACTTGTCTTGGAAGGAGTGCTCGAATTGTTAATTTTGCAAAATTAAGGGGGGGAAGACAACAATGTGCTTCTTTTGCAAAATTGTAAAACAAAGGAGGAGACATAAAATATCAAAGGTGCATTTTCGATTTTACTCGACACCTTCATTGACAAATTAGGTGCATTTTCGGTTGCATCCGACACCTAGGTGATAAGAATTTTGTGGGCATTCTTGTTTGATTATTGCATTCTTTCTTTTGCAATTATAAGTCATAGAATCAAGAACACACTAAACCCCAAAATTTCACAAATTTGTGTAAATCATTGCACAAGTTTAAAGCCAAAATTCACTTGATATTCTCTCCTAAATCAACAAAACCCCTAATTCACTCTTATTTGTTTGGCTTAATTTCCTCAAAATGATTATTCCTCTTCAAGAGGATTTTCAGGCAGGTGTCATTAAATATCTTTTTGAGTGAATTATCTTTCATCTCTTATTTGTTTGGATTAATTTCCTCCAACTGATTATCTCTCTTCAAGAGAGTTTTTCAGGCAGGTGCCATTAAATACCTCTTGAGAGTGAAAGAAAGAACAAGTTTTTTGTAAAATAAAGGAACCTTGAAAGTGGCAATTCTTTTGCACTAAGGGGGGATAATTCCTTTCTTCCTTCAAACACAGATTTTGACAAGAGGGAGATAAAACTTGTAAAGGCAATCATAAAAGCAAAAGTCATCATAAAATTATACCTTTTCTTTTAGGCTTCATAATAGCAACCATGCTTGAAGTACTTGCAATAAGGAAGGACAATTTGGTGAACTTTTTTGATAAAATTGCCTAGGAAACAAAGTTTTGCACAACTTGTAAAAATGACAACCAAGACACCATTCAGTGTTGGTTTCAAAACAAGCAAAACTAAAATGGCAAAGGCACATCACAGAAGCCATGTTTCTAGTGAAGTGTCTCATTCTAATTCTGATTCTGGTTCAAAGACAGCACAGGGAGTGCTCATTGCTAAAATAGTATTGTAGAGGGAAAACACATTTGTCACCTTAAGCAAAGCACCATTTCCTCTCTCTCTTTTTAGGCTTCATAAATAGCATAAGTTTTTGTTTGAATTACTTGTAATAAAGGGGTGTTTGTACCTCTTTTAGGCTTCATAAATAGTAAACTCTCATTGTTTGAAGTTCTTGTAACAAAACAAGAGAATTTTCTGGTGTAAAATTGCCTAGGAGGCAATATTTGTAAAATCCTTCTCAAAAGCTTCTTAAGTTGCACATATTTTGCAATAAGGGGGGATATACTTTCTTTTCTTCACAATTTTTTGTAAAAAGGAAAGAAGACTTATAAGGGTGCATTTTCGACAGCGACCGACACCTTAGTCATACTTCTTTCAAA